>JASDDO010000031.1:364285694-365485694 GCA_030015575.1 Agapanthus africanus
AAACATAAGTAACGTCTATATAATATATCATATATACTATATACAGTATCTATCACAACATATCAAATGATCACATCACAGATATCGCAGCAGAAGAAACATATGAAATAATGGATATACTGGGACGCCCATGTTTATTTTGAGACTCTATAAAACACGGATTCCACGGTCGCGATGAATAGCCAAATCCACAACCCTAGACCCCTATAAGAGCGGACTCCTCGAGTTGGTCTCCCACTGGACTCTAGAACCCGGTTACTTGTGCTCTCCTCCTTGGGTCTACCTAATGCGGAAAAGTAAATAATATACAATGGTGACATCATCCTCATCCCGGAAGTGCCCCAATAAAAGAATATTACATACAATGAATTTTACATGAATGAAAATAAAAACCCTCATCTCATATAAAACCCCCGTCTATTCAAAAACGCGACGATCCAATATAACATATACAGCAACACATAACATCACATGTCATCAACGTTAGTAAATATGCGCATCCCAATTGTCGTTGACATATAGCAACGAAACCGGCGATATCACATATTATACTTACGGTCGCAGAAAAGAAAGTGTAAAACTATAACAGTTGGAATCCGCAACCTCCTTAGACATCTTATGCCTAACCAAATGAATTCCTTAGACATCGCATGCCTAACAATTATAAACCCGCATTTCAGTCTCTTTATTGAAAACTCTTTTCAATACCAAGTCGGGCAATTCAACAAGATTCCCGACATCCTTATCGAATGCTCGTCGCAAACTTTAGTAGACGGCTGCACCCCCGGATGTCGTTGACGAAGTGCACTAAGGTGGAACACCACTGCCGCGAGCACCCAAACGGATGATTTTGGCGACGGGGTTCTCCTACAGTCACTTGGTCGGGGCTTTGGGGCGTGGCTGTCTATTAAGTTTACCCGGGGAGTATCCGCGTACGCTACGTGATTGCAACAGACTTTTGATCGCATCAAAATCCCGTGGCAACCGATCATCAGAGACTAAACTGCTATGTTTATAACATTCAAATTAGTTATCTCATAACTACATGTGGATTCCAAATATTGTATCACATTCTAGATAAATAGACAGTATTAAACTTTCTGATCGAATAATCAAATACCCAAGATTTTCTAAATAGCTCAACACTTGAGCGGAGTTCAAAAATTCCAGAATACGTCACAGTACCAACGGTCCAGCCGTAGAAGGGTCAAGCCAACGCCTCACATGTGGCACGCCGTACTGCCCCAAACCCTAAGGTTTAGAGGTGGTTCAGACGGTCACATAATCGAGTTAAGGTTTGTGTTCTTCTAGAGGGTCAATCGCGTTACTTGCACGTTTTTCCGAAAGATTTAAACTCAAGAAAAATTCAACAATTGAAAGTTTTTCGTGATGGGAAAAAGCGAGTTAATGATATCCGTTCGAACATTTTAATACTTTCTAAATTATCCAGAAAAAGCACTAAATTAAATTTTCCAATCGAATAAACGAATACAAAATAATCCCCAGAACACTCAACACTTGAGTCAGATTAAAAATACCAGAAGAATGAACAAGTACCTACGGATATTACTGCACAAAACACTAACCCTAATTCCACTATTCCGCCGCGGAACCGCCGTGCAAGCAAGGTATTGCCGAGGTTCCGCGGCGCTTTGGTGGAATTGGGATGCCGTGTTTTTCAGTAACTCTTAGAATTCCCTGCTGATTTTTTTGAGCATTTTTAATGCAGAAAAAAAATCACATTTTTTCAAAATTTCCAGAGAGGGGGTCTAGTTCGATATATCGGGGTTCGGTCGGAGTTTTAACTTCGTATACACGTCGCCTAATGTTCTAGCTAGGCTCTGATACTACTGTAGGCTTACTAGGCACTCTAACAAGGTTCTACTAGGTATCAACCATGCCCGATTAAAATTTTAGCCGTGCCGAACAACCCTAAACAAGATCTTTGCTAGAAAATTAAGGTTTCACATGCATGTAAATACCATTTACGTCTAAGTGAATATGAAATACAACCTTTGTAGATCGGTCCTTCACTTCATATGCTCCTTGTATTAGTCCCTTCACTGCGATCATCATGCTCCCGAACTCTCGGACGGCTCCATGAGAAGATAGCAACGATATTGCTTGAAGTCTTCAGGGCCGAAGATGATCTACGTCGAGGGAATACGAACTCAAGCTTCTACTTCACTAACTAGAGAATTAGTGAAGCAAACACCCTAAACTAAAGTGCTAGTCTAGTAGAGGATGATGAAATAGGAAATGGGCACACTTTAGAATTTCTTTTCACACTATATTTCTCTCTCTTTATCAAACCCTTGCAAGCATTTGAAGGAGGAAGAAGATGAGCTCAAAAATGAGAATGAAAAACTAATCAAGAGAGACAGAGAACCATGGGTGAGTTTATATCATATATTAACTCATATAGAGATATAACCATGGCTACATTATAATGGTTCGGTTAATTAATATCTCAAGTAATCCAAAACTAGTAGACTAAGTTAATGCAACCCTAAGCTTCATGAAGCTTCATGCATATGAGCTCATCATCCACTAATTTTAGAATTACTTTAAATATAAAAACCTAACACTATAATTAGTATTGTATAAGTCTTATACACCCATATAAGTTGTATCAACAACCATGATACAAAATAAAAATAAATAAATATATATCACATATATATTAAGTTGTGCACAAGTGAGAAAAACAAATGCTTAAGTGAACCAATGTTAGTTGATGTAAATTAGTATATCTAATATACAATTATACACTAAATTATTAAATCAACACTTGACTTAATAATCCAGTTATATCTCATATAACCGACTAACATCCAATGTATCGACTTATCGAATCAACCCTTGATTCGATAACCTGGTTATATCACATATAACCGATCGATACAAACATCGCGAGAATAGAATACGGTATCACATACTCGCATTATTCTCGGTCCCGCACATATCACATATGCGCACCTATTTCGTTTTGCCTGAGCCAGTAAAACCTCTATGTAGGACTCTAAAGACTCGTCAATACGCCGGCAGTAGGTGATGATCATATCAAGCACCCATAAGCCGTCAGTGGTACTAGCTAGACATAACGGCTACCCGGTTATTGAGCAATCAGAAGATCATCAAGCAAGCCCGCTCCAACTCCTGCAAAAAGCCTGACAGTGACACTACCGTACAGTCCGGTCTCCTCGTCTGATATGTCGCATATCATGTCTAGGGGTGGTAAACGTCAGACCATAATAACCGATAAGTCATGCCAATATGAGGCTCATAACGGGTCGAGAAACTACTGGTAACACTTACCAGAAAATCTCTAAACCAGCCCTGGCCAGGGACTTCCCTGTTATGGCCAATCGAGCATAGCGCAACATCAACCCCCAATACCGGGAGAGACAAAACCTCTCCTATCGCTCATTGCCTCCATGCGACTCGGGACTGTACCCAAAAACCACCGTTTTGCATGCCCTCTTGGACGTGGTAAGGTGGAAATCAAAGCACGGTGGGAATCACACAAGACTCTATGACGATCTCGGGTCTACAGACTAACCTGCACCAGTGTCACCAGAGAACTGCCATCTGACGTGAGGTATAATACCATCTGGGAGTTCTTGGCGAGTCCGTCCAGTGTACCCAGTCTCCACTGAGCACCCGTATATCATCTCTGATGGCAAACAACAATGGATATGGGATCATCCATCGCCCATCTATATGGGTCGAGAAGCTATACGCTAGTCTACTCTGGTATATCGATGCCCCGTCTCGATACACCCACGACTATGGACCTTGAAGGATGTACTTATGGACTACCATGTCCCCACTAGTATGATCCTCATCATAGTCCAGGTAGCCAAGTACACATCCTAAGGGCTTTACCAACATGTAACAGAAAGACAATCTGTGTACACGTTAAGGTAAAGATTAACCAGATAGCATACTATCATGTCGAGCAAGAAAGTCCTCCCTATATATGTCCAAGCATCCACTACAATATACATCTCATGTATAGTAATGGCCTCTAGGGAATACATATAACTAACAGTACTCTCCATCTACCACTTTCCTGTATTTGACCTAGAGACGAGATTTGTGAAGATCGATATTGTATTATTTGTGACTCTGGGGGTCGAGCTCGTGTGAGCCGGCTATTTTATTTTTGTTTTGATGTTGTTTTCACTTCTTTCTTGTATATTCCTTCACTACGGCGTCGCATACACTTGTTGTGGTTGTGTTCCGCATTTTTGGCGTGAGTTTCTCCTGTTGGGGATGCTTTATATTTATTCAATTCTTGTACTCGTTTGGGGCTAGTTTTTACAAAGGAGATGCTGCCGAAATTTTTAAGAAAATAAATTAAATTGAGATTTCATAACTTGAGATTTTTAAATGTTTTAATAAATGTTTTAAATGTTTTCCCTTTCTACCTTTTTATGGTTTAGATTTCTGAGTTTTCGGCTTACTTGAATTTCGTTACGCCTTTCGACGTTGCATGATTTAAGTGCCGGTCGCATTCCTAAATTCGGTCGTGACACCCGCATCCGTATTTCGAAAAATACAAATACAATGAGACGAAAATAATCCAACAATATAATACTAGAATCCGGCTTAAACCAAAGCCACTAGTATTAACCGTCTGAATCATGATACGTGCACAAGTTCACGTATATGATCGAACCCTGCCGTAAAACCATACGACCTCTATATCGTTTCGCCCGAAGCAGGGAAACCCTCTGTGTGGGACTCTAAAGACTCGTCAATACGCTGGCAGTGGGTTTAACCACAAGTACGTCAGCGGAACTAGTTGTACGTAACGGCTACCCAGGTATTGAGCGAAAGGGAGGCCGACAAGCAAACTCATCCCGAACCCCTACTGAGCCTGTCAGTGACAATAACCGTACAGTCCGGTCTGTTCGTCTAAGAATATCGCATATCGAGTCTAGGGGGTGGATAAAGTCAGACCCATAATAAGGCAACATTTCGTATCGGCATGAAGCCCATCAACCACTGAGAAACTACTGATCTAAATCAGTAATTCTCAACTACCTTGGCCAAGGATTTCTGGTGATGGCTACCCGTGCACTGCGCGACATCAACCCCCAATACCGGGAGAGACGAATACCCAACGATCCGCTCACTACCTCCAAGTGGCTCGGGATTATACCCAACTAAAACCTGTTTGCACGACTCCTTTGAGCCGTGGTAGGGTAGTAATCAAAGCACAGTGGGAACTCACACGAGACAAATGACGATCTTAGGTCGACATAATAACCTGTACACATGTCACCTGGGAACTGCTATCTGACAACAGGTATAATACCAACTAGCATGTTCCCGGCGAGTCCGTCCAGTGTACTCATAACCCAATGAGCACATGTATACTATCTTAGGTGACCAAACTGACACCAATGGTTTGTGAGACATGGCCACCGCCCCTCGTTGGGGTCTCGATCAGTAAACACCAGTCTACTCTGGAGTATCGATGCCTAATCTCGATACTCCCACGACTAGGGACATTTAAGGATTTGCTTATAGACGACCCAGCTCACACGTATATGATCGCCATCATAATGTTGGTAGTCAAGTAAGAATCTTATGGGCTCTATTAACATGTAATAGTGATCTGTAATACCACATAAAGCATGTACATGATGATAAAGACAAACCAGATAGCATACTATCATCTCGAGTAAGAATGTTCTATCCGTATAGTTCCTTCCTCAATCATCACAATCGCGTGCCTGCGATTTAATAATTGACTTGAGGGCACTATAGCCAACAGGCACCTTTTGAAAAGGAAGGCCGATGAGCAAACTCATACAGATCCCTACTGAGCCTATCCATGACAATATTCGTACATTCCGGTCTCTTCGTTTGAGAGTATCGCATACCGGGTCTAGGGGGTGGTAAACGTCAGACCCTAATAACCCAATAATTCATGCTGATGCGGGTCAGGACTAATCTGAGAAACTACTGGTCAGCCTATCAGTCAATCCTAACTACCTTGGCCAAGGTCTTATGTTCCTAACCAATCGAACACAGTGCAATATCGACTCCCAATTCGAGGAGAGACGAATCCCTGACAATTGCTCACTGCCTCCATGTGGCTCGGGACTGTACCCAACTAAAATCTGTTTGCACGGCTCAGTAGAGCCGTGGTAGGGTAGCGATCAAAGCACAGTGGGAACTCACGGGAGACAAATGACGATCTCAGATCTAAAGACTAACCTGTACTCATGTCACCTGAGAACTTCCACCTAACGATAGGTATAGTACTATCTGGAATTTCTCGGCGAGTCCGTCCAGTGTACTCACCCCCAGTGAGCACCTATATACGATCTTAGGTGCAAAAGACCAATGGTTGCGGGACTGTAACATCGCCCCTCGTCGGGGTTTAGAAACGTATACACTAGTCTACTCCAGAATATCGATGCCCAGTCTCGATACTTCCATGACTTAGGACAATTTAAGGATGTGTGTACCGACTACCCAGCTCCTACAAGTATGATCGCCATCACAACACAGGTAGTCTAGCAATGATCCCACGGGCTTTATCAACATGTATAAATGATATGTAATAGCAAGTAAAACATATGTACATGTTAAGATAAAGACAAACCAGATAGCATACTATCATATAGAGCAAGACTGTCCTGTACATATATATGTCCAAGCATCCACATGTATACATATACAATAACGGCCTCTAGGGCATACATATCCAACAATCTCCCACTTGCACTAAGGCTATATATATTGGCGTACCGAATACCCAACTTCTGCTCTAAGGCCAGCTGTTGGTGTACCGAATACCCAACATCTCAAAAAGTCTCTCGAACTGTGCTTGAGGAAGGGCCTTCGTGAATGGATCCGCGGTATTGTCTTTTGTGTCCACTCTCCGCACCTCGATCTCCCGGCGATCAATAATCTCCCTGATCAGGTGATACTGCCTCAAGATGTGCCTGGATTTCTGATAGGACCATGGTTCCCTTGCTAAAGCCATAGCTCCATTGTTATCGCAATACACAGGTATTGGGTTAACAATGGATGGAACCACCTGAAGTTCAGTAATGAACTTCTTAATCCAGACGGCTTCTTTTGCGGCATCGTTGGCATCAATGTATTCAGCCTCCATCGTCGAGTCTGTGATGGTGTCCTGTTTGGAACTCTTCCAACAGACCGCCCCTCCATTGAGGGTAAACACAAAACCCGAGACAGACTTGGTGTCATCCTTGTCACTCTGGAAGCTCGAATCGGTAAAAGAATCCACCTGGAGGTCCCCATTACCGAATACCAGGAACAGTTCTTTAGTCCTCCTTTGGTACTTAAGAATGTTCTTAACACCTGTCCAGTGGTTCTCACCTGGGTTAGACTGATACCGGCTCACCACGCTAAGCGTGTAAGCTACATCTGGTCGGGTACATAGCATCGCATATATTATAGATCCTACCGCCAAAGCGTAGGATATAGTGCTCATGTATACCCTCTCCTCATCAGTCTTGGGAGACAACTTTTTCGAGAGGATGATTCCGTGCAATGCGGGTATGTTACCACGCTTAGAATCTTCCATACTAAATCTCTTTAGTACGGTCTCTATGTACCTGGACTGTAAAAGTACCAGTAATCTCTTGGATCTTTCTCTTTAAATCTTAATCCCCAGAATGTACGAGGCATCACCCAGTTCCTTCATGGAGAACCTTTGTGACAAGAACAACTTGACCGATTGTAGCATAGGAATATCATTTCCTATCAAAAGAATGTCGTCCACGTACAAGACTAGGAGCACGACAGTTCGGCCTAAAATCTTCTTATATATACAAGGCTCATCCTCGTTCTTGATGAAGTCAAATCCCTTGACTGTTTCTTCAAAACAGATATTCCAGCTCCGCGATGCCTGCTTTAACTTGCACACATTTCCGCTGCTCCCACTATCTACGAAACTCTCCGGCTAATCCATATAAACGCACTCTTCTAAACTTCCGTTCAGAAAAGCCGTTTTCATGTCTATCTGCCAGATCTCATAGCCATGGAAGGCAGCAATGGAAAGTAGGATCCGAATGGTTTGAGCATAGCCTCTGGAGAAAAGGTTTCGTCATAGTCTACACCTGGTCTTTGACGAAAACCTTTTGCAACAAATCTAGCCTTATAGGTTTCCAACTGCCCATCTACACCAAATTTCTTTTTGTAGATCCATTTGCATCCAACGGGTTTTACCCCAGGTGGAGCAATATCCAAGGTCCACACTTTATTGGTGTACATGGACTCCATTTCGGATCGCAAAGTATCCAGCCACTTATAAGAGTCCCTACTGATAATGGCCTGTCTGAAACTAGTAGGATTATCTTCTTCCAAGATGAAATCCTCTTAATCCCTGTCTATGAGAAAACCGTAGTATCTCTCAGGCGGATGAGATATGTTGGTGTTTCTTAGCACATCTACTAGGTTTTCATGGTGTATCAAGTATACAATTTAAATTAATAGTGTGCTAATGAACTCAAACTTAGAATCGAACTAGAGAATTAGGGTTTTACATCAAATATGCAAGCAAAAACATAAGTGATTATGGAATACAACCTTTGTAGACCGGTCCATCACTTTAAATGCTCTGTGTAGAAGTCCCTTCGCTCCAAGTAGTGGTGTTCCGGACTCTCCGTAGGCTCCACCAGTCGAAATGAACGACCTTGCTTAATGATCTTCGAAGCCAAAGATGATCTACTTTGAGGAGACTCAACTCAAGCTACCTCTTCACTGATGTATGAATAAGTGAAACAAACAACCTACACTATATGGCTAATATGGTATAGATTGATGAAGTAGGAATTTAGCTCACTTTATAATATCTTTCCTCTCATTCTTTCTCAACTCAAGAAAATCAAGTTAAGAAAAATGAGATGAAGAAGATTAAGCTCATATGAACCAAGGGTGAGAAAATATCTAATATAAACTCTTGTAGAGACTTAACTAAGGCTAAGATAATGGTTAGGTTAAATAATATCTAGAGTAAAACAAAAGTCAATGGATTAGTCAAAGTTTCCACAAGCTTCTCCAAGCTTCATAACCATGGCTAATTTCCACCTCATTTTGGTTTTCTCTTAATAATAAAACCCTACATTATCTTAACTAAGGTGTGAGTCTCATACACCCAAGTTCCATGTATCATCAAGCAAGATACATAAATCAAAATACATTTAAATATATATATATATATATATATATATATATATATATATATATCATATGTGTTAAATGTAAATGAAGAAAAGAAAATTATTAAGTGAGCTAATTTATATTAGTTAAAATATATATATATATATATATATATATATATATATATTAAATTATTAAATCAATACTCGATTTAACAATCCGATTATATCACATATACCCGACTAATATCAAATCATCGAATCAACACTGGATTCAATAATCCGGTTATATCACATATAACCTATATCACGAAAATAAAATACGGTATCATATACACGTATCTATCTCGGTCCCGCACATATCATATATGTGCCCTACTTCGTTTCGCTTGAGCCAGGAAACCTCTGTGTAAGACTCTAAAGACTCGTCAATACACCGGCAGTAGGTGGTGATCAAATCAATCACCCACAAACTGCAAGCGGTCTGCTAAACGTAACTGCCACCCGGGTACTGAGTGATCAGAAGATTAACAAGCAAGCCTGCTCATACTCCTCGGAATCCAACAAGTAACACTACCGTACAATCCGGTCTCTTCGTCTGATATGTCGCATATCGAGTCTAGGGGTGGTAAACGTCAGACCCCAGTAACTTGATAAGTCATGCTGATGTAAGGTCCATAACGGTTCGAGAAACTACTGATATCACTTACCAGTAAATCTCAGCAACCCTGGCCAGGGATTTCCTGTTATAGCAAATCGAGCACAGTGCAACATCAACCCCCAATACCGGGAGAGACGAAACCCCTCCTATCGCTCATTGCCTCCATGTGATTCGGGACTGTACCCAAAAGCCACCGATTTGCACGTTCTCTTGAACGTGGTATGATGGAAATCAAAGCACAGTGGGAATCACAAAAGACTCTATGACGATCTCGGGTCTACAGAATAACCTGTACCAGTGTCACCAGAGAACTGCTATCTGACGTTAGGTATAATACCATCTAGGAGTTCTCGGCGAGTCTTGTTCGGTGTACCCATTCTCTATTGAGCACCTGCGCACATTCTCTGATGTCAAACACCAATGGTTTTCGGATCAACCATCGCCCCATACAGGGTCAAGAATCGTACACACTAGTCTAATCTGGAATATCGATGCCCCGTCTCGATACTCCCTCGACTAGGAACAATTAAAGGATGTACTTGTGGACTACCCTGGCCCCACTAGTATGATCTACATCATAGTCCTGGTAGTTAAGTACACATCCTAAGGGATTTATCAACATGTAACATAGAGACAGTATAAAGATACATAAGCGTACATGTTAAGATAAAGTGCAACCAGATAGCATACTATCATGTCAACCAAGAAAGTCCTCTCTATATATGTCTAAGCATCCACTATAATATACAATCATGTACGACAATGGCCTCTAAGGCATACATATAACTAACAATCTCCCACATGCATGAAGGCCAATTGTTGTAGTTTCTCATACCCAACATCCCGAAGAGTCTCTCAAACTGTATCTAGGGTATGGCCTTAGTGAATGGATCCGCTGTATTATTCTTCGTGTTAACTCTCCTGACCTCGATCTCCCGGCGATCAACTATGTCCCGGATCAGGTGATACCGTCTAAGAATGTGTCTGGACTTTTGATGGGACCTGGGTTCCTTGGCCAAAGCCACTGCTCCATTGTTATCGCAATACAAAGGTATTGGATGCTCAATGGACGGAACCACACCAAGTTCAGTTATGAACTTCTTTATCCAGACAGCCTCCTTGGTGGCATCGTTGGTACCGATGTATTCAGCCTCCATCGTTGAGTCTGCCACGTTATCTTGCTTGAAACTCTTCCAACATACCGCCCCTCTATTGAGGATGAAGACAAAGCACGAGACCGACTTACTGTCGTCCCTATCACTCTGGAAGCTCGAATCGGTAAAGGACACCACTTGGAGTTCACCGTTACCATACACCAAGAATATTTCTTTAGTCCTTCTCAAGTACTTAAGAATGTTCTTCACAGCCGTCCAGTGATTCTCCCCCGGATCCGATTGATACCTACTCACTACGCCTAGTGAATAAGCTACATCTGGTCTAGTAAATAGTATCGCATATATAATAGAGCCTACTGCTGAGGTATAGGGTATCGCTTGCATGCGAGCCCTCTCCAAATCAGTCTTAGGAGACATCTCTTTGGAGAGAGTGATTCCAGAGATTGTGGGTAAACCACCACGCTTGGAATCTTCCATACTAAACCTCTTTAGTACGGTGTCAATGTACCTAGATTGGGACAATCCCAATATCCGTTTAGACCTATCTCTATAGATCTTAATCCCCAGAATGCAGGCGGCATCACCCAGATCTTTCATGGAGAATCTGTGTGATAAGCAGAGCTTGACCGAGTGCAGCATAGGAACATCATTTCCTATCAAGAGTATGTCATCCACGTACAATACGAGGAAGACAATCTTACTCTCTGCAACCTTCTTGTATATACAAGGTTCATCTACGTTTTTGGTGAAGCCAAACTCTTTGACTGCAACATCAAAACAGATGTTCCAACTCCACGATGCCTACTTTAATCTGTTGATTGATTTAAACAGCTTGCACACCTTTCCGCTTCTCCCACTATCTATGAAGCCCTCTGGCTGAGTCATATACACGCTCTCTTCTAAATCACCATTTAGAAAAGCGGTCTTGACGTCTATCTGCCAGATTTCGTAGTCATGGTATGCAGCGATGGCAAGTAGGATTCGGATGGACTTAAGCATAACCACTGGAGAAAAGGTTTCTTCAAATCCACACCTGGTCGTTGACGGAAACCTTTTGCTACAAGTTTAGCTTTGAAAGTCTCAACTCTTCCATCTACACCAAATTTCTTCTTGAAGATCCACTTGCTCCCGATGGGTTTTACCCCTTCAGGAGCATCTTCCAAAGTGCATACTTTGTTGGTGTACATGGATTCCATCTCAGATCGCATAGCAACCAGCTAGTTCACAGAGTCACCACTTGTGATGGCCTGCTCGAAACTAGTAGGGTCATCATCTTCCATGATGCAATCCTCACTCCCACCGTCTATGAGAAAACCGTAGTATCCCTCAGGCAGATGAGGAACCCTAGTAGATCGGCGGAGAGGATGAGGTTTGTTGGGGACTATCGAATCCTTTGGTTCTACTAAATCATCAGTCGCAGTTTGTGTAGCTGGAACTTCTTCCAGTTCTACCTCATGACCACTAATTTCTTTTTCAAGAAATTCCTTTTCTAAAAAGGTGGCATTCCGAGAAACAAACACCTTTTGCTCCTCGGTGTGGTAGAAGATATACCCTCGCAAATGTTTGAGATATCCAACAAACTTGCACAGAACAGATCTTGCCTCGAGTTTATCCGGTTTTTTCTTTTTAACATAGGCCGGACAACCCCATATCTTAACATAATTAAGACATGGTCTCTTCCTTTTCCATATTTCATATGGAGTGGTAGGCACGGATTTGGTAGGAACCATATTCAATAAGTCTGCAGCTATCTCCAGTGCATAACCCCAGAAGGAGATAGGTAACTCAGCAATACTCATCATAGAGCGCACCATATCTAATAGGGTGTGATTCCTCCTCTTCGATACACCATTTAGCTGTGGTTTATACGGAGGAGTAAGCTGAGAGAGAATCCCATTCTGTTTTAAATAGTCCAGGAACTCCGTGCTTAAGTATTCTGCTCCCCGATTAGATCGAAGGATTTTAATAATTTTTCCCGTTTGGTTCTCTACTTCGCATTTATATTCCTTGAATTTTTCAAAAGCTTCAGACTTGTGTTTCAACAAGAACACACGTCCGAATCTTGAGAGATCGTCGGTGAATGTAATGAATTACGAGAAACCATTCCTGGCATGTGTAGACATAGGACCGCATACATCACTATGTATCAGTCCTAAGAGTTCCGTAGCTCTTTCTCCGTGTCCAGTAAACGGAGTTTTGGTCATTTTACCTTTGAGACATGACTGGAAAGTTTCATAAGATGAAAGTTCAAGGGGATTTAAATATCCATCCTTATGTAACTTAGCAAGCCGTGTCGCATTGATATGACCTAGTCTACAATGCCACAAGAACGATTCGTTTATTTCTGAACCTTTTCTCTTGTGTGTGTTCTGTACATTAAGAACTGTATTCTGATTCAGAACGTACAAACCGTTACATAACGCACCAAACCCAATCAACACTTGATTTAGGAAAATGTTCATAACATTTTTCTCTACTACAAAGTTATATCCTTCCTTATCTAATAAAGAGATTGATATTAAATTACACATCATAGATGGTACGTAATAACAGTCGTTCAAGATCAGTGTATTACCGTTTGGCAATACAAGGTGATATTCGCCAACTGCTTTGGCTGCAACAGTTGCACCATTCCCAACTTTTATGGAATGTTCACCTTTTCCCAGTTCTCTACCTCTTCTAAGCCCTTGTAACAGATTACTTATATGAGATCTTGATCCGGTATCTAATACCCATGATGCAGAATGAACTGAGAAATAGTTTTCGGTAACAAACACACCTAAAGAAGACGCATATTTATGCTCATTCCTCGTGTGGGTAGCATGGGAATCCTGGTATTCCCCTATTTCCTGCTCGGTCTTATAACAGTTATAAGGAAGAGCGGAACCAACGTCCCCCAGCTCAGTATAATAAGCAGGGTCGGTCAATACACCCATATTATTATCTTGATTAAGGCATGTCAAGGTCGCTTCCTGGAGAAAGAGAGAAGAAAAACACTTTAGCGTATGCTCTTGCAAGATTAGATTTGGTTATTATCTTATCTAATCAGGATGGTTCCCACTGCTTTTTATCAAATCTTCCTTCAAAACCTAAAAGGTAAGACTAGCCGGGATTAATTACACCGTACAAGTTCACTAACCGGTCATCCAGGCCAGTGTCGGTACTTTGAGGGAGGATCCCCATGCTTTCGCACGGACCAAATTAAAATAAACCTCGTTTTGCTAGAGGTATAACCCCATTGACACCTTTCTAGACACCTAATAGGTTAGCTAATTGAATAGTGCAAAACTCTCCCAGGAGTAACTCTTACTCGCAGCGGGTATCGAGATCCAACTATCTCATTAAAGGTATGCAATCTCATTGCAAATTTCATCATTTGAAATTCCCGATAATATTTTGTCCCCGGCGTCCTATGACCTTGACGCATGCCAACAAACCATAGGACACTAGTCAAGTTCAAACTGTACATTTCTTGATTGAATTAAACCCACCCGCACGACCCTTGACGCAGGCCAACAAAGTCATACGACTACCCTAATCCAATCGCCTCACATGCTAGCAGATAAGTACTAATCAGCTACCTCACACTATGCCTTGACACAGGCCAACAAACGCAGCACGAAAACTAAATAGTACCTATCTGAAATTACGGAGGGCTACGACGGGTTTTTAAGAAAACCTTTTGCGTAATGAACTTGATATCGTTGCAGAATCTAGTGATTTTGAAAAGGAGTGTTTTATAGTCTTTTACTAGTTTCGCTAAAGAGGTCACTCCCGGTGAAGGGATCTCGGCTCTTTCCTTATCGAATAAGGTGTTGGATATTCTACAAGGAATACCACTATGCAAAGAAAAAGCTAAAAAAGGCAATCAAAAAAAAACCTCGTGGGTTGTAGCATCTGCTAGTTTCTCTAAAGTGGTCACTCCCGGTGAAGGGATCTCGGCTCTTTCCTTATCGAATAAGGTGCTGGATATTCTACAAGGAATACCACTATGCAAAGCAAGAACTAGAGCTACCCTTTTTTTAAAAATTTGATTCCACAACATCTTTAGGTTTCATTGCTTTTCATTAATCTCATTAATGAAGTCCCATCATTTATGCTTCCTAAGCATCACAGATAAAAAAACGAAAATACAATGTACGTTTATGACATCCGCATTCGCCACTTTGTCCCGTTATGCACCGTTAGGATACTTAACTAACGGAATAGCGGGGCGGGACTAGCGCGGATGCAAAACATACGCAACGTCTATTATATATCATATATATAATAATAAAACATTCGTCTCAGGCAGTAATATGATCTCATCACAGAACATTGCAGCAGAAGTCAACATATGAAATATTGGATATACAAGGATTTCCATGTTTTAAATCAAGCCAGTAAAAAACACGGATTCCACGTTCGTAATGAATTGCTAAACCCACATCCCTAGACCCCTACGTGAGCGGCAAGTAACCCTACCAATTCTAAGGTTAGGAGACCCGGTCTCGACTCCTCGAGATGGTCTCCCACTGGACCCTAGAACCCGGTTACTTGTGCTCCCCACCTTAGGTCTATCCTAATGCGGAAAAATAAATAATATACATCAATGGTGATATCATCCTCAACCCGGAAGTGCCCCAATAAAAGAATATTACATACAATGAATTTTACATGAATGAAAGAAAAACTCTCATCTCACATAAAACCCCCGACCACTCAATCACGACGATCCAATATATCATATCACAGCAACACATAACATCATATGTCATCAACGTAAGTAGATATGAATATCCCAATTGTCATTGTCGTATAGCAATGAAAAACGACGATACTCCACATATTACACTTACGGTCGCAGAATAGAAATGTGAACTACAATAATTAGAATCTGTAATCAACCTTAGACATCATAAACCCGAAATATCACATACTTCGGATTTCATGCCTAACACAATAAATTCCTTATACATCATAAACCCGGAACATCACATATTCCGAATTTCATGCTTAACTTTATAAACCCTGTGTAACGTTTTAGAAATCGTTATGCGAATTTTTCCGTTTTAGGGTTAAATTGTCGGTATTTTCCGTTTTAAACCGACTGTGTTCAAACGACCATATAAACTTACCAGCACCTAATTTAGCTAAAATAAAGCTAGTGCGCAAGCTTTGGGGGTATATGGGACGTTTTGGTTCAATTTGATTTTTCCCAATTTTAATATTATTTTAATGTGGTATTCACGTTTTGGGAAATTTCTCATTTGTGATCTTTTCTTCGATTATTCTTGAGTAAACCAAACCCACATAATATCTAGATTCATTGTGTGGACTAGGGATTTAAGGATTTAAGTTAAAGAAAAGAAAGGAAAAGAATAAAGAGATGCATGAATGTGTGTGTGAATGCATTTATGTGCATTTATCACTAAAATGAGCTAGAACACTCCACAAAACTCCATTCTTCCTCACTTGGCCGAATCCCTCTCTCCCACCACTGCTCTTGATCATTTCCCTTCCATTTTTCATCAATTCTAGCACAATAAATCCTCAAAATTCCCAAATATATCACAAAAAATCTAAAAGTCTTGGTTTTTGCTCTTGGATCACTTGGAGCTAGGAAAGCTTGGTGCTTGTGAGCAAAGTTGATAGGTATAATCCCTAATCTGTCAAAATGAAGTTTTTATGATGTGTAGTTCGTTAGATATTGATTAGAACACTTTAAGTATCGATTAGTGCAATATCGGGGTTTTTAGTGTCTTTTAGAGCCTCTATGAACTGCTGTGACCTGGGATTTTTACAGAAAAATCAAACAAAATTATAGTGATGTACTAGTGACCCTGGAGGACCACCTGAGAGACGAGGACCACCCCACCAGCCGGGGCCGGCGACCCCTTCGACGAATTCCGGCAACGCCGGCGATGTAGGGAGATGCTGGGGTTTGTCTTTTGTGGGTAGTTGTTTGATGTTGGTTAGAGGTGTTTGGTACTGTTTACTTTTTTAGTAATTGCAGTATGAAAAATCTGGGATCGTTTACCTATAATCTAGTATTTTGAGTCCGCGTGTTACGTGTTGCGACACGAATCGTGATCTTGTGCTGCTGCTGTACTTAGGTAGGTTTTGTGGTATCGTTACGCACGTTAGCCACTAGACGTATACTGGCGAGTTAGTTTAGTGTTGGTGCGTTATTTAATACATAATTTTACGTTATATTGGTCGATTTCTGAGATGTTTGCACTATTTCTTGTGTTTGTGGAAATATAGCGTCGCAAGCGGGGACTTCGGACGCTGCGAACAAGGGGAAGCAAGTGGTCGGATTTTCATAGCTGGAGGCCATTGGTGAGTAGATTTAACATCTACGGGGAAATCGCCCGTATGGTGTTATGCGTCGGGGCTGATATGATATGATAGCTGCATGTATTTGCATATTAGTTAATTATATATGAATGTCATTGCATAGTAGTATCTGTGGTACCTTTAGATATAACACATTACTGACGGTTCATGTTGCACGAGCACTAAATTGTATGCTACACCCACATCGTCAGTAATTGCCATTACACGCACAAATCACCTACATACGTGATATGGTAGTGGATAGGGTTAATGGAGGTAGTAATTCTTATTCCTTTATGCATAGGAGATATTGTTGACACCTACATACGTGTTATTATGTTGACATGGATAGTTAAGATAGTAACTCTTAATCCATTTCACGTATACCTTACTATAGCTACTTGTACATCTTGCATACATATTGACATGTACACCCACATAGTATATTACAGTTACATGTATATCATGCACACATATTGACATGTACACCCGCATATTTTCGCTATAGTTGTATGTACCCTAAGTGGTATTGTTTTTGATATGTGACATTTAGTTGTTGATCACTGCGTTTATGAAATGCATCATACATACTTGCTTACATGTAGATACTTAAACCTTGCTACACTTACATGTACACCTCATATGATGCTGCACATGTTTTTCGGAGGATTTTGGGAACCACAAGATATATTTTAAAGCTGGATTCTTTTAAAAGACCGGTTTTCCCTTTATATGCTCATATTGATGTTTTATGTTGCATATAACAATTTTATATGGATTTAAGCATTGAGATATGGATTTCATATGATTTATGGATTTGAGAACCGTGGGGCTATTTTCAAGAAACTATGTATTGTTTGAAAACCCGGTTTCTCTTGATATGATATTTGATGCGTCCACCATGAGATTTCTCGGTTCTGAGATTTGTGATATATACCCGATGCGAGGAGTGAGTGGGCTGTGTGCGGGTACATGGTGGGGCCTGGTATGGTTCCCATCTGCAAGATGTTCGTGGTGCAGACGATGAGCCTGGAAGGTGGGCAAGTACCTACCAGTGACTGTATTTGGACTCGGCGGTTATCGTGAGGATACCGACCGGAGTGATGTACGACATATCGTCAGGGCTAGTCGTGGTGACATCGCCTAAGTTATGAGGATTTACGTGTCGATGCTAGACACGGGTTTCATGATGTTTCGAGTGTCGGTGTTAGACACTCGAGGTTTTCATGATTTTACATATCGTCAGTGGACATACGGGGTTGATATCCTCATACTTATATACGTATATATATACACACATAGGGATATGTTTTCATGATGTTTCGGGTGTCGATGTGTGACACTCAGGTTCCATGAGACTTACAGGATGTGAGGGCCGATCTGTGGATGCGGTGCCTGAGGATTTAGGATTTGATGTGTCAGTGAGGGATACTGGTGTTTTCCATGCTGATGATTTTGCATGAGATTTTATTGTATCATCCCACACACTTAGGATTATTGTAGTTATGCATTGTTTCATGTAGTTGTAGTACCCTGATGATGTACCTTTACATGATTGTTGCATATTCACTTATCATAGTTATGCTATCGGATTACATGTGATAGATAGATCGTTGTTCGTGCATACTTGCGATTAAAGTACGATGTTATTTACTATTCACGAGTTGGCAACTCACCCCCGTTATGCCACAGTGTTTTGCAGGACTTACCCTCAGAGTAGTCGCGGCAAGGCGTCTTATTATCTCTACTTTTGCGGATACCGCTACGTTAGGCAGTGAAGCCTTGCTTTTAGGTGGGTTTGCGGTTATCTGCTTGTACATTGTATCTTTTTGTTGGATCTAGTATTCTCCATCTACCACTGTTTGTATATGACTTAGAGACGACTTGTGAGGATTCGGTGTTGTAGTATTTTGGTGACTTTGGGTGACGTGCTCGTGGGAGCCGGTTTTGTTGAAAAGTTTACTTCTTTATGCAGTTTTTTTTTATATTCTTCGCTTCGGCGTTGTATTTATATCTTGTGGTGGTTGTCTCCGCCGTTGGGTGGGATTTGCTTCCGTTTGGGATGCATTTTATATTATCTGTGTTGTACCCGTTTTCGGGGCTAGATTTTACAAAGGAGGTGCTGCCAAATTTTTTTAAGAAAGAAAACTAGAGTTAGAGATTTTACTTGTGATTTTCAAAACGTTTAAAAAACTATGTTTTTCTCCGTTGATCCAGTTTTGGGTGGTTTAGATTTCTGGGTTTTCGGCTTACTTGAGTTGCGTACGCCTGTAGACGTTATGTAGTTTAAGTGCCGGTTATGGGCCAAATTTTGGGTCGTGACACCCTGCATTTTAGTCTTGTCTTGAAAACACTTTTCAATTATTAGTCGGGTAATTCAACAAGATTAATGACAACATGATCGAATGCATGTCAAAAACATTAGTAGACGGCCACACCCCCGATGCCGTCGACGAAGTGCACTTAGGTGGAACACTGTGGCCGCGAGCACCCGAACGGATGCTTTTGGGAACGGGGTTCTCCTATAGTCACTTGGTCGGGGCGTTGGGGCATGGCTATCTAGTAATGTTACACGGAGAGCATCCGCGATTGCGAAGAAGTTTTGATCCAAATCAAAACTTCGTGGCAACCGATGATTCGAGACTAAATTGCTAGATTTATAGGAGATAATCTAGTTTTCACAAAACTTATAATTGTGGATTCCAAATATTGTATCACAAATCATATATAGCTAGGCGACGTTTAACATTTCAATCGAATCATCGAATTCCCAAAATTTCAAGAAAACACAACACTTGAGAACAGTTAAAAAATACCCAGAACATGCCACTGTACCTATGGACCAACCGTTGAAGTGCTAACCCAAGACTCACACTTGGCGCCGCAGAACCGCCGCAAATACCACTATTTGGCCGCGGTTCCGCGGTCAAGTAATCGAGTTAGGGTTTCGTTCTTCAAAAGGGTCCATACAATTCCCTGCACGATTTTTTGAATATTTTTAATATCAAAAATTCCAACGTTTGGAAAAATTTCCTTAGAGCATGGGAAATTAGTGTTTTCGGTGTTCGTTCGAATTTCTAATTTCGCCTAGACGACGCCTAATACTCTAGTTTGGCTCTGATACAATGTTGGAGTTTCTTAGCACATCTACTAGGGTTTCATAATGTATCAAGTATACAATTTAAATTAATAGTGTGCTAATGAACTCAAACTTAGAATCGAACTAGAAAATTAGGGTTTTACATCAAATAAGCAAGCATAAACATAAGTGATTATGGAATACAACCTTTGTAGTCCGGTCCATCACTTTAAATGCTCCGTGTAGAAGTCCCTTCGGTCCAAGTAGTGGTGTTCCGGACTCTCCGTAGGCTCAACCAGTCGAAATGAACGGGCTTGCTTAATGATCTTCGAAACCAAAGATGATCTACTTTGAGGAGACTCAACTCAAGCTACCTCTTCACTAATGTATGAATAAGTGAAGCAAACAACCTACACTATATGGCTAATATGGTATAGATTGATGATGTAGGAATTTAGCTCTCATTCTTTTTCGACTCAAGAAAATCAAGTTAAAAAAATGAGATAAAGAAGATTAAGCTCATATGAACCATGGGTGAGAAAATATCTAATATAAACTCTTGTAGAGACTTAACTAAGGCTAAGATAATGGTTTGGTTAAATAATATCTAGAGTAAAATAAAAGTCAATGGATTAGTCAAGGTTTCCACAACCTTCTCCAAGAATCATAACCATGGCTAATTTCCACCTCATTTTGGTTTTCTCTTAATAATAAAAACCCTACATTATCTCAACTAAGGTGTGTGTCTCATACACACATGTTCCATGTATCATCAAGCATGATACATAAATCAAAATACATTTAAATATATATATATATATATATATATATATATCATATATACACATATGTGTTAAATGTAAATGAAGAAAAGAAAATTCTTAAGTGAGCTAATTTTTATTAGTTATTATATATATATATATATATATATATATTAAATTATTAAATCAATACTTGATTTAACAATCCGGTTATATCACATATACTCGACTAATCTCAAATCATCGAATCAACACTTGATACAATAATCCGGTTATATCACATAACCTATATCGCGAAAACAGAATACGGTATTATATACACGTATATATCTCGGTCCCGCACATATCACATATGTGCCCTACTTTGTTTCGCTTGAACCAGGAAACCTCTGTATAGGACTCTAAAGACTCGTCAATACGTCGGCAGTAGGTGGTGGTCATATCAGTCACCCACAAGCCGCAAGCGGTCTGCTAAACGTAACGGCCACCCGGGTATTGAGCGATCAGAAGATCAACAAGCAAGCCTGCTGATACTCCTGCGAATCCAACAAGTAACACTACCGTACAGTCCGGTCTCTTCGTCTGATATGTCGCATATCGAGTCTAGGGGTAGTAAACGTCAGACCCCAGAAACTTGATAAGTCATGCCGATGTAAGGTTCATAACGGTTCGAGAAACTACTGATAACTCTTAACAGTAAATCTCAACAACCCTGGTCAGGGATTTTCTGTTATGGCCAATCGAGCACAGCGCAACATCAATCCCCAATACGAGGAGAGACGAAACCCCTCCTATCGCTCATTGCCTCCATATTATTCGGGATTGTACCCAAAAGCCACCGGTTTGCACGTTCTCTTGAACGTGGTATGATGGAAATCAAAGCACAGTGGGAATCACACAAGACTCCATGACGATCTCGGGTCTACAGACTAACCAGTACCAGTGTTACCAGAGAACTATTATCTGACGTTAGGAATAATACCATCTAGGAGTTCTCGGCGAGTCATGTTCGGTGTACCCATTCTCCAATGAGCACCTGTGCATATTCTCGGATGTCAAACACCAATGGTTGTGGGATCAACCATCGCCCCATACAGGGTCAAGAATCATACACACTAGTCTAATCTGGAATATCGATGCCCCGTCTCGATACTTCCTCGAATAGGAACAATTAAAGGATGTACTTGTGGACTACCCTGGCCCCACTAGTATGATCTACATCATAGTCCTGGTAGTCAAGTACACATCATAAGGTCTTTAACAACATGTAACATAGAGACAGTATAAAGATACATAAGCGAGCATGTTAAGATAAAGTGCAACCAGATAGCATACTATCATGTCGAGCAAGAAAGTCCTCTCTATATATGTCCAAGCATCCACTATAATATACAATCATGTAAAACAATGGCCTCTAGGGCATACATATAACTTACAAGATATCCTACTAGTTCTACGGAGTGACTGATGTTCGTTGGGTACAACAGAATTTAGTGGTTCTACCAAATCTTCTGTTATAGTTTGTGGTTAAGAAATCTCTTCCAATTCTACCGTACTCCCACAAATTTCTTTTGCAAGAAATTCCCTTTCCAAAAAGGTAGCGTGGAGAGATACAAACACCTTCTGTTCCTCAGTGTGGTAGAACATATATCCTTTTGAAATCTTAGGGTATCCCACAAACATGCACAGTACAGATCTTGCCTCGAGTTTACTATGGTCCTGCTTTTTGAAAAAAGAAGGACATCCCCATATCTTGATGTAATTAAGACATAGTATCTTCCCACTCCATATTTCATATGGGTGGTTGGCACTGATTTGGTCGGTGCTCTATGTTGGATATAGTGCACTCAAAGTTAATTATTGGATCGCAAGCACGTGATTGCAATGATTGAGGGAGGACCTATACCGGTAGGACAGTCTTACTCGAGATGATAGTACGTTATTTGGTTTGTCTTTATCATCTTGTGCATGCATTAGGTGACATTACAGATAACTATTAGTCATTGATAGAGCCCTTAGGATTCTTACTTGAATACGAGCAGTATGATGGCGATCATATACGTGAGAGTTGGGTAATCTATAAACACATCCTTAAAGTGTCCCTTGTCGCGGGAGTTTCGAGATTGGGCATCGATACTCCATTAGTAGACTAGTGTATACGGATCGAGACCCCGACGAGGGGAGATGACCGGTCTCACAAGCCATTGGTGTCAATTGGTTCACCTAAGACGTATACAGGTGCTCATTGGGTTATGAGTAAACCGGAAATAACTCGCCGGGAACATGCTAGCTGGTATTATACCTGTCGTTAGATAGAAGTTCCCTGGTGACATGTGTACAGGTTAGTCTATCGACCTGAGAACGTCATTTGTCTCGTTTGAGTTCCTACTGTGCTTTGATTACTACCCTACCATGGGCAAACAGGTTTTAGTTGGGTACAGACCCGGGCCACATTGAGGCAGTGAGCGGATCGGCAGGGGATTTGTCTCTCCCGGTATTGGGGGTAAGATCGTGCTGTGTCTGGAGAGCCATTACACAAAGTCCTTGGCCAGGGCAAGCGAGATTTACTGGTAAGTATTCCAGTAGTTTCTCAGGGTGTTCTGGGCAACACTACGACACGACTTATACCTCTATTGGGGGTCTGATGTTTACCTTCCCCCTAGGCCCGATATGCGATGCTCATAGACGAACGGACCGGACTGTACGGATATTGTCACTGAAAGGATCGGTAGGGTTTCAGGATGAGTTCTCTCATTAGCTTCCCTTTTCGCTCAATACATGGGCAGCCGTTACGTACAGCTAGTAACACTGACGTACTTATGGTTAAACTTACTGCCAGCGTATTGACGATTCTTTAAAGTCCCCCACAGAAAGTTTCCCTAGTTCGGGCGAAACGTTGTAGAGGCCATATGGTTTTATGGTAGGGTTCGATCATATACGTGCACTTGTGCACGGATCATGATCAGACGGATCATACTAGTGGGATTTGGTTTAAGCCGGATCCTAATATTAGATTTGTTGGATTACTTTAGTCTCGAAGTATTTGTATTCATTCGGAATATGAATGCGGGTATGTATATACAGGTGAGGAGTATTCTTGTGATCCGTCATGAGTTTACTATAGAAGATGCCATTCTATTTATTGTGTTAAACATTTGGATTAATGTTTATTAAGTGGAAATTGTGAGTGCAAGTCTTAATCAAGAGCTTAAATGTGGCATGTGCATTTGTGGTCACTCATGGTGTTATTTTTTGTGCCATGTCCATTTTCATGATTGATTATTGTGTGGAATTAAAGGGTGAAGAGAGAGAGGGCAGCCAAGTGACGGCTTGGGTTTTGTTTTTGATTTATCTAGAGCTCACACAATTGATCCCACACAATAAGCAAGCTCTTCTTCTTCTTCACTAGTTTTCTTCTTATGCTCACAACTTCGATTAATGGCTTCTTCTTCAACCTCCATCCATACCATCTCATGTGTTGAGAATCCATGGATGTCATGAGACAAAGTAATTAGACACATTCTCTACTTCACCTTGGACATGTCAGCTGGCAAACATCATGTCCAAGTTGCTTCGGTTTTGAAGCAGGAGCCCGTAAAAAGATTCCTTGACATGGTGCCACTTCGACGAGAAGATCGGAGATCGAGCGAGATCGGAGATGCCGCGAGGAGCTAAGGATGGTGGCTAAAGACAGAAGGACATGGATCGATCGGTATAGCCATTCTAACTTCTTTGTAGTTAGCTAGCGTAGGGTTAATGGGACAATCCAGGTAAAAGTCTGCGTCAGCGCCGGTTTATAAATATTTTTTGTTCCGCGTTTGGCCTCGGATAGACGGTTGGGACGCTACCGTAGACATACATGGTATCAGAGCCATGCCATTAAACCCATACTAGCTTGTTATAATGAGTTCATAATATCGATCGAATGAAATCTTCAAAACCGCAATTCCATTTTTCAAGTTTCTGCCGAATTTTTAAAGTGGTCGAAAAATCATTTTCAATGTATCAGAAATTCATGCAGGCTTTTTTAAGACTACAGAGGAAATTTGAGCAACTGAAACGCCGCGGAAACGCCGTGGAACCGCCGCATAACCTGCATGTTAGCCGCGGTTCCACCGCTGTTTTGGGGCCACAGTGCGCAATCTTTCTTCTGGGGCTCTTAATTATAGAATTATGGTTTCTGGAATATTTTGTTTTGGCCAAGATTATTTTGAGTGCTGGATTTGCACTTGGGGCCCACTTCGGGATGTTTTGTCGATCGAAATTTTAAATACGTTAGTTTGCAGTACATACATTTTTATCTGCGACCGTGAATGTCATTTGAGCAGTAAATCTTGTCTAATTGCTATAGCTCTTTTAGACGGATTTGCGAACGTGACATTCAAGTTGATGTTCTGTGTTGTGCTGTGATTTTGCGGTTCGTCGTGGTGGATAGCTTGGGTGCAATGTTAGTACAGTTTAGTTTTATTTGTACATTTGATATCGCGGGGCGAGCGTCCGACATGTGGACTGCCGTCACTGCCTGTTTGTATATTATTCTTTTGGGGCACGACCGGGTTGAGGTCGATGTCACCGTTGTACATATTTTCTTTTCTGTACTAGGATTACCCCGCGGTGGAATGCACGGATAGACGGGTTCTAGAGGGCAACGGGCCCGCATCTCATGGCTTTGAGATGGAGGGGGTTTCACTCTAGAATTGGCGGGCTATTCGCCGCACTCGTAAGGGGTACAGGTTGACCCAAGGAGGGGTGCTCAAGTTACCAGATTCCGTGAAGTGCTGGGTGGTCCATTCACTTTGCTGAAGGGGGCTGCCTCTCTTTGGGTTTTGGCGGGTAACTTGCTGCGCTTATAGGGGTCTAGGTTTTCATTGCACAGGCTATCCACATGACCAGGGGAACGTCGGGTTTCAGTTGCGGCTCAAAGGAAACCCGGGGCTCCCAGATTATCTGTATTGTTCTTTGATGCTTATTGCTTTTTTGTGATGTTGCATTTATCATACCTGGAGCGATTATTATATATTGATATATATACTAGTAGATGTTGTATATGTTTTACACCCGCGCAAGTCCAGTCCCCGCTCTGTCGTTAGTTAAGTAACCTAACGGGTGATGACGGGACCCAGTGGTGAATACGGATGGAATATACGTACATTATATTTTCGTTATTTTCTGGTGTGATTAATTGATGGGACTGCATTGATTCTGAGCAATGCAAGGAAAAAAGACATATTCGATGTTGTTGGAACAATTTTCAAAAAGCTGTTATCGCAAGGACGTTTTCTTTTGTTTTGCACAGAGGTATTCGGTTATGAATATCCAGCACCTCATTCGACGAGGCAAGGGCCGAGATCCCTTTACCGGGAGTGACCCCTTGGGCAGAAGTTTGCGTCAGGGTAATAACATCACTATAGTCGATTACTTTTTGCTATGCATCACGGTATTTAGTTAGAATATCCTGCACCTCATTCTACGGGGAAAGAGTCGAGATCTCTTCACCGGGAGTGACCTCTTTATCAAAGGTTTTCGCCACTATATATTTGTAAAAAGCTATCTGGTTCCTTCAACAATATCAAGTTGATTACGTTAAAGGTTTTTTGCCAAAAACCATTCATAGCCCTCCATCATTACAGACGGGTAGCACTTAGTATTCATACTATGTTTGTTGGCCTTAGTCAAGGCATAGTGTATGGTAGCTATTTGTTACTTTTCTGTTGCATAGATAAATATGTTGGTTTGGGATAGTCGTACAGCCTTGTTGGCCTTAGTCAAGGGCGAGTACGGGTGGGTTCAAATTAACCTGGACAATGACGGGTAGAACTTGACATGTGACTTACGATTTGTTGGCCTTAGTCAAGGTCATAAGAGCATGGGGTAAAAATCACATCGGGAGTTTCAAACATACAGGAAACTTTCCAGGCATGCGCATACCTTCTGGAGTGTGATAACGTGAGTAGATTTTATCACGTTATCATGCGATGATAGTTGGATCCCGATTCCCACAGATGAGTCGGTTTACTCCTCGGGTGATCCCGACTAATTCTTCTTTAAGGATTGGAGGAGAATTTGAGAATACAGTGGTAGATATCCTGATTAGATAAAGTGATTAACCATTTTGATCTAGGTTAGAGTGCACGCAGAGTGTTTCTTTTCTCTCTCTCTCTTTGGCAGCGACCATGGCCCGACCCTAGACTATGACTCAGTGACCAAGTTAACCGAACTTTCTTAAAACACTTGCTTTTGGATTGTCTGAGTTGCATACATCATTGCCACTCCTTCTATTTCCCCTTTGCATTTCTCCAGAACACCCTGTATCACTACGAACATCCACTTCCATTGGATAAATCCATTGTATAGTGACATACGAACTCGAAGGAACTTGTTCCAGATTCGAGGATGGATTCTGGTTCTGGAGAGATTGAATAGGAGTATTCAGTTGTCTTTTCCTTTTACCTTCTCTCAGGTTGCGAGTACTCTTAGGATTAGGAGAGGGTACACCTATTATGCTTATTGGATAATCTTCTTCCAAACCATAGGCAGGTGCCGAAAGGTAGGGAATGAAGAAAACCAATTAGCAAAAGTGTGGTGTACAGAAGCTAATAAGTAAAGACAATTAACGGGATTAGAAAGAGGGCAAATTAAATTGCGACTGCTATCATTCACGACCAAACCACGTATTTCATCGCCACTCCTACTTCACCTTTGTTTTTCTCCAGAACGCCCTGTATCACTACGAACATCAACTTCCATTGGATAAATCCATCGTATGGTTATATACGAACCCGAAGGAACTTGTTCCAGTTCGGGGATGGATTCTGGTTCAGGAGAGATAGAATAAGGTTTATTCAGTTGTCTTTTATCTTTACCTTCTCTCAGGTTACGAGTGCTTCTAGGATTAGGACAATACACCTATTACGCTTATTGGATAGTCTTCTTCCAAACCATAGGCTGGTGCCGAACGGTAGGGAAGGAAGAAAACCATTTAGCCTAACGATGGTGTACAGAAGGTAATGAGTAAAGACAAATAAAGGGATTTGAAGAGATGGCAAAGGAAATATATGGTTACAGTCATGAATCTGATAATGGACGAGGCATTACTAGGAATACTCGGATACCCCTTCGAAACATTTTAATGTTTTAGTTTCACTATGCGGTTTTAAAGGAAAACTGATTTCCCAATTAGATACTTACTCCAGGGTATGTATTTACCAGGTATGCTTCTCACATCTGTATGGTTTTACAGATGATGAGTGGGAGGGGAATTAAGTGATCATCCTCATTATATCGGAATTCGTTGTAATTGGTGATATTTGAGGAAATCACCTAGGTTTTTGCCGGACGGCAAATATTTGGTCTGGAATATCCATTGTAATGTACAAATTTCAAACTGATATATCTGTACGTTTATTTCATAAAGTGAGATATAACTTTTTGAAATTATGTCCATGACATTTACCTATATCAGTTGATAGTTAGGTAAGGAGCATTCAACAGCGGTGTAATTCTTCATAACCATAATACAGTTTTCAACCTACAACACAAAGGTTTTGAGTTATTAAACTCAGGGGACTTATACAAAGTATTGTATGTTGTGTAGGGTTTCTTTAGAACCTCACCAAGGGTTTTGCAAGCATCACACATTCCATATTAAAAATTTTATGAGGTGTTAAAAAAACAAACCTAGGAATCGAACTAGAATATTTAGAGTAACAAGTTCTATCATATACTAGCTAGTGTTTAACACTAAGTGGGGAGAGATACAAACTTTGTAGACCTCCTCGCAACTCCTTGGATCTCCTAGGATTTGAACGAGCTAGCTTGAACTTCCTCCACGTCCACGATGATCCACCCGGAGTACCTTTGCTCAAAGCTCCTTCCTCCACTAGATCAAAATGATGATGAAGCAAAACAACTAGATCAATGGGCTAAACAAGTGTAGTGTGATGATATGGTTGTGTTCTCATATAAAAAACCTTTATTTCTTTTACCCTCACTCACTTGGAATTCTCAAGAGAGAGCTAGAGAGAGGAAGAAGAAGATGGAAACCCTTGAGCTCATTTCTTTTGGATGAAGATAATGATAATAGATAAAGAGAAAAGATAAATATGATAGATATATATCTCATCTCAAATCATGGTTAATAAATATCTAGATATTTTAGAATGAGGAAAAATAACAAGTGAAATTAAACCATGGTTCCAAACTTGGTTAAGAAAAGAATAGTCAACCATGATTTAATATTTTTTTCTTTTTCTCATTGTAATATATATAAAGATATTTACTTTCCATATGAGTCTTATATTTCCATCTTTCTTGTATCATCAACCATGATACAAATGCATGTATGTATGTGTGTATGCACATCAACATGTACATATACATTCATGCATCAATCATAAAGAAAAGGTTTATTTAAATGAGATAATTGTAAATATTAAATCAACACTTGATTTAATAAACCGGTCATATCTCATACGACCCGACCAAAAGAAAACGCCCGATTAAAACACATTATCAAATACACGTATTTAATCGAGCTCCCGCACATATCTCATATGCACACCACATCGTTTCGCCTGTGCCAGGAAACTCCTGTGTGGGACTCTAAGACTCGTCAATACGCCGACAGTAGTTGATGATCACATCAAACACCCACAAGCCGCAAGCGGTCAGCTAAACGTAACGGTCAGCCGGGTATTGAGCGATCAGAAGAAGAACAAGCGAACCTGTCAAAACTCTTGTCGATCCAACTGGCAACACATACCGTACAGTCTGGTCTCTTCGTCAGATATGCTGCATATCGAGTCTGGGAATGGTATCGTCGACCCCAATAACTCAATAAGTCATGCCAGTATATGGCTCATAACAGATCGAGAAACTACTGATAACACTTATCAGTAATATCTCAGCTGCCCTGGCCAGGGACTTTCTGTTTCAGCCAATTGTGCATAGCGCAACATCAACCCCAATACCGGGAGAGACGAAACCCCTCATATCGCTCATCGCTTCCATGTGCCTCGGGATTGTACCCAAAATCCACCTGTTTGCATGACTCAGTAGAGCCGTGGTAGGATGGAGATCAAAGTACAGTGGGAGGAAACACAAGACTCTATGACGATCTCGGGTCTACAGACTAACCTGTACCAGTGTAACCTGAGAAATGCTATCCGACGTATGATATAATACCACATAGGAGTTCTCGGGGAGTCCGTTCAGTGTACCCAGTCTCACTGAGCACCCGTATACAATCTTTGGTGTCACCACACCAGATGGATATGGGATCATCCATCGCCTATCATATGGAACAAGAATGGTATACGCTAGTCTACCCTGGAGTATCGATGCCCCATCTTGATACACCCACGACTAAGAACATTTCAAGGATATGCTTATAAACTACAGGTTTCCCACTAGTATGATCCACATCATAGTCCCAGTAGTCAAGCAAATATCCTAAGGGTTTTATCAACATGTATCAAATGAGTAAAAGCATGATCAAGTGAACATATGATAAAGAGAAACCAGATAGAATACTATCATGTCGAGCAAGACTGTCCTCTGAATATATATATTTATACACATCAGTACATACACTATCATATAATGGCCTCTAGGGCATACATATATCCAACAATCTCCCACTTGCACTAAGGCCAATTATTGGTGTATCCCATACCCAACATCTCAAAAAGTCGCTCTTGCTACGACTGAAGGAGGGCCTTGGTGAATGGATCCGCGGTGTTGTCCTTTGTATCCACTCTCTTAATCTCGATCTCATGGCGATCAACTATCTCCCGGATCAAATGATATCGCCTCAGGATGTGTCTGGACTTCTGATGGGACCTGGGCTCTTTGGCCAACGCCATAGCCCTATTATTGTCACAATACAAAGGTATTGGATCAATAATGGTTGGAACTACTCCTAGCTCCGAGATGAACTTCTTCATACAGACGGCTTCCTTGGCAGCATCATTTACAGCGATGTACTCTGATTCCATCGTAGAGTCTGCAACGGTATCCTGTTTGGAACTCTTCCAACTCACCGTCCCTCCGTTGAGGGTAAATGCAAACCCCGAGATTGACTTGCTGTCATCCTTATCACTCTGGAAGCTCAAATCGGTAAAGGCCTCCATTTGGAGATTCTCGATACCATACACCAAGATCAATTCTTTAGTCCTTCGCAAGTACTTAAGAATGTTCTTCACAGCAGTCCAGTGATTCTCTCCTGGGTTTGACTGATACCTGCTTACCACACTCAGTGCATAAGCAACATCAGGGCGTGTACACAAAATTGCATATATTATTGATCCTACGGCTGAAGCGTAGGGAATAATGCTCATGCGAGCTCTCTCTTCATCAGACTTTGGGCAATCGTCCTTGGAGAGAGTGACTCCGTGGAAAGCGGGTAAGGCACCCCGCTTGGAGTCTTCCATACTAAACTTCTTTAGTATGGTGTTGATGTACTTGGTTTGGGACAATCCCAATAATCATTTGGATCTATCCCTATAGATCCGTTTGCCCAATATGTTCGTGGCATCACCCAGAACCTTTGTGATAAGAATGATTTGATCGACTGTAGCATAGGGATGTCATTTCCTATCAGAAGAATGTCATCCACGTACAATACGAGGAATGCGACAGTTCTTCCTACAGTCTTCTTATAAACACATGGTTCATTTGGATTTTTGATGAAATCAAACTCTTTGATAACATCATCAAAAGAGATGTTCCAACTCCGTGATGCCTGCTTTAATCCATAAATGGATTTAAGCAGCCTACATGCTTTCCCGCTGCTCCCACTATCAATGAAACCCTCTGGCTGATCCATATAAACGCATTCCTCTAAATCATCATTTAGAAATGCAGTTTTAACGTCCATCTACCAGATTTCATAGTCGTAGTGAGCAGCAATAGAAAGTAGGATCCGAATGGATTTAAGCATCGCTATCGGAGAGAAAGTCTCATCATAGTCCAGTCCTGGTCTTTGACGAAAGCCTTTCGCTACCAACCTTGCCTTATAGGTCTCCACCTGTCCATCTACACCGATCTTTCTTTTAAAGATCCATTTGTAGCCAACAGGTTTTATCCCATAGGGTACATCCTCCAAAGTCCATACTTTGTTGGTGTATATGGACTCCATTTCGGATCTCATGGCATCCAGCCACTTCACAGAGTCACCACTCGTGATAGCTTGCTGAAAACTGGCAGGGTCATCATCATCCATGATACAATCTTCTCTATCACCATCAATGAGAAAACCGTAGTATCTCTCCTGTGGGCGAAAAGTCCTGCCAGATCTACGGAGTGGCTGAGGTTCATTAGATTCTGTTGCAACATCCGGTTCAACCAAGTCGTCATTTGTAACTTGTGTTTCTAGAACCTCTTCTAGATCTACCACATTGCCATCAGTATCATTTGGATAAATCTCATTTTCTAAAAATGTGGCATACTGAGAGACAAACACCTTTTGTTCTTCCTTGTGGTAGAAAAGATACCCAAACGAATGTTTTGAATATCCCACAAATATACACTTGACCGATCGTGTCTCGAGTTTGTCTGGATTCTGCTTTTTGACAAAAATTGGACAACCCCAAATCATAATTCGTTTAAGAGATAGTCTCTTCCCATACCATATCTCATATGGAGTGGTAAACACGGTCTTGGTTGGAACTTTGTTTAACAGAAAAGCTGCAGTCTCCAATGCATGCCCCTAAAAGAAGAGAGGTAACTCAGAATCACTCATCATCGATCGCACCATATCTAATAGTGTACGATTTCGCCGCTCTGACACACCGTTGTGCTGTGGTGTGTAAGGGGGAGTGTGCTGAGAGAGAATCCCATTCTCGTTTAGGAAGTTCAAGAACTCAGTACTAAGGTACTCTCCACTTCGATCTGATCGAAGTATCTTGATGCTCATTCCTGTTTGTTTTTCTACTTCAAGTTTGTACTCCTTAAATTTCTCGAAAGCTTCAGACTTATGCTTTATCAAAAACACATGACCGAATATTGATAAATCATCAGTAAAAGTTATGAAGTAGGAAAAACCGCCTCTTGCATGTGTAGACATTGGTCCACATACATCACTATGTATGAGGCCCAAGAGCTCAATAGCTCTTTCTCCGTGTCCACTAAACGGAGTTTTGGTGATTTTACCTTTGATACAAGACTGAAAAATTGCATAAGATTTTTTCTCAAAAGGTTTTAAATATCCATCTTTATGAAGCTTGATTAGTCTTGTTTCATTAATATGACCAAGTCTACAATGCCAAAGAAAAAGCTTCATTTATATCTGAAAATTTTCTTTTATTTGTGTGTTCAATGTTGAAAACTGTGTGCTGATTAAGGACGTATATCCCGTTATTTAGCGTACCAAAACCAATCAACTCTTGATTTAGTTTAATGTTCATAACATTGTGTTGCACGGCAAAATGATATCCTTCATTGTCTAACAAGGAAATAGATATAATATTACATAGCATTCCTGGTACAAATAACATGGGTTCAAAACCAATATACAACCCGATGGCAACCCTAGGTGATACTCTCCCACTGAAACTGCTTGTACATTGGAACCATTTCCAACCCGGAGAGTATGATCACCTGTCTTCAAAACTCTGCTATTTCTCAACGCCTGCATAGAATTGCAAATATGAGAACCCGAACCGGTATCTAATACCCAGGAAGCAGAGTTAATAGAAAAATAGTTTTCAGTCACGAACACACCTGAAGCTGAAGCATCATCATGCTTCTTTTTCTTGAGTTCAAGGTACTCAGTACAGTTCCGCTTCCAGTGTCCCATCTTCTTGCAGTGGAAACATTCTCCCTTCCCCGACTCCGCAGCTTTGGGTTTGTCTTTTCCCTTCGCCTTCTTGATTCCACCTCTCGGCTTGGTGAACTTCTTCTTATTCTTTCCCTTGGCCTTGGATTTTGGGAAGGAAGAGGAAGATTGTCTAATAAGCAGAGAGGGGGACTTTGCTTTCAGCGTGCTCTCCGCACTTGTTAACATACTAAGAAGTTCGGGTAGTGACTTCTCCATGTCATGCATGTTGAAGTTCACTATGAATGGAGCATAGGCGGAGGGAACAGACAGAAGAACAATATCAGTATACTGTTCGTTATCCATTGTCCACCCGAGGTCCTCAAGCTCTTCTATAAGAGATATCATCTTCAAAACGTGATCGCCTACTGATGTGCCAGGAGACATCCGCATCTGAAACAACTTTCGAGATGCTTCATATCTCAGGATCCGAGATTGCTCTCCATACATATCTTTTGTATGGAGAAAAATGGATTGGATGTCCATATGCTCGTGTTGCTTTTGATGTGTATTATCCATTGATGCAAGCGCGAGGCATTTCGTAGTAGCACAATCAATATCCCACGTTTTGCGGATTTCCCTATTCGCGGTGGAAAATTCAGGTCCTGGGATGGGCGGGGCTTTAGAAATGAGAACATATGATACTTTATCATATGTTAGAGCAATGTTAATGTTCCTCAGCCAGTATTTGTAGTTTGGTCCGGTCAGCTTGTTTTTATCTAGTAGAAGCTTAAGGCCTGTCGTTGGTATCTTCCATTAAGAGATAGAAAAGAATACACTCAGCGAAAGCTCTTGCAAAGATCAGATTGTTTATTATCTTGTCTAATCGATGTCTCCCACTGTTTTATCAAATTTTCTTTAAAACCTTTTAGAAAGAAAACTAGCCGGAATTAATTACATACTACGACTTCGCTAGGCCAATGCCGGTACTTTGAGGGAGGTTCCCCGTGCTTTCGCACGGACCTAATTAGAATAAACCTCCTTTTCCCAGAGGCGTAGCCCCGTTGACACCTTTCTAGACACCTAATGGGTTAGCTAATTGTAAAGTGCAAAACTCTCCCGGGAGCAACTCTTGCTCATAGTGGGATCGGGATCCTACTATCATATAGAAGGTATGCAATCTCATTGCAAATTTCAACTCTTGAAACTCCCGATATTGTTTTTACCCCTAGCACTCATGACCTGAACTATGGTCAACATATCATAAGTACTAGTCAAGTTCTTCCCATCATTTCGTGATTAACTAGACCCACCCACATGACCCTTAACTAAAGTCAACATAATCATATGAATGTCCTAACTAATCCGCATCATATGCGGTGTAGGAAGACATCATTTAGCTACCATACACTGCACCTTAACTAAAGTCAAAATACGCAGCAGTACTCTACTTCCTAAAATGACGGAGGGTTGTGGAGAGTTTTTAAGAAAACTTTTAACGCTTTGAACTTGATATCGTTATAGAATCAAATGGGTTTAAAAGGAGTGGCTTAATCTCCGCACTTTGAAAACATGCTTTTTCATAAAAAGCCAAGTAGGTTTCAAATCCGATTCTACAACATCTTTTTATGTTAAATTTTCTTTATATTAATCTCATTAATGTAGTCACATCATTTAAGTCCTAAAGCCATCACAGAAAAGAAACGAAAATAGAACGTACACTTATGCCATTCGCATTCGTCACGGTGTCTCGTTATGCACTGTTAGGTTACTTAACTAACGGCATAGCTGGGCGGGACTAGCGCGAATGTAAAACATAAGCAACGTTTATTATATATCATATATATAATACCATTCGTCTCAACATGTAAAGTGATCACATCACAAAACAAACACAGCAGAAGCACATATGAAAATATAGGATATCTAGGAGGTCCGTATTTAGTATTTAGCCATCAATGGAAAATACGGATTCCACGGTCGCGATGAATAGCCAAGCGCACACCCCAAGACCCCTACGAGAGCGGCAAGTGACCCTACCAATTCTAGAGTTTAGGAGACCCGGTCTCGACTCCTCGAGATGGCCTCCCACTGAACCCTAGAACCCGATCCCTTGTGCTCCCCTCCTTGGGTCTATCCTAATGCGGAAAAGTAATAATATACAAAAATGGTGACATCATCCTCAACCCGGAAGTGCCCCAAATAAAAGAATATTACATACAATTGAATTTTACATGAATGAAAATAAAAACTCTCATCTCACATAAAACCCCCTGTCATTCAATCACGACGATCATATACAACATATCTCAGCAACACATAACATCACATGTCATCAACATAAGCAAGTATGCGTATCCCAATTGTCGTTGATGTATAGCAACGAAACCGGCGATACACCACATACTACGCTTACGGTCGCAGAAAATAAAGTGAAAAACAATCAAATTCATATATATAATGACGATGTTAAACGTTTCGATCAAATCAATAAACACCCACAAGTTACCCCGAGAGCTCAACACTTGAGCGAAATTGAAAGTACTCAAAAGACGTGCCGCAGTGTCTATGGTCGAGCCGTAGAAGGAGTTAACCATTGCCTCACCTATGACACCACGGAACTACGGCAAACCCTAAGGTTCGATCGCGGTTCCGTGGGCATAGAATCGAGTTAAGGTTAGTATGGTCTTCTAGAGAGTCCATAGGAATAATTGCACTAATTATTGAATATAATCAACTTAGAAAATTACAACACATGAAAATTTCAGAGGGGGTGATAATGTGGGGTTTGAAAATCTGTTCGAACTGTTAAACATCGTCAAAGTTACCAATAAAATATTAAATTTACGACTACGAAATACTACGAAATAGCCCATAAGCACAATAATCATCACATGAAAAATTGAGCTTAGCAAACAATCCCTGGAAACCCAAAACCAACACACCAGTGCACACAAGGAAAACGGGGCACAATGGACATCAATAGGTCGGCCACCCCGGTTTTTGGGGCTTGGTGCTCAGCTGAAATCCGAGGGATGGTCCCCATTTTTCTTATGTTCTCTAGTGGTGTCCCATGCTAACTTCTGCAGTTGTTTAAATAATTTTTCTGGATCGTTTAAAAATCGACAGAGAGCAGATCTAGGGTTTCCATAAATCCGTGTTTTCCGTATTTGTTTCGTTTTCGTAATTTCTAACATCTTCTAAAATTCTAGCTTGGCTCTGATACCACTGTATGGTTTCTTTAGAACCTCACCAAGGGTTTTGCAAGCATCACACATGCCATATTAAAAATTTTATGAGTTGTTAAACAAACAAACCTAGGAATCGAACTAGAATATTTAGAGTAACAAGTTCTAGTATCATATACCAGCTAGTGTTTAACACTAAGTGGGGAGAGATACAACCTTTGTAGACCTCCTCGCAACTCCTTGGATCTCCTAGAGTTTGAACGAGCTAGCTTGAACTTCCTCCACGTCCACGATGATCCGCCCAGAGTACCTTTGCTCAAAGCTTCTTGCTCCACTAGATCACAATAATGATGAAGAAAAAAAACTACACCAATGGGCTAAACAAATGTAGTGTGATGATATGGTGGTGTTCCCATATAAAAACCCTTTCTTTCATTTACCCTCACTCACTTAGAATTCTCAAGAAAGAGCTAGAGAGAGGAAGAAGAAGATGGCAACCCTTGAGCTCATTTCTTTTGGATGAAGATAATGATAATAGATAAAGAGAAAAAATAAATATGATAGATATATATCTCATCTCAAACCATGGTTAATAAATATCTAGATATTTTAGAATGAGGAAAAATAACAAGTGAAATTAAACCATGGTTCCAAACTTGGTTAAGAAAAGAATAGTCAACCATGATTTAATATCTTTTTCTTTTTCTCATTCTAATATATATAAAGATATTTACTTTCCATATGAGTCTTATATTTCCATATTTCTTGTATCATCAACCATGATACAAATGCATGTATGTATGTGTGTATGCACATCAACATGTACATATACATTCATGCATCCATCATAAAGAAAAGGTTTATTTAAATGAGATAATCGTCAATATTAAATCAACACTTGATTTAATAAACCGGTCATATCTCATACGACCCGACCAAAACAAAACGCCCGATTAAAACACGGTATCAAATACACGTATTTAATCGAGCTCCCGTGTTGGAGATAGTGCCCTCAGAGTCAATTATTGGATCACAGGCACATGATTGCAATGATTGAGGGAGGACCTATCCCGGTAGGACAGTCTTACTCAAGATGATAGTATGCTATCTGGTTTACCTTTATCATCGTGTACTGCTTTAGGTGACCTTACAGGTCACTATTGCACGTTGATAGAGCCCCTAGGATTCTTTCTTGACTACCGGCAGTATGAGGGCGATCATATACGTGGGAGCTGGTAGTCTATAAGCACATCCTTAAAAGGTCCCTAGTCGTGGGAGTTTCGAGACAGGGCATCGAGACTCCAGAGTAGACTAGTGTATACAGTCGAGACCCCGACGAGGGACGGTGGCCGGTCTCACAAGCCACTGGTGTTAGTTGGTTCACCTAAGATGTATACAGGTGCTCATTAGGTTATGAGTATACCGAACAGGACTCGGTGGGAACATGCTAGTTGGTCTTATACCTGACATCAGATAGCAGTTCCCTGGTGACATGTGTACAGGTTAGTTCATCGACCTGAGGATCGTCATTTGTCTCGTGTGAGTTCCCACTGTACTTTGATTACTACCCTACCACGCTCAAAGGAGACGTGCAAACAGGTTTTAGTTGGGTACAGTCCCGAGCCACATGGAGGCAGTGAGCGGATCTATAGGGGTTCGTCTCTCCCGGTATTGGGGGTGAGGTCGCGCTGTGTCTAGGAGAGCCATTACACGAAGTCCTTGGCCAAGGCAGGAGATTTACTAGTAGGTATTCCAGTAGTATCTCAGGGTGTTCTGGGCTACACTCCGACACGACTTGTACCACTTTTGGGGGTCTGACTTTTACCAACCCCCTAGGCCCGCCATGCGATGCTCATAGACGAACGGACCGGACTGTACGGATATTGTCACTGACAGGCTCAGTAGGGTGTCAGGATGAGTTCGCTCATCGACGTCCCTTTTGGTCAATAGATTGTAGCCCGTCACGTATGGCTAATACCTCTGTCGTGCTAGTGGTTAAATCCACAGCCATAGTATTGATGAGTCTTTAGATTCCCCCACATTCAGTTACTCAAGTTTTCGGGCGAAACGCTGTAGAGGCCGTATGGAGATATGGCAGGGTTCGATCAGATACGTGCGGTATTGCACGGATCAGGATCGGACGGTTAGTACTAGAGGCCGTATGGTTATATGGCAAGGTTCGATCAGATACGTGCGGTATTGCACGGATCAGGATCGGACGGATGATACTAGCCGGCTTTGGTTTAAGCCGGATCCTAGTATAGTACAGTGTAGATTTTGTCTCTTTGCATTTGTATTCGGTCGGAATACAGATGCGGGTGTGTATACACAGTATCGGGGTTTTCCTGTAATTTATTACGGGACCAGTTTTCTGGAGTTGCCAGTTTGCTTTCCGTTTCGGCCATATTTCTTTGTATCTTTCATTGGCCGAAGATTGGTGGAGGAGGGCTTATTTGCATTTGTGCAAATAAGCAATTTGGAGGGTGGTCTTTTCATATTATTGTATCATGATAGTTCCACCATCATATTGACTTCCTTGTTCATGATGATTCATTATGGCTTGACCTTTTTGGAGTCATCTTGCTTGATGATGATGTTTGGTTATGATGGTTGAGTGTGACTTGTTTTTTGTGATGATGATTCTTCATGATAACCTTCTCTCTCTCTCTTGATTTTGATATACTCATTTTCATTTGGATTCTCACACTCTCCATTCATTCTTTCCTCTTGTAGAGGCCGGCCACTAAGAGGGAGAGGGCTGTCCCAATTTGGAGTGGGGGGTTTTTCATCTCTTTATGCTTGGAAAAATCCCCAAGTTCATCTAAAAATGTTATCACTTCATTACCTCCACCAATACATGGCAACTTCAACCCTAAAGAGACAAAGTAATCCACACTATATTCTACAGCAAACCTTGGGCACGTCGGCTCGCCAACTTCGTGCCCGAGTTGCCTCGGTCCAGAGGCGGGAGCCCGTAAAAGAAGCCGGCGACGTGGTGCCCTTCCGGTGACGAGGTGGAGACCGGAGATTCCGCGGGGAGATTGGGAGGACGACGAGAAGACCGAAAGACACGGATCGCTCGGTATATCTCTCTACCCCCTCTCTAGATAGCTAGGACTAGATTAATGGCCCAATCCGGGTTTATAGTGCATGGTGGTGCCGGTTTGAAAAGTTAAAGTAAATCACCGCTTCCGCATTCCGGCGTCCGATTGACGGCCGGGGCGCCGCCGTGCACTTACAGTGGTATCAGAGCCTCGCCATTCACCTAGTCTAGCTTTGGCTAATGTGTTTTACATTTCCGATCGAACAAAAATCCCAAAAACGCGTTTTCATGTACAATCAGTTTCTGTCGAAATTGTTTTGTCTCCAAAAATTTTTCAGGGTGTTGCAGAATGATGTGCAGAGAATCCTAAGAACACTGTAAAATTTTGGTGACATGATCTCTCCATATGACCGCGGAACCGCGGCCGTAACCCCTCTTTGGCCGCGGTTCCGCCGCAGGAATTTAGCTTCACTTCACCAATTTTTTGCAGTGGGCTTTTGGGCTGAAAATAGGGGTTTTGGTATACTTTGTTTGGGCCCAGAATTTCTGTGAGTGCTACAGTATTGCTTGGGGGCCCACTTGGTAAAATTTAATCGATCGGATATATTAAACACATTTGTTCACAGTATTTACATTATATCTGCGACCGTGAATGTCACTTGATTGGTAAATCCTGTTTAACTGCTATAGCCCGGTTAGACGGATTTGCGAACGTGACATTCACGTTGATGTTTGTGTTATGCTGTGATGTTGCAGATTGGTCGTGGGGGATTGCCTGGATGCAATGGTTGTACAGATTTTGTTGTATTATGTACATTTGATATTGCGGGGCGAGCGTCCGACATGTAGACTGCCGTCACTGCCTGTCTGTATATTATTCTTTTGGGGAACGACCAGGTCGAGGTCGATGTACCCGTTGTATGTATATTTTACTTTCTGTACTAGGATTACCCCAAGGTGGGGTGCACGGATAGCCGGGTTCTAGAGGGCAACGGGCCCGCATCTCATGGCATTGAGACGAAGGGGGCTTCACTCTACAATTGGAGGGCTATTCGCCGCACTCGTAGGGGGTACAGGTTGACCCAGGAGGGGTGCCCAAATTACCGGATTCCGTGAAGTGCCGGGTGGTCCATTCACGTTGCTGAAGGGGGCTTCCTCGCTTCAGGTTTTGGCGGGTAACTTGCCGCGCCCGTAGGGGTCTATGATTTCATTGCACAGGCTATCCACATGACCAGGGGAACGTCGGGTTTCAGTAGTGGCTCTGTGAAACCCGGGGATCCCAGATATCTGTATTGTTCTGTGATGCTGTACATTTCTGTGATGTTGCATTTTATCACGTCTTGAGCGAAATATTATATATTGATATATATATACTAGTAGATGTTGTATATGTTTTGCATCCGCACTAGTCCGGTCCCCGCTCTGTCGTTAGTTAGCTAACCTAACGGGTAATGACGGGACCCAGTGGCGAATGCGGATGGCATATACGTACGTCATTATTTTCGTTCTTTGTGGTGTGATCAATTGATGGGACTGCGTTGATTCGGATCAATGCAAGTTAAAAACAAACCTATTCTGATGTTGTTGGAACAATTTTTCAAAAAGCTGTTATTGCAAGGACGTTCTCTTTTGTTTTGCATCGTGGTATTCAATTGGAATATCCTGCTTCTCAGTCGACGAGGCAAGGGCCGAGATCCCTTCACCGGGAGTGACCCCTTGGACAAAAAGTTTGCGTCAGGGCAATAACTTCACTATAGCCGATTACTTTTGCTTTGCATCGTGGTATTCAGTTGGAATATCCTGCACCTCATTCTACGGGGAAAGAGCCGAGATCCCTTCACCGGGAGTGACCTCTTTAGCAAAGGTTTTCGTCACTATATTTTTAAAAGCTATCCGTTCCTTCAACGATATCAAGTTCATTACGTTAAAGGTTTTCGCCAGAAACCATTCGTAGCCCTCCGTCGTTTCATATGGGTGGTCAATAGTATTCAAGCTGTGTATGTTGGCCAAAGTCAAGGCACAATGATTGGTAGCTATTGGGGTATTCATATGCAGCATAGATAGATGCGTTGGTTTGGGGCAGTCATACTACTATTTTGTCCAAAGTCAAGGGTATGTACGGGTGGGCTCAAATTAACCTGGAGAATGACGGGTAGAACTTGACATGTGACTTATGATATGTTAGCCAAAGTCAAGGTCATAAGAGCATGGAGCAGAAATCACATCGGGAGTTTCTAAAGAAACTGAAACTTGCCAGATATGCGCATACCTTCTGGAGTGTGATGACATGAGCGGATTCCGTCACGTTATCATGCGATGATAGTTGGATCCCGATTCCCACTGATGAGTTGGTTTACTCCTCGGGTGATTCCGACTAATTCTTCTTTCAGGTTTGGAGGAGAATTTGAGGTAACAGTGGGAGGTTTCCAGATTAGATAAATTGGTAACTATTCTGATCTAGGATAGAGTGCACGCTGAGTGTTTCTTTTCTCTCTCTCTTTGGCAGCGACCATTGACCCGACCCTAAGACTATGACTCAGTGACCAAGTTGACTGAACCTTCTTAAACACTGGCTTTTGGATTGTCAGAGTTGCAAACCTCATTGCCACTCCTACTTTTACCCTTTTCTCCAGGACACCCCGTATTACTACGAACGTCCACTTCCATTGGACAAAACCATCGTATGGTTAGATACGAACTCGAAGGAATTCAAGGATGGTTTCCAGTTCTGGAGAAAACGGATAGGACTATTCAGTTGTCTTTTCATTTTACCTTCTCTCGGGTTGCGAGTACTCCTTGGTTTAGGAGATAGTACACCTATTACGCAAATTGGATAGTCTTCTTCCAAACCTTAGGCTGGTGCCGACTGGTAGGGAATGAAGAAAACCAATTAGCATAACGATGGTGTACAGAAGGTATTAAGTAAAGACATAACAAGGGATTAGTAAGAGGGCAAAGTAAATTGCGATTGCTATTCACGACCAAACCAAGTATTTATTCGCCAATCCTAAATCACCTTTGTATTTCTCCAGAACACTCTGTATCACTACGAAGATCCACAGTTTATTGGATACTCCATCGTATGGTTATATACGAACTCGAAAGGAACTTGTTCCAGTTCGGGGATGGATTCGGGTTCAGGAGAAATAGGAATAAGCTTTATTCGGTTGTCTTTTATCTTCACCTTCTCTCGCATTGCGAGTGCTCCTAGGATTAGGACAGTACACCCATTATGCTTCTTGGATAGTCTTCTTCCAAACCATAGGCTGGTGCCGAACGGTAGGGAAGGAAGAAAACCATTTGGCCTAAAGGGGTGTGCAGAAGGTAATGACTAAAGACATATAAAGGGATTTGGAGAGGTGGCAAAGAATTACACGGTTACAGTTGTGAATATGGATTATGGAAGAGGCATTACTAGGAATACCAGGATACCCCATCGAAACATTTCAATGTTTCAGTTTCACTATGTAATGTTAAAAGAAAACTGATTTCCCAATCAGATCTTGCTCCAGGGTATGTATTTACCAGGTATGATTCTCACATCTGTATGGTTTTACAGATGATGAGTGGGGGTAAGTTATTGGGAATTAGGTGATCTTCCTCATTATATCGGAATTCGTTGTAATTGGTGATATTTGAGGAAATCACCTGGGCTGTTTGCCGGTCGGCAAATATTTGGTTTTGAATATCCGCTGTTGCGCACCAATTTCAAATTGATATATCTGTACGTCTATTTTTATAGAGTGAGACATACCTTTTTGAAATTATGTCTATGACATTTACCAATATCAGTGGATGATTAGGTAAGGAGCATTGAACAGCGGTGTAATTCTTCTTAACCATAAGTACAGTTTTCAACCTACGACACACAGTGAATGATTTATCAGACTCAAGGGACTTATACAGAGTATTGTATGTTGTCCAGGGTCCATTAGGACAGAGGGGTTGGTCCTCGTACTATATTCGGTTTACTTATGACTTCTCTAGTTTTTAGACAGGTGTTTCATGGAAACACAGGGTCCGAATTTTGAGAAGTTATAGGTATTTGAATAAAGTAGAGAACCAGGTATTGCAAGTATCGGGATTCCTCAAAGTGATCGAAGATGTAGATACTTGTGTATGGTATTCAGTTGATAGTAATGACTAAGAGAACTTGCTTCTCTTTCAGGTTACTCATAATTGGAAGCATTCCTAAGTTGAGTAACGCTGATCGGCCTCTTTCCATTTAGTTGACATGCACTGGAGACAGCTGCATGATTTGAACGTGGTTCAATTAAATCAGTGCCTCTGTTTCTGTATTGGATATAGAACAGTTCATATCTTAACGATGTTAAGGTACGGGGAGTTGTTCGGCTTATGCTTAAAACCAGACTCTGAATAACTCAAGGCACGTTTCTGTAATGGCTGTTTGTGGGTTGACCCAGGCTATGACGAGGGTTGACTTTCTACCATCTGGAAGATCAATAGTGATATTGTTCTAGACTCGCCACAGTTTTAATAAAAATAGATTTTTTCAGAAAACAGTAGTGGGAGTATGGTAGAACTGGAAGTGATTCCAGAACCGCAAACGATTACTGAAGATTTGATAAGGAACCTAAAGATTCAATCTGGTTTGACATTCCATTGGCCACTCCGTAGATAAGGTGGGTAACCTCAGGCACCCGAGAGGTACTCCGGTAGCCTCAAGGACGGTGAGGGAGGTTCTTGTTTACCCACACTTGCCATTGTTGTTGTTCTAGGCTGCGAGACCCGGCCGGAGGATGAGTATAGTGTCATTCTAAGATGGCTTTAGAAGTGTACGTCTATATGACTCTGCTAGAGGATTGTCGTAGTCAGTAGGAGCAGCGGAAGCATTGGTGGACAGGTGGCTTATGTCTATTTATAGACTAAAGCAGAGTAGCGGAGATAGATCATCTATTTCTGATGTGACAATCATAGGTTTAACTTCATCAGAATAGGGGATGGATCTGTTAAGAAGATAGTGGGGTGTGATGTCCTGGTATTTGGATGACATACACAGAGTAGGAAGTGATATTCCTATACTACGATCAGTTATACTTTGGTCGTCACACGGTAGTTTCTCCACATGGGACTTAGACATTATATCAGACATACTGGTTACTAGATCTATGGTTTTAGATCTAGATTTGGGTGGTTTCCCAATTAAGGGTACTTACACAGCATTCTAAGAGTATTTAGAATGGACGACTCCTGGCACGGTAGTGTACCTGCAGGTGATGGAGTCACCCTCTCTAAAGGTGTCTTACAGACTAAAGGGGAGAGGGATGTGCAAAATTGGCAGATCACTTGCTTAGGCAATTGAGTCAATCATGAGATGTCAAGTACCACACCAGACTAGATGCAATAAGTTGACATTGATCCAATCCTGGAAGCAGTTTTAGAACATAAGTGGATGTTCTAGGGATATGATAACGACAGCCTCATTCGAGGGACGGTTATCATTCCAGGCTTCCAAGGTGACCTGGACGACAAGGAGGTTGTCAGAGTTATAGTTTTCCTTCTTATGAGGGGCAGTATTTTGGACAGGTGGTCCAAAGGCGATACTGAGGGAGGCATGGCGCAGGATACTGATTAAGTTCAGTTGACGATACAGTCTATGAAGTTTGGATTTGGAGTTCATTTATGAGCTAGGTCCCATCAGACATCCAGACACATTCTAGGACATGTATTGCTCATTTCGGGAGATGGGTTTCTCCGCGAACTTGAGATATAGAGAGTCATAGAAAGAAACATCAAAGAGGATCCACTCACTGAGGCTATTTCTCGAACGCAATAGTTTCGCAAACGAGCTTTGTGAGACTGACTAGTAGAGGAGTTGGGTGTTCGGTATCACACGGGCTGTGAGTATGCGACATCGCAATAATTAGCCTTGAGTGCAAGTGGGAGATTGTTGGAGATAGTGCCCTCAGAGTCAATTATTGGATCACAGGCACATGATTGCAATGATTGAGGGAGGACCTATCCCGGTAGGACAGTCTTACTCAAGATGATAGTATGCTATCTGGTTTACCTTTATCATCGTGTACTGCTTTAGATGACCTTACAGGTCACTATTGCACGTTGATAGAGCCCCTAGGATTCTTGCTTGACTACCGGCAGTATGAGGGCGATCATATACGTGGGAGCTGGTAGTCTATAAGCACATCCTTAAAAGGTCCTAGTCGTGGGAGTTTCGAGACAGGGCATCGATACTCCAGAGTAGACTGGTGTATACAGTCGAGACCCCGACGAGGGACGGTGGCCGGTCTCACAAGCCACTGGTGTCAGTTGGTTCACCTAAGATGTATACAGGTGCTCATTGGGTTATGAGTACACCGGACAGGACTCGCCGGGAACATGCTAGTTGGTCTTATACCTGACGTCAGATAGCAGTTCCCTGGTGACATGTGTACAGGTTAGTTCATCGACCTGAGGATCCTCATTTGTCTCGTGTGAGTTCCTACTGTACTTTGATTACTACCCTACCACGCTCAAAGGATATGTGCAAACAGGTTTTAGTTGGGTACAGTCCCGAGCCACATGGAGGAAGTGAGCGGATCTTCAGGGGTTCGTCTCTCCCGGTATTGGGGGTGAGGTCGCGCTGTGTCTAGGAGAGCCATTACACGAAGTCCTTGGCCAAGGCAGGAGATTTACTGGTAGGTATTCTAGTAGTATCTCAGGGTGTTCTGGGCTACACACCGACACGACTTGTACCGCTTTTAGGGGTCTGACTTTTACCAACCCCCTAGGCCCGCCATGCGATGCTCATAGATGAACGGACCGGACTGTACGGATATTGTCACTGACAGGCTCAGTAGGGTGTTAGGATGAGTTCGCTCATCGACGTCCCTTTTGGTCAATAGCTGGTAGCCCGTCACGTATGGCTAATACCTCTGACGTGCTAGTGGTTAAATCCACAGCCATAGTATTGACGAGTCTTTAGAGTCCCCCACATTCAGTTACTCAAGTTTTCGGGCGAAACGCTGTAGAGGCCGTATGGAGATATGGCAGGGTTCGATCAGATACGTGCGGTATTGCACGGATCAAGATCGGACGGTTAGTACTAGAGGCCGTATGGTTATATGGCAAGGTTCGATCAGATACGTTTGGTATTGCACGGATAAGGATCGGACGGATGATACTAGCCGGCTTTGGTTTAAGCCGGATCCTAGTATAGTACAGTGTAGATTTTGTCTCTTTGCATTTGTATTCGGTCGGAATACAGATGCGGGTGTGTATACACAGTATCGGGGTTTTCCTGTAATTTATTATGGGACCAGTTTTCTGGAGTTGCCAGTTTGCTTTCCGTTTCGGCCATATTTCTTTGTATCTTTCATTGGCCGAAGATTGGTGGAGGAGGGCTTATTTGCATTTGTGCAAATAAGCAATTTGGAGGGTGGACTTTGCATATTATTGTATCATGATAGTTCCACCATCATATTGACTTCCTTGTTCATGATGATTCATGATGGCTTGACCTTTTTGGAGTCATCATGCTTGATGATGATGTTTGGTTATGATGGTTGAGTGTGACTTGTTTTTTGTGATGATGATTCATCATGATAACCTTCTCTCTCTCTCTTGATTTTGATATACTCATTTTCATTTGGATTCTCACACTCTCCATTCATTCTCTCCTCTTGTAAAGGCCGGCCACTAAGAGGAAGGGGGCTTACCCAATTTGGAGTGGGGGGTTTTTCATCTCTTTATGCTTGGAAAAATCCCCAAGTTCATCTAAAAATGTTATCACTTCATTACCTCCACCAATACATGGCAACGTCAACCCCAAAGAGACAAAGTAATCCACACTATATTCTACAGCAAACCTTGGGCACGTCGGCTCGCCAACTTCGTGCCCGAGTTGCCTCGGTCTAGAGGCGGGAGCCCGTAAAAGAAGCCGGTGACGTGGTGCCCTTCCGGCGACGAGGTGGAGACCGGAGATTCCGCGGGGAGATTGGGACGACGACGAGAAGACCAAAGGACACGGATCGCTCGGTATATCTCTCTACCCCCTCTCTAGATAGCTAGGACTAGATTAATGGCCCGATCCGACTTTATAGTGCGCGGTGGTGCCGGTTTGAAAAGTTAGAGTAAATCACCGCTTCAGCATTCCGGCGTCGGATTGACGGCCGGGGAGCCGCCGTGCACTTACATCCCGCACATATCTCATATGCACACCACATCGTTTCGCCTGAGCCAGGAAACTCCTTTGTGGGACTCTAAGACTCGTCAATACGCCAGCAGTAGGTGATGATCACATCAAACACCCACAAGCCGCAAGCGGTCAGCTAAACGTAACGACCACCCGGGTATTGAGCGATCAGAAGAAGAACAAGCGAATCTGTCAAAACTCCCGTCGAGCCTACTGGCAACACTTATTGGACAGTCTGGTCTCTTCATCAGATATGCTGCATATCGGGTCTGGGAATGGTATCGTCGACCCTAATAACTCAATAAGTCATGCCAGTGTATGTCTCATAACAGATCGAGAAACTACTGATAACACTTATCAGTAATATTTCAGCAGCCCTGGCCAGAGACTTCTTGTTATAGCCAATTGTGCATAGCGCAACATCAACCCCCAATACCAGGAGAGACGAAAACCCTCCTATCGCTCATCGCCTCCATGTGCCTCGGGACTTGTTCAGTTGATAAAACTGCACATATGTTATTACATTTTTCCTACTATTACCATATTAATAAAGGTCTTAATTATAATATATCATACATATGAGGGTTTATCAGTAAAAACAATATTTTCCATGTGATTGATATATTATAATTAGCATTTGGTAGGAAAATGTATACAAATAATATCATTGACCAAATCTTAACTCTACTAAATATTATTTGAGTTGTTCTGCAGAATTTGCAGGTCTAAAATCAAGAAAATCAAGTTGTTAAAGTAAACCTGCCTAATTAAGAAACCAAAACTTAGAAGTCAAGTCTGGCACCAACTACGAGAAGATTTCCAGGTTCCAAAGGTTCCAAGGATCGTCAAATGTCACACAGAGGACATCACAGAAAATTGATCAAAGGCCCAGATTAAATGGACGCAGATCCGCAGCCATACCCCCCCTTGGGCCGCGGATCCACGGCAAGATTGAGGAAATACAGTTGCCAATTTTTGTGGGTGAATCTTTACAGTTTCCTTCCTAATTTGTCTTTTTGTGGGTGAATCTTTGCTGTTAACTTCCATGTTTGGAAGCAAAGGTTCTGGCTTTGGGACTATAAATAAAGATCGAGAGCCTTTTGGAAAAATTAGCAAGCCGACGAGATCACGAAGTCCAAGACGGCTCACGCATCCAGGCTGATCATCAACGGTTCATCTACCTCCTTAGAAGAGATCGAGAAGCAAACTAGGTTTTTGTAATCATTTTCTAAGGAATCAAAGTGTACTTGATCTTGTTGATTAATAAAGGCAGTTTATTGCATTTTATTTTCTTCATGATTTCTATCTCTTCTTATCCCATCATGCGCGAGTAATTCTCCGCTTGTTAGGGTTCATAGGATTAGGGTAGGCTAATGGATGATAAACATCCCTAAACCCTTTTTAAGTCCTATAAAATTTATGAACTTTATCAAAAGAATCATTAACAACCTAATCGGGTGTGCTAACAATTCTTTGTTAGTCCCGACCGCGATTAGAGATTAGATTAATGATTGTTTTGGTAAAGGCTAGATATGAACGGAGTTCCGTGTCGAGATAAGGGTTAAGAGTGGGAACCCTTTTCCCTCCAGAAACCCTAATCTACACGCATCACCGTCGTTCTAGTTTTAAATCTATTAAAGGATAAAAAGGGTAACTTTTAATTAATCGTCCATAACTACTAAATCCTAACGAACCCTACAAGCCCACTTATTATATTAACTACATCGCTAAAATAATCTAGATCTATATATTTTGCATTTTTGCTTAACGTAGATCTAGAAACCTTTCCACAAAATTCTTTATTCCTCCTCTCTTTTTCAACACATCTAAAGTAAGAGTAAAAGATTCAACGTTTCCCTGAGGACGACCCGTACTCACCTCGGTCTAGCTACATGCGACACCGTTCTGATTGCGGTTATACTACAAACACTTTTTCGAACCAATCAACGTTTCCCAGAGGACGACCCGTACTCATCTCGGTCTAGCTACACGCGACACCGTTATTGATTGCGGTTATTCTACAAAAACACTCTTTCACATCAACCAAATGGCGCCGTTGCCGGGGATACGTGCGTAATTTTTTATTCTTACTATTTGTGTTGAATTCTTATACGATCCATATCATAATTAAAACAAAACTACAAATTGCATATTTAACGATTTGTGCGTGAATTTTTGCAAGGAGATCTGGAGTCACAGACTTGAGGAAACAGGAAACAAAGACATTCTTAGAGATCCAGAGGAGCACAGAAGGGAACAGAGAAAATTTCATCAACAGATCTTTCTTTCCTGCGGCGGATCCGCGACAAAGGAGGCATATCCGCGGCGGAAGCGCGGCGGTCTAGGAGATATAGGGTTCCAAACTTCTCTAGTAGCTTTCTCAACTCTTTCTCTCTCCTCTAAAATCCAATAAAATCTATTTTCTGCAGGATTCTTTGCAAAATAGCGCCGCTCAAAAATCTTTTTGCAAAAGTTTTGTGATTGGTTTTGTTTTGCATATTTTAATACGGACATTAAGGGGCAAAGACCAAATCCAGATTAGGTGGGGATTTCATCACCTTTCCTAAGCCCCACAAATCACAAACCGAGCATCCGCATCAAGCCTACATTAATTTAAAAAATATCTAGACCAGACTCTAAGGACTGTTGCGCTCATTAAGGACAAAGGAAGGTCGTGGGTAATCTATCGCTTATCCGCATTACTTTTGTGGTGCCTAGGCAAGTGTGTCTAAGGCAAGTGGTTTACTTAATTAGGCCCGCTATTTTCGGTGATTCGTATAGCGGATACCTCCCACTTACCTGAAACTTACCTGGCCACAAGAGTAGTAAAGAGGTGGTAGAGGATTGATCCTACGGCTTATCCTTTGGAAGTCTAAGAGCGGTCTAGAGACTGAACCTAGGTAACCTTAATTCTAGGGTTGTTTGTGCATTTTAGAGTGATTTGTCTTGAGTCCCACTTTTTTCAAAACAGACCAATTTTAAATCACACACACGCTGCCACTTGCACTAAACCCTCTTAGTGCATGCTCGGCTGGACACGGGATTCTAGTACCCGTCTTGTTCGCGTTTCTGCTATCGACGCCGAAGTCGGTACTTCTTCATCTTCTTTTCCCCCACCACACACCACGACCGAGATGGACGGTACTCCATCAGATTATAACACCACGCTGTCACCGCCCGTAGGTGCGCAGAATCCACCGCGCATCTCTCTCCAAGAGAGATGTTATCCTATCCGTGGTCCCCTTCCTACTTGTCTATCTATTCCACCAGCTAACGGGGATAATTTCGAAATTAAACCCCACTACATCAATCTTCTGCCCAAATTTCACGGGCTTGAGTCGGAAGACGCGTACGTTTTCATCACCAAATTCGAAAACGTATGCGCAATGATGGGTACTTCACAATTGACTGTAGATGCTATGCGCTTACGACTTCTCCCATTCACTCTGTGCGACTTGGCAGAAAAATGGCTTTATAATACTACCGCGCACTCTATCACTAATTGGGATGAATTCGTAATCGCATTTCTTAAGAAGTTTTACCCAAACCATAAGACTGCCCATATTAGGAGCGAGATCAACCAATTCACCCAGCTTCCCAATGAACCATTTTGGAAGTGCTTTGAACGTTTCAAGGATCTGCTTGTCCAATGTCCTCATCATGGAATACAAAGATGTGATTTATGTCGAATTATATATGAGGGCATTAATCCAGTGACAAAGCAGATACTTGAAACAATGTGTCAATGCAATTTCATGTCTAAAGATGACGGTGAGGCGTGGAAATATCTGGAAGATCTCGCTGAAAACACTTTGCAGTGGGAAAGCGTAAGACCACCTTCATCTAGGGGAGGTATTCACCAGCTCGATGTTTCCATCGCAGTGAAAGCCGAAATGGCAGCGATGCAGAAGAAACTCGACGCTATTGAGAACAAATTTTCATTAGCCTCCCTAAACCAGGTTACGCTTCCCAAAACCGTGTGTGGTTGCTGTTCAGATCCTTCACACTTAACGGAAGAATGTCCTATGAATGCACCGTTTCAAGGTCACGAGCAAACTAATGTTTCTTTTCAGCAGCGACCTAGAAACGATCCTTATTCTTCCACGTACAATCAAGGATGGTGGAATCATCCTAACTTTGCTTGGAACCAAAACCAACAAAGCAATTATCAAAGACCTCCTCCACAGCAACCACATGCACAAAGTCAGCACCCCTTTCAGTCACAAAATTTTCAAAATCCGGCCAACACTTCTATACCACAATTGGCCGGTACTGACAACTCTTCACTCACACAAACTTTGGATATGTTTATGAAACATTCCATTCAAACGTCGGCTGATATGAAGTCTTTTATTGATACCCTAACGAAAGACTCCGCCTCCCATGGTGAGAGTATTAAATCAATAGAAAACCAAATTGCACAGTTGAACGCCGCAATGAGTGCGAGAGAGAAAGGGAAACTCCCATCTCAACCCATACCTAATCCTGGCCACTCACAAAGTTATAATGTGAGTGCCGTTACTACGTTGAGATCGGGAAAAGTGCTGAATAACCGAGTGGGTGAGCAATGTGATGATGTTAGTGACACCAATGATACCCCAGCTTCTTCTTTTTCTCCTAATTCGTCTAGTCTCCCACCTTCATCCGAGCCTATTCTCCGTTTTCCCTAAGGCTCGAACCCTTCGCCCATTTCCTTGAATCTACCAAAAACGATCCCCACTCCAATTCTGGGATCCACTCCATCCCCACAATCCTCTCCAATGTTGGACCAAACCCTTATTGATAAAGCACCTTATCCAAACAGGTTAAGGGGCAACAAACCAAGTCCACAAATGGAGAAGATTGTGGAAATTTTTAAGCAGGTTAACATCAATATCCCTCTCCTAGATGCTATACAACAAGTCCCGGCATATACGAAAATTCTCAAGAACTTGTGCGCTAAGAAGAGGAAGACTCAAGTGCCAAAAAAGGTGTTCATGTCAAAGACTGTAGACACAGCTTTCCCCAACAATTACCTAAGAAACGTAAGGATCCTGGCTATCCTACTATTTCTATTTCTATTGGGGATAAACACATTAATCGTTCTCTACTTGACCTTGGCACAAGTGTTAACCTGCTTCCTTACTCGGTTTATGAGCAATTAGGGATCGGAGAGTTAAAACCGGCGCATTGCACTCTTCAGATGGCCGATCGATCTATCACCCAACCTAGGGATGAGCTAGAGGATGTGTTAATCAAAGTCGGGGAATTTATATTTCCTGTGGACTTTATTGTTATAGATACACAACTTGTAGCGAACCCACGAAACCAAATTCTGGTGATTTTAGGTCGACCTTTTCTTCCGAGTTCCAGCGCAGTAATCAATTGTAGAAACGGCTCTATGACCATATCCTTTGGAAAGAAGTCAATTGAGCTTAACATTTACAAGTTGGGAAGTGAACCCTCCAAATCTTATGCTCATGTGTGTTCTGTCGAATTAATGGATGTCGACAGCAGCGAAATTGATCAACCTCATGATACTGACTCTTTTCATATGTTGTTGTTTGACCCAACCATGTACTCTTCCACCGAGTTGTCCGGGTCAACATCTAATGCTGATAAGGAAATTTTTATAGAGTCTGACGATCACCCCATTTTTTCTGATGACATTATTCTTCGGGGAATCGATGAAAGCTTTGAGGAAATTTTCGCTGATGAACTCGCATTTTTAAAAGATCCGGGTGTTGAGATGAATCCACTCCAAGATAAAGAAATTGAACCTCCACCCCTTCTTCTGGATAATGCGAGTAATCCATCATTACTATCACTGTGTCGTCTCTCCAAATTGAGACGCAATCCTTTTCCATTACACCTCTTATCACCTCCCCACTTCTTCACGTCGAAAGGTGACATGTTCTTCCACCAACCTTGGTGCTTCATAGATAAAATTTTTGAATGGTTGGTGTTGACCTTCGGTCTTTGCAAAGCTTGGCATTGACCAATAACGTTGACCCCCTCGTGTAATTTTAAAAGATTAACATTGTTTAACTCAAATTTGGGGGGGGGGGTATATTTTGGCTCTTGAAAGAAAATGATCTTTACAAAATTGTGAGCCAAAAAGAAGTTTGGGGGAGGATTTCACTTTCACTTTTTCTTGTCCACTTTCTCTTCCCAAGTCTACAGGTTTTTTGAGCTTAACGGATAACAACAGTGAGGACACTGCTGTAAGCAGGTTTGGGGGAGGTTTGTGCTTATTTACACATCAATTTGCATCATATTTTGCATAAGCACAACAGTTTCAAAAATTTTAAATTTTTTTCTTTTTTAACAAAAGAGTAGAAATTGAAAAAATACATCCAAAAGATAGGAATAGTTTAAGAAAACCAAGAGAATTAGAAGTTTTCTTAAACGAACTTGTAATAAGCAGTTATGAGCCGTTGTCCCAAGAGTTGGTAAGTTGAAGGAAGTCACTAATCTGAGGATAAAAATAAGTCTGAAAAATAGTTTCTATTCTGGAAGCCAAACATTTGAATGTTGATACCCTACTATATGCACATACACACGTCTTAAAACTCGGGATAGTAGAGGATACCTTGAAATGCTCTTGTCTAAATGCCAAAGTATGAAGGAAATAAAAAAATGAATAAAATATAAAATGGTGAAAAGAAAAATGAACACTGGTTTTGTTAAAGCCAAGGCAGCAATAAAAAATATAGCGAGGGTGCTTCATCACCTAGTGCCTTAGACCAACTGGTTTGGGAGTCACTGCTAAGCCTTAGGTGGTGCAAGACGAGGAAAATACTATCACCTAATCAGCAAGCACATGAGTAATCGGTCGGTTAGTACCTCAAGAAGTATTAACGGTCGCATGAAAATTGTGTGAGCAAATTCAACTAAATATTCATCAATTAAAAAGTACTGAGGCAGATGGACAAGAATATGATAGCTTGGATTGAATTCTCCGGGTGTAGGGATGTTATTTACACACACGTAGGGTTATATGATCGATGTTTGGATGAAAGGTAGGAATGAAAAATAAGACGATGTTTTATTGAGGGATAATGTGATTTCTAACATTTTTTCATGACTATTAAGATAGGGCTCATAACAACTGAAAAACTAGTGTAGTTGGAAACTCTTATTTTCAAAGTCTTTCGTTTATGGTTCTTATCTTTATATGTAAATTTCACCATCTCTCTTTTATTATAGGATTTTGTAGGTGTAATCCGCTGAAAACCCTCAGGAGACAACACTCCTCCTACTAGGGACACCTAGAGGTTTAACGGCTTGTTGCACGAGCTCAGTGCAATCGTGTTTGCCTACTAAAGTGTGCTTAGTTTTCTCCTTTCTTTTTCTCCTTCTCTTGAATAGACTAGTTTGCTCGGGACGATCAAAGATAAGTTTGGGGGTATTTGTTCAGTTGATAAAACTGCACATTTGTTATTACATTTTTCCTACTATTTCCATATTAAAAAAGGTTTTTATTATAATATATCATACATATGAGGGTTTATCTGTAAAAACAATATTTTCCATGTGATTGATATATTATAATTAGCATTTAGTAGGAAAATGTATCCAAATAATATCATTGACCAAATCTTAACTCTACTAAATATTATTTGAGTTGTTGTGCAGAATTTGCAGGTCTAAAATCAAGGAAATCAAGTTGTTAAAGTAAACCTGCCTAATTAAGAAACCAAAACTTAGAAGTCAAGTCTGGCAGCAACTACGAGAAGATTTCCAAGTTCCAAAGGTTCCAAGGATCGCCAAATGTCACACAGAGGACATCACGGAAAATTGATCAAAGGCCCAGATTAAATGGCCGCGGATCCGCGGCCATACCCCTCCTTGGGCCGCGGATCCACGGTAATATTGAAGGTTTAGATGCTGCGCTTTTTGTGGGTGAATCTTTGCTGTTAACTTCCATATTTGGAAGCAAAGGTTCTGGCTTTGGGACTATAAATAAAGACCGAGAGCCTCTTGGAAAAATGATCAAGCCGACGAGATCACGAAGTCCAAGATGGCTCACGCATCCAGGCTGATCATAAAAACGGTTCATCTACCTCCTTAGAAGAGATCGAGAAGCAAACTAGGTTTTTGTAATCATTTTCTAAGGAATCAAAGTGTACTTGATCTTGTTGATTAATAAAGGTAGTTTATTGCATTTTATTTTCTTCATGATTTCTATCTCTTCTTATCCCATCATGCGCGAGTAATTCTCCGCTCGTTAGGGTTCATAGGATTAGGGTAGGCTAATGGATGATAAACATCCCTAAACCCTTTTTAAGTCCTATAAAGTTTATGAACTTTATCAAAAGAATCATTAACATCTTAATCGGGCGCGCTAACAATTCATTGTTAGTCCCGACCGTGATTAGAGATTAGATTAATGATTGTTTTGGTAAAGGCAAGATATGAACGCAGTTCCGTGTCGAGATAAGGGTTAAGAGTGGGAACCCTTATCCCTCCATAAACCCTAATCTACACGCATCATCGTCGTTCTAGTTTTAAATCTATTAAAGGATAAAAGGGTAACTTTTAATTAATCATCCATAACTACTAAATCCTAACGAACCCTACAATCCCTCTTCTTATATAAACTTACATCCGTAGTTAATCTTGATCTATATTTTGCATTCTTGTTTAACGTAGATCTAGATCCTACAACCATTCTTTATTCTCCCTCCTCTCTTTCTCAACACATCTAAAGTAAGAGTAAAAGATTCAACGTTTCCCAGAGGACGACCCGTACTCATCTCGGTCTAGCTATACGCGACACCGTTATTGATTGCGGTTATTCTACAAAAACGCTCTTTCACATCAATCAGGACTGTACCCAAAATCCACCTGTTTGCACGACTCAGTAGATCTGTGGTAGAGTAGAGATCAAAGTACAGTGGGAGGACACACAAGACTCTATGACGATCTCGGGTCTACAGACTAACCTGTACTAGTGTCACCTGAGAACTGCTATCCAATGTGTGATATAATACCACATAGGAGTTCTCGGCGAGTCCGTTCAGTGTACCCAGTCTCACTGAGCACCCATATACAATCTTTGGTGTCACCACACCAGATGGATATAGGATCATCTATCGCCCATCATATGGAACAAGAATGGTATACACTATTCTACCCTGGAGTATCGATGCCCCGTCTCGTTACACCTACGAATAGGAACATTTCAAGGATATGCTTATAAACTATAGGTGTCCCACCAGTATGATCCACATCATAGTCCCTGTAGTCAAGCAAATATCCGAAGGGCTTTATCAACATGTATCAAATGAGTAAAAGCATGATCAAGTGAACATATGATAAAGAGCAACCAGATAGCATACTATCATGTCGAGCAAGATTGTCCTCTGAATATATATATTTATATACATCAGTACATACACTATCATATAATGGCCTCAAGGGCATACATATATCTTACATGTTGTCCAGTTTCCATTAGGACAAAGGGGTTGGTCATCGTACTATATTCTGTTTACTTGTGACTTCTCAAGTTTTAGACACGTGTTTCGTAGAAATACAAAGTCTAAGTTTTGAGAAGTTATAGGTACAAGAATAAAGAAGTGAACCAGGTGTCGTAAGTATCAGGATTCTTCAAGCTGATCGAAGATGTAGATACTTGTGTGAAGTATTTAGTTAATGGTAATGGTTTTGAGAAACTTGTTTCACTTTCAGGTTACTCATAATTGGATGCACTCCTAAGTTGAGTAATGTTGATCGACCTCTCTCCATTTAGTTGACATGCACTGGAGACAGCTGCATGATTTGAATCTGGTTCCAATTAAATCAGTGCCTCTGTTTCTATATTGGATATAGAACGGTTAATAACTTAACAATGTTAAAGTATGTGGTGTTGTTCGGCTTGTTCTTGAAACCAGACACTGGATAACTCATGGCACGTTTCTGTAATGGCAGTTTGTGGGTTAACCCGTGCTTTGACGAGGGTTAACTTTCTACCATCTGGAAGATCAATAGTGATATTGTTCCTAACTCGCCACAGTTTTAATAAAATGGATTTTTTCAGAAAACAGTAGTGGGAGTATAGTAGAACTGGAAGTGAATCCAGAACCATAAACGATTACTGAAAATTTAATAGAACCTACAGATTCAATCTGGATTGACATTCCATTAGCCACTTCGCAGATATGGTGGGTAACCTCAGCCACCCGAGAGGTACTCCAGTAGCCTCCAGGACGGTGACAGGGAGGTTCTTGTTTATCCAGACTTGCCATTACTGCTGTTCTAGACTATGAGACCCAGCAGAAGGATGAGTATAGCATCATTCTATACTAGCTTTAGAAGTGCACGTATATATGACTCTGCCAGAGGGTTGTTGTGGTCGGTGGGAGCAGCGGATGCATAGTGGACAAGTAGCTTGTGTCTATTTATAGACTAAAGCAGATATAGCGGAGATAGATCATCTATTTTTGATGTGACAGTCATAGGTCTTGACTTCATCAGAATATAGGATGGATCTATTAAGAAGGTAGTAGGGTTTGATGTCCTGATATTTGGATGACATACACATTGTAGGAAGTTAAATTCCTATACTACGATCGGTTATACTGTGGTCGTCACACAGTGGTTTCTCAATATAGGATATCGATATAATATCAGGCATTCTGGTCACCAGATCTATGGTTTTAGATCTAGATTTGGGTAATGTCCCAATCTGGGTACTTAGACAGTATTCTAAAGATATTTAGAATGGACGACTCTTAGAACGGTGGTATACCTGCAGGCGATGGAGTCACCCTCTCTAAAGGTGTCTTACGGACTAAAGGGGAACGGATGTGCATGATTGGCATATCACTTGCTAAGGCAATTGAGTTGATCATGAGATGTCAAGTACCACACCAGATGTTGTTTTTGCACTAGATGCAATAAGTTCAGATATTAATCTAATCCTGGAGAAACGTTCGGAAGAAGTTTTAGAACATAAGATGGATGTTCTAGGGATATGATAACGGTAGCCTCCTTCAGGAGACAGTTATCATTCCAGACTTCCAAGGTGACCTGGATGACAGAGTGACTGTCAGAGTTATAGTTTTCCCTCTTGACGAGGGGTAGTAGTTTGGACAGATGGTCCAAGAGAATACTGAGGGAGGCATGGTGCAGGATACTGATTGAATTCAATTGACGATACAGTCTAAGAAGTTTTCTGGATTTGCAGTTCATTTGTGAACTAGGTCCCATCAGATATCCAGACATATTCTAAGATAGGTATTACTCAATTCGGGAGATGGCTTTCTCCGCGAACTTGAGATAAAGAGAGACATAGAAAGAAACATCAGGGCGGATCCACTCACTGAGGCTATTTCTCGAACGCAATAGTTTTACAAACGAGCTTTGTGAAACTGATTAGTAGAGGAGTTGGGTGTTCGGTATCACACGGGCTGTTAGTATGCGACACCGCAATAATTAGCCTTAAGTGCAAGAGGGGGATTGTTGGATATAGTTCCCTCAAAGTCAATTATTGGATCGCAGAAACGTGATTGCAATGATTGAGGGAGGACCTATACCGGTAGGACAGTCTTACTCGAAATGATAGTATGCTATCTGGTTTGTCTTTTTCATCGTGTACATACATTAGGTGACATTACAGATCACTATTAGTCGTTGATAGAGCCCTTAGGATTCTTGCTTGACTACCAGTAGTATGATGGAGATCATATACGTGAGATTTGGGTAGTCTATAAGCACATCCTTAAAGTGTCCCTAGTCGTGGGAGTTTCGAGACTGGGCATCGATACTCCATGACTAGACTAGTGTATACGGATCGAGACCCCGATGAGGAGCAATGGCCGGTCTCACAAGCCATTGGTGTCAATTGGTTCACCTAAGACGTATACAAGTGCTCATTGGGATATGAGTACACCGGACAGGACTCGCCGGGAACAAGCTAGTTGGTATTATACCTGTCGTCAGCTAGCAGTTCCCTGGTGACATGTATACAGGTTAGTCTATCGACCTGAGATCGTCATTTGTGTCGTGTGAGTTCCCACTGTGCTTTGATTACTACCCTACCATGGCTCAAAAGATTCGTGCAAACAGGTTTTAGTTGGGTACAGTCCCGAACCACATGGAGGCAGTGAGCGGATCGGCAGGGGATTCGTCTCTCCCGGTATTGGGGGTGAGATCGTGCTATGTCTGGAGAGCCATTACACAAAGTCCCAGGCCAGGGCAAGCGAGATTTACTGGTAGGTATTCCAGTAGTTTCTCAGTGTGTTCTGGGCTACACTCCGACACGAGTTATACCGCTAGTGGGGGTCTGACGTTTACCTGCCCCCTATGCCCGATATGCGATACTCATAAACGAACGGACCGGACTGTACGGATATTGTCACTAACAAGCTCAGTAGGGTTTCAGGATGAGTTCGCTCATCAGCTTCCCTTTTTTGCTCAATACATAGGCAGCCGTTACGTACAGCTAGTACCATTGACGTGCTTGTAGTTAAACCCAATGCCAGCGTATTGACGAGTCTTTAGAGTCCCCCACAGAAAGTTTTCCTAGTTCGGGCGAAACGTTGTAGAGGCCGTATGGTTTTATGGCAGGGTTAGATCATATACGTGCACTTGTGTACGGATCATGATCGGACGGGTCATACTAGTGGGCTTTGGTTTAAGCCGGATCCTAGTATTGGATTTTTTTGATTACTTTAGTCTCGAAGTATTCGTATTCAGTCGGAATATGAATGAGGGTATGTATATAAAGGTGAGGGGTATTCTTGTGGTCCGTCACGAGTTTATTTTAGAAGATGCCATTCTATTTATTGTGTTAAACATTTGGATTAATGTTTATTAAGTGGAAATTGTGAGTGCAAGTTTTAATCAAGAGCATTAAATGTGGCATGCGCATTTGTGGTGACTCATGGTGCTATTTTTTGTGCCATGTCCATTTTCATGATTGATTATTGTGTGGAATTGATGGGTGAAGAGAGAGAGGGCAGCCAAGTGATGGCTAGGGTTTTGTTTTTGATTTATCTAGAGCTCACACAATTGATCCCACGCAATAAGCAAGCTTTTCTTCTTCTTCAATAGTTTTCTTCTTGTGCTCACAACTTCCATTAATGGCTTCTTCTACAACCTCCATCCATACCATCTCATGTGTTGAGAATCCATGGATGTCATGAGACAAAGTAATCACATACATTCTCTACTTCACCTTGGACAAGTAGGTTGGCAAACTTCATGTCCGAGTTGCTTCGGTTTTGAAGCGGGAGCCCGTAAAAAGATTCCTTGACGTGCTGCCGCTTCGACGAGGAGACCGGAGATCGAGCGAGATCGGAGATGCCGCGAGGAGCTAAGGATGGTGGCTAAAGACCGAAGGACACGGATCGATCGGTATAGCCATTCTAACTTCATTGTAGTTAGAAAGTATAGGGTTAATGGAACGATCTGGGTAAAAGTGTGCGTTAGCGCCGGTTTATAAAAGTTTTTGTTCCGCGTTTGGCCTCGGATAGACGGCCAGGACGCTACCGTAGACCTACACACTATTCAACAAGAATGCAGCTGATTCAGGAGCAAACCCCAGAATGAAAGAGGCAACTCAGCACTACTCATCATGGAGCAAACCATATCCATAAGGGTACGATTCCTCCGCTCCGACACACCGTTGTGCTGTATGAAAGTCGACCATAGTACCACCATTAGGTTTTAGTAGCATCAAGCATGCCAAATTTTAATTTTAATTAGGTGCTAAGTCAGACTATACAAGATCTTTGCTAGAATATTAGGGTTTGCTATGATGGTGTGAACAACTAGAGAAAGTGAAAGATAGCTATACCCTCGTAGATCGAGTCCATCACTTCACATACTCCGTGTAGTAGTCCTGCGACTCCACTAGGCCCCACTTGAGGCTTTGGACGAGCTTCCTCCAATGACCTTCGTTCCGAAGATGATCCACGCGAAGTCCCTCCACCTTAAGCTACCTCTACACTAAAATCTTTAGCGTAGTAAACACGCTACACTCGATCGCTAGTCAAGTGTAGTATGGTGAAGTATGGGATGTTAAAAGCTCATAAGTTTGCGTTCAATCTTCCTGGTTCACATCACATGTGAGGGTTGAAGTATGGGATGTTAAAAGCTCATAATTTTGCGTTCAATCTTCCTGGTTCACATCACATGTGAGGGTTGAAGCTTGAACTATAGCAATTGAGGAAAAAGAAGAAGCTAGAGAGCAACCATGGGAGAAACTCATGAAAATGGTTAAGTGTTGAGAATGAGCACAGAATTAATGGAAACTTTTGACCCCCACTCATTCAAGCATGGAATTTTGCAATATAAAATTGCAACCATGCTTGAATAGTGAGTCAAGATGAATAAACAAATATAACACCCATGCTTGCAACCATGCTCTCAATTTACACCTCATTTCTATTTTTCTCAAAAATAGAAAATCAAGCCATGCTTTATTATTATTATTATTATTATTATTATATATATATAATGAAGAATAATTAGTGAGCTAATCATATTTGTTAAAATATAATTATATCACATATAATATATATCACATTATTAAATCAACACTTGATTTAATAATCCGGTTATATCACATATGACCAACTAATATCATTTATCTGTATATCACATTATCAAATCAACACTTGATTTGACAATCTGGTTAAATCATATATAATCGAAACGATAACTGATAGCTGCTAGATTACAATACGGTATCACATACACGTATTTAATCAGGCCCACACACATATCACATATGTGTCCTACTTCGTTTCGCTTGAACCAGGGAACTTATGTATGGGACTCTAAAGACTCGTCAATATGCCCGCAGTAGGTGATGATCACATCAGTCACCTACAAGCCGTCAGCGGTACTAGCTGGACGTAACGGCTATCTGGATATTGAGCGATATGAAGATCAACAAGCAAGCTTGTTTATAGTCTCCATGAAGCCTATCAGTAACACTATCGTACAGTCCGGTCTCTTCGTCTGATATGTCACATATCATGTCTAGGGGTGGTAAACGTCAGACCCCAGTAACGTTATAAGTCAAGCCGATGTCTGGCCTATAACGGTTCGAGAAACTACTGATAACATTTATCAGTAAATCTCAGCAGCAGCCCTGGCCAGGGACATCCAGTTATAGCCAATCGAGCATAGCGCAACATCAACCCCCAATACCGGGAGAGAAAAAACCAATCCTATCGCTCATTGCCTCCATGCGACTCGGGACTGTACCTAAAATCCACCTGTTTGCACGTCTCCTTTGAGCTTGGTAGGGAGGAAATCAAAGCACAGTGGGAGCCACACAAGACTCTATGACGATCTCGGGTCTACAGACTAACTTGTACCAGTGTCACCAGAGGACTTCTATCTGACGATAGGTATACTACCACATAGGAGTCCTCGGCGAGTCCTGTTCGGTGTACCCATTCTCCAAAGAGCACATGTGTACAATCTTTGATGTCACACACCAATGGTTGTGGGGTCAACCATCGCCCTCTAAGGGACAAGAAATGTACACATTAGTCTATTCTGGAATATCGATGCCCTAGTCTCGATATACCCTCGACTAGGAACTGATTAAAGGATGTACTTTTGGACCACCCTGGCCCCACTATTATGATCTCATCATAATCCTGGTAGTCAAGTACATATCCTAAGGGCTTTATCAACATGTAAGAGACAGACGGTATAAATACCAGTCTATATGTTAAGATAAAGGTAACTTGATTGCATACTATCATGTCGAGCAAGAAAGTTCTCTCTATATATTTCCAAGCATCCACTATATCATCAATAATGGCATCTAGGGCATATATATTCCTAACAATCTCCCACTTGCTCTAAGACCAGTTGTTATAGTATCTCATACCCAACGTCCCAAAAGTCTCTCAAATAGCATCTGGGGGATGGCCTCGGTGAGTGGATCCGCTGTGTTATCATCTGTGTCAACTCTCCTAATCTCGATCTCTCGGAGATCAACTATCTCCCTGATCAGGTGATACTGTCTAAGAATATGTCTGGATCGCTGACGGGACTGGGGTTCCTAGGCCAAAGCCACAGCTCTGCTGTCATCACAATACACAGGTATTAGATGCCCAATGGTAAGAACCTAGTTCATCTCATGAACTGTATTCATCCAGACAATCACTTTGGCAGTATCGTAGGTAGCGATGCAATTAGCCTCTATCAATGAGTCTGCTATGGTATATAGCTTGGAACCCTTCCAACATACCGTCACTCCACTGAGGTTGAAGACAAAACCCGAGACTGACTTTCAGTCGTCCTTATCACTCTGGAAGCTCGAATCGGTAAGGGACTCCATCTGGAGTTCACCGTTACCATACTCCAAGAACATCTTTTTAGTCCTTCTCAAGCACTTAAGAATGTTCTTCAGTTGTCCAGTGGTTTTCCCAAAGATCTTTTCGATACTTATTCACTACACCTAGTAAGTAAGCTACATCTGGTCTGGTACATAATATCGCATACATGATTGACCCGTCTGCCAAAGCATAGGGTATCCCTTGTATGCGAGCCCTCTCCAGATCAGTCTCGAGAGACTTCTCTTTGGAGAGAGTGATTCCTGAACAAGCGGCTACATTACCATGCTTAGAATCATCCATACTAAACCCCTTTACCATGGTGTGTCTATGTACCTGGATTGGGACAATCCCAAATCCATTTAGATCTATCTCTATAGATCTATATCCCCAAGATCTAGGAGACATCAGTTATATCTTTCATGGAGAACCAGTGTGACAAGAGGTGCTTGACCGAGTGTAGCATAGGAACACCCTTTCTTATCAAGAGTATGTCATCCACGTACAATACGAGGAAGACAACCATACTTTCTACAACCTTCTTATTTATACATGGTTCATCTACCTTTTTGATGAAGTCAAACTCTTTGACAGCTTCATTAAAACAGATGTTCCATCTCCGCGATGCCTGATTTAACCAGTATATGGATTTAAGCCGCTTGCATATGCTTCCACTGCTCCTACTGTCTACGAAGCCCTCTGGCAGTGTCATATACGCTCTCTTCTAAATCACCATTTAGAAAAAAGGTTTTGACGTATAGTCTGCCATATTTCGTAGTTATGGTATGCAGAAATGGAAAGTAGGATCCTGATGGACTTAAGCATAGCTTTGAAGTCTCAACTTTTCCATCTACACCAAATTATCTTTCTCAAAGATCCTCTTGCTCCCGACGGGTTTTACCCCTTCAGGAGCTACATTCAAAGTCAACACTTTGTTGGTGTACATGGATTCCTTCCCAGATCGCATAGCATCCAGTCATTTCACATAGTCTCCACTTTTGATGGCCTGCTCGAAACTAATTGGTCATCATCTCCGTGATGCAATCCTCTCTCCCACCGTCTATGAGAAAACCGTAGTATCTCTCTGGTGGATGAGGAACCCTACTAGATCAGCGGAGAGCCTGTGGTTCGTCGGGGACTATTGAATCCTCCGGTTCCAAAAAATCGCCAGTTATAGTTTGTGTTTGCTGGAACTACTTCCAGTTCTACCTCATCGCCACTAATTTTCTTCCACAAGAAATTCCTTTTCTAAAAAGGTAGCATGTTGAGAAACAAAACATCTTTTGTTCCTCGGTATGGTAGAAGATATACCCTTGCGAATGGTTGGGATATCCTACAAACTTGCACAGAACTAACCGTGCCTCGAGCTTGTCCGAATTTTTCTTTTCAACATAGGCCGGACAACCCATATCTTAACTCGTTTAAGAGATGGTCTTTTCCTATTCCATATCTCATATGGAGTGGTAGGAAACGGATTTGATCGGAACTCTATTCAATAAGTATGCATCTTCTCAAGTGCATGTCCCTGAAAGGAAATAGGCAACTCAGCAGTACTCATCATAGAGTGCACCATATCTCTTAGGGTGCGATTCCTCCACTCCGATATACCGTTGTGCTTTGGTGCATACGAAGGAGTAAACTGAGAGAGAATCTCATTCACTTTTAAATAATCCCGGAATTCCGTGCTCAAGTATTCTCTTTCCCGAGCATATCGAAGGATTTGAATACCTTTACCCATCTGGTTCTGATCTTCATACTTATATTCCTTGAAATTCTCAAAAGATTCAGATTTGTGTTTCAACAAGAACACATGTGCGTATTTTGAGAGAATATCGGTGAATGTAATAAATTACGCGGAACCATCCCTGGCATGTGTAGACATAGGACCGCATACATCAACATGTATATGTCCAAGGGTTCAGTAGCTCTTTCTCTGTTTCCAGTAAACAGAGATTTGGTCACCTAGTCTTTGAGACATGACTGGCATGTTTCATAAGATGTAAATTCGAACGATTTCAAATATGCATCCTTATGGAACTTTAGCTAGTCTTGTCTCATCGACCTGAGCCAGTCTACAATGCCACAAGAAGACTTCGTTCTTTTCTGAACTGTTCCTCTTGGGTGTGTTCTGTACGTTTAGAACTGTAGTTTAATTCAGAATGTTTATACTGTTATACAACATACCTTACCCAATCAACACTTGATTTAGGAAATTATTCACAATATTATTGGTGTAAGTCCATGTCACGCACCTCACGTGTTCGCGGGGAGGCGGAATATATGAAAAACAATTATCAAAACTTCGTAACACGGACTTGAGCACACGGATCGTGTCTAAACCATTACTAACAAACTATGAGAGGTTTAACTACTCGGATTCGAAGTTATACCTCACGTTACTTGTCCTTCAGATCTTCATCGCTGTCCTCCATACCTCGTCGGCTCTATGGAACATGGGTACCTCAACGGCCTCCTCGAGTCAAAGACGATCCATCCGAGAGTCTATAGTCCGAGCTCCTATCTCGAATCTGAGATAACTATGGCTTCTAGTTTGCTAATCTAGAAGTCCTAGAGGGTGTAGAGTATATAGATGGATTACTTAGTCACTTAAACCCTAAGATTCTCAACACATGAGAGCTATTAGGGTTTGAGTAAGAAGATGAAGACTTGAGGAGAGAGAAGTGTTTTGTGATAATGATTTGAACTATTCTCATTTGGGAATATCATGAAGCATAATAATATTATCAAAATAAATATTTAGCTAATACTCATCATGCTTCAATTAATTCACAAGGTCAATCATCTAATGAGTCACCTAATGAATCATGTATCATTTAATGAAACCTACACCTCATCCTCCACCTCATTTGTTTAAATCCTAAAAAGAATTAAACACAAATGAGTCACCTTCTTCTAGAAGCTTCCCATGAAATTACGAGACTGCCCTCCCATCCGTATTTCGAAAAAACACGGATAATCTTAGACTGAATAAATCCATCTGTATAATACTAGAATCTGGCTTAAACCAAAGCCCGCTAGTATTATCTGCCCGATCATAGTACGTGCACAAGTGTACGTAAGTTATCGCGGCCCTGCCGTAAAACCATACGGCCTCTACACCTTTTGCCCGGTGCAGGGAAACTCTTTGTGTGTGACTCTGAAGACTCGACACTACGCTAGCAGTGGGTTTAACCACAGGCCACAAGCGGTACTAGCTATACGTAACGGTCCCTTGGTAGATGTCGATAAGAAGGACGATGAGGAAACCCATCCGAACTCCAACTGAGTCTGTATGTGACAATCTCCGTACAGTCCGGTCTGTTCGTCTAGGACTATCGCATATCGGGCCTGGGGGGTGGTAAACGTCAGACCCTTAATAGCGGTATAAGTCGTGTCGGAGTGAAGCCCATTACACCTTGAGAAACTACTGGAAGCCTACGAGTAAATCTCACTTGCCCTGGACAGGGACCTTGCATAATGGCTCTCCATACACAGCACGATTTCAACTCCCAATACTGGGAGAGACGAATCCTGTCTAACCGCCACTGCCTCCAAATGCTTCGGGACTGCACCCAACTACTACCTGTTTGCACGGCTCCTTTGAGCCGTGGTAGGGTAGTAATCTAAGTACAGTAGGAACACACTCGAGGCGAAGCAGTAGTGTCAAGTCGACGGACTAAGCTGTACTCATGTCACCTGGGAACTGCTATCTGACGATGGGTATAAAACCAACCTGCAGTTCCCGGCGAGTCCTGTCCGGTGTACTCGTAACCTAACGAGCACCTGCATACTATCTCTAGTACGACGTACTGATTGCTGTGGGACAGACCATCTCCCCATGCTGGGATGAGAAGCGTATACACCAGTCTACTCCGGAGTATCGATGCCCCGTCTCGATAATCCTACGACCAGGGACCTGTATAGGATGTTGCTTATAGACTACCCAGCCCCCACTAGTGTGACTGCCATCACAACGCTGGTAATCAAGAAAAGATCCTAAGGGCTCTACTAATATGTATAAGCGATATGTTAAAAGAAACATATGCACATATTAAAGTAGAAACAAACCAAGTAGCATACTGCCATTTTTAGCAAGACTGTCAATACAACTGTGAATATCCCAATCTTCCATTAAGTAATATACAAACTAGTATGATACAGTAATGGCCTCTAGGGCATAAACACTAACAATCTCCCACTTGCACTAGGGCCATTTACTGGCATATCGCAGACCTATCATCTTGAATAGCCTCTCGAACTGCGTCTGAGGAATGGCCTTTGTGAATGGATCAGCAGTGTTATTCTCCGTATCTACACTCTTCACCTCGATCTCCCGGCGATCTACGATCTCCCTGATCAGGTGATACCGCCTTAAGTTGTGTCTGGACTTCTGATGGGACCTGGGTTCCTTCGCTAAAGCTATAGCGTTGTTGTTGTCGCAATACAGAGGTATTGGATCAACACTGGTAGGAACCACCTGAATTTCTGTGAGGAACTTCTTCATCCAGACAACTTCTTTTGCGGCATCGCAAGCAGCTATGTACTCCGCTTCCCTCGTCGAGTCAGCAACGGTGTCCTTCTTGGAACTCTTCCAACAGACCGCTACTCCATTGAGGTTAAAGACATAACCTGACATAGACTTGGAGTCATCCTTGTCGCTCTGGAAGCTGGAGTCGGCAAAGGCCTCGATCTAGAGGTCCTTTCCTCGATACACCAAGAACATCTCCTTAGTCCTCCTCAGGTACTTGAGAATGTTCTTTTCAGCTATCCATTGCTTCTCCCCTGGGTTTGCCTGATACCGGCTTACAACGCTCAATGTGTATGCTACATCTGGTCTGGTACATAACATCGCATACATTATAGAGCGTACTGCAGAAGCGTACGGTATAATCGACATGCGAGCACTTTCCAAATCAGTCTTGAGAGACATCTCTTTCGAGAGGGTGATTCCGTGACAAGCCGGTAGGTTACCGTGCTTAGAATCTTCCATACTGAATCCTTTCAATATGGTGTCTATGTACCTTGACTGCGAAAGTCCCAACATCCTCTTAGATCTATCACGATAGATCTGGATCCCCAAAACGCAGGAGGCATCACCCAGGTCCTTCATAGAGAACTTCTATAACAAGAATCCTTTGACTGACTGTAGCATAGGAATATCATTTCCTATTAGAAGAATGTCATCCACGTACAAGACAAGGAATACTACAGCTCTCCCTACAATCTTACTGTATATGCATGGTTCATCTGGATACTTGATAAAGTCGAATTCTTTGATAGTATCATCAAAACAGATGTTCCAACTCTGCGATGCCTGCTTTAGTCCATAAATGGACTTAAGCAACTTGCACACTTTACCGCTGCTCCCACTCTGAATGAATCCCTCTGGCTGATCCATATAGACGCACTCTTCCAAATTACCATTTAGAAAAGCCGTCTTTACGTCCATCTGCCAGATCTCATAATCGTGGAAGGAAGCAATGGAAAGAAGGACCCGAATGGATTTGAGCATAGCCACTGGAGAAAAGGTTTCTTCATAGTCCAAACCAGGTCTTTGACGAAAACCCTTTGCAACAAATCTAGCCTTATAGGTTTCAACCTGTCCATCTTCACCAATCTTCCTTCTGAAGATCCATTTGCATCCTACGGGTTTTACCCCATCTTGAGCAATCTCCAAAGTCCATACTTTGTTAGTGTACATGGACTCCATTTCGGTCCGCATTGCATCCAGCCATTTTACTGAGTCGCTGCTCTGAATGGCTTGCTGGAAGCTAGTAAGGTCATCATTGTCAATGATGCAATCAGCTCGATCCCCGTCTATGAGAAAACCGTAGTATCTCTCGGGCGGATGAGACTTCCTATTACTTCTACGGAGTGGCGCTGTAATGTCCGGTTATTCTGAAACCCCTGGTTCTACTAAGCTTTCAGTAATAGCTTGTGGTTCTGGAATTTCTTCCAGTTCTATTGCGCTCCACTTTTCTGATTTTCTAAAAATTCAGATTTCAAGAAGTGGGCATGACGAGAAACAAAGACCTTTTGTTCCTCTGCACAATAGAAATAATTCCTTCTGGAGTTCTTTGGGTATCCCACAAACTTACACAGTACTGAGCGTGCCTCGAGTTTGTCCGCATGCTGCTTTTTAACAAAAGCTGGACATCCCCATGTCTTAAGGTACTTAAGATAGGGTTTCTTCCCACTCCACATCTGATATGGTGCGGTAGGCACAGTCTTGGTTGGAACCTTGTTCAAAAGATATGCAGCTGATTCTAGTGCATAACCCCAGAAAGATCGCGGTAACTTAGCCTTACTCATCATGGAATGAACTATATCCAATAGGGTTCAATTCCTCCTTTCCGATACACCGTTGTGTTGTGGTGTGTATGGAGGAGTAAGCTGAGAGAGAATTCCATTCTCTTTTAAGTAACCCAGGAACTCGGAACTTAAGTATTCACCACCTCGATCAGATCTCAGTGTCTTGATACATTTGCCTGTTTGGTTTTCCATTCCATTCTTGTATTCCTAGAATTTCTCAAAGGCTTCGGATTTATGCTTCATCAAGAAGATATGTCCATACCTAGAGAAATCATCCGTAAAAGTAATGAAGTAGGAATAACCACTACGAGCATGTGTAGACATTGGACCACACACATCGCTGTGTATGAGTCCCAAGAGCTCGCTCGCTCTTACTCCATGTCCAGTAAACGGAGTCTTTATCATCTTTCCCATGAGACAAGATTCACAAGTAGCATAAGATTGATATTCGAACGGATTCAAATATCCTTCTCTATGTAACTTAGTCAACTGTATTTCATTGATGTGACCTAGTCTACAATGCCATAAGAAAGCCTGATTTATTTCTGAAGACTTTCTTTTAAGTGTGTTATGGACATTGAAAACCTGAGCTTGATTCAATACGTATATACTGTCATTTAATGTACCGGACCCAATCAGAACTTGATTTAGGTGGATGTGAACTACATCGCTTACGAATATAAAATCATATCCCTCTCTCGAAACTGAGGATACTGATATCATATTACAAGTCAAACTAGGTACGTACAAACAGTTATGTAGAATCAATATCTGCCTACTTATCAAACCTAGGCGATATTCTCCCACGGATTCAGCATCCACGCTCATTCCGTTCGCAACTCTGAGAGACAAATCGCCTACCCTGATAACTCTATGGTTTCTCAAAGCATGTAATGAATTAAAGATATGAGATCCTGCTCCGATATCTAGTACCCAGGAAGTAGAGTTAATTGACAAACAGTTCTCAATTACAAACACACTCGAGGCCGAAGCCACAACATGCTTCGAATCCTGGCTACTGGCTTCCAAAGCCCTGCAATCTTTCTGCCAATGCCCCTTCCCACAACAATAGGAACATCCCTCCTTACCTACACCAAGTCCTAAAACTTTTGCTCTTCCCTTTCCTTCTACTTCACTGACACTGTATATCGGCTTTGTGGAGGTCTTATTCTTTTCACCCTTTGCTTTCACCTTGGATGCAGAAGAAGAAGGTCCCCCATTAAGCAGAGCGTGTGTCTCCCTGGTTTCCTTCAGGGTGTAAGTAGAGGGTAGGGACTGTGGAAATAAGTCAGTATATGACCTATTTCCCAACGTGGTCTCCAGGTCCGTGAGCTCATTAATATAGCTAGCCATCGTAAGGACGTCGTCCCCTACAGATGACCCGACAGCCAACCTCGCTTGAAGCAATTCGTTCTAGGTCTCATATCTTGCGATACAAGATTGGTCTCCATATAAATCTTTGTTATGGAGGAAGATGGAAACTAAGTCCATCTTCTCGTGCTGCTTCTCGTATACACCATTCTCTGAAGCCAACACGAGGCACTTGGCATTCGCACTGTCCTTTTCCCTTGTCTGACGGATATCCATATCCGCGACGGTGGAAACTGGACCTGGGACAGTGGGGGCTTGAGTAGTAATAGGGTGGTCCAGCTTGTCATAGGCAATAGACATCTAGACAGAGCTTTGCCAGTCATAAAAGTCAGATTCAGTCAACTTGTTATCAAGATGTAAACTAGTCATGGTCACATGGTCGCTGCAATTAAGAGAGAGAGAAGAAAACACTTTAGCATGATGCTCTTGCATGTTTAGATTGGTTTTTAGTTTATCTAAACTGGATGGCTCCCACTATTTCTCGAATCCTTCCTCAAACCATAAAAGAAGAATTAGTCAGGACTGATCTCACCGTATAATACTTGCTTAACCGTTCAGCCAGCCTCGTGTCAGTACTTCGAGGGAGGTTTTACGACGCTTTCACGAAGTTCCTTAATTAAATAACCTATTTTCCCTGGAGGCGTAGCCCCGCTAACACTGTTCTATACAACTACTTGGTTTATAGCATTGATCGTTAAGTGACGAATCTCCCGATAAGTATCATATACTCACAGTAAGATCGGGTTCCAAATATCATCGTATGATAATGCTAAAGGAATCCTACCAACATTATCAAACTCCAAATGGTATGCAACACTAGAAAGTTTCAGTTTCTTTAGAAACTTCCCATGTGGATTTTTGCCCCATGTTCTTATGACCTTGACGAAGGCCAACAAATCATAAGTCACATGTCAAGTTCTTCCCATCATTATCATTGTTAATTTGAACCCACCCTTACATACCCTTGACGAAGGCCAACAAGGTAATACGACTGTCCCAAACCAACACATCTATCTATGCTACATATGAATACCCCAGCAGCTACCAAACACTATGCCTTGACGAAGGCCAACAAACATAGCTTGAATGCTACTGACCATCCATATGAAATGATGGAGGGCTACGACTGGTTTTGACGAAACCGTGAACGTAGTGAACTTGATATAACCGAAAGAACCTGATAGCTTTTTAAAAGGAGTGGTTAAAGCTCCGCAATTAAAAATTCTTCTCTTTTAAAATAACCGAGTGGTTTCTTTTAAATTTGTTCCAACAATTTAACTTTGGTTTGTTTTCTTTGCATTAAAATAATGCGTCCAATCATTTATCCTATCATTGCAGAAAACAACGAAAATACAACGTCCGCTTATGCCATCCGCATTCGCCACTGGGCCCCGTCATTCACCCGTTAGGTTACTTAACTAACGACAGAACGGAGGCTGGGCTAGCGCGGATGCAAAACATAAGCAACGCCTACTAGATATCATATATAGATATTGTATATTCGTCAGATGCAATAATACGCATTCCTGATCACAGATGAACATATTGGATATACTAGGAATCCGCATTTCGTTCGAGCCTGCAACAAAAGACGGATTGCACGGTCGTGATGAATAGCCAAACCCCACCCTAGACCCCTACGGGTGCGGCAAACTACCTGCCTAGTACCAGAAGTGAAACAGTCTCCCTCAACAACGTGAGTAGGCCATTAAACACTTCAAAGTACCCGGTTGTTTGTGCACCCCATTTTGGGTCTATCCTAGGAGCATAAAACAGTAAATGAAATAATACAACGGTGGCTACAACCTCAACCCGGATGTGCCCCGCAAAAGAATATTACAACATATAACAATTTACATCGAATGAAAGATAAAAACTCTCATCTCACATCCACGGCTATTCATCCACGACAATCCAATGAAGTTCATATCCACATACCAAGTAACCATTATAGAAATGTACAACCCCCAGCTAACCGACATACTAGCAATTAGGGGAGGTTTACGAACACATCAAAAACATAATTAGCAAATAACTTAGAATTTCGATCGACAACCTTTTTCTGTGTCTACCCCCAAATGCAAGCCAGCACTGAAATAACCTTGGCAGAAACAAAATATACAGGAAAACAGAACACCCAAAAATAAGAGTTACTATGTAAATATGAGTCAACTCGGAGATGACTCGGCCGTGGATCCACGGCGGATTGCACTAATCCGCCGCGCTTCCGCGGTCGTCTCACCGAGTTGGGTCTCGTATTTCTCCAGTATTCTTAGAATTCCCTGCTATGAATTTTCATACCTCTGAAATAATTTTTTCGACAAGTTTAAAATCGACATAAACATTAGGGAAGCGGGGTTATGTTTTAGTGTTTTTCCGACGATCGAAGTTCTAATAAGTTGCTAACAAGCTAGTAAAGGTTTAGTAGGCTCTGATACCACTGTAAGTCCATGTCATGCACCCCACGTGTTCGCGTGGAGGCGGAATATATGAAAAACAATTATCAAAGCTTCGTAACACGGACTTGAGCACACGGATCGTGTCTAAACCATTACTAACAAACTACGAGAGGTTTAACTACTCGGATTCGAAGTTATACCTCACGTTACTTGTCCTTCGGGTCTTCATCGCTGTCCTCCATACCTTGTCAGCTCTATGGAACATGGGTACCTCAACGGCCTCCTCGAGTCAAAGACGATCCACCCGAGAGTCTATAGTCCGAGCTCCTATCTCGAATCTGAGATAACTACGGCTTCTAGTTTGCTAATCTAAAAGTCCTAGAGGGTGTAAAGTATTTAGATGGATTACTTAGTCACTTAAACCCTAGGATTCTCAACACATGAGAGCTATTAGGGTTTGAGGAAGAAGATGAAGACTTAAGGAGAGAGAAGTGTTTTGTGATAATGAATTGAACTATTCTCATTTGTGAATATCATGAAGCATAATAATATTATCAAAATAAATATCTAGCTAATACTCATCGTGTTTCAATTAATTCACAAGGTGAATCATCTAATGAGTCACCTAATGAGTCATGGATCATTTAATGAAACCTACACCACATCCTCCACCTCATTTGTTTAAATCCTAAAATGAATTAAACACTAATGAGTCACCTTCTTCTAGAAGCTTCCCGAGAAATTACGAGACTGCCCCTCCGATCCGTATTTCCGAAAAACACGGATAATATTAGACTGAATAAATCCATCTGTATAATACTAGAATCTGGCTTAAACCAAAGCCCGCTAATATTATCTGCCCGATCATAGTATGTGCACAAGTGTACGTAAGTGATCGCGGCCCTGCCGTAAAACCATACGGCCTCTACACATTTTTCTCGGTGCAGGGAAACTCTCTTTGTGGGACTCTAAAGACTCGACACTACACTGGCAGTGGGTTTAACCATAAGCCGCAAGCGGTACCAGCTGTACTTAACGGTCCCCAGGTAGATGTCGATAAGAAGGACGACGAGGAAACCCATCCGAACTCCAACTGAGTCTGTATGTGACAATCTTCGTACAGTCCGGTCTGTTCGTCTAGGACTATCGCATATCGGGCCTAGGGGGCGGTAAACGTCAGACCCCTAATAGCGGTATAAGTCGTGTCGGAGTGTAGCCATTACACCTTGAGAAACTATTGGAAGCCTACCAGTAAATCTCGCTTGCGCTGGCCAGGGACCTTGCGTAATGGCTCTCCATACACAGCGCGATATCAATCCCCAATACTGGGAGAGACGAATCATGTCTAACCGCCACTGCCTCCAAATGCTTCGGGACTGCACCCAACTATTACCTGTTAGCACGGCTCCTTTGAGCCGTGGTAGGGTAGTAATCTAAGTACAATGGGAACACACTCGAGGCGAAGCAGCAGTGTCAAGTCGACGGACTAAGCTGTACTCATGTCACCTGGGAACTGCGATCTGACGATGGGTATAAAACCAACCTGCAGTTCCCGGCGAGTCCTGTCCGGTGTACTCGTAACCTAACAAGCACCTGCATACTATCTCCAGTACGACGTACTGATGGCTGTTGGACAGACCATCTCCCCATGCTGGGATGAGAAGCGTATACACCAGTCTACTCCGGAGTATCGATGCCCCGTCTCGATAATCCTATGACCAGGGACCTGTATAGGATGTTGCTTATAGACTACCCAACCCCTACTAGTGTGACTGCCATCACAACGCTGGTAATCAAGCAAAGATCCTAAGGGCTCTACTAATATGTATAAGCGATATGTTAAAAGAAACATATGCACATATTAAAGTAGAAACAAACCAAGTAGCATACTACCATTTTTAGCAAGACTGTCAATACAACTGTGAATATCCCAAGCTTCCATTAAGTAATGTACAAACTAGTATGATACAGTAATGGCCTCTAGGGCATAAACACTAACAATTGGTACGAAATAACAGTCGCTTAGAATCATTGAATTACCAGTTAGTAACACTAGGTGATATTTGCCAACTGCTTTGGCTGCAACAATTGCACCATCTCTACTACTAGATGCATATCACCCCTTCCCAGTTCCCCACCTATTTATAGCCCATGTAACAAATTTCATGTATGGGATCCTGATCCGGTATCCAATACCCAGGACGTAGAGGTAACTGAGAAACAGTTCTTGGTTACGAGCACACTCGAAGACAATGCATCAACATGCTTCTTCTTTGTTTAGGTAGCATGGGAATCCGGATATTCCCCTATTCCTTGCTCAGACTTATGACAATCATAAGGCAGAGCGGAACCAAGCCCAGTATAATAAGTAGGTTCGGTCAAAACATCCATATTATTATCTTGATTAAGGCATTTCATTGGTCGCTATAAGGAGAGAGAGAAGGGTAATCACTTTGCGTGTGCTCTTTGCAAGATTAGATTGGTTATTATCTTATCTAATCAGGATGGTTCCCACTATTTTTATCAAATCTTCCTTCAAACCATAAAAGGTAAGATTAGCCGGAATTAATTACACCATACAGGTTCGCCAATCGTTCGGCCAGGCAGGTATCGGTACTCCAAGGGAGGTTCTCCGTGCTTTCGCATGGACCTAATTAAAATAAACCTCGTTTCCCTATAGGCATAACCCCGTTGACATCTTTCTAGACACCTACTGGATTAGCTAATTGTAAAGTGCATAATTCTCCCAGGAGTAACTCTTACTCGCAGTGGGTATCGGGATCCAACTATCATATAGAAGGTATGCAATCTCATTGCAAATTTCAACACTTGAAATTCCCAATAATGTTTTTACCCCTAGCTTCCTATGACCTCGACGAAGGCCAACAAACTATAGGCCGCTAGTCAAGTTCAACCCGTTCAGTTCTTAATTGAATTAAACCCATCCGCACGACCCTTGACGAAGGCCAACAAAGTCGCACGACTACCCTAATCCAACCGCAACACATGCTGGCAAATAAGCACTAATCAGCTACCGCACACTACGCCTTGACGAAGGACAACAAACGTAGCACGAATACTAAATAGTACTTATCTGAAATGACGGAGGGCTACACAGATTTTGAAGAAAACCATGAGCGTGACGAACTTGATATCGTTGTAGAATCTAGTGATTTTGAAAGGAGTGTTTTTGAGGCTTTTGCTAGTTTCGCTAAAAGATGTCACTCCCGGTGAAGAGATCTCGGATCTTTCCTCATCGAATGAGGCGCTGGATATTCTTGAATACCACTATGCAAAGAAAGAACTGGAGAAGCAATCAAAAACAAAACCAAGTGAGTTATAGCATTTGCGAGTTTCGCTAAAGAGGTCACTCCTGGTGAAGGGATCTCGACTTTTTCCTCATCGAATGAAGTGCTGGATATTCATCAAGGAATACCACTATGCAAAGCAAAAACTAGAGCTACCCTTTTTCAAAATTTGATTCTACAACATCTTTTGGTTTCTTTCTTTTCATGAATCTCATTAATGAAGTCCCATCAATTAATGTTTCCTAAACATTACAGAAAAATGAAACGAAAATAGAACGTACGCTTATGCCATCCGCATTCGCCACGGGGCCCGTCATGCACCATTAGGTTACTTAACTACCGGCAGAGCAGGGGCTGGACTAGCGCGGCTGCAAAACATAAGTAACGTTTATTATATATCATATATATAATATTACATTCGTCTCACGCAGTTATATGATCAACATCATAGAATCAAGTAGTAGAAGCAATATATGAAATATTGGATATATTAGGACGTCCGTGTTTTAAATTTAGCCAGTAATGTAAAACACGGATTCCACGGTTGTGATGAATAGCCAAACCCACATCCCTAGACCCCTACGAGAGCGGCAAGTAACCCTCCCAATTCTAGAGTTAGGAGACCAGGTCTCAACGCCTTAAGATGGTCTCCCACTGGACTCTAGAACCCGGTTACTTGCACTCCCCGCCTTGGGTCTATCCTAATGTGGAAGAGTAAATAATATACATCAATGGTGACATCATTCTCAACCCGGAAATTCCCCAATAAAAGAATATTACATACAAATTTTACATGAATGAAAATTGAAAAACTCTCATTTCGCATAAAACCCCCGGCTATTCTTTCACGACGATCCAATAAATCATATCAACAGCATCACATGATATCACATATCATCAACGTAAGAAAATATGCGTATCCCTAAAACTTGTTGACATATAGCAATGAGATTGGGATACCCCACATATTACACTTACGGTCGCAGAAAAGAAAACAGAAAACTACAATAATTAGAATCTGCAATATTCTTAGACATCATAAACCCGGAATATCTCATATTCCGAATTTCATGCCTAACTTATAAAACTTGCATTTTAGTCTCAAATTGGAAACTATTTTCAATTGGTTGTCAGATAATTCAACAAGATTCCCGACTTAGTGATCGCGTATAATACGCAATTGTGACGGAGTTTTGATCCGAATCAAAACATCGTGGCAATCGATCAATTGAGACTAAATGGCTAGGTTTACAATATACTAACCAGCTTTCATAAAACTAATTAATACGGATTCTAGTAATTGTATCACACATCACAAAGCTTGTAAAGTAACCGTGACATTAGAATTCCGCACTCAATTAGCAAACTAAACCAATTTTCCAAGACATGAAAAATCCAGTGAGCTAAAGTTCTAAAACCGATCGTTTTAAGCCAATCCGGGAGTCGAAACGATCTCGAAACCCGCCCGAATCTTCGTGGAGGAGAATATCCCAAAATTAAGTATCGAATGGGGGCCTCGGGGGGTACCCACCCCCGGGGGCGACCTCGAAGTGGCCCCTAGGGGAAGGCAGACCCGAGAGCACCCAGTTGGGGTGCTCTCGGGTCACGCACCTCCAAGGCCACCTCGTGGTGGTCTTGGGGTGTGGGTCCGGCGTATGGTCCCTCCCGGAGTGTCCCGGGGTGCGCATGCTCCACCCCGCGGCTTCTCGGGTTCAAACCGTGAGCCCGCGGGGTGTGCAAACAACTCAAAACATTATTTTGGATACTGTTTTTATCGGCAGTTTTTGCGAGACAAAAACGACAGATTTCTAACGTCGCTACAAGCCACCCTAATGTTCTAGGTTGGCTCTGATACCATGAAAGTCGACCCTAGCACCACCATGAGGTTTTAGTAGCATCAAGCATGCCAAATTTTAATTTTAATTAGGTGCTAGGTTAGACTATACAAGATCTTTGCTAGAATATTAGGGTTTACTATGATGATGTGAACAACTAGAGAAAGTGAAAGATGGCTATACCCTCGTAGATCGATTCCTTCACTTCACATGCTTCGTATAGTAGTCCCGCGACTCCACTATGCTCCACTTGAGGCTTTGGACGAGCTTCCTCCAATGACCTTCGTGCCGAAGATGATCCACATGAAGTCCTTCCACCTCAAGCTACCTCTACACTAAACTTTTAGCGTACTAAACACACTACACTCAATCGCTAGTCAAGTGTATGATGGTGAAGTAGGGGATGTTAAAAGCTCACAAGTTTGCGTTCAAGCTTCATGGTTCACATCACATGTGAGGGTTGAAGCTTGAACTATAGCAATTGAGGAAGAAGAAGAAGCTAGAGCGCAACTATGGGAGAAACTCATGAAAATGTCTAAGTGTTGAGAATGAGCAAAGAATCAATGGCAACTCTTGACCCCCACTCATTCAAGCATGGAATTTTGCAATATAAAATTGCAACCATGCTTGAATAGTGAGTCAAGATGAATAAACAAATATAACTCCCATGCTTGCAACCATGCTCTCAATTTACACCTCATTCCTATTTTTCTCAAAAATAGGAAATCAAGCCATTCTTAATTATTATTATTATTATTATTATATATATATATATCATATATATTAATATATATATATCATATATATTAATATATATATAATGAAGAATAATTAGTGAGCTAATGATATTTATTAAGATATAATTATATCACAAATAATATATATCACATTATTAAATCAACACTTGATTTAATAATCCGGTTATATCACAAATGACTGACTAATATCATTTATCTGTATATCACATTATCAAATCAACACATGATTTGACAATCTGGTTATATCATATATAACCGAACCGATAACAGATAACTGTCAGATTACAATACGGTATCACATACACGTATTTAATCAGGCCCACACACACATCACATATGTGTCCTACATCGTTTTGATTGAACCAGGGAACTTCTGTGTGGGACTCTAAAGATTCGTCAATACGCCAGCAGTAGGTGATGATCACTTCAGTCACCTACAAGCCGTCAGCGGAACTAACTGGACGTAACGGCTACCCGGGTATTGAGCGATATGAAGATCAACAAGAAAGCTTGTTCATAGTCTCCATGAAGCCTATCAGTAACACTACCGTACAGTCCGGTATCTTCGTCTAATATGTCTCATATCATATCTAGGGGTGGTAAACGTCAGACCCCAGTAACGTGATAAGTCATGCCGATGTCTGGCCTATAACGGTTCGACAAACTACTGATAACACTTATCAGTAAATTCGGCAGCAGCCTTGGCCAGGGACTTCCAGTTATAGCCAATCGAGCATAGCGCAACATCAACCCCCAATACCGGGAGAGACAAAACCAATCCTATCGCTCATTGCCTCCATTCGACTCAGGACTGTACCCAAAATCCACCTGTTTGCTTTTCTCCTTTGAGCTTGGTAGCGAGAAAATCAAAGCACAGTTGGAGCCGCACAAGGCTCTATGACGATCTTGGGTCTACAGACTAACATGTACCAGTGTCACCAGAAGACTTCTATTTGACGATAGGTATACTAACACATAGGAGTCTTAGGCGAGTCCTGTTCGGTGTACCCATTCTCCAATGAGCACCTGTGTACAATCTTTGATGTCACACACCAATGGTTGTGGGATCAACCATCGCCCTCTAAGGGACAAGAAACGTTCAGACTAGTCTACTATGGAATATCGATGCCCTAGTCTCGATATTCCCTAGACTAGGAACTGATTAAAGGATGTGCTTTTGGACCACCCTGGCCCCACTAGTTGGATCTTATTATAATCCTGGTAGTCAAGTACATATCCTAAGGGCTTTATCAACATGTAAGAGACAGACAGTATAAATACCAGTCTATATGTTAAGATAAAGGTAACCTGATAGCATACTATCATATCGAGCAAGAAAGTCCTCTATATATATGTCCAAGCATCCACTATATCATCAATAATGGACCCTAGGGCATATATATTCTTAACATTGTGGTGTATACGGAGGAGGAAGCTGAGAGAGAATTTCTTTCTCTTTTAGGTATTCTAGGAATTCCGTGCTTAAGTACTCCCCTTCTTTATCAGACTGGAGGATCGTGATACTTTTGCCAGTCTGGTTTTCTACTTCGTTTCTGAATTCTTTGAATTTCTCAAAAGCTTCAGATTTGTGTTTCATGAGATACACATATCCGAACCTAGAGAGATCGTCAGTGAATGTGATGAAGTACGAGAACCCACCCCATTCATGTATAGACATTGGACCACATACATCGCTGTGTATGAGTCCCAAGAGCTCTGTTGCTCTTTCTCCGTGTCCGGTGAACGGTGATTTGGTCATTTTTCCTTTGAGACAAGACTGACAAGTTTCATAAGATGAGAATTCGAACGTATCCAAAAATCCATCTTTATGCAACTTACTCAGTCTTTTCTTTCTGATATGACCAAGTATACAATGCCACAAGTAGAATTCGTTCACTTCTGAACTCTTCCTCTTGCGTGTGTTTTGTATATTGAGAACTGTGTTTTGATTTAGAACATAGATACCATTACACAGTGTACCTTCTGCAACCAATACCTGATTAAGGTAATGTTCATGATATTTCTATCAAGAACAAAGTTATATCCATCTTTATCAAGTAAAGAAACCGATATGATGTTGCAAACCATGGAAGGTACATAGTAACAATTGTTCAAAATCATATTATTGCCATTTGGCAATGCTAGGTGATATTCACCGACGGCAGAAGTATCAACTAGTGCTCCGTTCCCTACTCTGAGGGAAATATCAACAGGTCCAACCAGCCTACTTTTTCTCAGTCCCTGTAATAAATTACAGATGTGAGATCCTGATCTGGTATCGAGTACCCAGGAGGTAGGACTGACCGAAAAACAGTTTTCAATAACAAGAACACCTGAAGAAGACGCAATAGTATGCTTCTTCTTTGATATGGTCATCAAGGAATTCATGCAATCCTCTTTCCTCTTCTCATACTCATGACTGTTGTCACAAATTAGAGCCAAACCGTCGTTCCCCAGCCCCGAATAAGAATTTGGATCGGTCAAGCGATATATTTTATTATCTTGATTAGGGCGTGAATTGGTTGCTACCTGGAGAGAGAGAAAAGAAACACTTAGCGTGCGCTCTTGCAAGATTAGATTGGTTATTAGTTTATCTAATCAGATGGCTCCCACCGTTTCCTCGAATTCTTCTTCAAACCTTAAAGAAGAACTAGTCAAGATTAATCGCACGTCACAATACTTGCTTAACCTTTCGGCCAGGCTAGTGTTGGTACTTCGAGGGAGGTTTTCCAATGCTTTCGCGAAGTTCCTTAATTACATAACCTCTTTTCCCTGGAGGCGTAGCCCCGCTAACACCGTTCTAGACACCTACTTGGTTTATAGCATTGATTTTTAAGTGAAATAATCTCCCGAGAGTAATCCTACACATCAGTAGGATCAGGATCCAACTATCATCGTGTGATAACCTAGATGGAAGGAACTCTAGTCACCATACTCCAGAAGGTATACAACACTAGCAAGTTTTCTGTATATTTGAAACTCCCGATGTAGTTTTTTCCCCAAGCGCTTATGACCTTGACTTTGGACAACAAATCATAACGCGCAAGTCAAGTTCTACCTGTTATTATCTAGATTGATTTAGACCTACCCGTACACACCCTTGACTTTTGGCCAACAAGGTGGTACAACTGTCCTAAACCAATGCATCTATCTATGCCACGGATAATTAACAAATAGCTACCATTCACAATGCCATGACTTTTGGCCAACAAACACCGCATGAATACTATGTGCTCTTTTTCCGAAATGACAAAGGGCTACGATGGTTTTTCGGCGAAAAAAACCGTGAACGTATTGAACTTGATATTGTTGAAGGAACCGGATAGCTTTGAAATGGAATGGTTTAAGCTCCGCTTTTGAAAACTAGTGGTTTTGAAAAAAACGAGTAATCTACAGTATAGACTTTTGCTCAAGAGGTCACTCCCCGCGAAGGGATATCAGCTCTTGCCTCCTGGAATGGGGTGCTGGATATTCACAATCGAATACCATTATGGAAAGCGAAAGAATATAACTATAGTTTTTCAAAATTTGTTCCAACAACATCATTTAGATTTATTTTCTTGAATTAATCAAAATTAAAGCGGTCCTACCAGTTAAATCCTATCACACCACAAAAGAGAGAAAATAAAATGTACGTATATGCCATCCGCATTCGCCACTAGGCCCCGTCATCACCCGTTAGGTTACTTAACTAACGAAAGAGCGGGGGCTGGACTAGCGCGGGTGCAAAACATATACAACATCTACTAGTATATATATAAATATATATATATATATATATATATAACATTCGTCCCAGGCATGATATAAGAAACAAAACAGAATCTCAGCTAGCAACACAGAATGGTGGATAATCATGGAGCCCCGAGTTTCATTTGAGCCGCAAATGAGACCCGACGTTCCCGGTCGTCTGGATAGCCCGTGCACTAAAAACTTGGACCCCTACGAGCGCGGCTAGTTACCCGCCAAATCCCAGAAGTGAGGCAACCCCAATCAACAAAGTGAATGAGCCACCCAGCACTTCACGGGACCCAATAACTTGAGCGCCCCTCTGTGGGTCATACCTATACCACTTACGAGTGCGGCGAATATCCCGCCAATTCTAGAGTGAAGCCCCCTCCGTCTCAACGTCATGAGATGCGGGCTTGTTTCCTTCTAGAATCTGGATATTCGTGCACTCCACCGTGGGGTAGTCCTAGTATAGAAAATAAAAATAATATGTACAATGGTGACATCGACCTCAACCTGGTCATGCCCCCATCAAATAATATACAATACGGCAGTAAAGGCAGTCCACATGTCGGACGCTCTCCCCACAATAACAAATGTACAAATGAATATAAATTGTACTAAACCATTGCACCAGCTGCTATCCACCACAACAATCCAACCACAATATCAGCACAATCACAGAACATCAACGTGAATATCACGTTCGCAAACTCGTCTAAAAGAACATAGAGCAGTTAGACAGGTTATACCGATCGAGTGACATTCACGGTCGCAGATGCTAATCTTAGTACTGATAATCACACATATTTTAAAATTTCGACGACTAAACTTTTTCAAATAGGCCCCAAGTGCTAATCCAGTATTCAAATTAATCTGGGCCAAAAATATATATTCCAGAAACGATAATTCCATACTGTAGAACCCCATAAGAATTTTTTAGCACAGTGGCCCAATTCCCACCACGGAACCGCGGCAAACGAACGCATTTAGCGGCGGTTCCGCGGCGGAATTAAGGGATCTTGTGCCCAAATTTCTTCTGTGTTTCTCAAATAGCCTGCACGAATTTTTGGTATACTGAAAATGATTTTTAGACCACTTTAAATATTCAACAGAAAGTATGATTTTTGGAATTGCGGTTTCGAAAATTTCGGTCGATCGATATTTCAAACACGTTAGAACTAGCTAGTATGGGTTTATGGGGTGGCTCTAATACCATGTTGGGTTACGCTGACGCCCAAGCCATCAAACGTGGCGGTTTGCAGAACAAAAATTTTCTTACAAGTTTAAAAACGGAGCTAGAATAACCCATTAAACCTGATCTAACCATAAACCTAGCTAGTTAAACTAGGAGTGCTATCTACTATGATAAGAAAGCCTCACCAAATGATCCGTGTCCATCGGTCTTCTTTCCTCAATCATGTGCTCCTAGTGGCCACCTTGAACGTGCTTGATCTCCTTTTCCCGCTCCATTGGTCCTCCAGGATCGAACTTGTTCTCCGTTCCTCGTTTGTCGTAGATGATCCACCCAAAGGATGTGATCCATGGCTCTAGCTCCTAACTAAGTAACAAAAAGGAGCAACTAGAGAACTTGGGATGCTAATCCAAGATCTCTAGGATATAGTATGAAGTTCTAAGTGTTCTACTGTTAGTGATATGTATGCCCTAGAGGCCATTACTGTACATACGATGTATATTGTAGTGGATACTTGGACATATATATGGAGGACTTTCTTGCTCGACATGATAGTATGCTATCTGGTTGCTCTTTATCTTAACATGTACTCTGGTTGTCTCTATGATACATGTTGATAAAGCCCTTAGGATGAGTACTTGACTACCAAGATTATGATGCAGATCATACTAGTGGGGACAGAGTAGTCGTTAAGTACATCCTTCAAATGTTCATAGTCGTAGGTGTATCGAGACAGGGCATCGATATACCAGAGTAGACTAGCGTATAGCTTCTTGACCCATGTAGATGGGTGATGGATGATCCCATATCCATTGGTGTTTGACATCAGAGACAGTATACGGGTGCTCAGTGAAGACTGGGTACACTGGACGGACTCGCCGAGAACTCCCAGATGGTATTATACTTATCGTCAGATGGTAGTTCTCTGGTGACACTGGTACAGGTTAGTCTGTAGACCCGAGATCGTCATAAAGACTTGTGTGATTCCCACTGTGCTTTGATTTCCACCTTACCACGTTCAAGAGAACGTGCAAAACGGTGGCTTTTGGGTACAGTCCCGAGTCACATGGAGGCAATGAGCGATAGGAGGGGTTTCGTCTCTCCCGGTATAGGGAGTTGATGTTGCGCTGTGCTCGATTGTCTATAACAGGAAGTCCTTGGCCAAGGCTGCTTCAGAGATATACTGGTAAGTGTTATCAGTAGTTTCTCGACCTGTTATGAGCCTCACATCGGCATGACTTATCGAGTTACTGGTCAGATGTTTACCACCCCTAGACGAGATTTGCGACTTATCAGACGAAGAGACCGGACTGTATGGTAGTGTTACTGATTGGATTCACAGGAGTGTGAGCAGGCTTTCTTGTTGATCTTCTGATCGCTCAATACCCGGGTGGCCATTACGTTTAGCAGACCGCTTGCAGCTTGTGGGTATTTGATATGATCATCACCTACTGCCGGCGTATTGACGAGTCTTTAAAGTCCTACACATGGGTTTCCGGGCTCAAGCGAAACGGAGTAGGAGCATATATGTGACATGTGCAGGACCGAGATTGATACGATATGAGATACTGTATTCTATTCTCGCGATTTGTGACATTGGTCGGTTGTATGTGATATAGCCGGGTTATCGGATCAAGTGTTGATCCGATAAGTTGTTACACATGATATTAGTCGGTTATATGTGATATAGCCGGATTATCAAATCAAGAGTTGATTTGATAATCTAATGTATAATTATATATTTGATATATTATATTACATTAACTAGTATTAGCTCACTTATGATTCTTTTCCCACTAGATTGTGCATAAGTGCATATGTGATATATATTTGTGTAGATAATTTTGTGTCATGCTTGATGATACATGCAACAATGGTGTGTGTATGACTTACACCATGTATGGTATAATTTCTAGGGTTTTATTTATTTTGGTAATTACAAAACTAATTGATTTTGTCATGGTTGATAAGCTTGTAGAAGCTTGTAGTTCTTTGACTAAGTCTTCATGTTTTGTTTTACCTAAGATATTTGTTAACCCTACCAATTAACCTAGCATTGGTTAAGTCTCTACAAAGGTTAATATATGATATTAACTCACCATGGTTTCCATTATCTTTTGGATAATTATAATATGAGAGATATTTTTCTTCATCTTCTTCTTCCTCAAAAAAGCTTTCTAGCTTCAATGGAGATATGAGAAAAAATGTGAGAAAATGAAATCTAAAGTGAGCCCACTTCCTACTTCGTCATCCTCTACTACTTTCCATTTAGTATAAGGTGTTTGCTTCACTAATTCCATAGTTAGTGAAGAGATAGCTTCGGTTAGTGTCTCCTCGACGTAGATCATCTTCGGCCTCGAAGACATCGAAGCAAGCATGTTCGTTTCTTCATGGGAGCCTCTCTAGAGTCCGGAGTTCACGATCGCAGCAAAGGGACTACTACACCGAGCTATTGAAGTGAAGGACCGATCTACAAAGGTTGTATTCCTTGCTCACTTAGACTGTAAAGTGTTTACATATGTTATTTCCGTCGATTTCTAGTTAACGATTTAAAGTTAGGGTTAGCTAGAACGGCAAATTTTTGAATATGGCATTGACGATGCCTCCCGAAAACTTGATGCCGTGCTAGGTAACCCTCCATCTACTATCTCTATCTTGCCTCATCTCTTGTTTCTCAATACATGAGAGTGTAGAGAGGAGGAAGATGGTGAAGGTGGAGGAACTCAAGAGGAGGAGAAGGAGGTGAAGCAAAATGGTGAGATGAAAAATAATGAGCAAGCATGAGAGAGAATATAGATGGGAATAGTTTTGTAAAATAATATCCATCAATATAATATGTCAACCATGCTTCAATAGTTGCCATAAATGAATTAATAATTCATTTGTCAACCATTGAAGCCATGGCTCTCACCATGCCCCCCCTCTCCTTCACTTTACACATCATTTCCATTTATCTAATAAATGGAAAAAGCTAATGAGGTGTCCACCTTCTAGAATGTTATCCGTATTAAAATACAGATTACAGTCTATAGTATATACATACCTGCATTCGGATAAAAACACGAATGCCCAAAGAGATAGAATAACACGAAGAACGTAATACTAGAATATACATATCGAAATACATATATGTAAATTATCAAATCAATACCTGATTTAATAATCCGGCTCAAACCCGAGCCGGCTAGTATTACCAACTGTCCGATCGAAAGTCCGAGTACAAAGTACATCAATCGTTCGGAACCATGCACGTATCCAATACGGCTACTACATCATTTTTCCTGAACCAGGGAGACCCTCTGTGTAGGACTCTAAAGACTTAACAGTACGCCGGCAATGAGTTACTAGATAAATCCATAACCACAAGCATGTCAGCGGCACTAGCTGTACGTAACGGCTACCCGGGTACCTGTCGAAAAGGAAGGCCGACGAGCAAACTCATCTGGATCCCTACTGAGCCTATCCATGACAATCTTGGTACAGTCCGGTATTTTCGTCTGAGAGTATCGCATACCGGGTTTAGAGGGTGGTAAACATCAGACCCTAATAACCCGATAATTCATGCTGATGCGGCTCAGGACCAATCCGGGAAAATACTGATCAGCCTATCAGTAAATCCCAACTGCCTTAGCTAAGGTCTTATGGTCCTGACCATTTGAACAAGTGCGATATCGACTCCCAATACCAAGAGAGACGAATCCCAGACAATCGCTCACTTCCTCCATGTGGCTCGGGACTGTCTCCAACCAAAACCTGTTTACACGACTCAGTAGAGCCATGGTAGGGTAGTGATCAAAGCACAGTGGGAACTCACACAAGAAAAATGACGATCTCAGGTCTAAAGACTAACATGTACTCATGTCACCTGAGAACTTCCACCTGACGATAGGTATAGTACCATCTGGAAGTTCTCGGCGAGTCCGTCCAGTGTACTCACCCCAAGTGAGCACCTGTATACGATCTTAGGTACAAAAGACCAATGGTTGCGGGACCGTACCATCGCCCCTCATCGGTGTCTAGAAACGTACACACTAGTCTACTCCGGAATATCGATGCCCAGTCTCGATACTCCCACGACTATGGACAATTTAAGGATGTGCGTACCGACTACCCAGCTCCCATAAGTATGATCGCCATCACAATATAGGTAGTCTAGCAATAATCCTACGTGCTTTATCAACATGTATAAATGATATGTAATAGCAAGTAAAACATACGCACATGTTAAGATAAAGACAAACCAGATAGCATACTATCATATCGAGCAAGACTGTCCTGTACATATATATGTCCAAGCATCCACATGTATACATATACAACAATGGCCTCTAGGGCATACATATCCAACAAATACTATAAATTCAACACTATCCATCACGTAAACCCAAAATATATCATCTCATATTTATATAACATGCATCCAGGTATAAGCCTATAAGGTAGCCGAAATATATATATATATATAACTCCTTTTTAAAATAGCCGCGGGATACGTATGTCACGGTATAAAATCAGACGTAATAGTAAGAAGTATTATATGTATTTTATTTAAGATATACGTCTTACTATTTAGTAAAGAGTTTTAAGAGGTTTACAGTTTAAAAGATCCTTGTGTTATCCTAGACACGTCAAAATAATGAGACTATAGCTCGTTTAGAAACCATTTTATATGTATCAACAGGTAAAATAGTATTCTGGTACTGTCCCCCGAATCAGTCCTGGTCAGCTACTATATCGCATAAACTATAACATCGTATCTCGAATGATCGCAAAACGTCATTATATGAGTGTCCAGCATCGACACCCTAAATCATCATATCTCTCGTGTCCATCACCAACACGCAAATCATCATATCTCTCATGTCCATCACCGACACGAAAATCCAGATATCGTTGACACCGTCTCATCAGACCGATCGTCCCTCGATATCTCTAGCCTCGGTCAGTATCCCTTGGATATCCGCCGTGCTCATATCTATCTCCGGTATCAAGTGTCCTCGCTAGGCTCCCCGCCTCAAAATGCGGTCTTCCTGTCCGGGTCCACCATGTATCCGACTGTATACTTCCCCACTCTTTCCGGATATGTAGCATGTCCGTAACCGTATAGCTCCCCCACTCGGTTCGGAATAAAATCAAATCAGAAAACATCAAGCTCATGGTGGACGTCAACTCATCGTATCCAGAAAATATCAAGTAAAGAAGAAGAATCATTGCATATATCATTATGATGATATAATATATAAATATAACAGTGTCCCATACCACTGATATATATATCATCGAAGGTAAAAACATCATAAAGACTCATAAGAATCAAATACGAATATCCATGCTAATGGTATTTGTAATTAATCAACAGGTAATAAGGTATCGTACGTAAATATAGTCAATCGTGCAAACAAACGCAATAGTTCTATTGTATCATGGCAATACTAATGATGTACAGTATAACATACGCATCTGTGCTCGTGCAGCATGGCAATCATTAGTATTTGTGCAAGTGTTCTATAAGTGTTTATAGCAGAATGTAATTCTACCCATATCCATAGCATATAAATACAACCCAATTCCCCGAATATAGGGAATTCATAACGCATCGTATCGGCATTTATATAGATATCGCGTGGTATAGAGGTCCTACAGTGTCATGGCAGTACCAATGAGCTGTAGTGTAACATATGCGTCCGTGCCCGTGCAATATAGTACTCATTTGTATTTGTGCAGTGCTCTATCAGTGTGTTCATATAAAAGAGAACGTATATAATCGGTAAGCGTATCGCGAACATATAAAGGAAATCTAAGTGTATTGCGTAATTATTAAACATAACTAATTGCTATGAGCTATACCATTATCATTGAAAATAGAACGAAATGTTATTTTGAAATAAGGAAGCTGCATTAAGTTTAAATAGATATTCGTTTTGGAAATAGTATCGCATCCTTGTCATTTATCATTTAAAAGTGAAAACGAATCGTTGGTTTTTAAAAGAGTATAGCTCAATCAATCGTAACGTCCCAAGTCGGGATAACTCATGACTCCACGAGTCCAAATGATACTTGGCCGTATTCGGCACACTATCCTCGTCATCAAGTACGGTATGATCTCCTTGTACTATATCCATCATATCATCACGTACGTCTTTCCCCAATACCATATCCATATCGTACGGACCTATCGTCACGTACGTCTTTCCCCAATACCATATATCCAGGTATAACCAAAACCATATGAATTCTACTAGGTACTCACCATACACCAATATAATGTAACTAAGTTAGCTAACATATCACTTTACACTAGTTATATCATAACTATTCTATATAACTGGTTGCGGGGGTGCTATACGCCGTCCACCCGACTTCCCCGTAGATATAAAACTACTCACCAACTTGTCGAGCTAGTCGAAATCCACGATTGCCTTATCTTTCCTTGCCGTCTCGAAAATCTCCGCGATCGTACCTACAATCGTAGTTATAACACATCGGCGTAAAAATCATATCAAAAAGTAATTCAACGAGCTAAGCGCACATAGGTTAGAACCTATAGCTCACTTACTCCAAATACGACCAAATACCCGACATTAACGTACAAACGTCAATAATTAAGTCGAGGTATAGAAATACGAAAAACCGTATCATAAATATCGAAAATATTGTTAAAACAATATTAGAACACTCCCAGATTTCTCTTTATGAAATCTGAGACAAATCAAACAATACAGTAGCTTATATTATCACCAAATAAAGCTACTGACCAAAACCCTATACACCATTATGTAGAAAAACCGGCGGCGGCGGGAAATTGGGGAGAACTGGCGGGTGAACAGAGAAGTTAGGGACTCAGGCTTTAGGGGTTGTCTCCTATTGGTCTTACCATATCTTAGTATTGTTAGTTTTTCTAATAGACTAACCTAGTAGCTCCAGATTCAAGTTTACCCTCACAAATATCATAAAATCCTAGTTTCTGATATTTTCACACTAAAAACAGATATTTAACAAAATAGAACTTGCAAAAGAGGTGAGATATACCTATAGGGATGGTGCAAAAGGAAATTCCAGCTAAAGAAGTGCATGGTTGAGGCTCTTAGATATTGTATAGGCTCTAGCTTGATGGTATGCACAAGTTTGATGAAGATTCATGGTTTTTGAGTGAAGGGATAAATTTTGAGATGAGGATGAAGGAGAAATGAATTTTGTTCGGTTTAGCAATTGAGAAAGGACATGTGTAATTGTATGAAGGAGGTAGGTGGAGAAAGAATGAGGTGGAGGGTTGTAAGATGGTGGTGTAAAGGTTGTAAGGATGAGGTGGAGTGAGGAGAGTGTGTGTGAGGGTGTGTTGGTTGTGCAGGGTTAGCTAGGACGGCAGCAAGGTTTCGGGAGGCATCGTCCATACAAAATTCAAAAATTTGTCGTTCTAGCTAACCCTAACTAAGAATCGTTTACTAGAAATCAACGGAATAAAATGCAAACAAATTTGCAAAGGAAATTGAACAAGGAATACAACCTTTGTAGACCGGTCCTTCACATCTAAAGCTCCGTGTTGACGTCCCTTCGCTGCGATCATAGATCTCCCGAACTCTAGAATGGGTTCCCTCGGAGAAATAAACAAGCTTGCTCGTAGTCTTCGAGGCCGAAGATGATCTACGTCGAGGAAACTCAAACTCAAGCTAACCCTTCACTAGGTCATGAACTTTGTGAAGAGAACACCCTAAACTACCCAAGCAAGTGTATAGGATGATGAAGTAGGAAGTGGGCTCACATTAGATTTTATTTTCTCACAATATTTCTTCATGTTTCATGGAGCTAGTAAGCTTGAAGAATGAAGGAGATGAAAAGCAACCATGAAAAATCAAGAATGAAAACTAATGAGGTGAGAATAGCAACCATGGGTGAGTTAGTGTCATATACTAACCATTGTAGAGACTAAACCATGGCTAATTAAAATGGTTAGGTTAATAAAAATCTTAAGTGAGACAAAACAAGTGGACTTTGTCAAAGATGCTTCAAGCTTCTCTAAGCTTCCAAGCATGACAAAATTCTCATTAATTTTGAATTATTAATATAAATAAAAACCATCACATTTTAATTATCATGGTGTAAGTCACACACACACCCATGCTTCCATGTATCATCAAGCATGATACAAACTATGTACATAAGTATATATCACATATACACTTAATGCACAAATCAAGTGAGAAAAGAAATCTTAAGTGAGCTATGTAAGTCCACGTTACCTCTCCCGGTACATACGGGCTTGCGGAAATGATGAAAAACGATTTTTCTTTTGGTGGAAACATGGACTCAAAATACGGATCTTTGTTAAACTACTATCTAACAATCCTAACAAGAGTTTTACCTACTCGGTTAGGGGATATACCTTAACTTGATCTCCTTCTTTTGGTCTCCTTGCGATGGTCGGATCGGCCTCACCTCGTCGTCTCTTTGTGCCGAAGATGGATCCACCTGAAAGCTTCTACCTTTGGCTTCACTTCAAACTAGAAGAAACTAGAACACCTTGCTTGCTAGACCTTGTGAACTAGGATGAGTAGAGGAGTGTGTTGGGTTTTATCTCTATGGTTCTTGCTTCTGAACAAATGAGACAAGTAGAACCATGGACTAAAGAGAGAGCAAGAGGACGAGGAAGAGGGAGAGCTCAAGCATGAGAGAGAAAGGAAATGAAAGAATGAGTAAGACTTTTGCCATCCAAGCTCTCATAATCCAAAATCATCATAACAAAAAATAGTAATTGAGTATTATGTAATGGTTCAAGTCAAAATGGCCATATCATTTCATGCACTCATTTTGCAAAGAGAAACAAGCAAGCAAAAGTCTTTGCCATGAAATGATAGCCATTGTAATGATGAAGGTCAACAAGTCCAACCTAGTCAACCGGTCAACTAAGTCAATAAGTCAACAAAGTCCACCATCAACAACCATGTCACAATAATACTTAATTAATATTATTGTTAATCATATTTCTTATTCTCTTTAGGGTTTAGCAAAAAGTCAACAGTCAACAACCCTAATGAGAATCCCCCGCCTCTGTCTCTCTGTCAACTGTGCATACACACCCGCATCCGCGTTCCGAGGAACACGAATACAAACGAGATAAAACCAATCCCAAAACGTACACTAGGATCTGGCTTAAACCAAAGCCCGCTAGTGACAACTGCCCGGACACTAAACGTGCACAAGTGCACGGATATGACCGAACCCTGTGGCAAAACCATGCGACCTTTACTCTTTTGCCTAAAGGTGAATAGCTCTCTGTGTGGGACTCTAAAGACTCGACACTACGCTGGCAGTGGGTTTAACCACAGACCGCAAGCGGCACTAGTTGTGCGTAACGGCCCCCAGGTAGATGCCGATAAGAAGACGGACGAGATGAAACCCATCTGAACTCCTACTGAGCTTGAATGTGACAATCACCGTACAGTCCGATCTGTTCGTCTGAGAATATCGCATGGCGGTCCTAGGGGGGCGGTAAACGTCAGTCCCCTAATAGCGGTACAAGTCGTGTCGGAGTGTAGCCCAGAACACCCTGAGATAACACTGGAAACCTACCAGTATATCTCGCTTGCCCTGGCCAGGGACTTTGTGTAATGGCTCTCCTAGACACAGCGTGATATCAACCCACAATACCGGGAGAGACGAATCATGTCTAACCGTCACTGCCTCCAAGTGCTTCAGGACTGCACCCAACTACTACCTGTTTGCACGAGTCCTTTAAGCCGTAGTAGGGTAGTAATCAAAGTACAGTGGGAATACACTCGAGGCGAAGTGACAGTGTTAAGTCAGCGGACTAAGCTGTACTCATGTCACCTGGGAACTGATAACTGACGATAGGTATAATACCAACCAATCAGTTCCCGACGAGTCTTGTCCAGTGTACTCGTAACCTAACTAGCACCCGCATACTATCTCAAGTACAATGTACTGACGGCTGTGGGACAGACCGTCTCCCCTGCTGGGATGAGAAGCGCATACGCTAGTCTACTCCAGAGTATCGATGCCCTGTCTCAATAGTCCTACGACTAGGGACCTGCATAAGGATGTGCTTGCGGATTACCCAACCCCCACGAGTGTGACTGCCATCACAACGCCGGTAATCAAGCAAAGATCCTAAGGGCTCTACTAATATGTATAAGCAATATGCTAAAAGAAACACATGCACATATTGAAGTAGAAACAAACCAAGTAGCATACTACTATTTTGAGCAAGATTGTCTATACAAGGTGAATATCCCAAGCTTCCATTAAGTAATATACAAACTAGTATGATACAATAATGGCCTCTAGGGCATATACACTAACAATCTCCCACTTGCACTAAGGCCATGAACTGGCGTATCGAAGACCTATCATCTCGATCAGCCGCTCGGACTGAGTCTGGGGTAAGGCCTTCGTGAGTATATCAGCAGTGTTATCTTCCGTATTTACTCTCTTCACCTCGATCTCCCGGCGATCTACGATCTCCCTGATCAGGTGGTACCGCCTCAAAATGTGCCTGGACTTCTGATGGGACCTGGGTTCCTTCGGTAAAGCTATAGCAACGTTGTTATCACAATACAGCGGTATTGGATCAACACTGGTAGGAACCACCTGAAGCTCCGTGAGGAACTTCTTCATCCAGAAAGCTTCCTTTGCGGCATCGCAAGCAGCTATGTACTCTGCTTCCATAGTTAAGTCAGCAACGGTTTCCTGCTTGGAGCACTTCCAGCAAACCGCCCATCTATTGAGGGTAAAGACATAACCCGACATGGACTTGGAGTCATCCTTGTCACTCTGGAAGCTGGAGTTAGCAAAGGCCTCGATCTGGAGGTCTTTTCCGCCATACACCAAGAACATCTCCTTAGTCCTTCTCAGGTACTTGAGAATGTTCTTTACCGCTATCCAGTGCTTCTCCCCTGGGTCCGACTGATACCGGCTTACAACGCTCAATGCGTATGCTACATCTGGTCTGGTACACAACATCGTATACATAATAGAGCCTACCGCAAATGCATAGGGTATTGATGGCATGCTAGCCCTTTCCAAATCAGTCTTGGGAGACATCTCTTTGGAGAGGGTGATTCCCTGACAAGCCGGTAGATTACCGCGCTTGGAATCTTCCATACTGAATCGTTTCAGTATGGTGTCGATGTACCTGGACTGTGAAAGTCCTAACATCCTTTTAGATCTATCACGATTGATCAGGATCCCCAGAATGTAGTTGGCATCGCCCAGGTCCTTCATGGAGAACCTCTGTGACAAGAATCCTTTGACTGACTGTAACATAGGAATATCATTTCCTATTAGTAGAATGTCATCGACGTATAAGATGAGGAATACCACATTTCTCCCTACAATCTTATTGTAAATGCATGGTTCATCTGGGTTTTTGATAAAGTCGAATTCTTTGACAGTATCATCAAAGCAGATGTTCCAACTCCGCGATGCCTGCTTCAGTCCATAGATGGACTTGAGCAACTTGCACACTTTACCGCTGCTCCCACTCTGAATAAATCCCTCTGGCTGATCCATATAGACGCACTCTTCCAAATATCCATTTAGGAAAGCCGTCTTTACGTCCATGTGCCAGATTTCATAATCGTGGAATGCAGCAATGGCAAGAAGGATCCGAATGGATTTCAGCATAGCCACTGGAGAAAAGGTTTCGTCATAGTCCAAACCAGGTCTTTGACGAAAACCCTTTGCAACAAGTCTAGCCTTATAGGTCTCAACCTGTCCATCTACACCAATCTTCCTTTTGAAGATCCACTTGCATCATACGGGTTTTACCCCATCTGGAGCAACGTCCAACGTCCATACTTTGTTGGTGTACATGGACTCCATTTCGGTTCGCATTGAATCCAGTCATTTTACCAAGTCACCGCTCTGAATGGCTTGCTGGAAGCTAGTAGGCTCATCAAAATCAATAGTGCAATCCTTTCTATCCCCGTCTATGAGAAAACTGTAGTATCTCTCGGGTGGATGAGACTGCCTACTACTCCTGCGGAGCGGCGCAGGAATGTCCGGTTCTCCTGAAACTTCTAGTTCTTCCAAGCTTTCAGTAATAGCTTGTGGTTCTGGAATTTCTTCCAGTTCTATTGCACTCCCACTTATCTGATTTTCCAAAAATTCAGTTTCCAAGAAGTGGGCATGCGGAGAAACAAAAACTTTTTGTTCTTCTGCGGAATAGAAAAGATACCCCGTGGAGTTCTTTGGGTATCCCACAAACTTACACGGTACTGAGCGTGCCTCGAGCTTGTCCGCATGCTGCTTCTTTACAAAAGCTGGACATCCCCATGTCTTAAGATACTTAAGACAGGGTTTCTTCCCACTCCACATCTGATATGGGGTGGTAGGCACGGTCTTGGTTGGAGCCTTGTTCAAGAGATATGCAGCTGCTTCTAGTGCATAAGCCCAGAAAGATTGTGGCAACTCAGCCTTACTCATCATGGAACAAACCATATCCAATAGGGTTCGATTCCGCCTTTCAGATACACCGTTGTGTTGTGGTGTGTATGGAGGAGTACGCTGAGAGAGAATTCCATTCTCTTTTAAGTAGTCCAGAAACTCGGCACTTAAGTATTCACCACCTCGATCAGATCTCAGTGTCTTTATACTTTTGCCTGTTTTTTTTTCAACTTCATTCTTGTATTCCCGAAATTTCTCAAAGGCCTCGGATTTGTGCTTCATTAAGAAGACATGTCCATACCTAGAGAAATCATCTGTGAAAGTAATGAAGTATGAATAACCACTTCGCGCATGTGTAGACATTGGACCACACACATCACTGTGTATGAGTCCCAAGAGCTCGCTCGTTCTTACTCCGTTTCCAGTGAACGGAGTCTTTGTCATCTTTCCCATGAGACAAGATTCACAAGTGTCATAAGACTGATACTCGAACGGATTCAAGTATCCCTCTTTATGTAACTAGTTAATCGTGTCTCATTAATGTGACCCAGTCTACAATGCCATAAGAAAGCCTGATTTGTTTCCGGAGACTTTCTTTTAAGTGTGTTCTGGACACTGAAAATCTGAGCTTGATTTAATACGTACATCCCGTTTTCAAATGTACCTGACCCAATCAGAACTTGATTTAGGTGGATGTGGACCATATCGCTTACAAAAGTAAAATCATATCCTTCCTTAGAAAGTAAGGATACAGATATGATATTACAAGTCGCACCTGGTACATACAAACAGTTACGCAGAATCAATATCTGCCCAGTTGTCAGTCCAAGATGATATTCCCCTACGGATTCAGCGTCCAAGCTCATTCCGTTAGCAACCCTGAGAGTCATATCACCTTTCTTGGTAACCCTACGGTATCTCAGAGCCTGTAAAGAGTTACAGATGTGAGATCCTGATCCGGTATCCAATACCCAGGAAGTAGGGTTAACTGACATACAGTTCTCTACTATAAACACACCCGAAGCCGAAGCCACAACATGCTTCGAATTATGGCTACTGGCTTTGCTATCCCTGCAATCCTTCTGCCAATGTTCATTCCCGTAACAATAGGAACGTCCCACTTTTACTACATCCAGTCCCGAAACTTTTGCCCTTCCCTTTTCTTCTTCTTCACTGGTTTCCTTCAGGGTATAAGCAGAGGGCATGGACTGTAGAATCAAGTCAGTATTTGACCCGTTCTCCAATGTGGTCTTCAGGTCCGTGAGCTCAAAATAGCTGGTCTCTGTAAGGACGTTGTCCCTTACAGATGACCTGACAGCCAGCCTCGCTTGAAGCAATTCGTTCGAGGTCTCATATCTTGCGATACGAGATTGCTCTCCACATAAATCTTTGTTATGGAGGAAGATAGAAACTAAGTCCATCTTCTCGTGCTGCCTCTGGTTTGCACCATCAACTGAGGCTAACACGAGGCACTTGGCTTTCGCACAGTCTTTTTCCGATGTCATACGGATGTCAATATCCGTGACAGGGGAAACTGGTCCTGAGACGGCAGGGGTTTGATTAGTTAAGAGGTGTCCCAGCTTGTCATGGGTAATGGACATCTGGACAGACCTTTGCCAATCATAACAGTTAGGTTCAGTCATTTTATTATCTAGATGTAACCTATGTGTGGTCACTGGGTCGCTGCAATTAAGAGAGAGAGAAGAAAACACTCAGCATGATGCTCTTGCAAGTTTAGATTGGTTTTTAATTTATCTAAACAGGATAGCTCCCACTGTTTCTCGAATCCCTCCTCAAACCAAAAAGGAAGAATTAGTCAGGATCAATCTCACCGTACAATACTTGCTTAACCGTTCAGTCAGGCTAGTGTCGGTACTTCGAGGGAGGTTTTCCAACGCTTTCGCGAAGTTCCTTAATTAAATAACCTCTTTTCCCTGGGGGCGTAGCCCCGCTAACACCTTTCTAGACACCTACTTGGTTTATAGCATTGATCGTTAAGTGAGAAAGTTCCTGAGGAGTAGCATATACTCACAGTAGGATCGGGATCCAAATATCATCGCGTGACAAAACTGAAGGAATCCTACCAGAATCATCACACTCCAAATGGTATGCAGCGCTAGCAAGTTTCAGTTTCTTTAGAAACTCCGGATGTGGATTTTTGCCCCATGCTCTTATGACCTTGACGAAGGTCAACAAATCATAAGTCACATGTCAAGTTCTACCCTTCATTGTCCAGGTTAATTTGAACCCACCCGTATATACCCTTGACGAAGGTCTACAAGATAATACGACTATCCCAAACCAACGCATCTATCTATGATACATATGAACACCCAACAGCTATCAATCACTAAGCCTTGACGAAGGTCAACAAACATAGCTTGAATACTATTGAATATTCATACGAAACGACGGAGGGCTACGAATGGTTTTGGCGAAACCTTGAACGTAGTGAACTTGATATAATCGAAGGAACCTTGATAGCTTTTAAAAGGAGTGGCTTAAGCTCCGCGTTTAAAAGTTGTTTTTGAAAAGAAACCGAGTGGTTTTTGAAATTGTTCCAACGAATTTTACTTGGTTTATTTTCTTGCATTAATTTTAATGCGTCCCATCATTTAAACCTACCATTGCAGAAAACAACGAAAATATGACGTACGCTTATGACATCCGCATTCGCCACGGGGCCCCGTCATTACCCGTTAGGTTACTTAACTAACGACAGAGCGGGGGCTGGACTAGCGCGGATGCAAAACATAAGGAACGCCTAAATAGATATCATATATAGATATACACATTCGTCGCATGCAATGATAGCCATTCCAGATCACAGATGAACACATTGGATATACTAGTAATCCGCAATCCGTACGAGCCTGTAACGAAGAGCGGATTACACGGTCGCGATGAATAGCCAAGACCCCACCCTAGACCCCTACGGGTGCTGCAAACTACCCACCAAGTACCCGAAGCGAAGCAACCTCGCTCAACACCGTGAGTAGGCCACTCGGCACTTCGAGATACCCGGTAGTTTGTGCACCCCACCTAGGGTCTATCCTAGGAGCAAAAATAGTAAAAGAAATTATACAATGACGGCTACAACCCCATCCTGGTTGTACGGCCATATAAATAATATTACATCAATTACAGATTACATGAATTGAAAGAAAAAGAAAACTCTCATCTCACAACCCCCGGCTATTCATCCGCGACAATCCAATAAATTCATATACACATACCATCAACATTACAGATCACAAATATGTATAACACCCACTAATCGACGTATAGCGATTAGCAGACGTTCAATACATATATCACATTACAGATATAACCCGTTAGCTTAAGTCTTTAGAAGTTCGATCAAAATACGGATTTTTAGACCCCAAAAACAAATTTTGCTTTCTGGAAAATCTGGGCAGAAAAAACATATCGTAAAAATCTGAAAACACCCCACTGAACAAACTGCAGGAAAAATTGCCCACGGCCGAGTCAACTCGGCCGCGGATCCGCGGCGGGAGCATGCTCCTGCCGCGGTTCTGCGGCTCTTTGACCGAGTCGATGGACCATTTTTCTACAGTGTGTTCTAAAAAGCCTGAGCCGATTTTTAGTGTAAGATTAAATATTTTTTGAACATAAAACAGAATGGGCAGAAACTTGATTTTTCGGGCATGTTTCGCGACTTTTTCTCCGATCGAACTTCTAGTTACTTTACTAACATGTTAGCTAGTGTTTAACTAGGCTCTGATACCACTGTAAGTCAACGTTACCTCTCCCGGTACTTACGGGCTTGCGGAAATGATGAAAAACGATTTTTATTTTGGTGGTAACATGGACTCAAAATACGGATCTTTGTTAAACAACTATCTAACAATCCTAACAAGAGTTTTACCTACTCGGTTAGGGGTTATACCTTAACTTGAACTCCTTCTCATGGTCTCCTTGCGGTGGTCGGATCGGCCTCACCTCGTCGTCTCTTTGTGCCGAAGATGGATCTACCTGAAAGCTTCTACCTTTGGTTTCACTTCAAACTAGAAGAAACTAGAACACTTGGCTTGCTAGACCTTGTGAACTAGGATGAGTAGAGGAGTGTGTTGGGTTTTATCTCTATGGTTCTTACTTCTCAACACATGAGACAAGTATAACCATGGACTAGAGAGAGAGCAAGAGGAAGAGGGAGAGCTCAAGCATGAGAGAGAAAGGAAATGAAAGAATGAGCAAGACTTTTGCCATCCAAGCTCTCATAATCCAAAATCATCATAACAAAAAATAGTAATTGAGTATTATGTGATGGTTCAAGTCAAAATGGCCATATCATTTCATGCACTCATTTTGCAAAGAGAAACAAGCAAGCAAAAGTCTTTGCCATGAAATGATAGCCATTGTAATGATGAAGGTCAACAAGTCCAACCTAGTCAACCGGTCAACTAAGTCAACAAAGTCAACTATCAACAACCATGTCACAATAATACTTAATTAATATTATTGTTAATCATACATCTTATTCTCATTAGTGTTTAGCAAAAAGTCAACAGTCAACAACCCTAATGAGAATCCTCTACCTCTGTCTCTCTGTCAACTGTGCATACACACCCGCATCCGCGTTCCGAGGAACACGAATACAAAAGAGATAAAAACCAATCCCAAAACGTACATTAGGATCTGTCTTAAACCAAAGCCCGCTAGTGACAACTGCCCGGACACTAAACGTGTACAAGTGCACGGATGTGACCGAACCCTGTCGCAAAACCATGCGACCTCTACTCTTTTGCCTAAAGGAGAATAGCTCTCTGTGTGGGACTCTAAAGACTCGACACTACGCTGGTAGTGGGTTTAACCACAGACCGCAAGCGGCACTAGCTGTGCGTAACGGCCCCCAGGTAGATGCCGATAAGAAGACGGACGAGGTGAAACCCATCTGAACTCCTACTGAGCCTGAATGTGTCAATCTACGTACAGTCCGGTCTGTTCGTCTGAGAATATCGCATGGCAGGCCTAGGGGGGCGGTAAACGTCAGTCCCCTAATAGCGGTACAAGTCGTGTCGGAGTGTAGCCCAGAACACCCTGAGATAACACTGGAAACCTACCAGTATATCTCGCTTGCCCTGGCCAGGGACTTTGTGTAATGGCTCTCCTAGACACAGCGCGATATCAACCCCCAATACCGGGAGAGACGAATCCTGTCTAACCATCACTGCCTCCAAGTGCTTCGGTACTGCACCCAACTACTACCTGTTTGGACGACTCCTTTGAGCAGTGGTAGGGTAGTAATCAAAGTACAGTGGGAACACACTCGAGGCGAAGTGACAGTGTCAAGTCAGCGGACTAAGCTGTACTCATGTCACCTGGGAACTGATAACTGACGATAGGTATAATACCAACAAATCAGTTCCCGACGAGTCCTGTCCAGTGTACTCGTAACCTAACGAGCACCCGCATACTATCTCAAGTACGACGTACTGACAGCTGTGGGACAGACCGTCTCACCTGCTGGGATGAGAAGCGCATACGCTAGTCTACTCCGGAGTATCGATGCCCTGTCTCGATAGTCCTACTACTATGGACCTGCATAAGGATGTGCTTGCGGATCATCCAACCCCCATGAGTGTGACTGCCATCACAACGCTGGTAATCAAGCAAAAATCCTAAGGACTCAACTAATATGTATAAGCAATATGCTAAAAGAAACACATGCACATATTGAAGTAGAAACAAACCAAGTAGCATACTACTATTTTGAGCAAGATTGTCTATACAAGGTGAATATCCCAAGCTTCCATTAAGTAATATACAAACTAGTATGATACAATAATGGCCTCTAGGGCATATACACTAACAAGCTAATACTAGTTAATGTAAATTAATATATCAAATATATAATTATACATTAGATTATAAAATCAACACTTGATTTAATAATCCGGCTATATCACATATAACCGACTAATATCAAGTGTATCAATTTATCGAATCAACACTTGAATCGATAACCCGGCTATATCACATATAACCGATCGATACGTATAAATCGCGAGAATAGAATACGGTATCTCATACACGTATTAATCTTGGTCCCGCACATATCTCATATGTGCTCCTACTCCATTTCGCCTGAGCCAGGAAACCTCTGTATAGGACTCTAAAGAATCTTCAATACGCCGGCAGTAGGTGATGATCATATCAAACACCCACAAGCCGCAAGAGGCGTGCTAAACGTAAAGGCCATCCGGATATTGAGCGATCAGAAGATCAACAAGCAAGCCTGCTCATGCTCCAGTGAATCCAATCAGTAACACTTACCGTACAATCCGGTCTCCTCGTCTGATATGTCGCATATCTCGTCTAGGGGTGGTAAATGTCAGACCCCGGTAACTCAATAAGTCGTGCCGATGTGAAGCTCATAACAGGTCGAGAAACTACTGGTAACACTTACCAGTGAATCTCAGAATCATCCCTGGCCAGGGACTTCATGTTATAGCCAATCGAGCACAGCGTAACATCAACTCCCAATTCCGGGAGAGACGAATCCCCTCCTATCGCTCATTGCCTCCATGTGACTCAGGACTGTACCCAAAAAACACCGTTTTGCACGTTCTCTTGAACGTGGTAAGGTGGAAATCAAAGCACAGTGGGAATCACACAAGACTCTATGACGATCTCGGATCGACGGACTAACCTATACCAGTGCCACCAGAGAACTGCCATCTGACATGGGGTATAATACCATCTGAGAGTTCTCGGCGAGTCCGTCCAGTATACCCAGTCTCCACTGAGCACCCGTATATCATCTCTGATGTCAAACACCAATGGATATGGGATCACCCATCGCCCATCTATATGGGTCGAGAAGCTATACACTAGTCTACTCTGGTATATCGATGCCTCGTCTTGATTCACCCACGACTAGGGACATTAAAGGATGTACTTACCAACTACCTTTGTCCCACTAGTATGATCCGCATCATAATCTAGGTAGTCAAGTACGCATCCTAAGGGCTTTAACAACATGTAAGAGAGAGACAATCAGTGTAGATATTAAGATAAAGAGTAGCCAGATACCATACTATCATGTCGAGCAAGAAAGTCCTCCCTATATATGTCCAAGCATCCACTACAATGTACATCTCATGTACAGTAATGACCTCTAGGGCATACATATAACTAACAATCTCCCACTTGCACTAGGGCCATCATATAGCAGTGGTTGTAGTATCTCATACTCAACCATCCCATAAAAGTCTCTCTCTGGGAAAGGCCTTTGTGAGTGGATCCGCCGTGTTGTCCTCTGAGTCTACTCTCCTAACATCGATCCCCTAAAGATCAACCATCTCTATGATCAGGTGACACTGCCTTAGAATATGTCTGGATCACTGATGGGACGGGGGTTCCTAGGCCTAAGCCACAACTCCATTGTCACACAATGGTTGGAACGAAGTTCATCTCATGAACAAACATAAACCCAGACTTCCTCTTTGGTAGCATCTTTGGTAGCGATGTATCCATCCTTTATCGTCTAGTTTGCCACGGTATCTATCTTGGAACTCTTCCAATATACCGTCCCTCTACTAAGGGTAAAGACAATGCCTGTGACTAACATTCAGTCGACCTTACCACCCTGGAAGCTATCCAGTGATTCTTCCCAGGATCGATTGATACTATCTCACTATACCTAGTGAGAATCCTAACATCCACTTAGATCTATCTCATAGATCCAAAACCCAGGATTTAAATGGTATCACCTTTATCCTAAATGGATAATCAATGTGATAAGAGGAGATTCACTGAGTGTAGCATAGGAAACTCCTTTCCTATTAAGAGTATGTCATCCACGTACAATACGAGGAAGACCACCTTACTCTCTACTACCTTTTTGTATATACAAGGTTCATCTACCATTTTGATAATGTCAAACTCTTTGACTATCATATCAAAACAGATGTTCCAACTCAGCGATGCCTACTTTAACCCGTAAAGCAACTTGCACACGTTTCCGCTGCTCCCACTGTCTGCGAAGCCCTCTGGCTGTGTACTTATAGACACTCTCTTCTAAATCACTATTTAGAAAATCAGTCATGACACCCAACCGCCAGATATCGTAGTCATGGTATGTAGCAATGGCAAGTAGGATCCGGATGGACTTAAGCTTAGCCACTGGAGAAAATATTTCATAATAATCCATACCTGGTCAATGACGAGAACCTTTTACTACAAGTCTAGCTTTCAAAGTCTCAACTTTTCCATGTACACCAAGTAATCTTCTCAAGATATACATACTCCTGATGAGGATTTAACCCTTCAGATATAGCAATCAAAGTCCATACTTTGTTGGTGTATATGGATTCCATCTCAGATCGCTTAGCATCCAGCCATTCTTACAGAGTCCCCACTCTTGATGGCCTGCTCGAAACTAGTTGGGTCATCATCTCATGATGCAATCCTTGCTCCCACTGTCATCAAGAAACCGAAGTATCTCTCAGGCGGATGAGGAACCCTACCAGATCAACGGAGAGGCTGAGGTTCGTCGGGTGCTATTGAATCCTCTGGTTCTACCAAATCATCAACTGTAGTTTGTATAGCTGGAACTCCTTCCAGTTCTACCTCATGACCACAAATTTCTTTCCAAAATAAATTCATTTTCTAAAAATGGTGGCATGCCGAGAAATAAAACACATTTTTTTCCTCGGTGCGGTAGAATATATTCCCTTGCGAATGCTTGGGATATCCAACAAACTTCTACAGAACTGACCTTGCCTCGAGCTTGTCCGGATTTTGCTTTTGACATAGGCCGAACAACCCCAAATCTTAACTCACTTAAGACATAGGCTCTTCCTATACCATATCACATATGGAGTGGTAGGCACTTGATTTGGTTGGAACCCAATTCAATAGGTATGCAACTTCACAAGTGCATAACCCCCAAAAGGAAATAGGCAACTCAGTAGTACTCATCATAGAGCGCACCATATCTAATAGGGTATGATTGCTCCGCCCCGATACACCGTTGTGCTGTGGTGTATACGGAGGAGTAATGCTGAGAGAGAATCTCATTCTCCTTTAGAATAGTCCAGGAATTCCGTGCTCAAGTATTCTCCCCCCTGATCACATCAAATGACATAATACTTATACCCGTTTTGGTTCTATACTTCTAACTTATATTCTTTGAATTTCTCAAAAGCTTCAGACTTGTGTTTCAACAGGAACATATGTCCGAATCTTGGGAGATCATCAGTGAATGTAATGAAGTAAAAAGAACCAGTCCTGGCATGTGTAGATAGGGGACTTACATGCATCATCATGTATCAATCCCAAGAGTTCATTAACTCTTTCTCTGTTTCCAGTAAACGGGGCTATGACCATCTTATCTTTGTGACATGACTGGCAATTTTCACAAGATGTAAATTCAAACTGATTTAAATATGCATCTTAATATAACTTGGCTAGTCGGGTCGCATTGATATGACCTAGTCTACAATGCCTTAAGAAGGATTCGTTCATTTCTGAACTCTTCCTCTTCTGTGTGTTCCTGTACGTTAAGAACTGTGGTTTGATTTAGAACGTATATGCTTTTAGATAACGTGCCTGAACCGTTCAACTCTTGATATAGGAAATGTTCAAAATATTATCCGGTAATACAAAATTATATCCTTCTTTACTAAATAAAGAGACTGATAAAATGTTGTATATCGGGTTCGGTATCTAATAACATTCGTTCAGAATCAATGTATTTGGTAATACAGGGTGATAACTGCCAACACTTTGGATGCAACAATTGCACCGTTTTCAACTCTTGAAACTTATCACCTGTTTCCAGTTCTCTAGCTATCTGTAGCCCATGTAACAGATTAGATATATGGGATCCTGATCCGGTATCATCATACCCAGGACGTAGAGGATACTGAAAAAATAGTTCTAGGTAATGAACACACCCGAAGAAGATGCATCATCATGTACTTTCTTCATTTGGGTGGCACGGGAATCCTGGTATTCCCCTATTTCCTGCTCGGTCTTATAACAATTTTAAGTTAGAGCGGGACCAACGTTCCCTAGCACAGTATAAAAAGCGGGTTCGGTCAATACATCCATATTATTATCTTGATTAAGGCGAGACATGGTCGCTGCCTGGAGAGAGAGAGAAGAAAACACTCAGCGTATGCTCTTGCAAGATTAGATTGGTTATTATTTTATCTAATCAGGATGGCTCCCACTATTTTTATCAAATCTTCCTTCAAATCCTAAAAGGAAAGACTAGCCCGGATTAATTACAACCTACAAGTTCGCCAATCTTTTAGCGAGGCAAGTGCCGGTACTTTGAGGGAGGTTCCCCGTGCTTTCGTACAGACCTAATTAAAATAAACCTCGTTTTCCCATAGGCATAACCCCGTTAACACCTTTCAAGAAACCTACTTGATTGGCTAATTGTAATGTGTAAAACTCTCCCAGGAGTAACTCTTACTCGCAGTGGGTATCGGGATCCAACTATCTCATAGAAGGTATGCAATCTCATTGCAAATTTCAACACTTGAAATTCCCGATAATATTTTGCCCCGAGCGATCTATGACCTTGACAAGGTCAACAAACCATAGACCGCAAGTCAAGTTCAACCCGTCATTTCCTGATTGGATTAAACTCACCCGCATGACCCTTGACAAGGTCAACAAGGTCGCACGACTACCCTAATCCAATCGCATCATATGCTTATGCAGATAAGCACTAATCAGCTACCGCACACTACGCCTTGACAAGGTCAACAAACGCATCACGAATACTATTACTTATCTGAAATGACGGAGGGCTACGACAGGTTTTTAAGAAAACCTTTTGCGTAATGAACTTGATATCGTCGTAGAATCGAGTGATTTAAAATGGATAAGAAAACCTTTTGCGTAATGAACTTGATATCGTCGTAGAATCAAGTGATTTAAAATCGAGTGGTATTTAGGCTTTTACTAGTTTCGCTAAAGAGGTCACTCCCGGTGAAGGGATCGTCGGCTCTTTCCTTATCGAATAAGGTGCAGAATATTTCACAAATACCACTATGCAAACCAAGAACTAGAAAAGCAATCAAAAGACGAAATCGAGGGTTGTAGCATCTGCCAGTTATTGCTAAAGAGGTCACTCCCGGTGAAGGGATCTCGGCTCTTTCCTTATCGAATAAGGCGCTGGATATTCTACAAGGAATACCGCTATGCAAAGCAACAACTAGAGCTATCTGTTTTTGAAAATTCGATTTCACAACATCTTTAGGTTTATTTTCTTTCATTAATCTCATTAATGAAGTCCCATCATTTTAAATTACCTAAACATCACAAATAAATACAACGTATGCTTATGTCATCCGCATTCGCCTCGATGTCCCGTCATGCACCGTTAGGTTAGGTAACTAACGGCAGAGCGGGGCAGGGCTAGCGCGGGTGTAAAACATAAGCAACGTCTATATAATATATCATATATACTATATACAGTATCTATCTCAACATATCAAATGATCACATCACAGATATCGCAGCAGAACACAACATATGAAATATTGGATATACTAGGATTTTCGTGTTTTAGTTTAAGCCTGTATAAAAAACGGATTCCACGGTCGTGATGAATAGCCAATCCCATACACCTAGACCCCTAAGAGAGCGGCAAGCAACCCTACCAATTCTAGAGTTAGGAGACCCGGTCTCGACTCCTCGAGATGGTCTCCCACTGGACCCTAGAACCCGGTTACTTGTGTTCCCTATCTTAGGTCTATCCTAATGCGGAAAAGTAAATAATATACAATGGTGACATCATTCTCAACCCGGAAGTGCCCCAATATAAGAATATTACATATAATGAATTTTACATGAATGAAAATGAAAAAACTCTCATCTCACAAAAAAACCCCGGCTATTCAAACACGACGATCCAATATAACATATCCCAGCAACACATAACATCAATTGTCATCAACTTAAGTAAATATGTGTATCCCAATTGTCGTTGACGTATAGAAACAAATCCGGTGATACTCCACATATTACACTTACGGTCGCAGAAAAGAAAGTGAAAAACTACAACAGTTGGAATCCGCAACCATTTTAGACATCGCATGCCTAACCAAATGAATTCCTTAGACATCGCATACCTAACAATTATAAACCCCGCATTTTAGTCTCGATCTCGAAAACACTTTTTTATATCTAGTCGGGTAATTCAACAAGATTTCCGACATCCTGATCGAATGCTCGTCGGAAACTTTAGTAGACGGCCCAACCCCCGATACCGTCGACGAAGTGCACTAAGGAGGAACACCGCTTCCGCGAGCACCCGAACGGATGCTTTTGGCGATGGGGTTCTCCTACGGTCACTTGGCCGGGGCTATGGGGCGTGGCTATCGAATAAGTTTACCCGGCGAGTATCCGCGTACGCTACTTGATTGCGACGGACTTTTGATCTCATCAAAATCCCGTGGCAACCGATCAAATTAAACTAAATTGCTAGATTTATAAAATTCAAACTAGTTATCTCATAACTACTTGTGGATTCCAAATATTGTATCCCATCATATAATATCCGGACGACGTTAAACTTTTCGATCGATTCATCAAAGTCCCATAATTTCCCGACAGCTCAACACTTGAGCACAATTTTAATAATATCCAGAAGATGTCACAATACCTATGAACCAGCCGTAGAAAGGTCAAACCAACGCCTCACATATGACAACACTGAACTACCATAAACCCTAGGATTTAGTGGCGGTTCTGACGGCCACATAATCGAGTTAAGGTTTCGTTCTTCTATAGGGTCCACAGAATCACTTGCATATTTTTCCGAATATGTTGAACTTGGAAAAATAGGTTTTTGACAATCGTTCGAACCTTTTAAGTTCGCCTAGACAATATGTGAATAACCCGAAACATTGTTAAAACTACGAATACGAAACACTCTGAATTTCTTATAGTGTAAGATTACATCACATGCAAAATTAGCAAAAACAAAAAACACTTGAAACATCAAAACCAAGTCACTGGAACACACAAAAAATTCCATGGGGGGAGCTCGGATTTGGCCGAGATGGGGGGGTAGGGGCCGGCCAAAAATCCTCAGATTTACCTGAAATTTTGATGGTGTTCTTGATATATCTCATACATAATTCTGTACTTGTTTTAAAAAATTTTTGAACAACTTTTAAAATCGACAGAAACATCAATTTTCTGTTTCAAGTTTCGGTGTATTTCGGTTTCGTACTCTTAACAAAATCCGTCTTAATTTCTAGCATAGTTCTGATACCACTGCAGAGTTACCTAGGACGGCAGCAAGGTTTTAGGAGGCATCGTCCATGCCAAATTCAAAAATTTATCGTTCTAGCTAATCCTAACTAAGAATCGTTTACTAGAAATCAACGGAATAAAATGCAAACAACTTTGCAAAGGAAAGTGAACAAGGAATACAACCTTTGTAGACCGGTCCTTCACTTCTAAAGCCCTTTGTTGACGTCCCTTCGCTGCGATAATGGATCTCCCGAACTCTAGTATGGGTTCCTTCGGAGAAATGAACAGGCTTGCTCGTAGTCTTCGAGGCCGAAGATGATCTACGTCGAGGAGACTCAAACTCAAGCTAACCCTTCACTAGGTCATGAACTTTGTGAAGAGAACACTCTATACTACTCAAGCAAGTGTATAGGATGATGAAGTAGGAAGTGGGCTCACATTAGATTTTATTTTCTCACAATATTTCTTCATGTTTCATGGAGCTAGTAAGCTTGAAGAAGGAAGGAGATGAAATGCAGCCACGAAAAATCAAGAATGAAAAATAATGAGGTGAGAATAGCAACCATGGGTGAGTTAGTGTCATATACTAACCATTGTAGAGACTAACCATGGCTAATTAAAATGGTTAGGTTAATAAAAATCTTAAGTGAGACAAAACAAGTGGACTTTGTCAAAGATGCTTCAAGCTTCTCCAAGCTTCCAAACATGACAAAATTCTCACTAATTTTGAATTATTAAGATAAATAAAAACATTCACATTTTAATTATCATGGTGTAAGTCACACACACACACCAATGCTTGCATGAATCATCAAGCATGATACAAACTATGTACATAAGTATATATCACATATACACTTAATGAACAAATCAAGTGAGAAATAAATCTTAAGTGAGCTAATACTAGTTAATGTAAATTAATATATGAAATATATAATTCTACATTAGATTATCAAATCAACACTTGATTTAATAATCCGGCAATATCATATATAACCGACTAATATCAAGTCTATCAATTTATCGAATCAACACTTGATTCGATAACCCGGCTATATCACATATAACCGATCGATACGTATAAATCGAAAGAAAAGAATACGGTATCTCATACACGTATTAATCTTGGTCCCGCACATATCTCATATGTGCTCCTACTCCGTTTCGCCTGAGCCAGGAAACCTCTGTGTAGGACTCTAAAGACTCGTCAATACGCCGGCAGTAGGTGATGATCATATCAAACACCCACAAGCCGCAAGCGGCATGCTAAACGTAACGGCCACCCGGGTATTAAGCGATCAGAAGATCAACAAGCAAGCCTGCTCATACTCCAGCGAATCCAATCAGTAACACTTACTGTACAGTCCGGTCTCTTAGTCTGATATGTTGCATATCTCGTCTAGGGGTGGTAAACGTCAGACCCCAGTAACTCAATAAGTCGTGCCGATGTGAGGCTCATAACAGGTCCAGAAACTACTGGTAACACTTACCTGTGAATCTCAGAATCATCCCTGGCCAGGGACTTCATGTTATAGCCAATCGAGCACAGCGCAACATCAACTCCAAATACCGGGAGAGACGAATCCCCTCCTATCGCTCATTGCCTCCATGCGACTTGGGACTGTACCCAAAATCCACCGTTTTGCACGTTCTCTTGAACGTGGTAAGGTGGAAATCAAAGCACAGTGGGAATCACACAAGACTCTATGACGATCTCGGGTCGACAGACTAACCTGTACCAGTGCCACCAGAGAACTGCCATCTGACGTGGGGTATAATACCATCTGAGTGTTCTCGGCGAGTCCGTCCAGTGTTCCCAGTCTCCACCGAGAACCCGTATATCATCTCTGATGTCAAACACCAATGGATATGGGATCATCCATCGCCCATCTACATGAGTCGAGAAGCTATACGCTAGTCTACTTAGGTATATTTATGCCCCGTCTCGATACACCCACGACTAGGGACATTAAAGGATGTACTTACCGACTACCTTTGTCCCACTAGTATGATCCGCATCTTAATCTAGGTAGTCAAGTACGCATCCTAAGAGCTTTACTGTAGCGTTTTGGAAATCGTTTAGGTGATTTTCCATTTTTAGGGTAATATAGTCGGTGTTTTCCGTAAAAACCTAGAAGCGATCTTTTTGCAGTATAAAATTCACTGCACCTAGTTTAGCTAGGAAATTGCTAGTTTGCGGATTTTTGTAAGTCACTTGTAATTTTGGTGCATTTTAATAATTTTCCTTAATTAAAATATTATTTTAAGTTGTCAAATATGCACTTAATTAGTGGTAATTACATTTTTGTTTGGGTTAATTACTACTAAAGTGAATTTATGCTAAGTTAATCACTTGATTAAGTATTAATCCATCCATCCAAAATATCTAGATATTGTGTAATTAAAATGAATTATTAAAGAAAAGGAAATGAGGTGGCTTGAGATATTATTGCTTTAATTAGCATTTATTGTTGTTTTTAGCTAGATATTTCCTCACATTTCACAAAACCCCCCTCTTCTTTCATTTGGCCGAACCTCTCTTCCCATTGCTGCCCTTGTTTTTCCCCCTCCATTTTTCATCTCTCCAAGCTTCAAGAAATCATCAAAAATCATAAATAAATCCCACAAACTCAAATATAAATCAATACCCATCTTTCTTCATCACTAAGAAAGCTTGGATCTTCATTAAAGATATCATTTTGGATGCTAAAATGATGAGTTTTGTTGCTAATTTCTGATCTTGAGGAGGTATAAAATTCTAACCTAATCTTTAATTGTTGTGTTAATACTTTAAGCTAGCATATTAGATGTTTAACTAAATCTTGTAATTGCATATTTAGAATTTCTAGTAAGAGTTTTTGTTAATCAAGTTAATGTTTTGTTTAGTGAAATGGTTAAGTGGGTTGTTTAGACAAAAGAAAACTTAACCTAGTTGCTAGATTGTTAAATGATATTTTTCCTAAATGTCTATTTAGCTTAAGTGCAAACTAAACATTTACTAAATCCTATTTGAGTGAGATTAAAATTCTAGTAAGGGTTTGAGTGGTTTAATCAAGCTATATTGTGATGATTGTGATTACTAGTTTGGGTTAAACTTGTAGATTTGGGCTAAATGATTAAATGTTGCTTACTAGATTTCGGTAAACTTTAGGCATGGGTTTCTTTTGACGTTGCGACGTTATATATGTGTTAGATTCCATGTTTTATTTGTGTTGTGAATGCGCGATCGGTACGATCGGGGTCTAGGCTTGGCGGTTGCTTAGTTTTGCGTTCCGAGCTAGGGTTGTGCCGATATCGTGCGCGTTTTGTGCAGAGAGTGCACAGTGTGTTTTTTTTATGGACGTTATCCTGGCGTTTCTTTGTCTTTGTGTCGGCGCAGGATGTTTAACTTATGTATTGTGTTTGTGGAATTATAGGGTCGCAGGCGGGGACTTCGGACGCTGCAAAGAAGGGAAAGCAAGTGGTTGGCTTTACTTAGCCAGGATCGATAGTGAGTAGATTTAACATCTACAGGGGAATCGCCCACATGGCGTTATGCGTCAGGGATAGATATGATATTATGTTAGCCGCATGTTTATTTGCATATATATAAATTGTGCATAGACTTCATTGCATATCACTAATTGTTGTGCTTAGACTTGTACCCATTAGACACTGCACTATTATTGACGGTTCATGTCTAAAGAGCACTAATTGTATGCCACACACACCGTCGATAATTGTCATAACACGCACAACATACAAACCTATGTGATATTGTAGGGTTAGTGACATTTAGACATTTATTCATGTCCTTTATGCATATGACATATAGCATACCTATATACCTACATGCTTACACATATGGCTTGCTATACCTACATGCTAGCTACACATATACCTATATGGTAGGGTACCATTAGTGAAAGGTTTATACACATATGAGATATAACTACATGTACATCTTGCATACATACTTAAATGTACACCAATATACCTTGTTATAGTTACATGTTCACCTTTTGTAACACTTTGGATTTCCGTTTGATTTCCTTTCGTGATAATTAGTGATCGTGCGTGTTAGTATATATATGTGTTTATAGGATTATTAGTTAGTTAGTAGTGTTAGCATCATTTTCCTTGTGTAGTGTACACTTGCACACTTTGACATTTTTGAGACTTAGGGTTTTGGTTGCATGTAACCATTTTTCTTGTGTTGCATGGTTGTTATTTTTTCCCAACCCATTTTTAATCAAGTCAAACCCCTTTTATAATTCAATTTTTAAATAGAAAATGGGAGGTATGGTAGTTAGGAGAGCACTTTTGACTTGGTTGACCCTTGTTTTCTCTCTCACTTCATTCTCTTTCCCTCATTTCTGAGTTCAGCAGAGAAAGCAGCAGCAACAATAATGTTTTCTTCATCTCCTCTTCTCTTTTCACTTCCTATTTGAACCTACACAAAACCCTACACAAATCTAACCTTTTCCTTCACAAAACCTTGGGAAAAAATGAGCTTTTGAGGTGTTTGGAGGCAAATCTGTACGCTTGAGGCAAGGGCTGAGAATTTTGGTGTTTCTTAAGGTCTCTTGAAGGTATATGGCTCATAGTTAACACTCTTTTCCATATCTTGTAGTATCCTAGCTAAAAATCATGTTTTTGTGCATTATTGGTGATATTAGACGATATTTGTGAAGTATGTGATAGATTGGTGTTCTCTTGGTTTTGTTAACTCTTTTTAGTGTTATTAGAGCTGTTTAGACCAGGTGTTGTTTCAGGTCTTCACCAAAATACCCTTAAGTTCCATTTTAGTGCACAAGTGGGGGTTTTAACTAGAAATAGGGTTCTGTAGGATCTGCTGCTACCCGGGACATTTCAGAGTTAAACTAGATGTTATTGTAGCATGTATGGGGGGTATAGAGTGCACACACCCAACCTGGGAGCCCAATTCCCATTTGGGGCCGCCGAATATTGCATTATGGCCGCAATTTGCGGCCAGATGGGGGAGACATGGGTTGGGGTTTGGGGTATGGGTGTCTGCTGCTATGTGGGTTGTTTTGGTATATATATTTTTGCTATATCTTTCCTGTATCAAAATCTGGAGGTGATTACCTATTTTCCCGTATTTTAGTCTTCGCGACACGCGTGATACGTGTTTGTGGGTTTTGGGGTTTCTGCGTATCGCGGCGCGTCGGAGTGGTTTCAGGCGCGTAACCATACGTTTTAGCGTATCGCGCACACGCGCGCTTGGTTCGCGACACGAGTTACTAGTTCGGCTTTAATGTCGCGTTTGTGTGACTTCAAGCTTACGTGTGATATATTGTGTAATTCTAGGTTCGCAGGCGAGTACGGCGGACGCCGCGCAGAAGGGGAAACAAGTTGTTGGCTATACCTAGCGAGAGACTACGGTGAGTAGATTTCACATCTACGGGGATATCGCCAGCATGGCGTTCTACGTCAGGGCTGATAGGACTTTATAGTTTCCTTTGTATACATTGACTATTCATGGCTACTATTTAGTGCATGCTACATTCTCTGCTATATGAATATAAACTAGAATTGATAGAACACCGCACCATTACTAACGGTCCATGTTGCACGAGCACTATCCTGCATGTTACACACACACCGTTAGTAATTGCCATGACACTCACACTGTAGAATTTACATCGGATCATTATATTGTAGCTCATCTATATGTGACTCGACATGCTATTTATACTTGATGCCTATATCACATCGGATCATCATATTGTAACTCATCTATATGTGACTGGACATGCTATTTATACTTGATGCCTATATCACATCGGATCATTATATTGTAGCTCATCTATATGTGACTCGACATGCTATTTATACTTGATGCCTATATCACATCGGATCATCATATTGTAGCTCATCTATATGTGACTCGACATGCTATTGATACTTGATGCCTATATCACATCGGATCATCATATTGTAGCTCATCTATATGTGACTTGACATGCTATTCATACTTGATGCCTATATCACATCGGATCATCATATTGTAGCTCATCTATATGTGACTTGACATGCTATTCATACTTGATGCCTATATCACATCGGATCATCATATTGTAGCTCATCTATATGTGACTTGACATGCTATTCACACTTGATACCTATATCACATCGGATCATCATATTGTAGCTCATCCATATGTGACTTGACATGCTATTCATACTTGATGCCTACATATCACATTGGATCATTATATTGTAGCTTATCTATATGCGACTTGACATGATATTTATATTGGACGCACATATCATATCGGATCATTGACTTGCATTTTGGTTTGAATTACATGTGATTTCTGGATTTGGGAACCGTGGGTATTGCAAATATGTGATCATTTAAAAACCCGGTTCCCTTGATATGATATTTCGGTGCGTCCACCATGTGTTTTCTCGGTGCTAGAGTGATATATGTGAACCCGAATCGAGGAGCTGGTTGAGGCCGATTACGGGTACATGGTGGACCCGGTATGGTACCCCGGGGCGAGAACGGTTTCGCTGTGCAGTTGACGGAGAGCCTGGCAGAGGGACTACTACCTACCGGTGATTGGTTGGACCTGACAGTTATCCGGAGGGTACTGATCAGAGTCTATAGATGGATGCGGGGCAATCCGTACTGCCGGGGCCGAGGGCCGATACCGCAGACGGAGCCCGTGGGCTGACCCGGACTGACGGGGCCCGATGGATGAGGATTTGCGTGTCGATGCTGGACACGAGTATTTATGATATTTGGGTGCCGATGTTGGGCACTCGGGATTCTCAAAGATGTACAGGATTTGAGGGCCGATGAGAGTGCCGGCGCCTGAGCTATTTGGGGGATCTGGGTGCATTGATGGACACCGATTATATATTCCACGTTGACATTCCGTGTAGATATTATATTGCCCCTGCTCAGCATTTACTATTGTACCTCATCCTGTAGTTACATTACCTGACAGAGTACTTGCATGATTATTGCACATACTGCTTATCACATTTTGATATCATCTGTTGGCATATGATAGAGTAGCGCAGTACGTGCATGCTCGCGATTACCTTTATATGTTATCTCTATTCACGAGTTGGCAACTCACCCGTGTTGTGCCACAGTATTTGCAGGTTGCCCTTCGGAGTAGTCGCGGCAGGCTGCGGTTGCATCTTTTGACACAGATACCCCCATAGTTGGTGTACTAGCTTTTTTGCTGATAGGTGTGTTTTGTGCGGTATCTGTTTATCTTTCAGTATGTACATTGTTGTATCTAGTATTCTCCATCTACCATGTATGTATTTGACTTAGAGACAGTATGAGGACGATGATGTATTATTTTTGTATTCTGGTGTCGAGCTCGTTGTGAGCCGGCTGTACTTGCAGTTTATTTTATCTGTGATGTTCCCACTAGTGGATCTTGATCTTCGCTACGGCGTCGTATATTGCTATCTTGGTGATTGTTTACTTTGATTTCTTATCATGTTAGTAAGTTCTTTCATTTTAAAACTTATAACACTCTATACTTAAACTGGTTTGTTTTCTGGGTTTTCGGTTCACTTAGTCACGTTACGCCTGTAGACGTTACGTGGTTAAGTGCCGGTCACGGGTCAACTTTGGGTCGTGACAAAGTTGGTATCAGAGCGTAGGTTTTACCTTTCGGAGTGTAGGATGACCCTGGTATGATGGAGTAGGTAGCTGCAGCAGGGTAGCGTAGCGTGTGTATGTTCCGCGGCATACTCACGACACGGTACTCCGCCTACGCGACCTTAGGACTTGTTGATTTTAGTTCTTTCTTGAGTATATACATTCTTGAAATTCGATTTCCGTACCCTTATCGGATCCTATTGTTCCTTTCAGCCAATATGCCGCCAAAGACTACGAGGGCGCAGAGAGCGGCCGCGAGGGCCGAGATTCGAGTTAACTCGTCCAAGACGAGGACTGATCCGGGTAGTACACCGGTTTTGCCCGAGCAGGCTGTTCCTGCCGTGACAGATCAGATTGCTATGTTAGGGGCTGGTGTGCAGGAGATACGCCAGACGATGGGGTCCAGTATGCAGGAGATGCGCCAGATGATGGGATCTCTAGTTGAGACACTTCGAGCGCAGCGACCAGAGGTAGTCCCACCCGTTGCGGAGACCGCGGTGGTACCCACAGTTCAGGCAGTTGCACCTGCGACTACAGAGGTTATTACAGTATCGCTGTCAGAGTTTATGAGGCTGAAGCCTCCGGTCTTCACAGGCACCGATGTGGCCGAGGATCCACGGTCTTTCATTGATAGGATGGCGCGGATATGTCGTTCACTTAGATGCGCAGATGTGAGATGGGTTGAGTTCGCGAGCTTTCGCCTGGAAGGTCTTGCGCAGAAATGGTGCGAATCAGTCGAGAAGGGTAGAGCAGCAGGTCTTCCTCCTATGACCTGGACAGAGTTCGTGGCGCTATTCCTTGCCCGCTTTCTTCCCCTGAGTGTCAGAGATGCTAGAGCACGCAGGTTCGAGTCCTTACGCCAGACGCCAGAGATGTCAGTGGCAGAGTACGATGTGCTGTTCACCGAGCTATCCGTTTATGCTCCGTATCTAGTGGCTACTGAGGAGTTGCGAGTCAAGAGATTTGTCTGAGGCTTGCTTACGCCGCTATTCCTTGCTATCAGCGCGCAGCATTACGACACATACGCAGCAGCAGTAGATGCAGCATTATTAGTTGAGGAGCGCCTTGCTGAGACTTCGGCAGTTCCAGGGCCGAAGAGAGTTCGTGCAGATACATCAGTGCAGAGACGGTCGTTCCGGCGTCGTGACAGGCACCTTGCAGGTGGCAGAGATTCGAGACGAGGCCGATTGTTTAGCTCCTATTCCCAGGAGGGCCAGAGACCGTCATCGGGAAGTTACCATTGCGGGAGTTCTTATCATCGTGTGCAAGATTGTCCTGAGGTACCCCGGAGTGGAGCGGCAGCACCACATGTTACATTACCACCTTCACCACCCCAGACGGCATTGCCGATAGTACCTGCTGTTACTCCGCGTCAGACGCATACACAGAGAGGTCGTGGTCGCGGAGGATTTGTTCATAGAGGACGAGGTGGCCGTGGTAGAGGGCAGCCAGCGGCCGGCAGGGGACAGTTAGTTGCAGGTGGAGGACAGGCGCGAGTTTTTGCTTTGACGCATCAGGACGTGCAGGCGTCCAATGCGGTGGTCTCGGGTATCCTTTCTATATGTTCGGTTGATGCACACGTGTTATTCGATCCCGGATCCACGCACTCGTACGTATCCACACACTTTGTGCCGAGTTTGGGTAGAGAGTCCGGCTTGCTTGACCAGCCGCTTGTTGTGACTACTCCTGTGGGAGAGTCGTTTGTTGCTAGGCACGTGTTCCGATCCTGTACCATCCGTATAGGCGAGAGAGAGTTGCCGGTCGATTTGATCCTTCTTGAGATGTTGGACTTCGACGTTCTTTTGGGCATGGATTGGTTAGCCACGTGCTATGCTTCTGTTGACTGCCGCGAGAAGACAGTTCGATTTTGTTTTCCTGGCGAGTCGGTTGTTGTTGTGTTGGGGGACCGTGGTGCCACCCCTCACAGTGTGATTTCTTCTTTTCGCGCTGGACAGCTTTTGCGGAAGGGATGTCAGGGATTTCTCGCATATGTTTGCGATACTAGAGCTACAGAGGTTCCTCTGGATCAGGTTCCGGTGGTTAGCGAGTTCCCTGATGTGTTCCCTGACGAGCTTCCTGGGCTACCGCCCGAGCGTGATATTTCCTTCTGTATTGACTTGGTTCCTGGCACGGGGCCTATTTCTTTACCGCCCTATCGGATGGCCCCGGCGGAACTTCGAGAATTGAAGGGTCAGTTGCAGGACTTGCTGGATAAGGGACTTATTCGACCCAGTGTTTCTCCTTGGGGTGCTCCAGTCCTGTTCGTCAAGAAGAAGGACGGCAGTATGCGTTTGTGTATCGACTACCGCCAGCTGAACAGGGTGACAGTGCGGAACAGATATCCTTTGCCACACATCGACGATTTGTTCGACCAGCTTCAGGGGGCAGGATACTTTTCGAGGATCGATTTGTGATCGGGCTACCATCAGCTGCGGGTTCGACAGGAGGACATTCCTAGGACGGCCTTCCGCACACGTTACGGCCATTATGAGTTTCTGGTGATGTCGTTCGGACTCACCAACGCGCCAGCAGCATTTATGGATTTGATGAACCGTATTTTCCGGCCGTATCTTGATCTGTTCATTATAGTGTTTATTGATGATATCTTGGTGTGTTCTCGGAGTAGAGAGGAGCACGAGCAGTACCTGCGGATTACGCTGCAGACCTTGAGGGAGCATCATCTTTTCGCAAAATTCTCCAAGTGTGCCTTCTGGCTAGACAGCGTAGACTTCTTGGGGCACGTGATTACACGAGATGGTATATGTGTCGACCCGAGGAAGATAGAGGCAGTTCGGAGTTGGCCTAGACCCACGTCAGTGACGGAGATTCGCAGCTTTCTAGGGCTGGCAGGCTATTACCGGCGATTCATGCAGGACTTCTCTCGTATTGCTACACCTTTGACCGGGTTGACCCGGAAGGGAGTTCGCTTCGATTGGACGGAGGAGTGTGAGCACAGTTTCCAGCGGCTACAGGCTCTACTGACTACGACACCAGTGCTATCATTGCCTTCAGGATCAGGCGGATTTGTGGTCTACTGCGATGCTTCATGAGAAGGGCTGGGGTGCGTTTTGATGCAGCATGACAGGGTGATTGCGTATTCTTCACGGAAATTAAAGAAACATGAACAGAATTACCCTACTCATGATCTGGAGATGGCTGCAGTGGTCTTTGCACTCAAGATCTGGCGACATTATCTGTATGGGGAGTCGTGCCAGATATTCACTGACCACAAGAGCTTAAAGTACATATTTCAGCAGCGAGACCTGAACCTTAGATAGCGCCGATGGATGGAGTTAGTGAAGGACTACGATTGTGAGATCTTGTATCACCCGGGCAGGGCGAATGTAGTGGCTGATGCTTTGAGCTGGAGGCCCGGGGGTAGTCTATCCTGTTTGAGCGCAATGCAGAGGCAGTCGTCGGCGGATTGGCAGATTTTATGCGACAGCCGGGTACAGTTCGAGTTTACGCCGATCGGAGGACAGATGGCGCATGTTCGTGCACGCCCACAGTTGCTTGACCGTATACATGAGGTACAGCACAGTGATGACCGCTGTTCAGAGATCAGGACACAGATGGGACATGGCAGATATTTCGAGTTCGTGATCTATGATCGGGGGATACTACGATTTGGAGCTAGACTGTGCGTACCAGATGCTGAGGGATTGCGGCGCGAGATTCTTGAGGAGGCACATCGGTCGGTATATAGTGTTCATCCCGGTTCCACCAAGATGTACCACGATATGAGAGAGGTTTACTGGTGGGACGGTATGAAGAGGGATATTGCAGATTTTATGTCGAGATGCCTGACTTGTCAGCAAGTCAAGGATGAGCACCAGAGGCCCGCGGGAGAGCTACAGCCGTTACCCATTCCGGAGTGGAAATGGGAACAGATATCTATGGATTTCATTGTGGGTCTACCCAGGACTAGTCGAGGGTATGACTCCATCTGGGTGATCGTGGATCGTTTGACGAAAGCGGCTCACTTCCTACCGGTGAAGACGACTTTCGGATTTGCTCAGTATGCCCAGATTTACATTGATGAGATTGTACGACTGCACGGAGTTCCGACATGCATCGTGTCCGATAGAGGCACCCAGTTTACCAGCCGGCTATGGCAGAGGCTTCAGGAGGTTTTGGGCACTCGCTTGAGTTTCAGCACAGCATTCCATCCGCAGACCGACGGACAGTCAGAGCGGACTATTCAGACTCTCGAGGACATGCTCAGAGCATGCGTTTTAGACTTCGGAGGTAGCTGGGATCATCATTTGCCCTTAGTAGAGTTCTCCTACAACAACAGCTACCAGGAGACCATTCAGATGGCACCGTTTGAGGCTCTTTATGGGAGGAGATGCAGATCGCCCACCTGTTGGACGGAGCTCAGTGAGAGCAGTATCTTAGGACCGCAGATTGTGGAGGAGACGACCGCGAAGATCCAATTGATTCGCGATAGGATGAGAGCAGACCAGAGTAGGCAGAGATCTTATGCGGACCGTCGTCGGCGCAGACTTGAGTTTGCTGTTGGTGATCATGTTTTCTTGAGGGTCTCCCCAATGAAAGGCGTAATGTGATTTGGAAAGAAGGGGAAGCTTAGTCCCAGATATGTGGGCCCCTTCGAGATCCTTGAGCGTATTGGTGCGGTTGCGTATCGATTAGCCCTTCCGCCCAGTTTTCCAGACGTGCACCCCGTATTTCACGTTTCGATGCTCCGCAGATATCTTCATGATCCTTCGCATGCGATTCAGCACCCGACGATCCAGCTTGAGCGCGACCTTTCCTATGCAGAGCAGCCGGTGATGATCTTGGATCGGCAAGTGAAGAAATTGAGGTCGAAAGAGATACCGTCCGCCAAAGTACTTTGGCGTGGCCAGAGCGGCGAGGAAGTCACTTGGGAGACCGAGAGCGAGTTGAGGAAGAGGTATCCCCATCTTTTTGAAGGTGCGTATAGTTAGATTTTTTTTTTAAATTCGGGGACCGAATTTCTTTAAGGGGGGTAGATTGTAACACTTTGGATTTCCGTTTGATTTCCTTTCGTGATAATTAGTGATCGTGCGTGTTAGTATATATATGTGTTTATAGGATTATTAGTTAGTTAGTAGTGTTAGCATCATTTTCCTTGTGTAGTGTACACTTGCACACTTTGACATTTTTGAGACTTAGGGTTTTGGTTGCATGTAACCATTTTTCTTGTATTGCATGGTTGTTATTTTTCCCCATCCATTTTTAATCAAGTCAAACCCCTTTTATAATTCAATTTTTAAATAGAAAATGGGAGGTATGGTGGTTAGGTGAGCACTTTTGACTTGGTTGACCCTTGTTTTCTCTCTCACTTCATTCTCTTTCCCTCATTTCTGAGTTCAGCAGAGAAAGCAGCATCAACAATAATGTTTTCTTCATCTCCTCTTCTCTTTTCACTTACCATTTGAACCTACACAAAACCCTACACAAATCTAACCTTTTCCTTCACAAAACCTTGGGAAAAAATGAGCTTTTGAGGTGTTTGGAGGCAAATCTGCACGCTTAAGGCAAGGGCTGAGAATTTTGGTGTTTCTTAAGGTCTCTTGAAGGTATATGGCTCATAGTTAACACTCTTTTCCATATCTTGTAATATCCTAGCTAAAAATCATGTTTTTGTGCATTATTGGTGATATTAGAGGATATTTGTGAAGTATGTGATAGATTGGTGTTCTCTTGGTTTTGTTAACTCTTTTTAGTGTTATTAGAGCTGTTTAGACCAGGTGTTGTTTCATGTCTTCACCAAAATACCCTTAAGTTCCATTTAGTGCACAAGTGGGGGTTTTAACTAGAAATAGGGTTCTGTAGGATCTGCTACTACCCGGGACATTTCAGAGTAAAACTAGATGTTACTGTAGCATGTATGGGGGGTATAGAGTGCACACACCCAACCTGGGAGCCCAATTCCCATTTGGGGCCGCCGAATATTGCATTCTGGCCGCAATTTGCGTCCAGATGGGGGAGACATGGGTTGGGGTTTGGGGTGTGGGTGTCTGCTGCTATGTGGGTTGTTTTGGTATATATATTTTTGCTATATCTTTCCTGTATCAAAATCTGGAGGTGATTACCTATTTTCACGTATTTTAGTCTTCGCGACACGCGTGATACGTGTTTGTGGGTTTTGGGGTTTCTGCGTATCGCGGCGCGTCGGATGGTTTCAGGCGCGTAACCACACGTTTTAGAGTATCGCGCACACGCGCGCTTGGTTCGCGACACGAGTTACTAGTTCGGCTTTAATGTCGCGTTTGTATGACTTCAAGCTTACGTGTGATATATTGTGTAATTCTAGGTTCGCTGGCGAGTACGGCGGACGCCGCGCAGAAGGGGAAACAAGTTGTTGGCTATACCTAGCGAGAGACTGTGGTGAGTAGATTTCATATCTACGGGGATATCGCCCGCATGGCGTTCTACGTCAGGGCTGATAGGACTTTATAGTTTCCTTTGTATACATTGACTATTCATGGCTACTATTTAGTGCATGCTACATTCCCTGCTATATGAATATAAACTAGAATTGATAGAACACCGCACCATTACTAACGGTCCATGTTGCACGAGCACTATCCTGCATGTTACACACACACCGTTAGTAATTGCCATGACACTCACACTGTAGAATTTACATCGGATCATTATATTGTAGCTCATCTATATGTGACTCGACATGCTATTTATACTTGATGCCTATATCACATCGGATCATCATATTGTAGCTCATCTATATGTGACTTGACATGCTATTTATACTTGATGCCTATATCACATCGGATCATTATATTGTAGCTCATCTATATGTGACTCGACATGCTATTTATACTTGATGCCTATATCATATCGGATCATCATATTGTAGCTCATCTATATGTGACTCGACATGCTATTTATACTTGATGCCTATATCACATCGGATCATCATATTGTAGCTCATCTATATGTGACTTGACATGCTATTCATACTTGATGCCTATATCACATCGGATCATAATATTGTAGCTCATCTATATGTGACTTGACATGCTATTCACACTTGATACCTATATCACATCGAATCATCATATTGTAGCTCATCTATATGTGACTTGACATGCTATTCATACTTGATGCCTATATATCACATTGGATCATTATATTGTAGCTTATCAATATGCGACTTGACATGATATTTATATTGGACGCACATATCATATCGGATCATTGACTTGCATTTTGGTTTGGATTACATGTGATTTCTGGATTTGGGAACCGTGGGTATTGCAAATATGTGATTATTTAAAAGCCCGGTTCCCTTGATATGTTATTTCGGTGCGTCCACCATGTGTTTTCTCGGTGCTAGAGTGATATATGTGAACCCGAATCGAGGAGCTGGTTGAGGCCGATTACGGGTACATGGTGGACCCGGTATGGTACCCCGGGGCGAGAACGGTTTCGTTGTGCAGTAGACGGTGAGCCTGGCAGAGGGACTACTACCTACCGGTGATTGGTTGGACCTGACAGTTATACGGAGGGTACTGATCAGAGTCTATAGATGGATGCGGGGCAATCCGTACTGCCGGGGCCGAGGGCCGATACCGCAGACGGAGCCCGTGGGCTGACCCGGACTGACGAGGCCCGATGGATGAGGATTTGCGTGTCGATGCTGGATACGAGTATTTATGATATTTGGGTGCCGATGTTGGGCACTCGGGATTCTCAGAGATGTACAGGATTTGAGGGCCGATGAGAGTGTCGGCGCCTGAGCTATTTGGGGGATCTGGGTGCATTGATGGACACCGATTATATATTTCACGTTGACATTCCGTGTAGATATTATATTGCCCCTGCTCAGCATTTACTATTGTACCTCATCCTGTAGTTACATTACCTGACAGAGTACTTGCATGATTATTGCACATACTGCTTATCACATTTTGATATCATCTGTTGGCATATGATAGAGTAGCGCAGTACGTGCATGCTCGCGATTACCTTTATATGTTATCTCTATTCACGAGTTAGCAACTCACCCCCGTTGTGCCACAGTGTTTGCAGGTTGCCCTTCGGAGTAGTCGCGGCAGGCTGCGGTTGCATCTTTTGACACAGATACCCCCATAGTTGGTGTACTAGCTCTTTTGCTGATAGGTGGGTTTTGTGCGGTATCTGTTTATCTTTCAGTATGTACATTGTTGTATCTAGTATTCTCCATCTACCATGTATGTATTTGACTTAGAGACAGTGTGAGGACGATGATGTATTATTTTTGTATTCTGGTGTCGAGCTCATTGTGAGCCGGCTGTACTTGCAGTTTATTCTATCTGTGATGTTCCCACTAGTGGATCTTGATCTTCGCTACGGCATCGTATATTGCTATCTTGGTGATTGTTTACTTAGATTTCTTATCATGTTAGTAAGTGCTTTCATTTTAAAACTTATAACACTCTATACTTAAACTGGTTTGTTTTCTGGGTTTTCGGTTCACTTAGTCGCGTTACGCCTATAGACGTTACGTGGTTAAGTGCCGGTCACGGGTCAACTTTGGGTCGTGACACCTTTATATGATGCTGCGTTGGATTTGGATATTTGGAACCGCATGATATATTTAATAACTTGTTGCAGTTAAATAGCGGTTTTTTCCGTTATATGCTCATATTACTGTTTATGTTGCGTATATTATATTTCATGGATTTTCGCATTGAGATATGGATTTCCCATAATGTTTTCTTGATTTGAGGACCGTGGTAGTTTCATGAAATTATGCTTTATTTAAAAGACCCGGTTTCTCTTGATATGATATTTCAGTGCGTACACAATGAGATTTCTCGGTTCTGAGATTTGTGATATATACCCGATGCGAGGAGTGGAGTGGAACGTGTGCGGGTACATGGTGGGGCCCGAAGGTACCCCGGGGCAAGATTGTTGCAGATGATGTCGATGAGCTCGGGGAAGGGGAGTAATACCTTACCGGTGACAGTATTGGACTCGGCGGAGATCGCGGAGATACCGACCGGAGTCATGTACGTATGGATACGTGGAATTTCAAGTGTCGAAGCTGGGCACTCGGGTTTCGAGATATCGTATGATACGTACCTATCAGGGCCATTCGTGGTGACGACGCCTGATAGAACAGTTTTTATGTGTCGATGCTGGACACTAGTTTTCATGATGTTTTCGGGTGTCGATATTAGACACTCAGGTTTTATGAGACTTACAGGATATGAGGGCCGATCTGATGGTCGATATGAGGGCCGATCTGAGGACCGATATGAGGGCCGATCCGAGGGCCGATTTGAGGAATTTAGATTTTCTTGATGGACACTGGTCCTGCCACGATGAGGATGACATGTTTTATCCCATACTCCACACTTATTTGATATGCATTGCTTCATGTATTAGTAGTACCTGATAGAGTACCTTTCATGACTGTTGCATATACATATTGTTATTTATTGCTATCAGCTTGCATGTGATAGATTAGCGCAGTACGTGCATACTTGCGATTACCTGCTTATGTTATTTACTATTCACGAGTTGGGAACTCACCCCCATTGTGCCACAGGGTTGTACAGGTTGTCCCTCAGAGTAGTCAGAGGCAGGGCTTTCATCTTTCGTATCATCTTTTGCAGCGGATACCGCTACGACTGACTGGGTGCAGTTTTTCTATAGGTGGGTTTTACGGTTATCCGATGTTGCTCATTTTATATTCGTTGTATCTAGTACTCTCCATCTACCACTTTTATGTATTGACTTAGAGACGAGATGTGAGAACGATATTGTATATTATTGGTGACTCAGGATGTCTTTTATGCAGTTTTATTTATATCGTCTTTTATTTCTTCGCTACGGCGTCGTATATCTGTTGTGGTGGTTGTTTCCGCCTTTGGACGTAGATTTTGCTCCCGTTGGGGATGCTTTACTTATATATTTGTATGTACCCAATTTTTGGGGCTAGTTTTTACAAAGGAGGTGTGATTGAAAAAGAATTCTTGATGTGTAATATCGAATCAAATGATTCCCGATAACGGTTTTATTTGATCAATAAGAGTCTCTTTGTGTCGGTAATTAGAAAAGTGAATAAAGTTCACAATCAAAGAATTATATTTGACCGCAATCAATTACGGTGTCAGTTGTAGATCGTAAGCGAGTGCGGATCGTCCACTGGGATTGTGCGATTCGTTTTTATATTTGATTTGTTTGAATTGAAAAGTTAATCGAAAAGAAAAAAAAACATGATTCAAGATTTTATCAAATGTTTCAAGTGTCACAATTCTAATCAAGAATCAAGAAAATGATAAACAATCGAGAATCAGGGTTTCGATGATATTTCCAACCAAATGTCAAGAATCTAAATGAGGCTCGTAGGAATCGATCGGATCTATAGACGTGATGTAATCTCAAGATTTCGTGTTCTTGTCCTTCGAAGGATTGATACTAGATCGATGCTGGTCGACGAGAGTTAGGGCTTTCTTGATGAAACTAGGGTTTCATCATTTAACCCTTGTTCTTTCGTTGATATCATTCACATTCTAGCCTCTAGCAATTTCAAGAAACGATCGTAACTCCCCAATCTCGAGCGATATCAATCAAGAAAGCATCGCAACGAATTGGGTCGTCGATTCTTGAACTTTCTAGGGTTTACAAAACTCTTAGGATTCAAGAATCGATTTAAGATATATTACATCATCATTCTATTGATCGTCTCGACTCCTCGACGAGCAGAGTATTACTCAAACATCACAACAAGAATTACAACTAGAAATTTAGATTGAATCATGATGCAAGAATTTAAAGAAAACAAGATAAAAGAATATCACCTTTTATTTATATCAACAATTTGATTACAGTCGCTCAAGAACTACAAGAGGAAGAACTAAATTGTCGACTTGGCTTTGCTCGGCTTCGTGAGTCGTAGATCGGCTTGGACCACTTGCTCTGTTGAAGATCGGCTCGGCTCATAAAAGGTTGCAAGGCTTCTTGCTTGATGGGGTACTCGGGATCTTGGCTTTTGATTGGAATTAGGGTTAGGGTTTCACACAAGCCTTCTCACTAGACTTATGGAAGAAGATGATGAAGAAAGAGAGTGAATGGATCAATCAATTTCAATGAATGAATAATCTTTTACAAGTGAGCCTAGGGTCTTATTTATAGATCTCCCAAACCCTAAGCCTTGAGAAGTCCCCTCCAAAAGTTTGTTGAAATACTTCTAGAAGTAGTTAGTTAGGCTTAGCTTAGGGTTTAAGCTAGGGTTTAGGGAGATGTTTCTAGAATGTAAGGCTAGTTTAGTGTTGATCCCAAAGTTTGCTGATCTGGCAGAAGTCTCTGGAGTCTTCTGGAATTTGTTGTGTCATTATGAGCTGTAGGCCTTGAGCTAGGAATTATGGTGCAAAGATGAAGTGCTGAGGTGGCAAGTTGACCGCGGAACCGCGGCGCAAGCAGGCTCCTGCCGCGGTTCCGCGGCCATGTTGGCTCCTTGGGCTTTGGTCTTTCTTCTGTGGTCTTGGGCTAATATTTGGAGATTTAGCTGATTTGTTGAATTGTATTTTGCCTTTTGGATTGCTTCCAGAACTGAAATCATTGAGTTGGCGTCATGTTTGATTGGTACCATGTAAATTTTTGGCCTTTCTTCTGGATTTTCCTGCACAGATCTCAAAACAAGTGTTGCGCAAATGTAGGGATGATGCGATGCCATGAAATGCGGTCAATTTCCTTTATATTGCCGGTTTTAGGGTCTAACACATGTAATCTGATATTTTGTGATAGTTTTGCTAATATGTGAAATATGAATACCAAACACTTCTATATGAATGCAAATGATGAGGAAATTGCCGGCTAAAATATGCAATATTTTCGACTAATCAAATTCCCCTAAACTTAATTTCGATCGTCTCGAGCGAACTGTTTTATTAAAAAGAGAAGGAGAAAATAAAGAAAGAGAAAAACTAACTAGCACACTTTCGTAGGCAACACGATTGCACTGAGCACGTGCAACAAGCCTTTAAACCTCTAGGTGTCCCTAGTAGGAGGAGTGTTGTCTCCTGAGGGTTTTCAGCGGATTGCACCCACAAAATCCAATAATAAAAGAAAGATCATGAATATTACATTTAAAGAAAAGAATCGTAAAAGAAAAGCTTTGAAAATTAGGGTTTCCAACTAAGCTAGCTTTTCGGTTGTCATGAGCCCTATCTTAATGGTCATGAAAAGATGTCGGAAATCACGTCCTCCCTCAATAAAATATCGTCTTATTTTTCATTCCTATCTTTCTTCCAAACATCGATCATATAACCCTGCGTGTGTGTAAAGGACATCCCTACATCCGGAGAATTCAATTCAAGCTATCATACTCTTGCCCATCAGCCTCAGTACTTTTTAATTAATGAATATTTAGATGAGATTGCTCACACACTTTCATGCGACCGTTAATACTTCTTGAGGTACTAACCGACCGATTACTCCTGTGGTTGCTTACTTGGTGTATTTTCCTCGTCTTGCACTACCTCAGGCATAGCAGTGACTCCCAGACCAGTTGGCCTTAGGGCACTAGGTGAAGAGGCACCCTCGCTATACATTTTTTATTTCCCTTGGTGATAACAAAACCAGTGTCCATTTTTTTTTCTCACCACTTTATATTTTTTTATTCATTTTTTTTCTTTTATTTCCTTCATACTTTTTGCTTTAAGACAAGAGCATTTCAAGGTATCCTCTACTATCCCAGGCTTCAAGACGTGTGTAAGTGCGAATAGCAGGTAGCAACGTTCAAAATGTTTAGCTTCCAGAATAGAAACTATTTTTCAGACTTATTTTTATCCTCAGATTAGTGACGTCCTTCATCTTACTAATCCTTGGGACAACGGCTCATAACTACTTATTACTAGTTCGTATAAGAAAACTTCTAATTTTCTTGGTTTTCTTAAATTTTTCTAATCTCATGGATGTAATTTTTCACTATCTAAACTTTCATTATTTTATTTATATACAAAAAAGTGTAAATATTAAAATTATTTTTATACTTGAAAATTTTTAATTTTTTATGGGTTTTGAAAAACATATTTTTTTTAAAAAAATTTTATAGATTTTAAAAGAAATGTTTTGTGCTTATGCAAATGATATGCAAATGATGCAAAAATAAGCACAAACCTCCCCCAAACTTGTTTTCAACAGTGTCCTCACTGTTGCCAACAGCTATATCTGAAAAACCTGTAAGTCTGGGAGGAATTATTAGTGGGGGAAAAATCTATAAGTGAAGAACTTCCCCCAAACTTAATCTTTTCACTCACCTCCATTCAAAAAAATGATGCAATGATATACTGGATATGAAGGTGAGACGGAGGAATTTTAATCCAAATAAACTGGCTCTTGTAAGAACAAGAGCTCCTCCGTGGGGTCAGTGGAAAAATACAGCTTTAGTCTATGTCCATTCACTTTGAAAACGGTGCCGTTTTTAACATTTTCTAGTTCTACTGCCCCGTGCGGATATACAGACCGCACAACAAAAGGTCCCTTCCATCGAGATCGGAGCTTACCCGCGTGAAGGTGTAATCGTGAATCATAGAGAAGGACTTGTTGACCAGGTGAAAATGTTTTCCTCAAAATGTTTTTATCGTGAAAAACCTTAGTCCTATTCTTTGTGATTACAGCGTTATCATAAGCTTCATCGCGGAGTTCGCTTAGCTCATTAAGTTGCAGCTTCCGAAAGTTGCAAGCAAGTTTTAAATCAAAATTTATTTCTTTAATGGCCCACAATGCTTTATGCTCTATTTCGACAGGTAAGTGACATGCTTTTCCAAACACTATCCTATATGGAGACATCCCTAGGTCGGTCTTATATGCAGTTCGGAATGCCCAAAGAGCATCCGTCAGTTTGGTCGATCAGTCTTTTCTATTTTTAGCAACAGTTTTCTCCAGGATAAGTTTAATTTGTCTGTTTGAGATTTCAGCCTGCCCACTTGTTTGGGGATGATAGGGTGTAGAAAGTCGGTGGTTGATTGAGTACTTCCGCATCAGAATCTCGAAAGACCTGTTGCAGAAATGTGTCCCATTATCGCTAATGATAGCGCGTGGGTGTCCAAATCGCGAGAAGATATTCTCTTTTAAGAACTTAATGACAACTTTCTTGTCATTAGTGCGACATGGAATGGCTTCTACCCACTTTGAGACATAATCAACCGCCAGCAGTATGTACAGATTCTCAAAGGAGTTGGGAAAAGGACCCATAAAATCAATGCCCCAAACATAGAATATTTCAACAACCAGAATGGGTTGCTGAGGCATTTCATTCCTCTGGGAAATTCTACCCGTGTACTGACATTGTGTACAGGTTTTGCAATAGTCAAATGCGTCCTTGAATAAGGTCGGCCAATAAAATCCACATTGCAAAACCTTCTTCGCCGTTTTTCTAGGACCGAAGTGACCCCCACAGGCCTGATCATGACAAAAAGAAAGAACACTCTTGAACTCTTCATTCGGGACACACCGGCGAATGAACTGATCAGGACAATATTTAAACAAATAGGTCTCGTCCCAGTAAAAGTGTTTTACTTGGGATAGAAAACGGTATTTGTCCTATTTTGACCAATCGCTGGGTATCAGTCCCGTGGCATGATAGTTCACAATATTCCTGAACCATGGTTCATTGGATACGCTCAAGAGTTGTTCATCAGGGAACGAGTCATTGATCGGCAGGGTCACAGGGGAAGAAATGATGCGTGAAAGATGGTCAGCTACTACGTTTTCACATCCTTTCTTATCTTTGATAACAAGATCGAATTCTTATAACAGTAGGATCCAACGTATTAGTCGACCTTTTGCATCTTTCTTAGCCAGAAGATGTTTTAAAGCGGAATGGTCAGTATACACAACTATAGGTGAGCCAATTAAGTAAGGCCTGAATTTTTCTAATGCAAATACAGCCGCAAAAAGTTCTTTTTCTGTGGTTGTATAATTAATTTGCGCATCATTCAGGGTCTCACTTGCATAGTATATTACGTGTGGCATCTTTTCGATGTGCTGTCCTAAGACTGCACCTACTGCAAAGTCGGATGCGTCACACATCAGCTCAAAGGGGTAGTCCTAGTTTGGTGATGATAAAACGGGGGCTGAAGTGAGTGAGTGTTTAAGTGAGTCGAAAGTTGTCTCGCAGTCCGAGTCAAAATGGAAGGTAGTATCCTTGGCCAGGAGAAGAGTTAAAGGTCTAGCAATTTTGCTAAAGTCCTGAATGAATCTCCTATAAAAGCCCGCGTGGCCAAGGAAAGATCGAATATCTTTGACGCTTTTGGGATGAGGGAGGTTTTGAATGACATCTATCTTAGCTCTGTCAACCTCAATGCCTTTCTGTGAAATAACATATCCAAGAACAATTCCTTCTTAGACCATAAAATGGCATTTTTCCCAGTTCAAAGTCAAGTTCTTCTCTTTGCAACGAGTAAGAACAGCGTCAAGATTCGATAGGCAATCAGAAAAAGAGTCTCCAAAAATCGAGAAGTCGTCCATAAAGATCTCCAGAAAATTCTCTACCATATCAGAGAATAACCCCATCATACACCGCTGAAAGGTAGCGGGAGTATTGCATAGCCCAAAGGGCATGCGACTGTAAGCAAAGGTACCAAAAGGACAAGTAAAAGTGGTTTTATCTTGATCCTTTTTAGCGATGGGGACCTGATTATAGCCTGAGTATCCGTCCATAAAACAATAATACTCTCGTCCCGCTAAGCGTTCCAGCATTTGATCAATGAATGGTAGAGGAAAATGGTCTTTCCTCGTGGCAGCATTGAGTTTTCTATAATCGATACATACACGCCACCCAGTTTGGGCGCGCGTCTGAATCAACTCATTTGCCTCATCGGTTATAACAGTGATGCCGGATTTCTTAGGAACGACATGTATAGGACTCATCCATTGGCTATCGGAGATGGGGTATATAATACCATTATCTAAGCATTTGACGATCTCTTTCATTATAGCTTCCTTCATGACGGGATTCAACCGTCTCTGTGGTTCTCGGGTTGGTATGGCATCATCCACCACATGTATATGATGTTCAACTATCAAGGGACTAATCCCTTTGATGTCCGCCATACTCCAACCAAACGCCTCTTTGTTAGATCTCAGTACCGATAAAAGTGCATTCTCTTGCTCTAATGCTAGAGAAGCTGAAATTATAACCGGTAAAGACTCCTTCTCACCTAAATAAGCATATTTCAGATGAGACGGTAAAATTTTGAGATCTAATTCGGGCGGAGAAATAATAGAAGGAGGGATCATTGAGTGATTTATGGATTTACAAAGAAGCTCAGAGCCTGTGAAAGATACAGACTCGGGTGGAGAAAAGTCAGAAGTGCAGGACTCAAGTGTAGGTAAAGTGTCCTCACTAAGATCTTGTGTAAAGTCAAACAGAGATGTGGTAATGTCATCGAGATCAGTAAAGCAAAGTTCCTCAGCTCCACAACTATCGGGAGCGATCTCATGAACAGAGCACACATCTAAAATATGAGCAGAGGGTTCTGATGGATGACTTCCAACTTTGTAGATGTTTAGTTCAATGGTCATATTTCCAAATGATAAGTTCATTGAACCGTTTCTACAGTTTATAACAGCGTTGGAAGTGGCAAGGAAAGGACGACCTAGAATCACCGGAATTTGGCCCCGGGGGTTTGCTACAGGATGTGTGTCGAGCACAATGAAGTCTACAGGGAAAACAAATTCCCCGACCTTTATTAACACATCCTCTAACTCACCCCTTGGTTTGGTGATAAATCGGTCTGCCATCTGGAGAGTGCAGTAAGCAGGTTTCAGCTCTCCAATCCCTAATTGCTCATAGACAGAATATGGAAGGAGGTTAACACTTGCGCCAAGGTCTAAAAGAGCACGGTTTATGTTTTTACCCCCAATAGAAATCGATATTGTAGGACATCCTGGGTCATTTCATTTCTTTGGTAGCTGGGGAATAAAAGCAGTGCTGATATTATTAGCCATGAAGACCTTCTTCGGCACTTGAGTCTTCCTCTTCCTAGTGCACAAGTCCTTAAGAATTTTCGCATAAGCGGGGACTTGTTGAATTGCATTTAGGAGAGGGATATTGATATTAACCTGTTTGAACATTTCCATAATTTTCTCCATATGAGGACTCGTTCTATTACCCCTTAACCGATTCGGGTAAGGAGCTTTCGCAATAAGCGCTGGGTCCATCATAGGAGAAGGAAGAGGGGGTAGACGAGGTCCCAAAAGAGGTGTGGGGACCGTCTGTAGAGAACTATAAGGGTTGGGATCAGGTATCGAACCAAATGGGAAATGGAGAATAGGCTCTCGAGAAGGTGGTATGGTAGTAGAAGAAGGATCAGAATGAGAAGTGTTTGTGCGTGTGGAAAGATCTCAGCCGGGGTGTTGACATTATTTTCAGTATCATCAATACCTTCCCCGATATGATTATTCAGCACTCTCCCCGATCTCAACGTTGTGATGGCATTTACATTGTAATGCCCAGGATTCTGTAGGGGTTGAGAGGGAAGTTTCCCTTTTTCTCTCGCACTCATTTCGGCTTTTAGGCGTGCGAGTTCAGCTTCCATCGATCTGATACTCTCAGCTTGGGACGCTGAGTTTTTCTTTATCTCACTGACGGAAGATCTAACTTCAGTCGAAACCTCTATGAAATTTGATAAAAGTGATTTCATGGTCTGAGTGAATTGAGAGAATTCGTCAGAACAGGACGACTGCATAGGATTAGACTGTGCAGGAGTGTTGCCCTGGTTTTGGAAATTTTGTGACTGGTAGGGGTGCTGAGTGAGTTGAAGGGGTTGCTGTTGTGGTGGAGGAAGCGCCCTTTGAAAATTATTCGTGTTTGGAACCGTGTTTTGAGATTGCTTTTGGTTCCAAGCGAAATTCGGGTGATTCCTCCAACCCTGATTGTACGTGGAAGAATATGGATCGTTTCTAGGTCTTTGAAATGCGGCATTAGTATGCTCGTGACCTTTAAATGCAGAGTTTAATGGACATTCTTCCGTTAAATGAGACGGATCAGAACAGCACCCACAAACAGTTTTGGGGAGTGACATTGGGTTTAGGGAGGCTGCAGAAAATTTGTGTTCCATAGCGTCGAGCTTCTTTTGCATTGCTGCCATCTCAGCTCGAACACCTATGGACACATCTATTTGGTGTACGCCACCCCTATTCAATGGTTGGGTTCCACTTTCCCACTGTAGTGATTTTTCAGCGAACTCTTCTAAATACTTCCAAGCTTCCCCATCATCCTTGGTCATAAAAGTACCTTGACACATGTTTTCAAGGCTCTGTTTAGTGTTTGGGTTAATGCCCTCATAAATGATTCGGCAAAGCTCCCATCTCGGGATGCCATGATGAGGACACTGAACCAAAAGATCCTTGAAACGTTCAAAGCATTTAGAGAATGGTTCAGCAGGGAGCTGGGCAAATTGATTCAGTTCGCTACGGATTCGAGCTGTCTTTTGGATTGGGTAAAATTTCTTAAGAAATGCAGCGACAAATTCTTCCCAATTCGTGATAGAATGTGCGGTAGTGTTATATAGCCACTTCTCGGCTATATCGCACAATGTAAATGGAAGAAGTCGTAGACGCATCGCATCCACTGAAAGTTGTGACGTACCCATCATTGCGCATACGTTTTCAAATTTGGTGATGAAAACGTAAGCGTCCTCAGTCTCGAGTCCGTGGAATTTGGGTAAAAGGTTGATGTACTGGGGTTTAATTTCAAAGTTATCCCCATTGGCTGGTGGTGTGGATAAGCAGGTCATAAGAGGACCTCGCAGTGGATAGCACCTCTCCTGGAGAGAGATGCGGGGTGGATTCTGCGCACCAACGGACGGCGGCAGATTAGGGTTAAAGAAGTTTGATGGAGGTGGATCCATCGGTGTGGGTGTGGTAGTGGGTAAAGGAAAGGTAAATGGAGAAATATCGACTTCGGGGTCGATAAAGGGTACGCGGACTAAACGGGCACTAGAATCCCGTGTCCAGCCTATCTTGTACTAAAAAGGGTTAGTACAAGTGGCAGCGTTGGCTTATAATTAGGGGTAAATGAATGAATGCGGTGTTTGCTTTTGAAAAAGGGACGGATTTTTGAAAAATATGATGCGACACGACAAATGCAGCACACAAACCCTAATTTCTAGTGGTCACCTCGGTCCGGCTCTAGACCGCTCCTAACTGCCAAAAGACAAGTCACAGGATAGAATCCTCCACTGCCTCTTTGTTCCCCTATGGCCAGGTAAGTGCCAGGTAAGTGGGAAGGTACTCCACTACGTAAGTAGTGGGCCTAATTAATAACCACTAGCCTTCGACACACTTTCCTAGGCACCACAAGAAAACGCGGATAAGCAATGAATTACCCACGGCCTTCTCTTGTCCTAATTGAGCGCGACAGTCCTTAGAGTCATCTCTAGATTTCTTTTAGTTAATGTGGGTCAATGCGAATGCAAGTTTTGTGGTTTTCGGGGCCTAGGAAGGGTAATGAAATCCCCACCTAATTTGGATTTGGCCGTGCCCCTTAATATCCGTATTTTGAATGCAAACAACCAAGAATCAAAAACACGCACAAATTTAATTTTGCAATTTGCGAGCTGCGATTATTTGCAAAGAATCCTGCACAAACTGTTAGTTGGAGCTAAAAAGAGAAGAGAGGAGAAGGTAAGAATTCACCTGAAGCAAAAATTTTGCAAAGATCCCCCAAAGGGGCCGCGGTTCCGCCGCAATAGGAGGTTAATGCCGCCCTTCCACGGTCGAATGATGCAATCTCTTGAAAAGAAAATTTGCAGAATACTTCTGATCACTTCCCTAGTCCTCTGGAATTTTCAAAAAAAATTCTTCAATTTCCAAACAGCTCCAGATTTCCTTGCAATGAACCACAACAAATCGTTTAGGGTTTGCACGAATTTTGATCTCAAAATAACAATGGAATAAATCATTCAAATCAAACTTTAATATGAAACGAATTAGCGCGCGATCCCCGGCAACGGCGCCATTTGATTGAAAAAGAATTCTTGATGTGTAATATCGAATCAAATGATTCCCGATAACGGTTTTATTTGATCAATAAGTGTCTCTTTGTGTCGGTAATTAGAAAAGTGAATAAAGTTCACAATCAAAGAATTATATTTGACCGCAATCAATTACGGTGTCAGTTGTAGATCGTAAGCGAGTGCGGATCGTCCACAGGGATTGTGCGATTCGTTTTTATATTTGATTTGTTGAAATTGAAAAGTTAATCGAAACGAAAAGAAAACATGATTCAAGATTTTATCAAATGTTTCAAGTGTCACAATTCTAATCAAGAATCAAGAAAATGATAAACAATCGAGAATCAGGGTTTCGATGATATTTCCAACCAAATGTCAAGAATCTAAATGAGGCTCGTAGGAATCGATCGGATCTATAGACGTGATGTAATCTCAAGATTTCGTGTTCTTGTCCTTCGAAGGATTGATACTAGATCGATGATGATCGACGAGAGTTAGGGCTTTCTTGATGAAACTAGGGTTTCATCATTTAACCCTTGTTCTTTCGTTGATATCATTCACATTCTAGCCTCTAGCAATTTCAAGAAACGATCGTAACTCCCCAATCTCGAGCGATATCAATCAAGAAAGCATCGCAACGAATTGGGTCGTCGATTCTTGAACTTGCTAGGGTTTACAAAACTCGTAGGATTCAAGAATCGATTTAAGATATATTACATCATCATTCTATTGATCGTCTTGACTCCTCGACGAGCGGAGTATTACTCAAACATCACAACAAGAATTACAACTAGAAATTTAGATTGAATCATGATGCAAGAATTTAAAGAAAACAAGATAAAAGAATATCACCTTTTATTTATATAAACAATTTGATTACAGTCGCTCAAGAACTAAAAGAGGAAGAACTAAATTGTCGACTTGGCTTTGCTCGGCTTCGTGAGTCGCGGATCGGCTTGGACCACTTGCTCTGTTGAAGATCGGCTCGGCTCATAAAAGGTTGCAAGGCTTCTTGCTTGATGGGGTACTCAGGATCTTGGCTTTTGATTGGAATTAGGGTTAGGGTTTCACACAAGCCTTCTCACTAGACTTGTGGAAGAAGATGATGAAGAAAGAGAGTGAATGGATCAATCAATTTCAATGAATGAATAATCTTTTACAAGTGAGCCTAGGGTCTTATATATAGATCTCCCAAACCCTAAGCCTTGAGAAGTTCCCTCCAAAAGTTTGTTGAAATACTTCTAGAAGTAGTTAGTTAGCTTAGGTTAGGGTTTAAGCTAGGGTTTAGGGAGAAGTTTCTAGAATGTAAGGCTAGTTTTGTGTTGATCCCAAAGTTTGCTGATCTGGCAGAAGTCTCTGGAGTCTTCTGGAATTTGTTGTGTCATTCTGAGAAGTAGGCCTTGAGCTAGGAATTATGGTGCAAAGATGAAGTGCTGAGGTGGCAAGTTGACCGCGGAACCGCGGCGCAAGCAGGCTCCGGCCGCGGTTCCGCGGCCATGTTGGCTCCTTGGGCTTTGATCTTTCTTCTGTGGTCTTGGGCTAATATTTGGAGATTTAGCTGATATGTTGAATTGTATTTTGCCTTTTGGATTGCTTCCAGAACTGAAATCATTGAGTTGGCGTCATGTTTGATCGGTACCATGTAAATTTTTGGCCTTTCTTCTGGATTTTCCTGCACAGATCTCAAAACAAGTGTTGCGCAAATGTAGGGATGATGCGATGCCATGAAATGCGGTCAATTTCCTTTATAGTGCCGGTTTTAGGGTCTAACACATGTAATCTGATATTTTGCGACAGTTTTACTAATATGTGAAATATGAATACCGAACACTTCTATATGAATGCAAATGATGAGGAAATTGCCGGCTAAAATATGCAATATTTTCGACTAATCAAGGTGCTGCCAAATTTTTTAAGAAAGTAAATTGGACTTGAAAGAATTTGTACTTGAAAATTTCAAAAGTTTTAACAATGTTCTTATCACTTACTACTTTTGATGGTTTAGATTGCTGGATTTTCGGCTTACTTGAATTGCGTTACGCCTGTAGACGTTACGTAGTTTAAGGGCCGTCACATGCCAAATTTCGGGTCGTGGATATAATACCCCAGGTGGAGTTAGGGATGAATACCACCTACCCCATGAGAAGTATGATGTTATCCGGTATCGAGGTGGGGATCTAACCGATACGGATGCACACGGGGACCCACCAGAACAATGGGGAGTATCGAATTCCATTCCGAAAGAGGGCACGATCTGAACTATAAATGGAATGATACCACTCTTATAACACAGAGGCGCCTTTTGGATGAATCGGAACTCTGGAGTTTTAAGAACTCCGCAGTTAAGCGTGCTTGAGCCAGAGAAATTCTGGGATGGATGACCTACTGGGAAGTAACCCCGGGTTCATTCAAAGGGACAAAATCGTGCGGCTTCGGCCAGAGCGGACAATACCATCTGTGTTTGGGGGTGGGTCGTGACATTTACCAACATGTAACAGAGAGACAATCAGTGTACGTGTTAAGATAAAGAGTAACCAGATAGCATACTATCATGTCGAGCAAGAAAGTCCTCCCTATATATGTCCAAGCATCCACTACAATGTACATCTCATGTACGGTAATGGCCTTTAGTGCATACATATAACTAACAGATTGTGAGGGTTAAACTAGCCTAAACATATACCCACCCTCTTTAAAATAGAAACCCTTTATTTTTTTTATATAAATACCTTCATGTTACTAAAAATATAAATTCTTGATTTTAATAGAAATAAAAAACTTATCATAACACTTAAATAACATAATCATTATAATAATATCTCACGTCATATTAAAATAATTTAAATATCATATTTTTTGATATCATACATTTTCTTCATTTTTACCAAAATAATTACATTTTTGCGGGTATCAATCCGATACCAAAATTCATATGCGATATCATTTTTGTAAACTCGTTATATTCATATTTAAAATTATAAATTAATATTTATAATTTTCTAAAATGTTACACCTGAGGTCGTCATTTGTGTCGTGTGAGTTCCCACTATACTTTGATTACTACCCTACCACGGCTCTACTGAGTCGTGCAAACAGATTTTAGTTGGGTACAGTCCCAAGCCACATGGAGGTAGTGAACGATTGTTGGGGATTCGTCACTCCTGGTATAGGGAGTCGATGTCGCACTATGTTCGTTTGGCCAACACCATAAGTCCCTTTCCATGGCGAATTGAGAATTACTAGTAGTTAGACCAGTAGATTCTCAGATGGTCTTGAGCCATATCGACACGACTTGTCAGGTTATTAGGGGTCTGACGGTTTCCACACCTAGACCAGCATGTGATACTCTCAGGCAAACAGACCGGACTTTACGGAGATTGTCACGGATAGGCTCAGTCGGAGTTCGGATGAGTTTGCTCGTCGGCCTTTTTTTGATAAGTACCTGGGTAACCGTTACGTACAGCTAGTACCACTGACGGGCTTGTGGTTAAACCCAATGCCAGCGTACTGTCGAGTCTTTAGAGTCCAATACAGAGGGTTTTCTTGGTTCAGGCGAAACGATGTAGAGGCCGTATGATTTTACGTGAAGGGTTCCGATCATATACGTGTACTAACTACACGAATTTTGTTCGGACGGATAATACTAGTGAGCTTAGGATTAAGCCGCATTCTAGTATTATATTATTAGATTAATTTTGTATCTCTTGGTATTCATATTTTTTTACAGTACGAATACGGGTATGTATATACAGTGAGGGTATTCTTAGAACTTCACAAGAAATGCTTCTAGAAGGAGACACCTCATTTTTTGTAATATCTATTTATGGAAAATTGATAATGAGGTGGAGGGAGGAGATTTTCAAAGCATGGTATGAAACATGGCTAATTCTTTTCTTTATTCATTTTTCATTATTATTCAAGTATGATTGCATTATTCTATGGAAAATATTGCATGTTTGATATTTTTCAAAGACTTAGCCATTCTTCACTAGCTATTTTTTCATTCTAGACTTCACATTCTCTCTCCTTTGCTCTCCTTCTTCTTCCTCAATCCCTAACCCTCACATGTGCTGTGAAACCTAAGGTATTTTGAGATAAATTAGTCCAATTAACTCTCTACATCTCCAAATCTAACTAGATTGGCAAACTAGTTACTTTAGTTACCTCATTCTTGAGGTTGGAGCTTGAACCATAGACTCTCGGGCGGATCATCTTCGGCACGAGGAAGCCGATGACCAAGCTTGATCCGTGCCATCTATGACCTCAAGAAGGGGACAAGAAAACCTTAAGGACTAGTATCATAAAAGTATAAATTACTATCATAGTAGGTTAGAACCATTGTGAGATTTGTTAGTTAAGGTTTTTAAATGATCTTGGAAGTTTAGTCGATGTTTTTTGTTGTAAAAATATTTTTTGTAAATTCCGCCTTTCCACAAACCTTGTCAAGTGTGCGACATCGACTTGCGTGGTATCAGAGACACTCCATAAAGCTTAACTAGAGTAGTTTGCACTAATTTAGAGTTTCGATCGACGGAACTTTCCGAATCGCATTTCCATGCCACTGCTTGCTGTTCGAATTTTAAAGTTGTTCAAAAAATATTTATGGTTGCATTAAAATTATGTGCAGGAAAAATTAGAGCCCAGAAAAAAAATTGGGCACCAAAACCCAAAATTCGACCGTGGAACAGAATCCAAATGCACCATTTGGCCGCTGAACCACGGTTCAATTTTGGCTACAGTGCCCCAAATTTTTTCTGGAGCTCTAACACATGGAAATATGATTTTTGGAATATTTGGTTTTGACCAAGATTCATTTGTGTACTGGTTTGTACTTGGGGCCAATATGGAAAGTTTTAATCGGTCAAAACTTTAAACTCTTGGTTTTTAGTGCATTTGTTTCTGCGACCGTGAATATTATAGCGCGGTATAATCCGACTGGTTGCTATATGTACAATTAGATGGGTTTACGAACATGATATTCGCGTTGATGTACTGTGTTGCACTAATATTATGGATGGATTGTCGTGGTGGATAGCCTATAGTGCAATGGTAGATATACAGTGTTGATTCATTTATATATTCATTATTGTGGGACGAGCGTCCGACATGTGGACTGCCGTTTCTACCAGTTTGTATATTATTTTATTGGGGCATGCCTATAACATTTCAGAGATATAAAATATTATTTTTGTAATTTAAATAATAAAATAATAAATTTTATTAATAATATAAAAGTATGAAAATTAGTTTTAAATGGAATAGTATGATTATATACATATAGTTTCGAAAATAACTGGAAATTTATATGAATTATTGATTATGGAAGCATTTATTTGATTTGGACATTTTATAAGTTATTACACAATTATTTGTATAAAATTTTAACACTAAACTTGATTAATATTTCACTAATTATGTATTAACCCTAATTGGGTATCATGACATGCAACATATTACATTGTAACACTTGTTTATATTCAATGAACCATGGCTTCATTTTCATTATGTTTATTTAAATGGTTTTTGTTTTTAATTTGGAAAAGAAAAGAAAAGAATACATAAGTGAGGGTGGGGACAAAAGCATGGGTGAGAGAGAGGGGGGAAGGTTCTACACCCTCCTTGACCTTTCCTCACCTCCCCATTCTCTTCATTTTCTCAATCTCCCATTTCTTCATCTCCTTCTCCTTCATCCTCACTACCACCCCAATTCCACCCTCAAAACCACCACAAAACCAATAATCACCTTCACAAAAATCATTCCCCACATCACTACAAACACCATGGTAGGATCAAGTTGGGACATTGAGCACTTTGGCAATTCTAGAAATTTCTTGGGTTGCTCTTAGAAGGTAAATCCCTCACTTTTAGTTAAGTATTAAGCTTCCCTAAGCTCCTATAGTAATTTAGTGTTAAACAAGTGTAAATTAATGATCTTGGAAAATTCTGAGATAAGAGTTAGAGGATATTTTGAGTTGTAGAGGTGTATTTGAAGCTTAGTTAGTGACGACAACCGTTCTAGTGGTAGAATTCTGGACTAAACTTGAGTTTAAAGTCCCAAATATGAACTTGGAAATTTTCCGATATTGGGTTTTTCTGGTAATATGATGATCAAATAGGATCTGCTATAACTCGGAGACTCTGAAAAATATTTAGCGAACACAGAGAGATGTTCAGATAATTAGGAACATGCCTTAGAAACCCGAGCCCCTAATTCCCTCACTTGGCCGCCAGAAAATGCCTTCTGGCCGCAAATTGCGGCCTGACCTAGGTGAGTGGGCCCCAGGTTTAGTCCATAACTCCTTTATCTGATACTTAGACCTATCACATATGCAAAATGTCCTAATTTCACCTAGGGCAAAATCTGGGAGTGTTTTTCCAAGTTACTATTTTCGTTTTGCGACTTTTATTAACTTGAGTTTTGGTATTTGAGTTTTGACTCAGTCGTTTGACATTTGTACGTCAACGTCGGGAAATGTTTGGTTGTTCTTGCATGCATGGGCCATAGGTTCAAACATATGTGCAATCCGCATGCCATATCGGTTTTCTGATTTGAATCTTGTTACGATACGATGTGCGTTGAACTGTAGGTACATTCACGTGGACTTTCAGGACGACAAAAGAGAGCAAGGCGTCATCGACTTTGGCTAAAGCAATGATAGTAGGTGTATAGATGTATATCTATAGGGGAAGTCGGGTGGATGGTGTATAGCACCCCCGCAACCGTAGATTAGGGTACTTATATATATTTTTATATATATGTCAAATGTTGGATGTGTATACTTAGTTAATAGGGTTCTAGGAGACTATAGGTTAGATTAAGTGTACTCGTAGGAAGGTATATCCTTAGCCCTATTTCTCTTAGTCTTGAGCCTTTGGGATATATATTGCCACACACACACACACACACACACACTTGGTATTATATGTATGTATATGTATATATGTATATATATACATACATGTATAGGTTCATATACACGCGCGCGCGCGCGCACACACACACACATACGTGTAAGATGAGGATATGATATGCTAGAAGGATATAAGTCGATATGATCGGACATGATGTCACGAGGTTATGATATATGATTTGAAATTGAAACATTATGTTATGATATGACATATTAAATGATCATTTGGTGAACTACATATAACATGTGACGACATTTGACTAGATGAGATGATAGAATGTACGTGACCATAGATCCGTACCCTTGAATTATGACATCGTACGACGGATTATACCGTATGAGATATATATATATATATATATATATATATATATATATATATGATAATTGGCACATACTCTTGATTTGAGGATATCGTACGACGGATTGTACCGCACGAGATATGATATATATGATGATTGATCCGCACTCTTGACTCGAGAATGCCGTACGATAGACTATACCGTACGTGATACTATGAGGCTGGATCGCCGACCGATTGATGTATCGACTCAGAAATGTTATAGTTTTCTAATCACTTTCAACTCGGATGTATTTTAGTGTTCAAATCACTAAAGTAGATATAAGAATATAATTAGAGCCATACTTATTTTCAAAACTAACGAATCGTATGCATTTTCAAAAGACAAACCCAAGGGACACAACGGATTTTCAAATGGTATCTTTTTCTCAAAAACATCATAGCCCCTATTTTTCTAAAATCAACGATTCGTACTATTTTAAATACTATAACTGTATGGCTCGTATGCAGCTATAAATATTTTATATTGTTGCGTTTACTGTTTACTTTTCTGCTATGCTCATATTATTCTCTTTGCATTTTATATATACATGTTCTTTTCATTAGCTGTTATGACCTCGTCTGCTAGGACACATGCACCATTACCGACGATGCGCATGTTGCACATACATATGCTCGTTGGCTCACACACTCATCATCGGTAATTGCCATGCCACATACACGTTAGAAACCGTGACATCACTCGTACAACCTGATAACTTGTAGCTTAATAGTATTGCTTAGAATTCATGATCTCAAATGCTAGTTTAGATATTATATTTCTTACTTAGAAACCACAGTTTGTATATTCTTTCGGACTTAGAGTTACGGATATGTATTTATTCTTTATTTTGGTTCCTTTACTTTATTTTCTTTGTTTTGATCTTCTCCTTTGGCGTCGTATATCTTTATTGCGTGGTTGTGATTCCGCCTAATGGCGAAGAGCTAGCTCCCTATTGGGGATGCCTTTTATTATTGCTTGTATTGGTTTTGGTTTCAAAATTTACAACGGAAGTGCTGCCCAAATTTCAAAGGACGAAAATGTTTTTAACTACGGTATATAATCCACTTGTGTTTTCCATATAATATTACTTATGCATTTAAAGCAAGAACCTGATTTCATTATACCTTTATTTCAAAACATCACCTCCATTATTTTCTTAAAAGGTTCATAATTCTGGGCTTTTGGCTTACATGGATTAGGTGGGGTCCTATAGACTTCACTTAATTCAAGTTCCAGTCACGTGCCTTTTCCAGGTCGTGACAATGGCCGGGTTAAGATCGATGTCACCGTTTATATATATATATATATATATATATATATATATATATATATATATATATTCTTTTCTGTACTAGGATTACTCCGCGGAGGAGTGCTCAAATAGCCGGGTTCTAGAGGGCAACGGGCCCGCATCTCATGGCGTTGAGACCGAAAGGGCTTTACTCTAGAATTGGCGGGCTATTCGCCGCACTCGTAGGGGTATAGGATGACCCACGGAGGGTTGCTCAAGTTACCGGATTCTGGGAAGTGCTGGGTGGTCTATTTACTTTGTTGATTGGGGTTGCCTCACTTCCAGGATTGGCGGTAACTTGCCGCAATCGTAGGGGTCTAGGTTTTTCATTGCACAGGCTATCCACACGACCGAGGAACATCGAGTTTCATTTTGCGGCTGAAATGAAACTCGGGGCTCCTAAATGATCCATTTTTCCATTCTCTGTGATGATTACATCTTCCTGTGTTGGTTATCATGCCTGTGATGGATATATATATATATATATATATATATATATATATATATATGTTGTATATGTTTTGCATCCGCGCTAGTCCATCCCCCACTTTGCCATTAGTTAAATAACTTAACGATGCATGATGAGGCCCCGTGGCGAATGCGGGTGACATATACGTACATTCTATTTTCATTCTTTTTGTGGTGTGACAAGGTTAATTGATGGGACTGCATTAATCTCACTTAATGCAAAGAAATAAACCTAAAATCTGACGTCATTGGAACAATTGCAAAACTACTCGGTTTTCTTAAAAAACAACTTTTGAAAGCGGAGCTTAAACCACTCGTTTTCAAAAGCAATTTGGTTCCTTCGACCATATCAAGTTCATTATGTTAACGGCTTTCACCAAAACTAGCCGTAGCCCTCCGTCATTTCAGATAGGTATCTACTAGTATTCATGCTATGTATTTTGACCATCCTCAAGGCATAGTGTTTGGTAGCTAGTGGGTGTTTATCTGTAGCATAAATAGATGCATTAATCTAGGACAGGCGTACAGCTGTTTTGACCTTCGTCAAGGGCATGTACGAATGGGTCTAGATTAATCTGGACAATGACAGTTTGAACTTGACTTGCGACTTATAATGTTTTGACCTTCTTCAAGGTTATAAGCGCTCGGGGCAAAAACCATATTGGGAGTTTCGAAGATACATGAAACTTGCTCGTGTTACATACCTTCTGGAGTGTGGTAGTTTGGTAGGCTTTCTTCAAAATTATCACACAATGATAGTTGGGTCTCGATCTACTGTGAGTATCCGCTACTCTTTGGGAGAATTTTTCACTTTGTAATAAGCTAATCAAGCAGGTGTCTAGAAAGGTGTTAACGGGGCTAGCCTCTAGGAAAACAAGGTTATTTAATTAGGCTCGTGCGAAAGCACGGGGTACCTCCCTCCGAAGTACCAACACTAGCCTGGCCGAAAGATAAGCAAACTTGTACGGTGTGATTTGTTAGGGATATGTATTCCCTAGAGGCCATTATTGTACATTGATGTACATTATAGTGGATGCTTGGACATATATATAGAGGACTTTCTTATTCGACATGATAGTATGCTTTCTGGTTGCTCTTTATCTTAACATTTACACTTGTATTATTATACTGTCTCTCTGATACATGTTGATAAAGCCCTTAGGGTGTTGGTTTGACTAACAGGACTATGATGCGGATCATATTACTGGGACCTGGGTAGTCCACAAGCACATCCTTTAATTGTTCCTAGTCGAGGGTATATCGAGACAGGGCATCGATTTTCCAGAGAAGACTAGTGTGTACGTTTCTTGACCCAGTATAGGGGCGATGGTTGATCCCATAGCCATTGGTGTTTGACATCAAAGATTGTACACAGGTGCTCATTAGAGAATGGGTACACCGAACAGGACTCACCGAGAACTCCTAAATTATACTATACATATCGTCAGATAGCAGTTCTCTGGTAACACTGGTACAGGTTAGTCTGCAGACCCAAGATCGTCATAGAGTCTTGTGTGGTTCCCACTATACTTTGATTTCCTCCCTACCACGGCTCAAAGGAGTCGTGCAAACAGGTGGATTTTGGGTACAGTCCCGAGTCACATGGAGACAATGAACAATAGGAGGGGTTTCGTCTCTCCCAGTATAGGGAGTTGATGTTCCGCTATGCTCGATTAGCTATAACAGGAGGTCTCTGTCCAGGGTTGTTGATGAGATTTAATGGTAAGAGTTATCAGTAATTTCTCATACCGTTATAGGCCACATATCGGCATGACTTATCAAGTTATTGGGGTCTGGCGATTCCACCCCTAAACTCGATATGCGACATATCAGAAAAAGAGACCGGACTATACAGTAAGAGTTACCTTTAGGCTTCATGGGAGTTTGGACAAGCTTGCTTGTTGATCTTTTATTCGCTCAATACCTGGGTAGCCGTTACGTCCAGCTAGTACCGCTGACGGCTTGTGGGTGACTGATGTGATCATCACCTACTGCTGGCGTATTGACGAGACTTTAGAGTCCCACATAGAAGTTTCCTAGTTCAAGCAAAACGAAGTATGGCACATATGTTAATATGTGCGGGGGCCTGATTAAATACGAGTATGTGATACCGTATTCTAATCTGGCGGTTATTTGATATCAGTTAGGTTATATGTGATATAACCGGATTATTGAATCAATTGTTGATTTGATAATGTGATATACAGATAAATGATATTAGTCGGTTATATGTGATATAACCGGATTATTAAATCATGTGTTGATTTAATAATTTGATGTGTATTTATATTTGATATAATTATACAGTAACTAATATTATAGCTCACTAATTATTTTCTTATCTTGATATATATATATATTAATATATATATATATATATGATATATGTATATATATATATATATATATATATATATATAATTTAAGAAGCATGGCATGGATTTTCTATTTTATGAAAATAGAAAAGAGGAGGAAAATAAGGAGATATTTTGGGTTTGAGGAATGGGGTGAAGCCTGACTTTTTATTATTTTTTATTACTCTTGACTCACTATTGAAGAATGGTTACAATTTTTAATTGTTGAAAATTGTATGCTTCAATAAGTGAGGTGATATGAGAGACATTCTGCACTTGCATTCACTTCACTTGATCATTTTCTTGAGTTTAGCTCCTTGCTCTCTAGCTCTCTCCATTTTTCTTCACCTCCTCTTCCAAGCTCAATACCTCACATGAGTTGTGAACCCTTGAGCTTGTGAGAATCCTAGTGAACAAACAAAACCACTACTTCACTATCATACACTAGATTAGCAATTAAGTGTACTGTTGTAATATCTAAGGCATACATATTCCTAACAATCTCCCACTTGCACTAAGGCCAGTTGTTGTAGTATCTCATACCCAGCATCTCAAATAGCATCTGGGGGAAGGCCTTCGTGAGTGGATCCGCTGTGTTATCCTTCGTGTCAGCTCACCTGACCTCGATCTCCCAGCGATCTACTATCTTCCTGATCAGGTGATACCGCCTAAGAATATGTCTGGATCTCTGATTGGACCGGGGTTCCTTGGCCAAAGCCACAGCTCAATTATTATCACAATACTCAGGTATTGGATGCTCAATGGATGGAACCACAAAAAGTTCAGCTATGAACTACTTCATCCAGACAGCCTCTTTGGCAGTATCGTTGGCAACGACGTATTCATCCTCCATTGTCAAGTCTACTACGGTATCTTGCTTGGAACTCTTCCAACATACCGCCCCTCCGTTGAGGGTGAAAACAAAACCCGAGACCGACTTACTGTCGTCATTATCACTCTGGAAGCTCGAATGTGTAAAGGACTCCACCTGGAGTTCACCGTTACCATATACCAAGAATATCTCTTTAGTCCTTCTCAAGTACTTAAGAATGTTCTTCACAGCTGTCCAGTGTTTCTCCCCTGGATCTGATTGATACCTACTCACTACACCTAGTGAGTAAGCTACATCCAGTCTAGTACATAACATCGCATACATGATTGACCCGACTGCAGAAGCATAGGGTATCCTTTGTATGCGAACCCTCTCCAAATCAGTCTTGGGAGACATCTCTTTGGAAAGAATGATTCATGAGCAAGTGGGTAAATTACCACGCTTAGCATCTTCCATACTAAACCTCTTTAGTATGGTGTCTATGTATCTGAATTGGGACAATCCCAACATCCATTTAGATATATCTCTATAGATCTTAATCCTCAGGATGTAGGAGGCATCACGAAGATCTTTCATGGAGAACTTGTGTGATAAGAAGAGCTTGACTGAGTGTAGCATAGGAACTTCGTTTCCTATCAAGGGTATGTCATCCACGTACAATTCGAGGAAGTGAACCTTACTCTCTACAACCTTCTTATATATACAAGGTTTATCTATGTTTTTGATGAAGTCAAACTCTTCGACAGCTTCATCGAAACAGATGTTCCAACTCCGCGATGCCTGCATTAATCTGTAGATTGATTTAAGCAGCTTGCACATGCTTCCGCTGCTCCCACTATCTACGAAGCCCTCTGGCTGTGTCATGTACACGTTCTCTTCTAAATCACCATTTAGAAAAGTGGTCTTCATGTCTATCTGCTAGATTTTGTAGGCATGCTATGCAATAATAGAAAGTAGGATCCTGATAGACTTAAGTATAGCGACAGGAGAAAATGTTTCATCATAGTCGACACTAGGTCGTTGACGAAATCCTTTTGCTACAAGTCTAGCTTTGAAAGTCTCAACTTTTCCATCTACACCAAGTTTCTTCTTAAATATCCACTTGCTCCCGATGGGTTTTACCCCTTCAGGTGCAACTTCCAAAGTCCATACTTCGTTGGTGTACATGGATTCCATCTCGAATCGCATAGCATCCAGCCACTTCACAGAGTCTCCACTTGTGATGGCCTACTCGAAACTAGTTGGGTCATCATCTTCCATGATGCAATACTCTCTCCCACTGTCTATGAGAAAACCATAGTATCTCTCAGCTGGATGAGGAACCCTACTAGATCTGCAGAGTGACCGGGGTTCGTTGGGTACTATTGGATCCTCCTGTTCTACCAAATCGTCAGTAACAATTTTTTTAGCCGGAACTTCTTCCAATCTACCTCATTTCCACTAATTTCTTTCACAAAAAATTCCTTTTCTAAAACGGCGGCATGTCGAGAAACAAACACTTTTTGTTCCTCGGTGTGGTAGAAGATATACCCTTGCGAATTTTTGGGATATCCTACAAACTTGCACAGAACTGACCTTGCATCGAGCTTGTCCGAATTTTGCGTTTTAACCTAAGCCAGAAAACCCCATATCTTAATAAAATTAAGACATGGTCTCTTCCCTTTCCATATCTCATATGGAGTGATAGGTACAGATTTGGTGGGAACCATATTCAATAGGAGTGCAGCTGTCTCAAGCGCATAACCCAAAAAAAAATAAGTAACTCAGCGGTACTCATCATTGAGTGCACCATATCTAATAGGGTGGGATTCCTCCTCTCCGAAACTCCATTGTGCTGTGGTGTATACGGAGGAGTAAGCTGAGATACAATCCCATTCTCCTTTCGGTAGTCTCTGAATTCCGTGCTCAAGTATTCTTCTCCCCGATCAGATCGAAGGATTTTAATACTTTTACCCGTCTGGTTCTCAACTTTGTACTTATATTCCTTGAATTTCTCAAAAGATTCAGACTTGTGTTTCAACAGGAACACATGTTCGAATCTTGAGAGATCATCGGTGAATGAAATAAAGTACGAGGAACATTCATGGCATGTATAGACATATGACCGCATAAATCACTATGTATCAGTCCCAAGAGTTCAGTAGATCTTTCTCCGTGTCCAGTAAACGGAGTTTTGGTCATCTTGCCTTTGAGACATGACTGACAAGTTTCATAAGACGTAAATTCGAACGGATTCAAATATCCATCCTTATGCAACTTAGCCAGTATTGTCTCATTGAAATGACCTAGTCTACAATGCCACAAGAAGTCTTCGTTCATTTATGAATTGTTCCTCTTGTGTGTGTTCTGTATACTTAGAACTGTTTTGTGATTTAGAACGTATATACCGTTATACAACGTACCATACCCAATTAACACTTGATTTAGGAAAACATTCACAATATTTTTTTGGTACGAAATAACAGTCGCTCAGAATCATTGTATTACCATTTGGCAATACTAGGTGATATTCGCCAACTGCTTTGGCTGCAACAATTGCACCATTCCCTTCTCTGATGGACATATCACCTTTTCCCGATTCTCTACCTCTCTTTAGCCCGTGTAAAAAATTACATACGTGGGATCCTGATCCCGTATCCAATCCCCTGGACGTAGAGCAAACTGAGAAACAGTTCTCGGTAACGAACACACTTGAAGAAGCTGCATCAGCATGCTCCTTCTTCGTTTTTTGTGGCGTGGGAATCCGGGTATTCTACTATTCCTTGCTCAGACTTATGACAGTCATAAGATAGAGCGGAACCTAGCCAGGTATAATAAGTGGGTTCGTTCAATACATACATATTATTATCTTGATTAAGGCGTGTCATTGGTCGCTACCAAGAGAGAGAGAAGAATAAACACTTTTGCGTGCGCTCTTTGCAAAATTAGATTGGTTATTATTTTATCTAATTAGGATGGCTCCCACTGTTTTTTATCAAATCTTCCTTCAAACCCTAAAAGGTAAGATTAGTCGGGATTAATTACACCCTACAAGTTCGCCAATCGTTCGGCCAGGCAGGTATTGGTACTCCGAGGGAGTCTGCCCATGCTTTCGCATGGAACTAATTAAATAATCTCGTTTCCGCAGGGGCATAACCTCGTTAACACCTTTCTTAGACACCTACTTGATCAGCTAATTGTAAAGTAGAAAACTCTCCTAGGAGTAACTCTTACTCGCAGTGGGTATCGGGATCCAACTATCATATAGAAGGTATGCAATTTCATTGCAAATTTCAACAATTGAAATTCCCGATACTTGTTTTTACCCCTAGCACCTATGACCTTGACAGAGGTCAACAAACCATAAGCCGCTAGTCAAGTTCAACCCATTCATTTCTTGATTGAATTAAACCCACCCACATGACCCTTGACGAAGGCCAACAAAGTCGCACGAGTACCCTAATCCAATCGCATCATATGAGTTATCGCATACTACGCCTTGACGAAGGCCAACAAACGTAGCACGAATACTAAATAGAAATTATCTGAAATGACGGAAGGCTGCGGCTGGTTTTGAAGAAAACCTTTAACGTAATGAACTTGATATCGTTGTAGAATCTAGTGATTTGAAAAAGGAGTGTTTTTTGTGGCTTTTGCTAGTTTAGTTAAAGAGGTCACTCCCGGTGAAGGGATCTCGGCTCTTTTCTCATCGAATGAGGTGCTGGATATTCATCAAGGAATACCACTATGCAAAGCAAGAACTAGAGCTACCTTTTTAAAAACTTTTGATTCTACAACATCTTTAGGTTTCTTTTCTTTTCATTAATCTTATTAATGAAGTCCCATCATATATGTTTCCCTAAACATCACAGAAAGAAACGAAAATAGAACGTATACTTGTGCCATCGGCATTCGCTACGGGGCCCCGTCATGCACCGTTAGGGTACTTAACTAATGGCAGAGTGGAGGCTGGACTAGCGCAAGTGCAAAACATAAGCAACGTTTATTATATATATCATATATATAGCATTCGTCCCACGCAGTTATATGATCACATAACAGAACCAAGCAGCAGAAGTCAACATATGAAATATTGGATATACTAGGAGGTCCGTCTTTTAAATTCAGCCAATAATGTAAAACACGGATTCCACAATCGTGATGAATAGCCAAACCCACATCCCTAGACCCCTACGAGAGCGGCAAGCAACCCTGCCAATTCTAGAGTTAGGAGACCCGGTCTCGACTCCTCGAGATGGTCTCCCACTGGACTCTAGAACCCGGTTATTTATGCTCCCCGCCTTGGGTCTATCCTAATGCGGAAAAGTAAATAATATACGTCAATAGTGACATCATCCTCAACTCAGAAGTGTCCAAATAAAAGAATATTACATACAAATTTTATATGAATGAAAATTGAAAAACTCTCATCTCACATAAAACCCCCAGCTATTCAATCACGACGATCAAATATAACATATCACAACAATACATAACATCACATGTCATCAACGTAAGTAAATATGCGTATCCCGAATGTCGTTGACATATAGCAACGAGATTTAGGATACCCCACATATTACACTTACGGTCGCAGAAAAGAAATGAAAAACTACAATAATTAGAATCCGCATTCCTTGGACATCATAAACCCGGAATATCTCATATTCCGAATTTCATGCGTAACCCTATAAACCTTCTATTTTAGTCTCATATTGAAAACACTTTTCAATAACTTAGTTGGGTAATTCAACAAGATTCCCGACTACCCGATCGAATACTTGTCGGGAACTTTATCAGATGGTCGCACCCCCGATGTCGTCGACCAAGTGCACTTAGGCGGAACATCATGGCCGCAAGCACCCGAATAGAAGCTTTTGGCAACGGGGTTCTCCTAAAGTCACTTGGTCGGGGCTATGGGGCGTGGCTACCTACTAAAGTTATCCCGCGAGTATTCGCGTACGATACGCGATTGCGACGGAGTTTCGATCCGAATCGAAACTTCGTGGCAATCGATCAAAAGAGACTAATATGCTAGATTTACAAACAAACTAGTTTTCACAAAACTAATTTAATGTGGATTCCAACTACTGTATCATATATCAAACTTAAATCCAAAACGATGTAAAAATTATGACTACGAAACAATCTGTATAACCCCTATAGGAAAGTTAACATCACATGCGAACTGGGCTAATCAAACATAAACATGAAACCCAAGACACAGGTGAACAGAACACCACAAAAATTCCAACTTCAAAGTGCTACAGTAAACGGGTGAGGCCGGTTTTTCAAGCAATGTGGCCGGCCAAAAATTTTCTGTTTTGCCTCGAATTTCTTTGGTGTTCTAGATACTTGATAATTAGCACTTTGCACTTGTTTAAAAAATTTTCAGAGGCTCTAAAAAATTCGACAGAGAATAGGGTTCCAGTGCGACTGTTTCGGAGTTGTTTCGGTTTCGTAATTTTAACTACATCGTACAATCTTCTAGCTTTGGCTCTGATACCATGAAAGTGTTTGTTAGCACCACCACTGGGTTTTACTAGCATCAAGCATGCCATTTTAAAAAAATTCGGGGTGCTAATTAACACTAAACAAGAATCGAAACTACATGATTAGGGTTTTAAGCATGATATCAAAACTATACTAAGAGAAAAGTGGCTATAACCTTTGTAGACCATGTCCTTCTGTTCTCAAGCTCCGTGTAGTAGTCCACGCGACTCCACTAGGCTCCACTTGAAGTTGGATCGAGCTTCCTTTGCGATCTTCGTGCCGAAGATGATCCACCTGTAGCTCCGCTAATCCAAGCTATCTCTTCACTAAACTCTTTAGTGATGGAAACACACTACACCAAAGTGCTAATCTAGTGTAGGATGGTGAAGTAGGGGTATTGTTTGCTCATTAGGGTTCTCACAAGCTCAAGGTTTCATAATTCATGTGAGGGATTGAGCTTGGAGGTGGAGGTGAAGAAGATGGAGAGAGCTAAAAAGCAAGGAGCTCAAGTAAGGAAAATAACTCAAGTGTAGAATGGTTCATCAAATGAACTCACTTATTGAAGCATCCATATTTTCCACTAATAAAAATGGAACCATATTTCAATAGTAAGTCAAGAGTAATATAATAATCCATGAACCATACTTCATGGCCATACCTCAATTTCCACCTCAATTTCCATTTTTTTAAAATAGAAAATCTAACCATGCTACATTTAATATATATATATATATATACATATATCAAATATATATATTAAGTAGATAATTAGTGAGCAATAATATTAGTTAATATATAATTATATCAAATATAAATATATCATATTATTAAATCAACACTTGATTCAATAATCTGGTTATATCATATATAATCGACTAATATCATTTATCTGTATATCACATTTTCAAATCAACACTTGATTCGATAATCCGGTCATATCACATATAACTTGACCGATAACAAAAAACCACCAGATTATAATACGGTATCACATAATCGTATTTAATCAGGCCCCCCGCACATATCAATATATGTTCCTTACTTCGTTTCGCTTGAACTAGGAAACTTCTGTGTGGGACTCTAAAGACTCGTCAATACGCCAGCAGTAGGTAATGATCACATCAGTTAGCCACAAGCCGTCAGCGGTACTAGCTGGACGTAGCGGCTACCCAGGTATTGAGCGATTAGAAGATCAAAAAGCAAGCTTGTCCAAACTCCCATGAAACCTATAAGTAACACTTACCGTACAGTCCGGTCACTTCGTCTGATATGTCGCATATCGAGTCTGGGGGTGGAATCGTCAGACCCCAATAACTTGATAAGTCATGCCAATGTGTGGCCTATAACGGTACGAGAAACTACTGATAATACTTACCAGTAAATCTCATCAACAGCCATGGCCAGGGACTTCCTGTTATAGCCAATCGAGCATAGTGTAACATCAACTCCCTATACCGGGAGAGACGAAACCCCTCCTATCCCTCATTGCCTCCATGTGACTCGGGACTGTATCCAAAATCCACCTGTTTGCACGACTCTTTTGAGTCATGGTAGGGAGGAAATCAAAGCACAGTGGGAACCACATAAGACTCTATGACAATCTCGGGTCTACAGACTAACAAGTACCGGTGTCACCAGAGAACTGCTATCTGACGATAGATATAGTACTATCTAGGAGTTCTCGGTGAGTCCTCTTCAGTGTACCCATTCTCTAATAAGCACTTGTGTACAATCTTTGATGTCAAACACCAATGGTTATGGGATCAACCATCGCCCCCATACAGGGTCAAGAAACGTACACACTAGTCTACTCTGGAATATCGATGCCCTGTCTTGATAATTCCTCGACTATGAACAATTGAAGGATGTGCTTGCAGACTACCCAGGTCCCAGTAGTATGATCTGCATCATAGTCCTCGTAGTCAAGTGATTGATTCCAAAACTTTGTTTGCTTGTGATAAAAGAAGAGTTTGTCAAAGTTTTTAAGTCGTGAATGTTTAACCGTAATCAAAGAATTTATAACCGGAATCAATAACGATGTCGATTGTAGCACGTTAATAAGAACAGATCGTCCACTGAGATTCGTGTATTTATTCAATCTTGCTTTAGATGAGTCAAAAGAAAATAGTAAAGAAAATTCAAGATTTAATTGAGTTGTCATTTCAAGAAAATCAAGAAAAATGTTCAAGAATTAGAAATCAAGAAAGTGTCCAATATCAATTTTAGTTATCAAGAAAATGAAGAATAGCTTGTAGGAATCGATAGGAATTAGTAGCAATGATGAATACTAAAAATTACTTATCTTATCTATTGATGAATTATAGCTAGAACGATGGCGATGAATGAAGATTATGGATCTTTTGAAGAAACTAGGGTTTCTCCTTCATTATCCTTTGTCTTTTCATTAATCATCATTCAAATCTAGCCTTTAGCAAAGAGAATTATCAATCATATAATCCCTAATTTGCAACGAAATTATCAAGAACGGTGACCTCGCTTCAAATTAGGTCATTGATGATTCTTTTTCCTAAAGTTCACAATTCTCATAAGACTTAAGACTAGTTTAGGATTTCATCACCATTTGATCTACCGATCTCCCTCGAATCCTTAACAAGCGGAGATTTTACTCACACATCATGAAAATAAAAGAATCAAGAATGAGAAATTTTATAGTGCTAGAATGTAAAGAAAGCGAGAATTAACAATTGATCACCTTTATTAAATCTTCTTAAATTTACACTTCTTAATCCGAGATTACAAGACTAAGCTCTCGATCACTCCTTTGAAAAGAGAATTTGTCGTCGATTTTTGCGTGGCTCGATCGCCATGAGACGTTGATCGATTGCGGATCTCTTGCTCTTGATGATGATCGGCGTTGCGATAAAGGATCTTCGAAGTCGTCGCTTGATATTGATCTCAACGAATCTTGATTTGGATCTTGAGTTGAATTGAATTGGATTTGGTTTTGGTTTGTGCTTTGTAACTTGATGAATACCGAACAGCCTTTTCAATGAAGCCCTAGGTCCCTTTTTATAGTCCTCCTCAATCTTCCACTAGAAGCTAGGTCAATCTTCTCAAAGAAGCTAGGTAGTTATCAAGCTTGTATAAAAAGCTTGGCTGTTGTAGGGAAGCTTCTGGAGTAAGCTAGGAAGTTCGAAGCGTCTCAAGCAAGCTAGGAAGTTGTAATGAAGCCTCTGGAAAAATATCAAACCCGGCGCCCCCAACTCGGCCGCGGATCCGTGGCGGATCAGGCTGAATCGGCCGCGGTTCCGCGATCGTTTGGTGGGTTTGAAGCTTCATTTTTCCTGTACCGTTTGGTGTTGGTCTTTGGGACTTTATTTGATATCTGGAATATTTTTATCTCTTCTGAATCTCTGCCAGATTTGAACTCTTTGACTTGCTGTATTTTGTCGGCAAAATTACGATTCCGGTATCTTTCATGAGGTAGTTTTCTGCATAAAATCTCACTGAAGAATGGTGGAGATATAGAATATTATGCGTGACATGATAAACATACAATTTTCTTAAAAAGACGTTGATTATATACATAACACGTGGTATTTGATATTTAGTGGACGAACTTGTAATACGTGTTATATATATCAACTATCCTTAAATGATTAGAAAAGTGAGGAAATTGATATGTTCAAGATTGCAATATTTTCGACTGAACATCAAGCCAACATCCTAAGGGCTTTATCAACATGTATATGAGAGACAGTATAATAATACCAGTGAACATGTTAAGATAAAGGCAACCAGATAGCATACTATCATGTTGAGCAAGAAAGTCCTCTATATATATGTCCAAGCATCCACTATATCATACAATGATGGCCTCTAGGGCATACATATTCCTAACACTCACGGCTAAAGCCCTCCTGTTCCAAGTCCAGAATCCTCGGTCGCGGACATTGAGGTCCGTAAGACTTGAGATCTTGATTGCGTGAAAGTCAAGTGCCTCGTGCTGGCCTTCATGGATAATGAACATCAGAAGCGGCATGAGAAGATGGACCTTGCTTCCATCTTCCTCCAAACCAAAGACTTATATGGAGAGCAATCTCGAATCGCAATATACGAGACCTCGAAGAAATTGTTTCAAGAAAAGTTGGCTGTCGGATCATATGTTGGGGACCACATCCTGAAGATGATTACTCTCATTGAAGAGCTCGTAGACCTGGGAACTACGTTGGAGAATGAGTTGTATACCGACTTAATTCTATAATCCCTTCTTTCCACCTATGCCCAATTCATATTGAATTTCAATATGCAAAAGCTGGAAGTTTCACTTCCTGAGCTCCTCAACATGTTGAAGGTGGCAAAGGGCGCCTTGAAGAAATCCAAAGAAACGCCCGCTCTATTTATTATGGAATCTTCTTCCACTAAATCCAAGGCTAAGGACAAGAGGAAGAAGAAGAAGCCCCCACCAAACCGAGGGGAGGTGTGCAGAAGGTGTAGGGTAAGGGAAAAGAAAAGAATGGGAAGGCAACCACAATGGAAGAATGCTTCTACTATAAAAAAAAAGGACATTAGAAGAAGGATTGTCGGGATTTAAAAGCCAAGAATCAGGACAAGAAACAAGTTGTGGTTTCGGCTTCAAGTGTGTTCGTGATTGAAAACTGTTTCTCTATTAACTCTACTTCCTGGGTATTGGATACCGAATCAGGAACTCACATCTGTATTTCATTGCAGGCGCTGACAAGCAGTAGAATTTTGAGGCAATGTGATATGACCCTCAGGGTTGGCAATGGAACCGGTGTGGATGCTGTTGCAGTAGAAGAATATCACCTAGGATTGGCGAGTGGACATATTTTGTTATTGCATAACTGCTTTTGTGTACCCGGTATGATGTGTAATATTATATTAGTATCTTGTTAGTGATATGTATGCCCTAGAGGCCATTACTGTACATACGATGTATATTGTAGTGGATGCTTGGGCATATATATGGAGGAATTTCTTGCTCGACATGATAGTATGCTATCTGGTTGCAATTTATCTTAACATGTACTCTGATTGCCTCTATGTTACATATTGATAAAGCCCTTAGGATGAGTACTTGACTACCAGGACTATGATGCAGATCATACTAGTGAGAACAGTGTAGTCACTAAATACATCCTTCAAATGTTCCTAGTCGTAGGTGTATCGAGACAGGGCTTCGATATACCAGAGTAGACTAGCGTATAGCTTCTCGACCGATGTAGATCGGCGATGGAGGATCCCATATCCATTGGTGTTTGACATCAGAGACAGTATACGGGTGCTCTGTGGAGACTGGGTACACTGGACGGACTCGCCGAGAACTCCCAGATGGTATTATTGTTAGGTTTACCTAGCACCTCATGAAGGGTTTGGAAGCATCACATGTCACAAAATCAAATTTTTAAGGTGCTAAGTGAACATACAAAAAATCATCACTAGAAAATTAGGGTTTCATTACAAAGACATCATCACAAGTAACAAAGGCTAGGGTTTTGAGAGTACAACCTTTATAGCTCCCTACGCTAGACTCCTTGGCTAGTTGAGGGTTGGAAGAAGGTTCGCTTGAGGTCTTCTAAGTCCACGACGATCCACCCGAAGCTCTTTTGCCCAAAGCTCCTTGCTTTACTCGATATATCGATGAAGTAGAGCAAACACCCTACACAAACCGGGTAGATGTGTGTAGTATGATGATGTGGTTTGTATTCTTTGATCAAAACTCTTTCTTTTTATTAACCTCACTTAAGAAAATAATCAAGAGAGGAAGAAGAAGATGGTGGCTAAGCTTTTTCTCACAAGAAAAGATATGATAGAGTGAATAATTGAAGTGAGAAAAGAATAATATATCTTAATCCTTTCTCACTTCAACCATGGTTAGAATCATCTAGATTTTTATCAAATGAGTTAAAGATGAAAGGATAATTAACTCAAGGTTAAATGGTGGTTGAAGCATGGTCAAAGATGATAAGTATAAACCTTGTGTGAATTACCCCTTTTCTTTTCCTAAATGATAAATAAATAGATAATTCTACAATGTGAGTCTTGCATTGCCACCAAACATGTATCAACAACCATGATACAGTGTATGTATGTATGTATGTATCCATGCACATCATCATGTGCATACATGTATGCATACAAAAATAGAAAAAGAGTTTGATTAAAGAATTAATCTAAAAGTCATTTGTTAAATCAACACTTGATTTTGCAAACCGGTCATATCACATACGACCCGACCAATAGAAAATGCCCGATTAATATACGGTATCACATATCCGTATTTAATCGGGTCCCCGCGCATATCTCATATGCACACCACATCTATTCGCCTGAGCCAGGAAACTTCATTGTGGGACTCTAAGACTCGTCAATACGCCGGCAGTAGCTAATGATCATATCAAATACCTACAAGCCGCAAGCGGTCAGCTAAACGTAACGGCCACCCGGGTATTGAGCGATCAGAAGAAAACAAGCGAACCTGTTATAACTCCCATCGAGCCAACCGGCAACACTACCGTACAGTCCGGTCTCTTCGTCAGATATGCTGCATATCAAGTCTAGGGATGGTAACGTCGACCCCAATAACTCAATAAGTCTTGCCGATGAATGGTCCATAACAGATCGAGAAACTACTGATAACACTTATCAGCAAATCTCAACAGCCCTGGCCAGGGACTTACTGATATAGCCAGTCGAGCACAGCACAACATCAACTCCCAATACAGGGAGAGACGAAACCCTTCCTATCGCTCATCGCTTTCGTGTGTCTCGGGACTGTACCCAACGGCCACCTATTTGCACGACTCAGTACAGTCGTGGTAGGGTGGTTATCAAAGTACAGTGGGAGAACACACAAGACTCTATGACAATCTCAGGTCTACAGACTAACCTGCACCAGTGTCACCTAAGAACTGCTATCCGACGATAGATATAATTCCATATAGGAGTTCTCGGCGAGTCCGTCCAGTGTACCCAGTCACCACTGAGCACCCGTATACGATCTCGATGTCAAACATCGATGAATGTGGGAACATCCATCGCCCATCATATGGGTCTAGTATCATATACGCTAGTCTACTCTGGTATATCGATGCCCCGTCTCGATACACCTACGACTAGGGACATTCCAGGATATGCTTATAAACTACAGATATCCCACTAGTATGATCTCCATCATAATCACAGTAGTCAAGCCTATATCCTCAGGGCTTTATCAACATGTATGAATGAATAAAAGCATGATCAAATCAACATGTCAGATAAAGAAGAACCAGATAGCATACTATCATGACGAGCAAGAATGTACACTGAATATATATATATATATACACGTATTAATACATCCACCATCACATAGTGGCCTCTAGGGCATACATATATCCAACAATCTCCCACTTGCACTAAGGCCAGTTATTGGCGTATCTCATACCCAACATCTCAAAAAGTCGCTCATGCTGCGACTGAGGGAGGGCCTGGGTGAGTGGATCCGCGGCGTTATTCTTTGTGTCTACTCTCTTAATCTCGATCTCGCGGCGATCAACAATCTCCCGGATCAAATGAAAGCGCCTCAGGATGTGTCTGGATCGCTGATGGGACCTGGGCTCCTTGGCTAACGCCATAGCCCCTTTATTATCACAATACAATGGTATTGGATCAATAATGGTTGGAACCACTCCTAGCTCCGAGACGAACTTCCTCATCCAGACGGCTTCCTTGGCGGCATCATTCGCAGCATTGTACTCAACCTCCATCGTAGAGTCTGCAACGGTATCCTATTTGGAACTCTTCCAACTTACCGCCCCTCCATTGAGGGTAAATACAAACCCTGAGATAGATTTGATGTCGTCCTTATCGCTCTGGAAGCTCGAATCGGTAAAGGCCTCCATTTGGAGATCTCCATTACCATACACCAAGAACAATTCTTTAGTCCTTCGTAAGTACTTAAGATTGTTCTTCACAGCTATCCAGTGATTCTCCCCTGGGTTGGATTGATACCTGCTTACAACACTAAGTGCATAAGTTACATCTGGGCGTGTACATAACATCGCATACATTATAGATCCTACCGCCGAAGTATAGGGTATAGTGCTCATGCGAGCTCTCTCTTCATCGGTCTTTGGGCAAGAGTCCTTGGAGAGAGTGACCCCATGGCAAGCGGGTAAGGCACCCCGCTTGGAGTCTTCCATACTAAACCTTTTTAGGATGGTGTTGATGTACCTGGTTTGGGACAATCCCAATAACCTTTTGGATCTATCCCTATAGATCCTTATACCCAGAATGTATGTGGCATCACCCAGGTCCTTCATAGAGAACCTTAGTGATAAGAAAGATTTGACCGACTGCAGCATAGGAATATCATTTCCTATCAGAAACATGCCATCCACGTACAATACGAGGAATGTGACAGCTCTCCCTACAGCCTTCTTATAAACACAAGGTTCATCTGGATTTTTGATGAAATCAAACTCTTTGATAACATCATCGAAACAGATGTTCCAACTCCGTGATGCCTGCTTTAACCCATATATGGATTTAAGCAATCTACATGCTTTTCCGCTGCTCCCACTGTCAATGAAGCCCTCCGGCTGATCCATATAAACGCATTCTTCTAAATCTCCATTTAGAAATGCCATTTTAACGTCCATCTGCCAGATTTCATAGTCATAGTGAGCAACAATAGCAAGTAGGATCCGAATGGATTTAAGCATGGCTACGGACGAAAAAGTCTCGTCATAGTCCAAACCTGGTCTTTGACGAAAACCCTTCGCCATAAGTCTTGCCTTATAGGTCTCTACCTGCCCATCTACACCAATCTTTCTTTTAAAGATCCATTTACACCCCACAGGTTTTACCCCAGGGGGTACAACGTCCAAAGTCCATACTTTGTTGGTGTACATAGACTCCATTTCGGATCTCATGGCATCCAGCCACTTCACAGAGTCTCCACTCGTGATAGCTTGCTGAAAACTGGTAGGATCATCATCCTCCATGATGCAGTCTTCTCTGTCACCATCAATGAGGAAACCATAGTACCTCTCCAGTGGGCGAGAAATCCTACCAGACCTACGGAGTGGCCGAGGTTCCTCAGTTTCTATTGCAACAGCCGGTTCAACCATGTCGTCATTTGTAGTTTGTGTCTCTAGAACCTCTTCTAGATCTACCACATTGCCATCATCTTTATCTGTGAAAAACTATTTTTTTAAGAATGTGGCATAATGAGAAACAAACACCTTTTGTTCCTCCTTGTGGTAGAATAGATATCCATAAGAGTTCCTTGGATATCCCACAAAGTTACACATGACTGACCGTGTCTCGAGTTTGTCCGGATTCTGCTTGTTAACATAGGTCGGGCAACCCCAAATCTTAATTCTCTTAAGAGATGGTCTCTTCCCATGCCATATCTCATATGGTGTGGTAGACACAGTTTTGGTTGGGACCCTGTTCAGTAGAAATGCTGCAGTCTCCAATGCATGCCCCCAAAATGAGACAGGTAACTCAGCATCACTCATCATGGATCGGACCATATCTAATAGGGTCTTATTCCGTCATTCAGACACACCGTTGTGCTGTGGTGTGTAAGGAGGAGTGAGTTGAGAGAGAATCCCATTCTCTTTTAGGAAGTTTGCAAATTCTGTACTGAGGTACTCCCCACCTCGATCTGATCGAAGCATCTTGATACTCAAGCCGGTTTGTTTTTCTACTTCTTGTTTATATTCAGTGAATTTCTCGAAAGTTTCGGATTTGTGCTTTAATAAAAATACATGACCGAATCTTGAGAAATCGTCAGTGAAATTAATGAAGTAAGAAAAACCGCCTCTAGCCTGTGTAGACATTGGCCCACATACATCACTATGTATGAGTCCTAGGAGCTCGGTAGCTCTTTCTCCGTGTCCGGTAAACGGAGTTTTGGTCATTTTACCCTTGATACAAGACTGGAAAGTCGCATAAGATTTATAATCAAAAGGGTTTAAATATCCATCTTTGTGTAACTTGTTTAGTCTTGTTTCGTTAATATGACCAAGTCTACAGTGCCAAAGAAAAGCTTCATTTATTTCTGAAAGTTTTCTTTTATTAGTGCGTTGTATGCTGAAAACTGTGTGTTGATTTAGGACGTATATCCCGTTATTAAGCGTACCATACTCAACCAACATTTGATTCAGGTGAATGTTCATAACATTGTTCTGCAATACAAAATTATATCCTTCATTGTCTAACAAAGAAACGAATATTATATTACAAAGCATACTAGGTACAAAATAACATGGGTTCAAAACCAATATACACCCAGATGGCAACCCCAAGTGATACTCTCCCACTGCGACTGTATGTACATTGGAACCATTTCCAACGCGGAGAGTATGGTCACCTGTCTTCAAAACCTTTCTATTTCTCAGCCCCTGCATAGAATTGCAAATGTGAGAACCTAAACCGGTATCTAATACCCAGGAAGCAAAGTTTATTGAAAAACAGTTTTCTGTCATAAACACACCTGAAGCGGAAGCATCCCCATGCTTCTTCTTGAGATTTAAGTACTTCGTACAGTTGCACTTCCAATGTCCTGTTTTGTGGCAATGAAAACATTCCCCTTTCCCCGATTCTCCAGCTTTGCACTTTTCCTTCCCCTTAACCTTTTTAACTCCACCCTTAGGATTGGTGGGCTTCTTCTTTTTCTTTCCCTTGGCCTTAGCTTTTGGGCGAGAAGAAGAAGATTGTCCAACAGTCAAAACAGGAGTTTTCACTAATTTCAGTGTGCTCTCTGCACTCCTTAACATATTAAGGAGTTCAGGCAGTTCCCTCTCCATGTTGTGCATGTTGAAGTTAACTATGAATTGAGCAAAGGTGGAGGGAAGGGACTGCAGAATAATATCCGTATATTGTTCATTGTCCATCGTCCATCCAAGGTCCTCAAGCTCTTCTATGAGAGCTATCATCTTCTGAACATGGTCTCCTACTGATGTGCCAGGGGCCATGCGCATCTGAAACAATTTCTTTAATGCTTCGTATCGTAATACGCGGGATTGCTCTCCTTACAACTCCTTTGTACGGAGGAATATGGCTTGAATGTCCATATTCTCGTGCTGCTTTTGATGTGTGTTGTCCATCGATGCGAGCGCGAGGCATTTGGCCGTGGCACAGTCAGCGTCCCATGTCTTGCGGACTTCTTTGTTCGCAACTGAGGATTTTGGACCTGGGACGGGCGGGGCTGAAGCCGTGAGGACATATGATACTTTATCATAAGTCAAGGCAATTTTCAGATTGCTCAGCCAGTCTTTATAATTGGTCCCATTCAGTTTATTTTTATCTAGTAGAAGCTTGAGTCCAGTCATTGGTATCTGCCATTAAGAGAGAGAAAAGAATACACTCAGCGAAAGCTCTTGCAAAGATCAGATTGGTTATTATCTTGTCTAATCGATGTCTCCCACTGCTTTAATCAAGTTTTTCTTTCAAACCTTAAAAAGAAAACTACCCAGGATTAATTACAGTCTACAACTTCGCTAACCGTTCAGCCAGGCCAGTATCGGTACTTGAGGGAGGTTCCCCGTGCTTTCGTACGGACCTAATTAAAGTAAACCTCGTTTTCCCAGAGGCGTAGCCTCGTTAACACCTTTCTAGACACCTAATGGGTTATCTAATTGTAAACTGCAAAACTCTCCTAGGAGCAACTATTGCCCACAGTGGGATCGGGATCCAACCATCATATGGAAGGTATGCGATCTCATTGCAAATCTCAACACTTGAAATTCCCGATGCGGTTTTTACCCCTAGTACCTATGACCTTAACTATAGTCAACAAATCATAAGTACCAGTCAAGTTCTACCCGTCATTTCTTGATTAATTAGACCCACTCATATGACCCTTAACTATGGTCAACAAAGTCGCATGAATGTCCCAATTAATCTGCATCATATGAAGTGTAGGAAGACATCACTTAGCTACCGTACACTACGCCTTAACTATAGTCAACAAACGTAGCACGAATTCTAAGTACTCTACTTCCTAAAATGACGGAGGGTTGCGGATGATTTTTAAGAAAATCTTTAACGCTTTGAACTTGATATCGTCGTAGAATCAAATAGTTTTCAAAAGGAGTGGTTTGTGCTCCGCAGTTTTGAAATGTAGCTTTTTCATAAAGAGACGAGTGGTTTTCAAATCCGATTCTACAACATCTTTTTAGGTTTATTTTCTTTACATTAATCATATTAATGTAGTCCCATCATTTAAGTCCTTAAGCCAATCACAGAAAAGAAACGAAAATACAAAGTACGCTTATGCCATCCGCATTCACCGCAATGTTTCGTTATGCACCGTTAGGTTACTTAACTAACGGCATACCGGGACGGGACTAGCGCGGGTGTAAAACATAAGCAACGTCTACTATATATCTCATATATAATATATCATTCGTCTCAGATATCACAGAACACAGGCAGCAGAAACACAGATATAATGTGGGATATACTAGGACGTCCGTATTTAGTATTTAGCCAGCAATAGAAAATACGGATTCCACAGTCGCGATGAATAGCCAAGCCCACACCCCTAGACCCCTACGAGAGCGGCAAGCGACCCTACCAATCCTGGAGTTTAGGAGACCCGGTCTCGACTCCTCGAGATGGCCTCCCACTGAACCCCAGAACCCGGTCACTTGTGCTCCCCTCCTTGGGTCTATCCTAATGCGGAAAAATAAATAATATACAACACTGGTGACATCAACCTCAACCCGGAAGTGCCCCAAATAAAAGAATATTACATTACATTTGAATTTTACATGAATGAAAATAAAACTCTCATCTCACATAAAAAACCTCGGCTATTCAATCGCGACAATCCTGCACATCATATCTCAGCAACACATAATATCATATATCATCAACGTAAGTAAGTATGCATACCCCGATTGTCGTTGATGTATAGCAACGAAATCGGCGATAAACGACATACTACACTTACGGTCACAGAAAAGAAAGTGTAAAACTACAATATTTGGAATCCACATTCTCTTTAGACATCGTAAATCCGAAATATCACATACTTTGCATTTCATGCCTAACTATATGAATTCCACATATTGTATCACATTCCAGATAAATAGACAGTATTAAACATTTCGATCGAATAATCAAATACCCAAAATTTCCTAAAGCTCAACACTTGAGCGGAGTTCAAAAAACCCGGAATGTGTCACAGTAGTGGCGGTCCAGCCGTAGAAGGGTCAAGCCAACGCCTCACATGTGGCATGCCGTACTGCCCAAAACCCTAAGGTTCAAAAGGCAGTTCAAGACGGTCACATAATCGAGTTAAGGTTTTTTGTCTTCTAGAGGGTCCACCACTTAACCTGCACTATTTCCGAAAGATTTAAACCCGAGAAAAAATCAACACTTGAAAATTTTTCGTGCCGGGAAAAAGTGGGTTAATGATATCCGTTCGAACTTCTTAATACTTTCTAAATTATCCGAAAAAGGCACGAAATTAAAATTCTGATCGAATCATCGAATCCAAAACCATCCCCAGAACATTCAACACATGAATCAGATTAAACAAACCCAAAAAGTATACAAGCAGGTCTAGGCATTACTGTATAAATCCGAAGCTATAAAGCCTCTGTACGGCCGCGGAGCCGCGGCCCAAGCAAGGTATGGCCGCGGTTCCGCGGTGGCTTGTACGGCTCATGGCTTCGTATTTCACATAATTTCTTAGAATTCCCTGCTAAATTTTTTACGTATTTTTAATTCTGAAAAAACACAGTTTTGAAAAAATGTCCAGAGAAGGCTCAAAAAGCCGTATTTTTGGTTCGATCGGAGTTTTAGCTTCGTTAAAGTGTCGCCTAAAGTTCTAGGTCGGCTCTGATACCAATGTTAGGTTGACCTAGCACCTAATGAAGGGTTTGGAAGCATCACATGTCACAAAATCAAATTTTTAAGGTGCTAAGTGAACATACAAAGAATCATCACTAGAAAATTAGGGTTTCATTACAAAGACATCATCACGAGTAACAAAGGCTAGGGTTTTTAGAGTAAAACCTTTGTAGCTCCCTACTCTAGACTCCTTGGCTACTTGAGGGTTGGAAGAAGGTTCGCTTGAGGTCTTCTAAGTCCACGACGATCCACCCGAAGCTCCTTTGCCCAAAGCTCCTTGCTTTACTCGATATATCAATGAAGTAGAGCAAACACCCTACACAAACCGGCTAGATGTGTGTTGTATGATGATGTGGTTTGTATTCTTTAATCAAAACTCTTTCTTTTTATTAACCTCACTTAAGAAAATAATCAAGAGAGGAAGAAGAAGATGGTGGCTAAGCTTTTTCTCATAAGAAAAGATATGATAGAGTGAATAATTGAAGTGAGAAAAGAATAATATATCTTAATCCTTTCTCACATCAACCATGGTTAGAATCATCTAGATTTTTATCAAATGAGTTAAAGATGAAAGGATAATTAACTCAAGGTTAAATGGTGGTTGAAGCATGGTCAAAGATGATAAGTATAAACCTTGTGTGAATTATCCCTTTTCTTTTCCTAAATGATAAATAAATAGATAATTCTACAATGTGAGTCTTGCATTGCCACCAAACATGTATCAACAACAATGATACAATGTATGTATGTATGCATCCATGCACATCATCATGTGCATACATGTATGCATCAAAAATAGAAAAAGAGTTTGATTAAAGAATTAATCTAAAAGTCATTTGTTAAATCAACACTTGATTTTGCAAACCGGTCATATCACATACGACCCGACCAATAGAAAATGCTCGATTAATATACGGTATCACATATCCGTATTTAATCGGGTCCCCGCGCATATCTCATATGCACACCACATCTTTTCGCCTGAGCCAGGAAACTTCATTGTGGGACTCTAAGACTCGTCAATACGCCGGCAGTAGGTAATGATCATATCAAATACCTACAAGCCACAAGCGGTCAGCTAAACGTAACGGCCACCCGGGTATTGAGCGATCAGAAGAAAACAAGCGAACCTGTTACAACTCCCGTCGAGCCAACCGGCAACACTACCGTACGGTACGGTCTCTTCGTCAGATATGCTGCATATCGAGTCTAGGGATGGTAACGTCGACCCCAATAACTCAATAAGTCGTGCCGATGAATGGTCCATAACAGATCGAGAAACTACTGATAACACTTATCAGCAAATCTCAACCGCCCTGGCCAGGGACTTACTGATATAACCAATCGAGCACAGCACAGCATCAACTCCTAATACCGGGAGAGACGAAACCCCTCCTATCGCTCATCGCCTTCATATGTCTCGGGACTGTACCCAACGGCCACCTGTTTGCATGACTCAGTAGAGCCGTGGTAGGGTGGTAATCAAAGTACAGTGGGAGAACACACCAGACTCTATGACGATCTCGGGTCTACAGACTAACCTGTACCAGTGTCACCTGAGAACTGCTATCCGACGATAGATATAATTCGATATAGAAGTTCTCGGCGAGTCCGTCCAGTGTACCCAGTCACCACTGAGCACCCGTATACGATCTCGATGTCAAACATCGATGAATGTGGGAACATCCATCGCCCATCATATGGGTCTAGTATCATATACGCTAGTCTACTCTGGTATATCGATGCCCCGTCTCGATACACCTACGACTAGGGACATTCCAGGATATGCTTATAAACTACAGATGTCCCACTAGTATGATCTCCATCATAATCACAGTAGTCAAGCCTATATCCTCAGGGCTTTATCAACATGTATGAATGAATAAAAGCATGATCAAATCAACATGTCAGATAAAGAAGAACCAGATAGCATACTATCATGACGAGCAAGAATGTACACTGAATATATATATATATATACATGTATTAATACATCCACCATCACGTAATGGCCTCTAGGGGATACATATATCCAACAATTATATCTATCGTCAGATGGCAGTTCTCTGGTGACACTGGTACAGGTTAGTCTGTAGACCCGAGATCGTCATAGAGTCATGTGTGATTCCCATTGTGCTTTGATTTCCACCTTACCACGTTCAAGAGAACGTGCAAAACGGTGGCTTTTGGGTACAGTCCCGAATCACATGGAAGCAATGAGCGATAGGAGGGGTTTCGTCTCTCCCGGTATTGGGGGTTGATGTTGCGCAGAGCTCGATTGGCTATAACAGGAAGTCCCTGGCCAGGGCTGCTTTAGAGATATACTGGTAAGTGTTATCAGTAGTTTCTCGACCCGTTATGAGCCTCATATCGACACGACTTATCCAGTTACTGGGGTCTGACGTTTACTACCCCTAGACGAGATATGCGACATATCAGACGAAGAGACCGGACTGGACGGTAGTGTTACTGATTGTATTTGCAGGAGTGTGAGCAGGCTTGCTTGTTGATCTTCTGATCGCTCAATACCCGGGTGGCCGTTAAGTTTAGCAGACCGCTTGCGGCTTGTGGGTGTTTGATATGATCATCACATACTGCCAGCGTATTGACGAGTCTTTAGAGTCCTACACAGAGGTTTCCTGGCTCAAGCGAAACGGATTAGGAGCACATATGTGATATGTGCGGGGCCGAGATTGATCCGATATGAGATACCGTATTCTATTCCCGCGATATGAGATATCGGTCGGTTATATATGATATAACCGGGTTATCGGATCAAGTGTTGATTCGATAAGTTGATTCATATGATATTAGTCGGTTATAGGTGATATAGCCGGATTATTAAATCAAGAGTTGATTTGATAATCTAATGTATAATTATATATTTGATATATTACATTACATTAACTAGTATTAGCTCACTTATGATTTCTTTTCTCACTTTGGATACATTAATGTATATGTGATATATATTAAATGTATCATGCTAGGTTACAAATGCAACTAAGGTTTATGAGACTTGAACCATGCTAGGGTTAAGATTAGGGTTTTATATTTATCATTAAGTTATTCAAAATTATGGATTTTATCATGGTTGATATTTGTTGAAATCTTGTAGAAACTTGTAAGCATCTTTGACTTTGTCCACTCTTTTGTCTAGCTTAGGATATTTGTTTAACCTAACCCATGGCCATGGTTAACTCTTTACAAGGGTTAAGCATGACATGCTTAACCCTTGGTTGCATTTTTAACCTCAAGAATCGATACTCCGGAGTAGACTAGTGTGTACGCTTCTCATCTCAGTTGGGGAGATGGTCTGTCCCACAGCCGTCGGTACGTCGTACTGGAGATAGTATGCAGGTGCTCGTTAGGTTACGGGTACACCGGACAGGACTCACAGGGAACTATTGGTTGGTTTTATACCAGTCGACAGTTAGCAGTTCCCAGGTGACATGAGTACAGTATAGTCCGCAGACTTGACACTGCTACTTCGCCTCGAGTGTGTCCCACTGTTTTTAGATTGCTACCCTAAAACGGCTCAAAGGAGTCGTGCAAACAGGTAGCAGTTGGGTGCAGTCCCGAGCACTTGGAGGCAGTGGCGGTTAGACAGAATTCGTCTCTCCCGGTATTGGGGGTTGATATCGCGCTGTGTCAGATAGCCATTACGCAAAGTCCCTGGCCAGGGCAAGCGAGATTTGCTGGTAGGTTCCAGTAGTTTCTCGGGGTGTAATGGGCTTCACTCTGACACGACTTATACCGCTATTAGGGGACTGACGCTTGCCGCCCCCCTAGTCCTGATATGCGATAGTCTTAGACGAACAGACCGGACTGTACAGAGATTGTCACATCAGACTCAGTAGGAGTTTGGATGGGTTTCCTCATCGGCCTTCTTATCGACATCAACGTAGGGACTGTTACGTACAGCTAGTGCCGCTTGCGGTCTATAGTTAAACCCACTGCCAGCGTAGTAGTCGAGTCTCTAGTGTTCCACACAGAGGGTTTCCCTACTCCAGGCGAAATGATATAGAGGTCATATGGTTTTACGATAAGGGTTCGGACGCATACGTGTGTTTACGCACGTACGACATCCGGACAGTTTTTACTAGCCGGCTTTGGTTTAAGCCAGTTTCTAGTATCCGGTTATTGGATTTATACAGTCTAAAGTTTTTCCATGTTTTCACGGATAGGAGGGGCGTTCTCGTAAATACGCGAGAAGCTTCTAGAAGATGGTGACTTGGGGGTTAAGGTGGCATATTCATTAAATGAGATTAGTGAGTCATTTGAGTGATTCATCCTTGTCATTAATGCACCATAAATGCTTAATGACTCATGGAGATGAATCACCATCTTGTATTTATGAAGCATGATTATTAATCCTTTATTTTCTTTTATTGGATAAATGATAATGCTTGATATATATTATGATAGATCATTATCTCATCTCATTCTCTTGCTCACTTTCTCTCTCCTCAAGCTCTCTCTCTTCAAACCCTAATCCTCCCCTCTCATGTGTTGAGACCAAGGATTAGATTAGACTACTTAATCCTTAACCATTCTCTATATCACCTAGGTTACTTAGATTAGCGATTTAAGAAACCTATTTACCTCAAGTTAGAGGTGAAGCTTGTAGTAAAGCTCTCGGGTGGATCATCTACTACATAGAGAAGGCCGGAGAGGACATGGAGAACGGAAAGACGAAGGACACGGTTCTTTAGGTATAATCACTTATCATAGTAGTTAACTCTTCTATGGTTTCTTGTTAGTTATTGTTTAAGCAAAGATTCTCGGTTAGTCGATGTTTACGCATAAAACAAGATCATTTTTCATTATTCCGCCTCCCCGCAAGTCGTGGGGTGTTGTACATCGATTTACAGTGGTATCAGAGCCTCGCTAAACAATAATTAACTCATTAGCAAAGTCGTAAGAATTTCAAACGCAAAACGAACCAGAAACATCATCGATTTATCACAGTTTCTGTCGATTTTAAAACTGGCTCTAAAACTTTTTCATTGAGCTTCAGAATAACAAGCAGAGAATAATAGGGCTACTGAAGAAATTTGGACTCCTAACTCGTCCAACTCACCGCGGAACCGCGGTGGATCCATGCGATGTGCCGCGGATCCGCGGCCGAGTTGGGGCCGAGTCAGCCCAAATTCCTTCAGTAACTCTCCTATGTTAATAATGATATTTCTGGAATGTTTATTTTTCTGCTCAAGTCTCAGGTGCACAGAGAAGTATTGGAGTAGAATCTAAAGTGCTTTGCTCGATCGAAATTTTACGATGTTTGCTAATTTGATTATATCTGTGATTGCATAATGTGTTCGTAAACTTCCCCTAACTGCTAGTATGTCGGTTGGCAGGGGGTTGCACATTTCTGTAATAGTTTTTACTTTTTGTGGTTGGGAACTGTATTGGACTGTTGTGATGATTAGCCGAGATTTGAGATGGGTTGTTATATTCATTCATTCGATGTAAATGTAATATGTTGTTGAAAGGTTTACCTAGCACCTCATGAAGGGTTTGAAAGCATCACATGTACCAAAGATTAAGTTTTAATGGTGCTAAGTAAACTTACAAAAGATCTATCCTAGAAAAATTAGGGTTTCAAGATCTTGCATATCATCATATGAAAGAAAAGCTAGGGTTTAGAGAGTACAACCTTTGTAGCTCCCTACGCTAGACTTCTGGCTACTTGGGGTTTGAAAAAGCTCCGCTTGAACTCCTCTAGGTCACCGATGATCCACCCGGAGTCCGCTTTGTCCAAGCTTGCAACTTCACCCGGTCAAGAGAACGAAATGAAGCTAACACTCCAAACCAGTGGGCTAGACTTGTGTAGAATGGTGTTGTGGTTCACTTTCTCACTTCAAAATCCTAACTTGATGAATATATTGCTCACTACAAAAATCTAGTGAGCAAATGAGAGAGGAAGAAGAAGATGATGGCTATATTTTTAACAAGAGTGAAAAGAATAACCCTTATCCAAGGAAAAAGAAAATATATCAATATATATTTTCTTGTTCTCATCTCAAACCATGGTTTAAACAATGAATATATTATTAAACTTGAGTTAAAACACAAAAGGAAAGTTTACCCAAGGTTAAAAGGTGGGTGAGAATGGTTAGGTTAAAAGAAGAGTGTAGAAACAAAACAATCATAACCATTTCCTTTTTCCCTTTTTGTTTTAAATCAAATGTAATAAAATCCATATTTAAAACCATGGTGTGAGTCTTATATTGCCACCATTTCCATGTATATACAACCATGAAGGATGTATGTATGTATGTATGTATGTGTGAATGTACATCCATATGTGCATGAATCTAAAAAGAGAACATACATGCATGCATACATCCATCAAGTATGAGAAAGGATTTCTAGTGAGAAACTAATGGTTAAATGATAAATCAACACTTGATTTATCAATCCGGTCATATCACATATGACCCTAACCAAAAGCAAGCCGCCCGATCAATATACGGTATCCCATACTCGCATTTTAATCGGGTCCATGCGCATATCGCATACGCGCACCACAACGTTTCGCCTGGACTAGGTAACTCCATTGTGGGACTCTAAGACTCGTCAATACGCCGGCAGTGGGTGATGATCATATCAAGCACCCTCAAGCTGCAAGCGGTCAGCTAAACGTAACGGCCACCCGGGTATTGAGCGATCAGAAGAAAACAAGGGAACCTACTACAACTCCCATCGAGCCAACCGGCAACACTACCGTGCAGTCCGGTCTCCTCGTCTGATATGTCGCATATCAAGTCTAGGGGTGGTAAACGTCAGACCCCAATAACCGATAAGTCGTGCCGATGTGAGGCTCATAACGGGTCGAGAAACTACTGGTAACACTTACCAGTAAATCTCTAATCAGCCCTGGCCAGGGACATCCCTGTTACGGCCAATCGAGCACAGTGCAACATCAACCCCCAATACCGGGAGAGACAAAACCCTTCCTATCGCTCATTGCTTCCATGTGACTCGGGACTGTACCCAAAAACCACCGTTTTGCACGCCTTTATGGACGTGATAAGGTGGAAATCAAAGCACAGTGGGAATCACACAAGACTCTATGACGATCTCGGGTCTACAGACTAACCTGCACCTGTGTCACCTAAGAATTGCCATCTGACGTGAGGTATAATACCATCTGGGAGTTCTCGGCGAGTCCGTCCAGTGTTCCCATTCTCTACTGAGCACCCGTATACCATCTCTGATGTCAAACACCAATGGATATGGGATCATCCATCGCCCATCTCATGGGTCGAGAAGCGTATACGCTAGTTTACACTGGTATATCGATGCCCCGTCTCGATACACCCACGACTAGGGACCTTGAAGGATGTACTTATGGACTACCATGTCCCCACTAGTATGATCCATATCATAGTCCAGGTAGTCAAGTACACACCCTAAGGGCTTTACCAACATGTAATTATAAGACAGTATAAAGAGACAAGTATACATGTTAAGATAAAGAGCAACCAGATAGCATACTATCATATCGAGCAAGAAAGTCATCTCTATATATGTCCAAGCATCCAATATAATATACATCATCCGTACAATAATGGCTTCTAGGCCATACATACAACTAACAATCTTCCACTTGCACTAGGGCCAGCTGCTGTAGTATCGCATACCGAGCATCCCGAAGAGTCTCTCAAACTGTATCTGGGGAATGGCCTTCATGAGTGGATCCGCTGTGTTATTCTTCGTGTCAACTCTCCTGACCTCGATCTCCCGGATCAGGTGATATCGCCTCAGAATATGCCTGGATCGCTGATGGGACCTGGGTTCCTTGGCCAAAGCCACCGCTCCATTGTTATCACAATACAAAGGTATTGGATGCTCAATGGATGGAACCACTCCAAGTTCAGTAATGAACTTCTTGATCCAGACAGCCTCTTTGGCAGCATCGTTGGCAGCGATGTATTCAGCCTCCATCGTCGAGTCTGCCACGGTTTCCTGCTTGGAACTCTTCCAGCTAACCGCCCCTCTGTAAAGGGTAAAGACAAATCCCGACTGCGACTTAGAGTCGTCCTTATCACTCTGGAAGCTCGAATCGGTAAAGGACTCCACTTGGAGTTCTCCGTTACCATACACCAAGAGCATCTCTTTAGTCCTTCGCAAGTACTTGAGAATGCTCTTCACAGCTGCCCAGTGACTCTCTCCAGGATCAGCTTGATACCTACTCACTACATTTAGTGAGTATGCTACATCGGATCTGGTACATAGCATCGCATACATGATAGAGCCTACAGCTGAAGCATAGGGTATCCCTTGCATGCGAGCTCTCTCCAAATCAGTCTTGGGAGACATCTCTTTGGAGAGAGTGACTCCAGAGATCGTGGGTAAGATCCCATGCTTGGATTCTTCCATACTAAACCTCTTTAGTATGGTGTCAATGTACCTGGATTGGGACAATCCCAATATCCGTTTGGATCTATCTCTATAGATCCTAATTCCCAATATGCAGGAGGCATCACCAAGATCTTTCATTGAGAATCTTTGTGATAAGAAGAGCTTGACAGATTGCAGCATAGGAATGTCATTTCCTATCAAGAGTATGTCGTCCACGTACAATACGAGGAAGACAACCTTACTCTCTGCCACCTTCTTGTAGATACAATGTTCATCTACGTTTTTGACAAAATCAAACTCTTTGATAACGACGTCAAAGCAGATGTTCCAACTCCGCGATACTTGCTTTAATCCATAAATGGTTTTAAGCAGCTTGCACACCTTCCCGCTGCTCCCACTATCTACGAAGCCCTCTGGCTGAGTCATGTACATGCACTCTTCTAAATCACCGTTTAGAAAGGCGGTCTTAACATCCATTTGCCAGATTTCGTAATCATGATATGCAGCGATGGCAAGCATGATCCGGATGGATTTAAGCATAGCCACTGGAGAAAAAGTCTCGTCATAGTCCACACTTGGTCTTTGACGAAAACCCTTTGCTCAAGTCTATCTTTGAAAGTCTCCACTTTCCAATCTACAACAAGTTTTTTCTTGAAGATCCACTTGCTCCCAATGGGTTTTACCCCTTCAGGAGCAACTTCCAAAGTCCATACTTTGTTGGTGTACATGGATTCCATCTCGGACCGCATAGCGTCCAGCGATTTCACTGAGTCCCCACTCGTGATGGCCTGCTCGAAGCTAGTTGGGTCATCATCCTCCATGATGCAATCCTCGCTGCCACCATCCATGAGAAAACCGTAGTATCTCTCAGGTTGGCGAGGAACCCTACTAGATCGGCGGAGAGGCTGAGGTTCGTTGGGAGCTACTGAATCCTCTGGTTCCACTAAATCTTCTGTCGTAGTCTGTAATGCCGGAACCTCTTCCAGTTCTACCTCCTTGCCACTAATCTCTTTTTCAAGAAATTCCTTTTCTAAAAAGGTGGCATGTTGAGAAACGAATACCTTTTGTTCCTCGCTCTGGTAGAAGATATACCCGCGCGAATGTTTGGGATATCCAATAAACTTACACAGAATGGACTTTGCCGCGAGTTTGTCCGGATTCTGCGTTTTTACATATGCCGGACAACCCCATATCTTAACATAATTAAGACATGGTCTCTTACCTTTCCATATCTCATATGGAGTGGTTGGCACGGATTTGGTGGGAACCATATTCAATAGGTCTGCAGCTGTTTCCAGTGCATACCCCCAGAAGGAAATAGGTAACTCAGCTGTGCTCATCATAGAGCGCACCATATCTAATAGGGTGTGGTTCCTCCGTTCCGATACACCGTTGTGCTGTGGTGTATATGGAGGAGTCAGCTGAGAGAGAATCCCATTCTCTTTTAGGAAGTCCAGGAATTCATTGCTCAAGTATTCACCTCCTCGATCAGATCGAAGGATTTTAATACTTTTTCCGGTTTGGTTCTCGACTTCTGGTTTATATTCTCTAAATTTCTCAAAATATTCTGATTTTTGTTTTCATCAGGAACACATATCCGAATCTAGAGAGATCGTCAGTGAATGTAATGAAGTATGCAGAACCATTCCTAGCATGTGTAGACATTGGACCGCATACATCACTATGCACCAGTCCCAAGAGTTCCGTAACTCTTTCTCCGTGTCCTGAAAACGGAGTTTTGGTCATCTTGCCTTTGAGACATGACTGGCAAGTGTCATAAGATGAAAATTCAAACGGATTCAAATATCCATCCTTATGCAACTTAGCTAGTCGTGTCGTATTGATGTGACCTAGTCTACAATGCCACAAGAAGGATTCGTTCAGATCTGAACTCTTCCACTTGTGTGTGTTTGTTTTACTCAGAACTGTTGATTGATTTAGAACATAAATGCCATTGCACAACGTGCCTGATCCAACCAACTTTTGGTTACGGAAAATGTTCATAACATTATCCTGTAATACAAAATTATATCCCTCTTTACTCAACAAAGAAACCGATATAATGTTGCATATCAGGTTCGGCATGTAATAGCATTCGTTCAGAATCAATGTATTACCAGTTGGTAATGCAAGGTGATATTCCCCGACAGTCTTAGCTGCAACAATTGCACCATTTCCAACTCTTATGTCTTTATCACCTTCTCCAAGTTATCTACCTTTTCTAAGCCCATGTAACTGATTACATATATGGGATCCTGACCCGGTATCTAATACCCAGGACGTAGGGCAAATGGAGAAACAGTTCTCTGTAACGAACACACCCGAAGAAAATGCATCGTCATGTACTTTCTTCATTCGGGTGGCAAGGGAATCCTGGTATTCCCCTATGTCCTGTTCAGTCCTATAACTCTTATAAGACAGAACGGAACCAACGTTCCCTAGCACAGTATAACAAGCGGGTTCGGTCAATACATCCATATTATTATCTTGATTAAGGCATGACATGGTCGCTACCTGGAGAGAGAGAGAAGAAAACACTTTAGCGTATGCTCTTGCAAGATCAGATTGGTTATTATCTTATCTAATCAGGATGGCTCCCATTGTTTTTATCAAATCTTCCTTCAAACCCTAAAAGGAAACACTAGCCGGGATTAATTACACCCTACAACTTCGCCGATCTTTCAGCCAGGCCAGTGTCGGTACTTTGAGGGAGGTTCCCCATGCTTTCGCACGGACCTAATTAAAGTAAACCTCGTTTTCCCAGAGGCGTAACCCCGTTGACACCCTTCTAGACACCTACTTGATCGGTTAATTGTCCTGTGTAAAACTCTCCGAGGAGTAACAATTACTAGCAGTGGGTATCGGGATCCAACTATCTCATAGAAGGTATGCAATCTCATTGCAAATTTCAACACATGAAATTCCCGATAATATTTTGCCCCTAGCGTCCCATGACCTTGACGCAGGCCAACAAACCATAGTGCGCTATTCAAGTTCAACCCGTCATTTTTTGATTGAATTAAACCCACCCGTACGACTCTTGACGCAGGCCAACAAAGTCGCATGACTACCCTAATCCAATCTGCATCATATGCACTAAAAGATAAATACTAGTTAGCTACCGCTCACTACGCCTTGACGCAGGCCAACAAACGTAGTGCGAATACTAAGTAGGACTTATCCGAAATGACGGAGGGCTACGACAGGTTTTTCTGAAAACCTATTGCGTAATGAACTTGATATCGTTGTAGAATCAAGTGAATTTTGAAATGGAGTGATTTTGAGGCTTTCATTAGTTTTGCTAAAGAGGTCACTCCCGGTGAAGGGATCTCGGCTCTTTCCTTATGGAATAAGGTGCAGGATATATCATATACATCACTGTGCAAAGCGAAACTCCAAAAGCAGTCAAAAGTCAAACCGAGTGTTGTAGCATCTTCCAGTTTTGCTAAAGAGGTCACTCCCGGTGAAGGGATCTCGGCTCTTTCCTCATCGAATAAGGTGCAGGATATATCATATATACCGCTATGCAAAGCAAAACTGTAGCTACCCTTTTTTATTAATATTTGATTCTACAACATCTTTTAGGTTTCTTTTCTTTCATTAATCACATTAATGAAGTCCCATCATTTATCTCACCTAAACATCACAGATAAATACGACGTACACTTATGCCATCCGCATTCGCCTCGATGTCCCCTCGTGCACCGTTAGGTTAGGTAACTAACGGCAGAGCAGGGCAGGGCTAGCGCGGGTGTAAAACATAAGTAACGCCTATATAATATATCATATATACTATATACTGTATCCATCACAGAACATATCTAATGATCACATCACAGATATCGCAGCAGAAACATAGATATAATGTGGGATATACTAGGACGTCCGTATTTAGTATTTAGCCAACAATAGAAAATACGGATTCCACAGTCGCGATGAATAGCCAAGCCCACACCCTGGACCCCTACGAGAGCGGCAAGCGACCCTACCAATTCTGGAGTTTAGGAGACCCGGTCTCGACTCCTCGAGATGGCCTCCCACTGAACCCCAGAACCCGGTCACCTGTGCTCCCCTCCTTGGGTCCATCCTAATGCGGAAAAGTAAATAATATACAACACTGGTGGCATCAACCTCAACCCGGAAGTGCCCCAAAATAAAAGAATATTAAATTACATTTAAATTTACATGAATGAAAATATAAAACTCTCATCTCACATAAAAACCCCCGTCTATTCAATCGCGACAATCCTGCACATCATATCTCAGCAACACATAATATCATATATCATCAACGTAAGTAAGTATGCGTACCCCAATTGTCGTTGATGTATAGCAATGAAACCGGCGATATTGACAAACTACACTTACGGTCACAGAAAAGAAAGTGAAAAACTGCAATATTTGGAATCCACATTCTCTTTAGACATCGTAAATGCGAAATATCAAATACTTCGTATTTCATGTCCAACTATATGAATTCCAGATATTGCATCACATTCCAGATAAATATACGGTATTAAAGTTTTCGAACGAACGATCAAATACCCAAGATTCGCTAAAGCTCAACACTTGAGCGGAGTTCAAAAACCCGGAAGGTAACACAGTGGTAGCGGTCCAGCCGTAGAAGGGTCAAGCCAACGCCTCACATGTGGCACGCCGTACTGCCCCAAACCCTAAGGTTCAAAAGGCAGTTCAAGATGGTCACATAATCGAGTTAAGGTTTGTTGTCTTCTAGAGGGTCCACCACAAACAAACTTGCACGTATTTCCGAAAGATTTTAAACCCCGTGAAAAGAGAGCAAATGATACTCGTTCAAACACTTCAATACATTCTAATTTATCCGGAAAAGTCACGAAATGAAAATTCCGATCGAATCGACGAGACCAAAACCATCTCCAGAATTTACAGTTCTAAATTCAGATTAAAAATACTCCAAAACAATATACAAGCAGATAGATTGGTTACTGTACAAAAACGACACGATGAAGCAACATAACGGCCGCGGAACCGCGGCCTAAGCAGGCTATTGCCGCGGTTCCGCGGCGGAATTAACTGTTCATGGCATCGTTTTTCTCAGTAATTCTTACATTTACCTGCTGAATTTTTTGCATATTTTTAATTCTGAAAAACAACAGTTTTGAAAAAATGTGCAGAGAGCACTAAAAAACCGTATTTTTCTGTTCGATCGGAGTTTTAACTTCGCTAAAGTGTCGCCTAATGTTCTAGGTCGTCTCTGATACCAGTGAAAGGTTTACCTTGCACCTCATGAAGGGTTTGGAAGCATCACATGTACCAAAGATTAAGTTTTAATGGTGCTAAGTAAACTTACAAAGGATCTATCCTAGAAAAATTAGGGTTTCAAGATCTTGCATATCATCATATGAAAGAAAAGCTAGGGTTTAGAGAGTACAACCTTTGTAGCTCCCTACGCTAGACTTCTCGGCTACTTGGGGTTTGAAAAAGCTCCGCTTGAACTCCTCTAGGTCACCGATGATCCACCGGGAGTCCGCTTTGTCCAAGCTTGCAACTTCACCCGGTCAAGAGAACGAAATGAAGCTAACACTCCAAACAAGTGGGCTAGACTTGTGTAGAATGGTGTTGTGGTTCTCTTTCTCACTTCAAAATCCTAACTTGATGAATATATTGCTCACTACAAAAATCTAGTGAGCAAATGAGAGAGGAAGAAGAAGATGATGGCTATATTTTTAACAAGAGTGAAAAGAATAACCCTTATCCAAGGAAAAAGAAAATATATCAATATATATTTTCTTGTTCTCATCTCAGACCTTGGTTTAAACAATGAATATATTATTAAACTTGAGTTAAAACACAAAAGGAAAGTTGACCCAAGGTTAAAAGGTGGGTGACAATGGTTAGGTTAAAAGAAGAGTGTAGAAACAAAAAAATCATAACCATTTCCTTTTTTCCTTTTTGTTTTAAATCAAATGTAATAAAATCCATATTTAAAACCATGGTGTGAGTCTTATATTGCCACCATTTCCATGTATGTACAACCATGAAGGATGTATGTATGTATGTATGTGTGAATGTACATCCATATGTGCATGAATCTAAAAAGAGAACATGCATGCATGCATACATCCATCAAGTATGAGAAAGGATTTCTAGTGGGAAACTAATGGTTAAATGATAAATCAACACTTGATTTAACAATTCGGTTATATCACATATGGCCCTAACCAAAAGCAATCCGCCCGATCAATATACGGTATCCCATACTCGCATTTTAATCGGGTCCATGTGCATATCGCATACGCGCACCACAACGTTTCGCCTGGACTAGGTAACTCCATTGTGGGACTCTAAGACTCGTCAATACGCCGGCAGTGGGTGATGATCATATCAAACAACCCCAAGCCGCAAGCGGTCAGCTAAACGTAACGGCCATCCGGGTATTAAGCGATCAGAAGAAAACAAGCGAACCTGCTACAACTCCCGTCGAGCCAACCGGCAACACTACAGTGCAGTCCGGTCTCCTCATCTGATATGTCGCATATCAAGTCTAGGGGTGGTAAACGTCAGACCCCAATAACCGATAAGTCGTGCCGATGTGAGGCTCATAACGGGTCGAGAAACTACTGGTAACACTTACCAGTAAATCTCTAATCAGCCCTGGCCAAGGACTTCCCTGTTACGGCCAATCGAGCACAGTGCAACATCAACCCCCAATACCGGGAGAGAAGAAACCCCTCCTATCGCTCATTGCCTCCATGTGACTCGGGACTGTACCCAAAAACCACCGTTTTGCACGCCCTTATGGACGTGATAAGGTGGAAATCAAAGCACAGTGGGAATCACACAAGACTCTATGACGATCTCTGGTCTACAGACTAACCTGCACCAGTGTCACCTGAGAACTGCCATCTGACGTGAGGTATAATACCATCTGGGAGTTCTCGACGAGTCCGTCCAGTGTTCCCAGTCTCCACTGAGCACCCGTATACCATCTCTGATGTCAAACACCAATGGATATGGGATCATCCATCGCCCATCTCATGGGTCGAGAAACGTATACGCTAGTCTACACTGGTATATCGATGCCCCGTCTCGATACACCCACGACTAGGGACCTTGAAGGATATACTTATGGACTACCATGTCCCCACTAGTATGATCCATATCATAGTCCAGGTAGTCAAGTACACATCCTAAGGGCTTTACCAACATGTAACTATAAGACAGTATAAAGAGACAAGTATACATGTTAAGATAAAAAGCAACCAGATAGCATACTATCATATCGAGCAAGAATGTTATCTCTATATATGTCCAAGCATCCAATATAATATACATCATATGTACAATACTGGCCTCTAGGGCATACATACAACTAACAGTTGTAATATTATTTTGCGGGGCACATCCAGGTTGCGGTTGTAGCCACCGTTGTATTATTTCATTTTACTGTTTTTGCTCTTAGGATAGACCCAAGGTAGGGTGCACAAACTACCGGGTACTTTGAAATGTTTAGTGGCCTACTCACTTTCTTGAGGGAGACCACTTCACTTCGGGTATTTGGCGGGTAGTTTGCCGTACCCGTAGGGGTCTAGGGTGGGGTAATGGCTATTCATCACAACTGTGTAATCCGTCTTTTGTTGCAGGCTCTAAACAAACGCGGCTTGCTTGCAAATCCAATAAAGTTCATATGAGATCTGGAATTCCTATTGTTGCGTCAGACGAATGTACAATATCTATATATGATAGCTATTTAGACGTCACTTATGTTTTACACCCGCGCTAGCCCAGCCCCCGCTCTGCCGTTAGTTAAGTAACCTAACGGGTGATGACGGGACCCAGTGGCGAATGCGGATGGCATAAGAGGACGTTGTATTTTCGTTGTTTTCTGCAATGATAGGTTAATGATGGGACGCATTATTTATAATGCAAAGAAAATAAACCAAAAAGTTGAATCGTTGGAACAATTTGAAAGAAACCACTCGGTTATTTTAAAACAGATGATATTTTTAAATTGCGGAGCTTTAACCACTCCTTTTAAAAGCTATCAGGTTCCTTCGGTCATATCAAGTTCACTACGTTCACGGTTTCGCCAAAACCATTCGTAGCCCTCCGTTATTTCATTTGGGTATTCAGTAGTATTCAAGCTATGCATTTTGGCCAAAGTCAAGGCAAAGTGTTTGGTAGCTGCTGGGGTTTCATTTGTTGCATAGATAGATGAGTTAGTTTGGGACAGTCGTATTATCATTTGACCAAAGTCAGGGGTATGTACGGATGGGTTCAAATTGACAAGATAATGACGGGTAGAACTTGACAAGTGACTTATGACATTTTGACCAAAGCCAAGGCCATAAGAGCATGGGGCAAAAACCTATATCGGGAATTTCTAAAGAAACTGAAATTTGCAAAGAGATGCATACCATTTGGAGTTTGATGAATGTTGGTAGGATTCCTTCAACATTATCATACGATGATATTTGGATCCCGATCCAACTGTGAGTATATGCTACTCATCAGGATATTCGTCACTTAACGATCAATGCTATAAACCAAGTAGGTGTCAAGAAAGGTGTCAGCGGGGTTACGCCCCCAGAGAAAAGAGGTTATTTAATTAAAGAACTTCGCGAAAGCGTTGGAAAACCTCCCTCGAAGTACCGACACCAGCCTGGCTGAACGTTTAAGCAAGTATTGTACAGTGAGAATAGTCCTGGCTAATTCTTCTTTTATGGTTTGAGGAAGGATTCGAGAAACAGAGGGAGCCATCCAGTTTAGATAAATTAAAAACCACTCTAAACTTGCAAGAGCATCATGCTAAAGAGTTTTCTTCTCTCTCTCCTAATTGCAGCGACCCTGAAAATGACTGGACTTAAGTTAATTTTAGAGAAAAATATACTGACAGGGCCAAACTATAAAGATTGGCTGCGGAATGTCAAAATGGCTTTGACCTATGACAAATTGGGGTATGTCCTCGCCGCTAAGGCACCTGTTGTCCCTGGTCCCAAATCCAGTAATGCGGATAAGGAAATTCGCAAAACCTGGGATTTCGATTGCGCGAAAGCCAAGTGCATCGTCCTTGCCTCGATGAACAATGAACATCAGAGGAGGCACGAGGATATGGAACTATATGCCATATTTCTCCATACAAAAGAACTTTATGGAAAGCAATCTCGTATAGCAAGATACGAGACCTCTATGAACTTGTTTCGAGCGAGGTTGGCTGTCGGATCATCGGTAGGAGAACATGTCCTAAAGATGATTGGCTACATGGAAGAGCTCGCAGACCTTGGGACAACTTTGGATAATGAGCTCTATACAGACCTTATTCTCCAGTCCCTTCCTTCCACCTACGCCCAGTTTATTCTGAACTTCAACATTCAAAGAAAAGAAGTTGAACTTCCGGAACTCCTTAACATGTTGAGGAGTGCAGAGGGCACAATGCAAAAGTCAAGGGAAACACCCGCTATGTTGTTAGTGTATATGCCCTAGGGGCTATTATTGTATCATACTAGTTTGTATATTACTTAATGGAAGCTTGGGATATTCACATGTATATAACAGTCTTGCTAAACAAGGTAGTATGCTACTTGGTTTTTTCTATCTTAATATGTGAGTATACGTATTGATAGAGCTCTTAGGATCTTGCTTGACTACCAGCGTTGTGATGGCAGTCACACTAGTGGGGGCTGGGTAGTCTACAAGCACATCCTTATTCAGGTCCCTAGTCGTTGGATTATCGAGACAGGGCATCGATACTCCGGAGTAGACTAGTGTGTACGCTTCTCATCCCAGTTGGGGAGATGGTTTGTCCCACAGCCATCAGTACGTCGTACTGGAGATAGTATGCAGGTGCTCGTTAGGTTACGGGTACACCGGACAGGACTCACAGGGAACTGTTGGTTGGTTTTATACCAGTCGTCAGTGAACAGTTCCCAGGTGACATGAGTACAGCATAGTCCGCAGACTTGACACTGCTACTTCGCCTCGAGTGTGTCTCACTGTTCTTAGATTGCTACCCTTCCACGGCTCAAAGGAGTCGTGCAAACAGGTAGCAGTTGGGTGCAGTCCCGAGCACTTGGAGGCAGTGGCGGTTAGACAGGATTCGTCTCTCCCGGTATTCGGGGTTGATATCGCGCTGTGTCAGAGAGCCATTACGCAAAGTCCCTGGCCAGGGCAAGCGAGATTTGCTGGTAGGTTCCAGTAGTTTCTCAGGGTGTAATGGGCTTCGCTCCGACACGACTTATACCGCTATTAGGGGATTGACGCTTGCTGCCCCCCTAGGCCCGATATGCGATAGTCTTAGACGAACGGACCGGACTGTATGGAGATTGTCACATCAGACTCGGTAGGAGTTCGGATGGGTTTCCTCATCGGCCTTCTTATCGACATCTACCTGGGGACCGTTACGTACAGCTAGTGCCGCTTGCGGTCTGTGGTTAAACCCACTGCCAGCGTAGTAGTCGAGTCTCAAGAGTCCCACACAGAGAGTTTCCCTACTCCAGGCGAAACGATATAGAGGTCGTATGGTTTTACGACAAGGGTTCGGACGCATACGTGTGTTTACGCACGTACGACTTTCGGACAGTTTTTACTAGTCGGCTTTGGTTTAAGCCAGTTACTAGTATCCGGTTATTGGATTTATACAGTCTAAAGTTTTTCCGTGTTTTCACGGATAGGAGGGGCGTTCTCGTAATTGCGCGAGAAGCTTCTAGAAGATGGTGACTAACGGGGTTAAGGTGGCATATACATTAAATGAGATTCGTGAGTCATATGGATGATTCATCCATATCATTAATGCATCATAAATGCTTAATGACTCATGGAGATGAATCACCATTAGATATTTATCAAGCATGGTTGTAAATCATTTTCTTTTCTTTTCTTGAAAAACAATAATGCTTGATATATATTATGATAACTCATTTTCTCATTTTATTATCATTGTCACATTCTCTCTCCTCAAGCTTCCTCTTTTCAAACCCTAATCCTCCCCTCTCATGTGTTGAGTACAAGGATTAGTTAGACTGCTTAATCCATAACCCTCACTCTATATCATCTAGGTACTTTGATTAGCACTTAAAGAAACCTAGTTGCCTCAAGTTTAGAGGCAAAGCTTGGAGTAAAGCTCTCGTGGTGGATCGTCTACTACTTGGAGAAGGCCGAGGAGGAGGTGGAGTTCGTAAAGACGAAGGACACGGTTATTTAGGTATAATCATTTCACATAGTAGTTTAGAACTTCTATGATAGTTGTTAGTTATCGTTTAGCTTCGATTCATGCGGTTAGTCGATGTTTAAGCAAAGAACTTGATCGTTTTTCATATTTCGGCCTCCCCGCAAGTTGTGGGGTGTTGTACATCGACTTACAGTGGTATCAGAGCCTCGCTAAACTATAATTAACTCATTAGCAAAGTCGTAAGATATTCGAACGCAAAACGAACCAAAAAACGACATCGATATCACTACTTTCTGTCGAATTTTAAACAGGCTCTAAAAATTTTTCAGGGTGCTTCAGAATAACCTACAGAGAATTGTAAGAAACCTGGTGAAAAATGGGTTCCTGAATCGGCCAAACGACCGCGGAACCGCGGCGGATCCCACCGATCCCCCGCGGAACCGCGGCCGAGTTGGGGCCGATTCAACCCAATTTTCACCAGTAATTCTTCTGTGATATTTTTGTGTTTTCTGGGATGTTTATTTTTCTGCTCAAGTCTCAGGTGCACTGAGAAGTATTGGAGTAGAATCTAAAAGCGTTTGTTCGATCGAAATTTTACGATGTTTGCTAATTTGATTATATCTGTGTTTGTATAATGTGTTCGTAAACCTCCCCTAACTACTAGTATGTCGGTTGGCAGGGGGTTGCACATTTCTGTAATGGTTTTTACTGTTTGTGGATGTGAACTGTATTGGACTGTTGTGATGATTAGCCGGGGTTTATGATGGGTTATTATTTTAATTCATTCGATGCAACTGTAATATGTTGTAATATTATTTTGCGGGGCACATCCAGGTTGCGGTTGTAGCCACCGTTGTATTATTTCATTTTTACTGTTTTGGCTCCTAGGATAGACCCAAGGTGGGGTACACAAACTACCGGGTACTTTGAAGTGTTTATTGGCCAACTCACTTTGTTGAGGGAGACCGCTTCACTTCGGGTATTTGACGGGTAGTTTGTCGTACCCGTAGGGGTCTAGGGTGGGGTAATGGCTATTCATCACAACTATGTAATCCGTCTTTTGTTGCAGGCTCTAAACAAACACGGATTGCTTGCAAATCCAATAAAGTTCATATGAGATCTGGAATGCCTATTATTGCGTCTGACGAATGTACAATATCTATATATGATAGCTATTTAGACGTCACTTATGTTTTACACCCGCGCTAGCCCAGCCCCCGCTCTGCCGTTAGTTAAGTAACCTAACGGGTGATGACGGGACCCCATGGCAAATGCGGATGGTATAAGAGGACGTTGTATTTTCGTTGTTTTCTGCAATGATAGGTTAATGATGGGACGCATTATTTATAATGCGAAGAAAATAAACCAAAAGTTTAATCGTTGGAACAATTTAAAAGAAACCACTCGGTTAATTTTAAAACAGATATTTTTAAAATGCGGAGCTTTAACCACTCCTTTTAAAAGCTATCAGGTTCCTTCGGTTATATCAAGTTCACTACGTTCACGGTTTCGCCAAAACCATTCGTAGCCCTCCGTCATTTCATCTGAGTATTCAGTAGTATTCCAGCTATGTATTTTGACCTAACGCCAAGGCATAGTGTTTGGTAGCTATTGGATATTCATTTGTTGCATAGATAGATGAGTTAGTTTGGGACAGTCGTATTATCATTTAGGCCGTACGTCAAGGATAGATACGGATGGGTTCTAATTGACAAGATAATGATGGGTAGACCTTGGCATGTGACTTATGACATTTTGACCTAACGCCAAGGTCATAAGAGCATGGGGCAGAAATATATATCGGGAATTTCTAAAGAAACTGAAATTTGCAAAGAGTTGCATACCATTTGGAGTTTGATGAATGTTGGTAGGATTCCTTCAACATTATCATACGATGATATTTGGATCCCGATCCTACTGAGAGTATATGCTACTCATCAGGATATTCGTCACTTAACGATCAATGCTATAAACCAAGTAGGTGTCAAGAAAGGTGTCAGAGGGGTTACGCCCCCAGAGAAAACAGGTTATTTAATTAAGGAACTTCGCGAAAGCGTTGGAAAACCTCCCTCGAAGTACCGACACGGCTGAACGGTTAAGCAAGTATTGTACAGTGAGAATAGTTCTGGCTAATTCTTCTTTTATGGTTTGAGGATGGATTCGAGAAACAGTGGGAGCCATCCAGTTTAGATAAATTAAAAACCATTCTAAACTTGCAATAGCATCATGCTAAAGAGTTTTCTTCTCTCTCTCCTAATTGCAGCGACCCTGAAAATGACTGGACTTAAGTTACTTTTAGAAAAAAATATACTGACAGGGCCAAACTATAAAGATTGGCTGCGGAATGTCAAAATGGCTTTGACCTAAGACAAATTGGGGTACGTCCTCACCGCTACAGCACCTGCTGTTCCTGATCGCAAATCTAGTAATGCGGATAAGGAAATCCGCAAAACCTGGGATTTCGATTGCGCGAAAGCCAAGTGCATCGTGCTTGCCTCAATGAACAATGAACATCAGAGGAGGCACGAGGATATGGAACTAGATGCCCTATTTCTCCATACAAAGGAACTTTATGGAGAGCAATCTCGTATAGCAAGATACGAGACCTCTAAGAACTTGTTTCGAGCGAGGTTGGCTGTTGGGTCATCGGTAGGAGAACATGTCCTAAAGATGATCGGCTATATAGAAGAGCTCACAGACCTTGGGACGACTTTGGATAATGAGCTCTATACAGACCTTATTCTCCAGTCCCTTCCTTCCACCTACGCCCAGTTTATCCTGAACTTCAACATTCAAAGAAAAGAAGTTGAACTTCCGGAACTCCTGAACATGTTAAGGAGTGCAGAGAGCACCTTGCAGAAAGAAAGGGAAACACCCGCTATGTTTGTTAGCGGTGCTTCTTCTTCCGGGTCCAAGGCTAGGGCCAAAGGAAGGAAAAAGAAGGCCGCCACCAAACCTAGAGTAGGTGTAAGTAAGGTGGGAGGGAAGGGAAAGAAAAAGTTTGCGGTACGGGTAGTGGGCCAGGATGAGTGCTTCCATTGTCACAGGAAAGGGCACTGGAAAAAGGATTGCAAGGCGTGGAACGCCAAGAACCAGGAACCGAAGCAAGCTGTGGCTTCGACTTCAGGTGTGTTTGTAATTGAGAATTGTCTGTCAATCAACTCTATTTCCTGGGTATTGGATACCGGATCAGGATCTCATATTTGCAATTCATTGCAGGCACTGAGAAACCGTAGAGTGCTGAAGGAAGGTGATATGACCCTAAAGGTTGCTAACGGAGCTAGCGTTAGAGCTGCGTCCGTCGGGGATTATCACCTGGGATTGACGAGTGGACACATTTTGGTTTTACATAACTGTTTTTATGTACCAAGCTTAACGTGTAATATCATATCAGTTTCCTTGTTATCAAATAAAGGTTATGATTTCACGTTTGTAAGAGATGTTGTTAATATCCACCTTAATCATGGTTTGATTGGGTCCGGTACACTAAATAACGGTATATATGTTTTAAACCAACTCCAAATTTTCAATGTACAGAACACACTAAAAAGAAAGTCTCCAGATTTAAATAAAGTTTTCTTATGGCATTGTAGACTGTGTCACATTAATGAGAGAAGGTTGACTAAGTTACATAGAGAAGGATATTTGGACTCGTTCGAATATCAAACTTATGACACTTGTCAATCTTTTCTCAAATGAAAGATGACAAAGACTCCATTTACTGGACATAGAGTAAGAGCAAGCGAGCTCTTAGGACTCATACACAGCGATGTATGTGGTCCAATGTCTACACATATAAGAGGTGGTTTTTCCTATTTCATTACTTTCACGGATGATTACTCAAGATACAGATTCATTTATCTGATGAAACATAAATCCGAGGCTTTTGAGAAATTCCAAGAGTATAAGAATGAAGTAGAAAACCAAATCGGCAAAAGTATCAAGACACTTAGATCTGATCGAGGTGGTGAATACTTGAGTGCCGAGTTCCTAGGTTACCTAAAAGAGAAAGGAATTCTCTCTCAGCTTACTCCTCCATACACTCCATAACATAACGGTGTATCGGAGAGACGGAATCGAACCATATTGGATATGGTACGATCCATGATGAGTAATGCTGAGTTACCGCGATCTTTCTGGGGTTATGCGCTAGAATCAGCGGCATATCTTTTGAACATGGTTCCTACCAAGACTGTGCCTACCACACCGTATCAGATGTGGTGTGGGAAGAAACCCCATCTTCAGTATATAAAGATTTAGGGATGTCCAGCTTTTGTCAAAAAGCAGCATGTGGACAAGCTCGAGGCACGATCAGTAAAGTGTAAGTTTGTGGGATATCCAAAGAACTCCAAGGGATATCTATTCTATTACGCAGAGAAACAAAAGGTATTTGTTTCTCGTAATGCCCATTTTCTAGAACATCAGTTTTTAAAAAAGGAAACAAGTGGGAGCGAAAAAGAACTGGAAGAAATTCCAGAACCGCAAACTAATACTGAAAGTTTGGTAGAACAAGTAGTTCAAGAAAAACAGGACATTCCCGCACCCCTCCGCAGGAGTAGTAGGCCGTCTCATCCGCCTGAGAGATACTACGGTTTTCTCATAGATGGGGATAGAGAGGATTGCATCATAGATGATGATGAACCTACTGGCTTCCAGCAGGCCATCCAGAGCGGCGACTCGGTACGATGGCTAGATGCACTGCGGACCGAAATAGAGTCCATGTACACCAACAAAGTATGGACTTTGCTACAGATGGGGTAAAACCCATAGGATGCAAATGGATCTTCAAGAAAAAGATTGGTGTAGATGGACAGGTGGAAACCTATAAGGCTAGACTTGTTGCAAAGGGTTTTCGTCAAAGACCTGGTTTGGACTATGATGAAACTTTTTCTCCAGTGGCTATGCTCAAATCCATTCGGGTCCTTCTTGCTATTGCTGCCTTCCATGATTATGAAATCTGGCAGATGGACGTAAAGACGGCTTTTCTTAATGGAAATTTAGAAGAGTGCGTCTATATGGATCAGCCAGAGGGTTTCAATCAGAGTGGGAGCAGCGGGAAACTATGCAAGTTGCTTAAGTCCATTTATAGACTGAAGCAGGCATCGCGGAGTTGGAACATCTGTTTTGATGAAACAGTCAAAGAATATGACTTCATCAAAAATCCTGATGAACCGTGCATATATAGTAAAGTTGTAGCCAGAAGTGTCGTATTCCTCGTCTTGTACGTGGATGACATTCTGTTGATAGGAAATGGCATTCCTATGCTACAATCTGTCAAAGGATTCTTGTCACACAGGTTCTCCATGAAAGACCTGGGAGATGCCTCTTACATTCTGGGGATCCGGATCTATCGTGATAGATCCAAGAGGATGTTGGGACTTTCACAGTCCAGGTATATCGACACTGTACTGAAAAGATTCAGTATGGAAGATTCTAACCGCGGTAATCTACCGGCTTGTCACGGAATCACCCTATCCAAAGAGATGTCTCCCAAGACTGATTTGGAAAGGAACGCATGTCTATTATACCCTACGCTTCTGCGGTAGGCTCTATAATGTATGCGATGTTGTGCACTAGACCAGATGTAGCTTACGCGCTGAGCGTGGTAAGCCGGTATCAGTCAGACCCAGGGAAGAAGCACGGGATAGCAGTAAAGAACATTCTCAAGTACCTAAGAAGGACTAAGGAGATGTTCTTGGTTTACGGCTGAAAAGACCTCAAGATGGAGGCCTATGCTGATTCCGGCTTCCAGAGTGATAAGGACGATTCCAAGTCCATGTCAGGTTATGTCTTTACCCTCAATGGAGGGGCGGTGTGCTGGAAGAGTTCCAAGCAGGACACCGTTGCTGACTCGACGATGGAAGCGGAGTATATTGCTGCTTGCGATGCCGCAAAAGAAGCAGTCTGGATGAAGAAGTTCCTAACAGAACTTCAGGTGGTTCCTACCATTGTTGATCCAATACCTCTGTATTGCGACAACAACGGAGCTATAGCTTTAGCGAAGGAACCAAGGTCCCATCAGAAGTCCAGACACATCTTAAGGCAGTATCACCTGATCAGGGAGATCATTGATCGTCGGGAGATCGAGGTTCGGAGAGTTGCTACTGAAGAGAACATTGCTGATCTATTCACAAAGGCCCTACCTCAGATTCAGTTCGAGAGGCTACTCGAGATCATCGGTCTTCGATATGCCAGTACATGGCCCTAGTGCAAGTGGGAGATTGTTAGTGTATATGCCCTAGGGGCCATTATTGTATCATACTAGTTTGTATATCACTTAATGGAAGCTTGGGATATTCACATGTATATAACAGTCTTGCTGAACATGGTAGTATGCTACTTGGTTTTTTCTATCTTAATATGTGAGTATACGTATTGATAGAGCTCTTAGGATCTTGCTTGACTACCAGCGTTGTGATGGCAGTCATACTAGTGGGGGATGGATAGTCTACAAGCACATCCTTATTCAGGTCCCTAGTCGTTGGATTATCGAGACAGGGCATCGATACTCCGGAGTAGACTAGTGTGTACGCTTCTCATCCCAGTTGGGGAGATGGTCTGTCCCACAGCCATCAGTACGTCATACTGGAGATAGTATGTGTAAGTGTATATGCCCTAGAGGCCATTACTGTATCTTACTAGTTTGTATATTACTTAATGGAAGCTTGGGATATTCACCTTGTATATACAATCTTGCTCAAAATAGTAGTATGTTACTTGGTTTGTTTCTACTTCAATGTGTACATGTGTTTATTTTAGTATATCGCCTATACACATTAGTGGATCCCTTAGGATCTTTGTTTGATTACCAGCGTTGTGATGGCAGTCACACTAGTGGGGCTGGGTAATCTATAAGCACATCCTTATGCAGGTCCCCGGTCGCAGGACTATCGAGACAGGGCATCGATACTCCGGAGTAGACTAGCGCATGCGCTTCTCATCCCAGTGTGGGAGACGGTCTGTCCCACAGCCGTCGGTACGTCGTACTTGAGATAGTATGCGGGTGCTCGTTGGGTTACGAGTACACTGGACAGGACTCGTCGGGAACTAACTAGTTGTTATTATGCCTATCGTCAGTTATCAGTTCCCAGGTGACATGAGTACAGCTTAGTCCGCTGAATTGACACTGTCACTTCGCCTCGAGTGTGTTCCCACTGTACCTTGATTACTACCCTACCACGGCTCAAAGGAGTCATGCAAACAGGTGGTAGTTGGGTGCAGTCCCGAAGCACTTGGAGGCAGTGACGGTTAGACAGGATTCGTCTCTCCCGGTATTGGGGGTTGACATCGCGCTGTGTCTAGGAGAGCCATTACACGAGTAGTCCCTGGCCAGGGCAAACGAGATATACTGGTAGGCTTCCAGTGTTATCTCAGGGTGTTTTGGGCTTCACTCCGACATGACTTGTACCGCTATTGGGGGACTGACGTTTACCGCCCCTTAGGACCGCCATGCGATGTATCAGACGAACAGACCGGACTGTACGGAGAATGTCACATTCAGGCTCAGTAGGAGTTCAGATGGGTTTCGCCTCGTCAGTCTTCTTGTCGGCATCTACCTGGGGACCGTTACGCACAGCTAGTGCCGCTTGCGGTCTGTGGTTAATCCCACTGCCAGCATAATGTCGAGTCTTTAGAGTCCCACACAGAAAGTTATTCGCCTTTAGGCAAAAGAGTAGAGGTCGCATGGTTTTGCGGCAGGTCGCATGGTTTTGCGACAGGGTTCGGTCACATCCGTGCACTTGTGCACGTACAGTGTCCGGACAGTAAACACTAGCGGGCTTTGGTTTAAGCCAGATCCTAGTGTATGTATTGGGATTGGATTTATCCAGTTTGTATTCGTGTTCCTCGGAACGCGGATGCGGGTGCGTATGCACAGTTGACGGAGAGACAGAGGCGGAGGATTCTCATTAGGGTTGTTGACCGTTGACAGTTGACTATTGACTTTTTGTTCAACCCTAATGAGAATATGATATGTGATTAACAATTATATTAATTAGGTATTATGGTGACATGGTTGTTGAGTTGTTGACTTTGTTGACCTGTTGACTTTTGTTGACTTTGTTGACCGGTTGACTAGGCTTGACTAGTTGACCATCATGATAATTATAGCTATCATTTCATGGCAAAGAATTTTTCTTGCTTGCTCTTTTGTGCAAAATGAGTGCATGAAATGATATGGCTATGGTTGCTTAAACCATCACATAATACTTGATTGATATGAGGTGTTATGATTGTTTTGGATTATGAGAGCCAAATGAGAAAAGTCTTCTCTCATTCTTTCATGCTCATTCTCTCTCTTGTTCTTGAGCTCTCATCTCCTCCTCTTGCTCTCCCTCTCTTGACTCTATGGTTCACTTGTCTCATGAGTTGAGAACCAAGAACCATAGATAAAATCCCATACAAACTCTTCTCTACTCACTCTAGTTCACAAAGTTTAGCAAACCGAGTGAACTAGTTTCTTCAAAGTTTGAAGAAGGAGCCAAAGGTTGAAGCTTTCAGGTGGATCTATCTTCGGCGCAAGGAGACGACGGGGAGAAGCCGATTCGGACGACCATCGAAGCTTGAAGACGAAGGAGTTCGAGAAAAAGAAAGGTATAACCCCCTAACCGAGTAGTTAGCAACTCGTAGTTAGGTTGTTAGTTAGATGTTTAACAAAGATCCGGTTTTGAGTCCATGGTACCACCTCTAAGAAAATTGTTTTTCACCAAATTCCGCATGCCCGAAAGTACCGGGAGAGGTAGCATGGACTTACAGTGGTATCAGAGCCTAGTTAAACTCTATCTAACATGTTAGCAAAGTAGCTAGAAGATCGATCAAAGAAAAGTCGCAAAACGAACCTGAGAATGTCTTGTTTCTGCCGATTTTTATTCTGTTCAAAAGTTGATAATTTTCATCTTAAAAATCGGCTCAGGCTTTTGTTTGAATGACCACCAAATTTGGTCCCACGAACGATTCAAAGCGCTACGGAAACGCGGCGGGAGCACGCTCCCGCCGCGGTTCCACGGCCGAGTTGACTTGGTCGGGGTCCAAATTTGGTGCAGTGTTTTTCTGGGGTTGTTTTGGGATTTTTGGAATATGTATTTTCTGCCCAGATTTTCCAGAACGAAAATTTTGTATTTGGGGCCTATAAATCCGTATTTTTGATCGAACTTCTAAAAGACTTAAGCTGACGGGTTTTTCTGTGATGTGATATTTGTATTGAACGTCTACTAATTGCTATATGTCGATTAGTGGGGGTTATACAAATCTGTGATCTGTAATGTCATTGGAATGTGTATATGAATTCATTGGATTTTCGCGGGTGAATACCCGGGGGTTCTGAGACGAGAGTTTTCTTTTCTTTCAATTCATGTAAATTTGTAAATTGATGTAATAATTATTTGTATGGCCGCACAACCGGGTCGGGGTTGTAGCCGTCATTGTATAATTTCTTTTTACTGTTTTTGCTCCTAGGATAGACCCATGGAGGGGGTGCACAAACTACCGGGTATGCCGAAGTGCCGAGTGGCCTACTCACGGGGATGAGGGAGGTTGCTTCGCTTCGGGTACTTGGCGGGTAGTTTGCCGCACCCGTAGGGGTCTTGGGTGGGGTTTTGGCTATTTACCGCGACCGTGTAATCTGCTTTTCGTTACAGGCTCGTACGAATTGCAGCTTCCTAGTATATCCAATGTGTTCATCTATGATCTGAAATGTCTATCATTGCAATATATCTATATATGATATTATTTAGGCGTTGCTTATGTTTTACAGCCGCGCTAGCCCAGCCCCCGCTCTGTCGTTAGTTAAGTAACCTAACGGGTAATGACGGGGCCCCGTGGCGAATGCGAATGGCATAAGCGTACGTCATATTTTGGTTGTTTTCTGCAATGGTAGGTTTAAATGATGGGACGCATTAAAAGAACTAATGCATGTATAACACGCATTAAAAGAACTAATGCAAGTAAAACACGCATTAAAAGAACTAATGCAAGAAAATAAACAAAGTATAAATCGTTGGAACACTTTCGAAAAACCACTCGGTTCTTTTCAAAACTAACTTTTAAATGCGGAGCTTGAGCCACTCCTTTTAAAAGCTATTTCTTTCCTTCTATTATATCAAGTTCACTACGTTTAAGGTTTCGCCAAAACCATTCGTAGCCTTCCGTCGTTTCGTATGAATATTCAATAGTATTCAAGCTATGTTTGTTGACCTTCGTAAAGGCATAGTGATTGGTATCTGTTGGGTGTTCATATGTAGCATAGATAGATGCGTTGGTTTGGGACAGTCGTATTACCTTGTTGACCTTCATCAAGGGTATATACGGGTGGGTTCAAATTAACCTGGATAATGACGGGTAGAACTTGACATGTGACTTATGATTTGTTGACCTTCGTCAAGGTCATAAGAGCATGGGTCAAAAATCCACATCGGGAGTTTCAAAAGAACTGAAACTTGCTAGCACTGCATACCATTTGGAGTGTGATGATTCTGGTAGGATTCCTTCAGTTTTGTCACGCAATGATATTTGGATCCCGCTCCTACTGTGAGTATATGCTACTCCTCGGGAAATTTCTCACTTAACGATCAATGCTATAAACTTAGTAGGTGTCTAGAAAGGTGTTAGCGGGGCTACGCCCCTAGGGAAAAGAGGTTCTTAAATTAAAGAACTTCGCAAAAGCGTTGGAAAACCTCCCTCGAAGTACCGACACCAGCCTGGCCGAACGATTAAGCAAGTATTGTACGGTGAGCTTGATCCTGACTAATTCTTCCTTTTTGGTTTTAAGGAGGGATTCGAGAAACAGTGGGAGCCATCCTGTTTAGACAAACTAAAAACCACTCTAAACTTGCAAGAGCATCATGCTGAGAGTTTTCTTCTCTCTCTTTTAATTGCAGCGACCCTGTGACCACACCTAGGTTACATCTAGATAAAAAGATGACTGAACCTGACTGTTTTGACTGGCAAAGGACTGTCCAGATGTCCATTGCCCATGACAAGCTGGGACACCTCTTAACTAATCAAATCCCTGCTGTCTCAGGTCCAGTTTCCCCTGTCACGGATGTTCACATCCGCAGGACATCGGAAAAGGATTGTGCGAAAGCCAAGTGCCTCGTGTTAGCCTCAGTTGATGGTGCAAACCAGAGGCAGCACGAGAAGATGGACTCAGTTTCTATCTTCCTCCATAACAAAGTTTTATATGGAGAGCAATCTCGTATCGCAAGATATGAGACCTCGAACGAATTGCTTCAAGCGAGATTGGCTGTCGGGTCATCTGTAGGGGGCAACGTCCTTACAGAGACCAGCTATTTTGAGCTCACGGACCTGGAGACCACGTTGGAGAATGGGTCAAGTACTGACCTAATTCTACAGTCCCTGCCCTCCGCTTATACCCTGAAAGAAACCAGGGAAGAAGAAGGAAAAGGAAGGGCAAAAGTTTCGGGGCTGGATATGATTAAAGAGGGATGTTCCTATTATAACGGGAATGAACATTGGCAGAAGGATTGCAGGGCTTGCAAAGCCAGTAGCCAGAATTCGAAGCATGTTGTGGCTTCGGCTTCGAGTGTGTTTGTGATTGAGAACTGTATGTCAGTTAACCCTACTTCCTGGGTATTGGATACCGGATCAGGATCTCATATCTGTAATTCGTTACAGGCTCTGAGAAACCGTAGGGTTATCAGGAAAGGTGATATGACTCTCAGGGTTGCTAACGGAATGAGCATGGATGCTGAATCCGTAGGGGAATATCATCTTGGACTGACAACTGGGCAGATATTGATTTTGCGTAACTGTTTGTATATACCAGATGCGACTTGTAATATCATATCTGTATCCTTACTTTCTAAGAAAGGATATGAATTTACTTTTGTAAGCGATGTAGTACACATCCACCTAAATCAAGTTCTGATTGGGTCAGGTATATTACAGAACGGAATATACGTGTTAAATCAAGCTCAGATTTTCAGTGTCCAGAACACACTTAAAAGAAAGTCTCCAGAAACAAATCGGGCTTTCTTATGGCATTGTAGACTGGGTCACATTAATGAAACACGATTAACTAAGTTACATAAAGAAGGGTACTTGAATCCGTTCGAGTATCAGTCTTATGCCACTTGTGAATCTTGTCTCATGGGAAAGATGAAAAAGACTCCGTTCACTGGACGTGGAGAAAGAGCGAGCAAGCTCTTGGGACTCATACACAGTGATGTGTGTGGTCCAATGTCTACACATGCGCGAAGTGGTTATTCATACTTCATTACTTTCACAGATGATTTCTCTAGGTATGGACATGTCTTCTTAATGAAGCACAAATCCGAGGCCTTTGGGAAATTTTCAAGAATACAAGAATGAAGTTGAAAACCAAACCGGCAAATGTATCAAGATTCTAAGATCGGATCGAGGTGGAGAATACTTGAGTGCCGAGTTTCTGGGCTACTTAAAAGAGAATGGAATTCTCTCTCAACTTACTCCTCCATACACACCACAACACAACGGTGTATCGGAAAGGCGGAATCGGACCCTATTGGATATGGTTCGTTCCATGATGAGTAAGGCTGAGTTACCGCGATCTTTCTGTGGTTATGCACTAGAAGCAGCTGCATATCTCTTGAACAAGGCTCCAACCAAGACTGTGCCTACCACCCCATATCAGATGTGGAGTGGGAAGAAACCCTGTCTTAAGTATCTTAAGGTATGGGGATGTCCAGCTTTTGTAAAAAAGCAGCATGCGGAGAAGCTCGAGGCACGCTCAGTACTGTGCAAGTTTGTGGGATACCCAAAGAACTCTAGAGGGTATCTTTTCTATTCCGCAGAAGAACAAAAATTTTTTGTTTCTCCGCATGCCCACTTCTTGGAAACTGAATTTTTGGAAAATCAGATAAGTGGGGGCGCAATAGAACTGGAAGAAATTCCAGAACCACAAGCTGTTACTGAAAGCTTGGATGAACCAGACATTTCAGGAGAACCGGACATTCCTACGCCGCTCCGCAGAAGTAGTAGGCAGTCTCATCCGCCCAAGAGATACTTCGGTTTTCTCAAAGACGGGGATAGAGAGGATTGCACAGTTAATTATGATGAGCCTACTAGCTTCCAGCAAGCCATTCAGAGCGGTGACTCGGTAAAATGGATTGATGCAATGCGGACCGAGATGGAGTCCATGTACACCAACAAAGTTTGGACTTTGGACTTTGCTCCAGAAGGGGTAAAACCCGTAGGCTGCAAATGGATCTTCAGAAAGAAGATTGGTGTAGATGGGCAGGTTGAAACCTATAAAGCTAGGCTCGTTGCAAAGGGTTTTCGTCAAAGACCTGGTTTGGACTATGACGAGACCTTTTCTCCGGTAGCCATGCTTAAATCCATTCGGATCCTTCTTGCCATTGCTGCCTTCCACGATTATGAGATCTGGCAGATGGACGTAAAGACGGCTTTTCTAATGGAAATTTGGAAGAGTGCGTCTATATGGATCAGCCAGAGGGATTCATTCAGAGTGGGAGCAGCGGTAAAGTGTGCAAGTTGCTCAAGTCCATCTATGGACTTAAGCAGGCATCGCGGAGTTGGAACATCTGCTTTGATGATACTGTCAAAGAATTCGACTTTGTCAAAAACCCAGATGAACCATGCATTTACAGTAAGATTGTAGGGAGAAATGTGGTATTCCTCGTCTTGTACGTCGATGACATTCTCCTAATAAGAAATGATATTCTTATGCTACAGTCAGTCAAAGGATTCTTGTCGCAGAGGTTCTCCATGAAGGACCTGGGCGATGCCAACTACATTCTGGGGATCCAGATCTATCGTGATAGATCTAAGAGGATATTGGGACTTTCACAGTCAAGGTACATCGACACCATACTGAAACAATTCAGTATGGAAGATTCCAAGCGCGGTAATCTACCGGCTTGTCACGGAATCACCCTCTTTAAAGAGATGTCTCCAAAGACTGATTTGGAAAGGGCTCGCATGTCATCAATACCCTACGCATCTGCGGTAGGCTCTATTATGTATGTGATGTTATGTACCAGACCAGATGTAGCATATGAATTGAGCGTTGTAAGCCGGTATCAGTCGAACCCAGGGGAGAAACACTGGATAGCAGTAAAGAACATTCTCAAGTACCTGAGAAGGACTAAGGAGATGTTCTTGGTGTATGGCGGAAAAGACCTCCAGATTGAGGCCTTTCCTGACTCCAGCTTCCAGAGTGACAAGGATGACTCCAAGTCCATGTCGGGTTATGTCTTTACCCTCAATGGAGGGGCGGTTTGCTGGAAGAGTTCCAAGCAGGAAACCGTTGCTGACTCGACCATGGAAGCGGAGTATATAGCTGCTTGCGATGCCGCAAAGGAACCTGTCTGGATGAAGAAGTTCCTCACGGAACTTCAGGTGGTTCCTACCAGTGTTGATCCAATACCGCTGTATTGTGACAACAACGGCGCTATAGCTTTAGCGAAGGAACCCAGGTCCCATCAGAAGTCCAGGCACATTTTGAGGCGGTTCCACCTGATCAGGGAGATCATTGATCGCCAGGAGATCGAGGTAAAGAGAGTAAATTCAGAAGATAAGACTGCAGATCCACTCACGAAGGCCCTACCCCAGACTCAGTTCGAGCGGCTGATCGAGATGATAGGTCTTCGATACGCCAGTACATGGCCTTAGTGCAAGTGGGAGATTGTTAGTGTATATGCCCTAGAGGCCATTACTGTATCATACTAGTTTGTATATTACTTAATGGAAGCTTGGGATATTCACCTTGTATATACAATCTTGCTCAAAATAGTAGTATGCTACTTGGTTTGTTTCTACTTCAATGTGTACATGTGTTTATTTTAGTATATCGCCTATACACATTAGTAGAGCCCTTAGGATCTTTGCTTGATTACCAGCGTTGTGATGGCAGTCACACTAGTGGGGCTGGGTAATCTATAAGCACATCCTTATGCAGGTCCCTGGTCGCAGGACTATCGAGACAGGGCATCGATACTCCGGAGTAGACTAGCGCATGCGCTTCTCATCCCAGTGTGGGAGACGGTCTGTCCCACAGCCGTCGGTACGTCGTACTTGAGATAGTATGCGGGTGCTCGTTGGGTTACGAGTACACTGGACAGGACTCGTCGGAAATGACTATTTGGTATTATGCCTATCGTCAGTTATCAGTTCCCAGGTGACATGAGTACAGCTTAGTCCGCTGACTTGACACTGTCACTTCGCCTCGAGTGTGTTCCCACTGTACCTTGATTTCTACCCTACCACGGCTCAAAGGAGTCATGCAAACAGGTGGTAGTTGGGTGCAGTCTCGAAGCACTTGGAGGCAGTGACGGTTAGACAGGATTCGTCTCTCCCGGTATTGGGGGTTGACATCGCGCTGTGTCTAGGAGAGCCATTACACGAGTAGTCCCTGGCCAGGGCAAATGAGATATAGTGGTAGGCTTCCACTGTTATCTCAGGGTGTTTTGGGCTTCACTCCGACACGACTTGTACCGCTATTGGGGGACTGACGTTTACCGCCCCATAGGACCGCCATGCGATGTGTCAGACGAACAGACCGGACTGTACGGAGAATGTCACATTCAGGCTCAGTAGGAGTTCAGATGGGTTTCGCCTCGTCAGTCTTCTTGTCGGCATCTACCTGGGGACCGTTACGCACAGCTAGTGCCTCTTGCGGTCTGTGGTTAAACCCACTGCCAGCGTACTGTCGAGTCTTTAGAGTCCCACACAGAAAGTTATTCGCCTTTAGGCAAAAGAGTAGAGGTCGCATGGTTTTGCGGCAGGTCGCATGGTTTTGCGACAGGGTTCGGTCACATCCGTGCACTTGTGCACGTACAGTGTCCGGACAGTAAACACTAGCGGGCTTTGGTTTAAGCCAGATCCTAGTGTATGTATTGGGATTGGATTTATCCAGTTTGTATTCGTGTTCCTCGGAACGCGGATGCGGGTGTGTATGCACAGTTGACGGAGAGACAGAGGCGGAGGATTCTCATTAGGGTTGTTGACCGTTGACAGTTGACAATTGACTTTTTGCTCAACCCTAATGAGAATATGATATGTGATTAACAATTATATTAATTAGGTATTATGGTGACATGGTTGTTGAGTTGTTGACTTTGTTGACTTGTTGACTTTTGTTGACTTGTTGACCTTGTTGACCGGTTGACTAGGCTTGACTAGTTGACCATCATGATAACTATAGCTATCATTTCATGGAAAAGACTTTTGCTTGCTTACTCTTTTGTGCAAAATGAGTGCATGAAATGATAAGGCTATGGTTGCTTAAACCATCACATAATACTTGATTGATATGAGGTGTTATGATTGTTTTGGATTATGAGAGCCAAATGAGAAAAGTCTTCTCTCATTCTTTCATGCTCATTCTCTCTCTTGTTCTTGAGCTCTCATCTCCTCCTCTTGCTCTCCCTCTCTTGACTCTATGGTTCACTTGTCTCATGAGTTGAGAACCAAGAACCATAGATAAAATCCCATACAAACTCTTCTCTACTCACTCTAGTTCACAAGGTTTAGCAAACCGAGTGAACTAGTTTCTTCAAAGTTCGAAGAAGGAGCCAAAGGTTGAAGCTTTCAGGTGGATCTATCTTCGGCGCAAGGAGACGACGGGGAGAAGCCGATTCGGACGACCATCGAAACTTGAAGAAGAAGGAGTTCGAGAAAAAGAAAGGTATAACCCCCTAACCGAGTAGTTAGCAACTCGTAGTTAGGTTGTTAGTTAGATGTTTAACAAAGATCCGGTTTTGAGTCCATGGTACCACCTCTAAGAAAATTGTTTTTCACCAAATTCCGCATGCCCGAAAGTACCGGGAGAGGTAGCATGGACTTACAGTATTCAGGTGCTCGTTAGGTTACAGGTACACCGGGCAAGACTCACAGGGAACTGTTGGTTGGTTTTATACCAGTCGTCAGTTAACAGTTCCCAGGTGACATGAGTACAGCATAGTCCGCAGACTTGACACTGCTACTTCGCCTCGAGTGTGTCCCACTGTTCTTAGATTGCTACCCTACCACGGCTCAAAGGAGTTGTGCAAACAGGTAGCAGTTGGGTGCAGTCCCGAGCACTTAGAGGCAGTGGCGGTTAGACAGGATTCGTCTCTCCCGGTATTGGGGGTTGATATCGCGCTGTGTCAGAGAGCCATTACGCAAAGTCCCTGGCCAGGGCAAGCGAGATTTGCTGGTAGGTTCCAGTAGTTTCTCAGGGTGTAATGGGCTTCGCTCCGACACGACTTATACCGCTATTAGGGAACAGACGCTTGCCGCCCCCTAGGCCCGATATGCGATAGTCTTAGACGAACGGACCGGACTGTATGGAGATTGTCACATCAGACTCAATAGGAGTTCGGATGGGTTTCCTCATCGGCCTTCTTATCGACATCTACCTGGGGACCGTTACGTACAGCTAGTGCCGCTTGCGGTCTGTGGTTAAACCCACTGCCAGCGTAGTTGTCGAGTCTCAAGAGTCCCACACAGAGAGTTTCCCTACTCCAGGCGAAACGATATAGAGGTCGTATGGTTTTACGACAAGGGTTCGGACGCATACGTGTGTTTACGCACGTACGACTTTCGGACAGTTTTTACTAGTCGGCTTTAGTTTAAGCCAGTTTCTAGTATCCGGTTATTAGATTTATACAGTCTAAAGTTTTTCTGTGTTTTCACGGATGGGAGGGGCGTTCTCGTAATTGCGCGAGAAGCTTCTAGAAGATGGTGACTAACAAGGTTAAGGTGACATATACATTAAATGAGATTAGTGAGTCATATGGATGATTCATCCATGTCATTAATGCATCATAAATGCTTAATGACTCATGGAGATGAATCACCATTAGATATTTATCAAGCATGGTTGTAAATCATTTTCTTTTCTTTTCTTGAAAAACAATAATGCTTGATATATATTATGATAACTCATTTTCTCATTTTATTATCATTCTCACCTTCTCTCTCCTCAAGCTTCCTCTATTCAAACCCTAATCCTCCCCTCTCATATGTTGAGTACAAGGATTAGTTAGACTACTTAATCCATAACCCTCACTCTATATCATCTAGGTAAATTGATTAGCACTTAAAGAAACCTAGTTGCCTCAAGTTTAGAGGCAAAGCTTGGAGTAAAGCTCTCATGGTGGATCGTCTACTACTTGGAGAAGGCCGAGGAGGAGGTGGAGTTCGTAAAGACGAAGGACACGGTTATTTAGGTATAATCATTTCACATAATAGTTTAGAACTTCTATGATAGTTGTTAGTTATCGTTTAGCTTCGATTCATGCGGTTAGTCGATGTTTAAGCAAAGAACTTGATCGTTTTTCATATTTCCGTCTCCCCGCAAGTCGTGGGGTGTTGTACATCGACTTACATATGTTTGTTACCGGTGCTTCTTCTTCCGGGTCCAAGGCTAGGGCCAAAGGAAGGAAAAAGAAGGCCGCCACCAAACCTAGTGGAGGTGTAAGTAAGGTGGGAGGGAAGGGAAAGAAAAAGTTTGCGGTACCGGTAGTGGCACAGGATGAGTGTTTCCATTGTCATAGGAAAGGGCACTGGAAGAAAGATTGCAAGGCGTGGAACGCCAAGAACCAGGAACCGAAGCAAGCTGTGGCTTCGACTTCAGGTGTGTTTGTAATTGAGAATTGTCTGTCAATCAACTCTACTTCCTGGGTATTGGATACCGGATCAGGATCTCATATATGCAATTCATTGCAGGCACTGAGAAACCGTAGAGTGCTAAAGGAAGGTGATATGACCCTAAAGGTTGCTAACGGAGCTAGCGTGGGAGCTGTGTCCGTCGGGGATTATCACCTGGGATTGACGAGTGGACACATTTTGGTTTTACATAACTGTTTTTGTGTACCCAGCTTAACGTGTAATATCATATCTGTTTCCTTGTTATCAAATAAAGGTTATGATTTCACGTTTGTAAGTGATGTTGTTAACATCCACCTTAATCATAGTTTGATTAGGTCCGGTACACTGGATAACGGTATATATGTGTTAAACCAACTCCAAATTTTCAATGTCCAGAACACACTAAAAAGAAAGTCTCCAGATTTAAATAAAGCTTTCTTAAGGCATTGTAGACTGGGTCACATCAATGAGAGAAGGTTGACTAGGTTACATAGAGAAGGATATTTGGACTCGTTCGAATATCAAACATATGGCACTTGTCAATCTTGTCTCAAAGGAAAGATGACAAAGACTCCATTTACTGGACAAGGAGTAAGAGCGAGCGAGCTCTTAGGACTCATACACAGCGATGTATGTGGTCCAATGTCTACACATGCAAGAGATGGTTTTTCCTATTTCATTACTTTTACGGATGATTACTCAAGGTACGGATTCATTTATCTGATGAAACATAAATCCGAGGCTTTTGAGAAATTCCAAGAGTATAAGAATGAAGTAGAAAACCAAACCGGCAAAAGTATCAAGACACTAAGATCTGATCGAAGTGGTAAATACTTGAGTGCCGAGTTCCTAGGTTACCTAAAAGAGAAGTGTATTCTCTCTCAGCTTACTCCTCCATACACTCCACAGCATAACGGTGTATCGAAGAGACGGAATCGAACCCTATTGGATATGGTACGTTCCATGATGAGTAATGCTGAGTTACCGCGATCATTCTGGGGTTATGCGCTAGATTCAGCGGCATATCTTCTGAACATGGCTCCTACCAAGACTGTGCCTACCACCCCATATCAGATGTGGAGTGGGAAGAAACCCCATCTTCATATAAAGATTTGGGGATGTCCAGCTTTTGTTAAAAAGCAGCATGCGGACAAACTCGAGGCACGATTAGTAAAGTGTATGTTTGTGGGATATCCAAAGAACTCCAAGGGATATTATTTCTATTACGCAGAGGAACAAAAGGTTTTGTTTCTCATAATGCCCATTTTCCAGAACAGCAGTTCTTAGAAAAGGAAATAAGTGGGAGCGAAATAGAACTGGAAGAAATTCCAGAACCACAAACTAATACTGAAAGTTTGGTAGAACAAGTAGTTCAAGAAGAACAGGACATTCCAGCACCCCTCCGTAGGAGTAGTAGGCCGTCTCATCCGCCTGAGAGATACTACGGTTTTCTCATAGATGGGGATAGAGAGGATTGCATCATAGATGATGATGAACCTACTGGCTTCCAGCAGGCCATCCAGAGCGGCGACTCTGTACGATGGCTAGATGCAATGCGGACCGAAATGGAGTCCATGTACACCAACAAAGTATGGACTTTGGACTTTGCTCCAGATGGGGTAAAACCCATAGGATGCAAATGGATCTTCAAGAAAAAGATTGGTGTAGATGGACAGGTGGAAACCTATAAGGCTAGACTTGTTGCAAAAGGTTATCGTCAAAGACCTGGCTTGGACTATGACGAAACTTTTTCTCCAGTAGCTATACTCAAATCCATTCGGATCCTTCTTGCTATTGCTGCCTTCCATGATTATGAAATCTGGCAGATGGACGTAAAGACGGCTTTTCTGAATGGAAATTTAGAAGAGTGCGTCTATATGGATCAGCCAGAGGGTTTCAATCAGCGTGGGAGCAGCGGGAAAGTATGCAAGTTGCTTAAGTCCATTTATGGACTAAAGCAGGCATCGCGGAGTTGGAACATCTGTTTTGATGAAACAGTCAAAGAATATGACTTTATCAAAAATCCTGATGAACCATGTATATATAGTAAAGTTGTAGCAAGAACTGTCGTATTCCTCGTCTTGTACGTGGATGACATTCTATTGATAGGAAATGACATTCATATGCTACAATCTGTCAAAGGATTCTTGTCACACAGGTTCTCCATGAAAGACCTGGGTGATGCCTCTTACATTCTAGGGATCCGGATCTATCGTGATAGATCCAAGAGAATGTTGGGACTTTCGCAGTCCAGGTATATCGACACTGTATTGAAAATATTCAGTATGGAAGATTCTAAGCGCGGTAATCTACCGGCTTGTCATGGAATCACCCTATCCAAAGACATGTCTCCTAAGACTGATTTGGAAAGGGAACGCAAGTCTATTATACCCTACGCTTCTGCGGTAGGCTCTATAATGTATGCGATGTTGTGCACCAGACCATATGTAGCTTACGCACTGATCGTGGTAAACCGGTATTCAGACCCAGGGGAGAAGCACTGGATAGCAGTAAAGAAACATTCTCAAGTACCTGAGGAGGACTAAGGAGATGTTCTTGGTTTACGGCGGAAAAGACCTCAGGATGGAGGCCTATGCTGATTCCGGCTTCCAGAGTGATAAGGACGATTCCAAGTCCATGTCAGGTTATGTCTTTACCCTCAATGGAGGGGCGGTGTGCTGGAAGAGTTCCAAGCAGGACACCGTTGCTGACTCGACGATAGAAGCGGAGCATATTGCTGCTTGCGATGCCGCAAAAGCAGCGGTCTGGATGAAGAAGTTTCTAACAGATCTTCAGGTGGTTCCTACCATTGTTGATTCAATACCTCTGTATTGCGACAACAACGGAGCTATAGCTTTAGCGAAGGAACCAAGGTCCCATCAGAAGTCCAGACACATCTTATGGCGGTATCACCTGATCAGGGAGATCATTAATCGTCGGGAGATCGAGGTTCGGAGAGTTGCTACTGAAGAGAACATTGCTGATCCATTCACAAAGGCCCTACCTCAGATTCAGTTCGAGAGGCTACTCGAGATCATCGGTCTTCGATATGCCAGTACATGGCCCTAGTGCAAGTAGGAGATTGTTAGTGTATATGCCCTAGGGGCCATTATTGTATCATACTAGTTTGTATATTACTTAATGGAAGCTTGGGATATTCACATGTATATAACAGTCTTGCTAAACATGGTAGTACGCTACTTGGTTTTTCTATCTTAATATGTGAGTATACGAATTGATAGAGCTCTTAGGATCTTTCTTGACTACCAGCGTTGTGATGGCAGTCACACTAGTGAGGGCTTGGTAGTCTACAAGCACATCCTTATTCAGGTCCCTAGTCGTAGGATTATCGAGACAGGGCATCGATACTCCGGAGTAGACTAGTGTGTACGCTTCTCATCCCAGTTGGGGAGATGGTCTGTCCCACAGCCGTCAGTACGTCGTACTGGAGATAGTATGCAGGTGCTCGTTAGGTTACGGGTACAACGGACAGGACTCACAGGGAACTGTTGGTTGGTTTTATACCAGTCGTCAGTTAACAGTTCCCAGGTAACATGAGTACAGCATAGTCCGCAGACTTGACACTGCTACTTCGCCTCGAGTGTATCCCGCTGTTCTTAGATTGCTACCGTACCACGGCTCAAAGGAGTTGTGCAAACAGGTAGCAGTTGGGTGCAGTCTCGAGCACTTGGAGGCAGTGGCGGTTAGACAGGATTCGTCTCTCCCGGTATTGGGGGTTGATATCGCGCTGTGTCAGAGAGCCATTACGCAAAGTCCCTGGCCAGGGCAAGCGAGATTTGCTGGTAGGTTCCAGTAGTTTCTCGGGGTGTAATGGGCTTCACTCCGACACGACTTATACCGCTATTAGGGGACTGACGCTTGCCGCCCCCTAGGCCCGATATGCGATAGTCTTAGACGAACAGACCGGACTGTACGGATATTGTCACATCAGACTCAGTAGGAGTTCGGATGGGTTTCCTCATCGGCCTTCTTATCGACATCTACCTGGGGACCGTTACGTACAGCTAGTGCCGCTTGCGGTCTGTGGTTAAATCCACTGCCAGCGTAGTAGTCGAGTCTCTAGAGTCCACACAGAGGGTTTCCCTACTCCAGGCGAAACGATATAGAGGTCATATGGTTTTACGACAAGGGTTCGGACGCATACGTGTGTTTACGCACGTACGACATCCGGACAGTTTTTACTAGCCTGCTTTGGTTTAAGCCAGTTTCTAGTATCCGGTTATTGGATTTATGCAGTCTAAAGTTTTTCCGTGTTTTCACGGATAGGAGGGGCGTTCTCGTAATTACGCGAGAAGCTTCTAGAAGATGGTGACTTGGGGGTTAAGGTGGCATATGCATTAAATGAGATTAGTGAGTCATTTGAGTGATTCATCCATGTCATTAATGCATCATAAATGCTTAATGACTCATGGAGATGAATCACCCTCTTGTATTTATGAAGCATGATTATTAATCCTTTATTTTATTTTATTGGATAAATGATAATACTTGATATATATTATGATAGATCATTATCTCATCTCATTCTCTTGCTCACTTTCTCTCTCCTCAAGCTCTCTCTCTTCAAACCCTAATCCTCCCCTCTCATGTGTTGAGACCAAGGATTAGATTAGACTACTTAATCCTTAACCATTCTCTATATCACCTAGGTTACTTAGATTAGCGATTTAAGAAACCTAGTTACCTCAAGATAGAGGTGAAGCTTGTAGTAAAGCTCTCGGGTGGATCATCTACTACATAGAGAAGGCCGGAGAGGACATGGAGAATGGAAAGACAAAGGACACGGTTCTTTAGGTATAATCACTTATCATAGTAGTTAACTCTTCTATGGTTTCTTGTTAGTTATTGTTTAAGCAAAGATTCTCGGTTAGTCAATGTTTACGCATAAAACAAGATCGTTTTTCATTATTCCGCCTACCCGCAAGTCGTGGGGTGTTGTACATCGACTTACATTCTCATCACATGAAAGTGGATGGATGGAGGTTGAAGGTGATGCCATTAATGGAATTTGTGAGCTAGAGGAAAAAGAAGAAGAAGTTCTTTTCTTTTCTTGTGTTGAATTATTGTGAGAGCAAGAATGACAAAATACAAGAGCTAATCTTGTTAGTTATATATATGCCTTAGAGGCCATTACTATACATACGATGTATATTGTAGTGGATGCTTGGACATATATAGGGAGGACTTTCTTTCTCGACATGATAGTATGCTATCTGGTTGCTCTTTATCTTAACATGTACTCTGATTGTCTCTATGTTACATGTTGATAAAGCCCTTAGGATATGTACTCGACTACTGGGACTATGATGAGATCATACTAGTGGGGCCACGGTAGTCGATGAGTACATCCTATAACTGTTCCTAGTCGAGGGTGTATCGAGACAGGGCATCGATACACCAGAGTAGACTAGCGTATACGCATCTTGACCCATATGATGGGCGATGGATGATCCCATTTCCATCGGTGTTTGACATCAAGGATGGTGTACGGGTGCTCAGTGGAGACTGGGTACACTGGACAGACTCGCCGAGAACTCCCGATGGTATTATACCTCACGTCAGATGGCAGTTCTCCGGTGACACTGGTACAGAGTAGTCTGTTGACCCGAGATCGTCATAGAGTCTTGTGCGATTCCCACTGTGCTTTGATTTCCATCATACCACATCCATGAGGGCGTGCAAAAAGGGGGCTTTGGGTACAGTCCTGAATCACATTGAGGCAATGAGCGATATGAGGGGATTCGTCTCTCCCGGTATAGGGAGTAGATGTTGTGCTGTATTCGATTGGCTATAACTGGAAATCCCTTACCACGGTTGTTGAGATTTACTGGTAAGTGTTATCAGTAGTTTCTCGAACTGTTATAGACCTCATATCGACACGACTTATCAAGCTACTAGGGTCTGACGTATACCACCCCTAGGCGAGATATGCGACATATCAGACGACGAGACCGGACTGTACGGGAGTGTTACTGACTGGATTCACAGAAGAATGTACAGGCTTGCTTGTTGATCTTCTGAGCGCTCAATACCTGGGTGGCTGTTACGTTTAGCTGACCGCTTGCAGCTTGTGGGTGTTTGATATGATCACCACCTACTGCCGGCGTATTGACGATTCTTTAGAGTCCTACACAGAGGTTTCTTGACTCAGGAAAAATGGAGTAGGGGCACATATGTGATATGTGCAGGACCGAGAATAATGCGATATGAGATACCGTATTATATTCTCGCGTTATTTTGATATGAGCCGGATCATCGGATCAAGTGTTGATTCGATGAATCGGTACATAATATATTAGTCGGTTATATTCGATATAGCCGGATTATCGGATCAAGTGTTGATTCGATAATTTAATGTATAATAATATATATGATATATTGAATTACATTATTTAATATTGGCTCGCTTTATTGATTCATTTTCTCACCGGGTAATACATTGATATATATGCGATATATGTTAATTGTATTATTTTATTTTGTTACAATAAATATTATATATGTGATATATAATATTGTAACATGATATGGTTATCATATTGCAACATGATTAGTGGAGATTAAACATGGTTAGGGTTTAATTTCGGTTAAGCTTTTCTAGAATCTTCTAGAAGGTTTTGTTTTGTTTTGTGCACAGATATTTGTTTTGATATTTTGTAATATATTTGTTTTAACCCAACCCAACCTTTAACCTTGGTTAAATCTCTACAAAGGTTACATTGACCATGGTTGCATTTCTAACCTTATACTTGACTTTCATTACTCATCAAAAAATGATTATTCATTGTTCATCTTCTTCTTCCTTCTTGCAAAGCTTTCTAGCTTTGATTCTTGTGATGAAAATAGGTGAGATAATGAAAATAAAATAGAGCTAAATTCCTACTTCATCATCCTAATCTATCCTATCCATTTAGATTAGGGTGTTCACTTTATTTGAGAGTGAGAGCTTGTGTTTAAGAAACTTCAAGGTAGATCATCTTAGTTATCGAAGATCGGAAGCAAGTTTACATCATTCTCTTCGTGGAGCCTCTCGAAAGTCCGAAACTTGATGATCGCAGCGAAGGGACCACAAAACGGAGCTTATGAAGCGAAGGACCGGACTACAAAGGTTGTAATCCCAAACTCTTAGATGTTAAAGTGTTTAACATGCTTGTTTCGCCTAATCTCTAGTTTAAAGATGTTGGTTAGGGTTGTTCGGCACGGCTAAAATTTTAATCGGGCATGGTTGATGCCTTGTAGAACCTTATTAGAGTGCCTAGTAACCCTACAGTGGTATCAGAGCCAAGCTAGAGCTTTAGGCGAAGTCTAGGCGAAGTTTAAAGTCCGATCGAACCCTGAAACCCCGACACGGACCCTTCTCTGGAAATTTTCTAAAATTGTCATTTTTTCTGTATTAAAGATGCTCAAAAAATCAGCAGGGAAATACAAGAGTTACTGTGAAACACGTGCCACCAAGACCACAAAAACGCCACGGAACCGCGGCCGTACCAAGGCTTTGGCGGCGGTTCCGCGGCCAAACAGTAGCTTCATCTTTCACTGTTTCCACAGTAACATCTGTATGTGTTTCCTGATTCTTCTGGGAATTTTTAATTCTTACTCAAGTGTTGAGTTTTCTGGGTTGTATTGGGAGCTCGTTGATTCGATCGGAAAGTTTAACTTCGTTTAGTTTGTCCGGGTAATTTTTAGAACGTGTTAAAAAGTTCGAACGGATATCAATGACTCACTTTTTCCCCTGCCGGAAAATTTCCAAGTGTTGGATTTTTCCGTAGTTTAAGAATGTTCTAAGTCGTGCAAGTAACGCGGTGGACCCTCTAGAAGAACGCAAACCTTAACTCGATTATGTGACCATCTTAAACTGCCTCTAAACCTTAGGGTTTGGGGCAGTACGGCGTTGCCATATGTGAGGCGTTGGCTTGACCCTTCTACAGCTGGACCATTGGTACTGTGGCATGTGATGGATGTTTTTTAAACTAATTTCAAGTGTTGAGAACTATTTGGGAAATCTTGGGTGTTTGTTTATTCGATCGGATAGTTTAATATTGTCTATTTATCTGGAATGTGATACAATATGTGGAATTCACGGAGTTAGGCATGAAATGCGAAGTATGTGATATTTCAGATTTACGATGTCTAAAGAGATTGTGGATTCCAAATGTTGTAGTTTTACACTTTCTTTTCTATGACCGTAAGCGTAGTATGTGGTGTATCGCCGGCTTCGTTGCTATACATCAACGACAATCGGGATACGCATACTTGCTTACGTTGATGATATGAGATATTATGTGTTGCTGTAATATGTTATATTGGATCGTCGCGTTTTGAATAGCCAGGGGTTTTATGTGAGATGAGGGTTTTTATTTTCATTCATGTAAAATTCATTTGTATGTAATATTCTTTTATTGGGGCACTTCCGGGCTGAGGATGATGTCACCATTGTATATTATTTACTTTTCCGCATTAGGTAGACCCAAGGTGGGGAGCACAAGTAACCGGGTTCTAGGTTCCAGTGGGAGACCATCTCGAGGAGTCGAGACCGGGTCTCTTAACCCTAGAATTGGCAGTGTTGCTTGCCGCTCTCGTAGGGGTCTAGGGATGTGGGTTTGGCTATTCATCGCGACAGTGGAATCCGTGTTTTATACAGGCTCGTATTAAAAACACGGACGTCCTAGTATATCCAATATTTCATATATGTTCTTCTGCTGCAATGTTCTGTGATGAGATCATATTACTGCCTGAGATGAATGTTTATATTATATATATGAGATATATGTTATATTGAAGATTTCGTTTCAAAAGTGATGCTTGTGAAGCATAATTAAAACGGGACTTCATTAATGAGATTAATGAAACTAAAAGAACCTAAAGATGTTGTAGAAACTTGTTTAAAAACAGGTAGCTCTAGTTCTTGCTTTGCATAACAGTGTTCCTTGTAGAACATCCAGCACCTTATTCGATAAGGAAAGAGCCGAGATCCCTTCACCGGGAGTGACCTTTTTAGCGAAACTAGCAGATGCTACAAACTCGGCTTGTCTTTTGATTGTTTCTATAGTTTTTGCTTTGCATAGTGATATTTGTGAAATATCCTGCACCTTATTCGATAAGGAAAGAGTCGACGATCCCTTCACCGGGAGTGACCTCTTTAGCAAAACTAGAAAAGGCCTCAAAAACATTCCATTCAAAATCACTCGATTCTACAACGATATAAAGTTCATTACGCAAAGGGTTTTCTTAAAAACCTGTTGTAGCCCTCTGTCATTTCAGATAAGTAGTATTTAGTATTCGTGCTGCGTTTGTTGACTTAGTCAAGGCGTAGTGTGCGGTAGCTGATTAGTGCTTATCTGCACAGCATATGATGCGATTGGATTAGGGTAGTCGTGCGGCCTTGTTGACTTAGTCAAGGGTCGTGCGGGTGGGTTTAATCCAATCGGGAAATGACGGGTTGAACTTTACTTGCGGTCTATGGTTTGTTGACTTAGTCAAGGTCATAGATCGCTTGGGGTAAAATATTATTGGGAATTTCAAGTGTTGAAATTTGCAATGAGATTGCATACCTTCTATGAGATAGTTGGATCCCGATACCCGCTGCGAGTAAGAGTTACTCCTGGGAGAGTTTTACACATTACAATTAGCCGATCAAGTAGGTGTCTAGAAAGGTGTTAACGGGGTTACGCCCCTGGGAAAACGAGGTTTATTTTAATTAGGTCCGTGCGAAAGCACGGGGAACCTCCCTCAAAGTATCGGCACTGGCCTGGCTGAAAGATTAGCGAACTTGTAGGGTGTAATTAGTCCTGGCTAGTCTTTCCTTTTAGGGCTTGAAGGAAGATTTGACTAAAACAGTGGGAGACATCCTGATTAGATAAATTGATAACCAATCTAATCTTGTAAGAGCGCACGCTGAATGTCTTCTTCTCTCTCTCTCCAGGTAGCGACCATGTCATGTCTTAATCAAGATAATAATACGGATGTATTGATCGAACCCGCTTGTTATACTGAGTTGGGGAACGTTGGTCCCGCTCCAACTTATAATTGTTATAAGACAGAGCATGAAATTGGGGATTGCCAGAATTCTCGTGCCACCCAAACGAAGAAAGTGCATGCTGATGCATCTTCTTCGGGTGCGTTCATTACAAAGAACTGTTTCTCAGTATCCTTTACGTCCTGGGTATGTGATACCAGATCAGGATCCCGCAAATGTAATTTGTTACATGGGCTACAGATAGGTAGAGAACTGAGAACGGGTGATAAGTTTCATGAGATAGAAATGGTGCAAGAGTTGCAGCCAAGTCTGTTGGTAGTTATCACCCAGTATTACCAGAATACATTGATTCTGAATGAATGTTATTAGATACCGAACCTGGTATACAAAATCATATCGGTCTCTTTATTTAGATAAAGAAGGATATAATTTTGTATTGATGGATAATGTTTTGAACATTTCCTATATCAAGAGTTGATCAGTTCAGGCACGTTATCTAAAAGCATTAATGTTCTAAATCAAACTACAGTTCATAGTATACAGAACACACACAAGAGAAAGAGTTCAGAAATGAACAAATCCTTCTTGAGGCATTGTAGACTAGGTCATATCAATGCGACCCGACTAGCTGAAGTTACATTTAGATGCATATTTAAATCTGTTTAAATTTACATCTTGTGAAACATGTCGGTCATGTCGCAAAGATAAGATGACCACAGCTCTGTTTATTGGAAACAGAGAAAGAGTTAGTGAACTCTTGGGATTGATACATGATGATGTATGTAAGTCCCCTTTCTATATATGCCAAGACCGGTTCTTTGTACTTCATTACATTCACTGTTTATCTCTCAAGATTCGGACATATGTTCCTGTTGAAACACAAGTCTGGAACTTTTGAGAAATTCAATGAATATAAGTTAGAACTAGAGAACCAAAAATGGGTAAAAGTATTATGTCCTTTGATGAGATCAAGGAGGAGAATACTTGAGCACGGGATTCCTGGACTATTCTAAAAGAGAATGAGATTCTCTCTCAGCATTACTCCTCCATATACACCATAGCACGATGGTATATCGGGGCGGAGAAATAGCACCCTATGTGATATGGTGTGCTCTATGATGAGTACTACTGAGTTTCCTATTTCCTTTTGGGAGTTATGCACTTGAGAAGCTGCATACCTATTGAATAGGGTTCAAATCAAATCAGTTGCCTACCAGTTCATATGTGATATGAAAAGGGAAGAGCCCATATCTTAAGTTTGTTAAGATTTAAGGTTGTCCAGCCTATGTCTAAAAGCATAATCCGGACAAGCTCAAGGCAAAGTCGGTTATGTAGAAGTTTGTAGGATATCCCAAGCGTTCGTAAAGGAATATCTTCTACCTAACCGAAGAACAAAAGATGTTTTGTTTCTCAACATGCCACCTTTGTGAAAGGGAATTTCTTGTGAAGAAATTAGTGGTGATAAGGTAGAACTGGAAGGAGTTCCAGCCATACAAACTGCAGCTAATGATTTGGTAGAACCGGAGGATTCAATAGTTTCCAACGAACCTCAGCCTCTCCGCCGATTTAGTAGGGTTCCTCACCCACCTGAGAGATACTTCAGTTTTCTCTATAACAGTGAGAGCGAGGATTGCATCATGAGATGATGACCCAACTAGTTTCGAGCTGGCCATCAGGAGTGTGACTCTGTAAGAATGGCTGGATGCTTAACGATCTGAGATGGAATCCTTATACACCAACAAAGTATGGACTTTGGTTGCTTTATCTGAAGGGTTAAATCCCCATTGGGAGCAAGTATACCTTGAGAAGATTACTTGGTGTACATGGAAAAGTTGAGACTTTCAAAGCTATTCTTAAGTCCATCCAGATCCTACTTGCCATGGCTACATACCATGACTACGATATCTGGCGGTTGGGTGTCATGACAGCTTTTCCAAATGATGTTTTGGAAGAGAGCATCTATAAGTACACAGCCAGAGGGCTTCATAGATAGTGGGAGCAGCGGAAACATGTGCAAGATGTTTTATAAAGCAGGCATCGCGGAGTTGGAACATCTGTTTTTATGTGGTAGTCAAAGAGTTTGACTTCATAAAAATGGTAAATGAACCTTGTATATACAAAAAGGTAGTAGAGAGTATGGTGGTGATCCTCGTAGAGTATGTGGATGACATACTCTTGATAGGAAAGGAGTTTCCTATGCTACGCTCGGTCAATATCCTCTTATCACAATGATTCTCCATATAGGATCAAGGTGATACCTCCTAAATCCTGGGTTATGGATCTATGTGATAAATCTAATTGGATTTTAGGAATCTCACTAGTTGTAAGTGAGATGGTATCAAACGATCCTGGGGAGAATCACTGGAAAGGTTCCAGGGTGATAAGGATGACTGAATGTCAGTCACAGGCATTGTCTTTACCCTCGGTGGAGGCACGGTATGTTGGAAGAGTTCCAAGCTAGATACCGTGACTTACTAGACGATTAAAGGCAAGATACATCGTTACCAAGGATGCAACCAAAGAGGCAGTCTGGATATATATAAGTTCATGAGATGAACTTCGTTCCAACCATTGTGTGACAATGGAGTTATGGTTTCGGCCTAGGAACCCCCGTCCCATCAGAAATCCAAATATAATTCTTAGGCAGTATCACCTGATCATGGAGATGGTTGATCTCCAGGGAGATCGAGGTAAGGAGACTAGATACAGAGGACAACAGCGCGGATCCACTCACAAAGGCCTTTTTTCCCAGTAGAGACTTTTATGGGATGGTTGAGTATGAGATACTTCAACCACAGCTGATTGTTGGGTATGCGATACCACAACAGATGACCCTAGTGCAAGTGGGAGATTGTTAGTTATATGTATGCCCTAGAGGCCATTACTATACATACGATGTATATTGTAGTGGATGCTTGGACATATATAGGGAGGACTTTCTTGCTCGACATGATAGTATGCTATCTGATTGCTCTTTATCTTAACATGTACTCTGATTGTCTCTATGTTACATGTTGATAAAGCCCTTAGGATATGTACTCGGCTACTGGGACTATGATGAGATCATACTAGTAGGGCCACGGTAGTCGACGAGTACATCCTATAACTGCTCCTAGTCGAGGGTGTATCGAGACAGGGCATCGATACACCAGAGTAGACTAGCGTATACGCATCTTGACCCATATGATGGGCGATGGATGATTCCATATCCATCGGTGTTTGACATCATGGATGGTGTACGGGTGCTCAGTGGAGACTGGGTACACTGGACGGACTCACCGAGAACTCCCAGATGGTATTATACCTCACGTCAGATGGCAGTTCTCCGGTGACACTGGTACAGAGTAGTCTGTTGACCCGAGATCGTCATAGAGTCTTGTGTGATTCCCACTGTTCTTTGATTTCCATCATACCACGTCCATGAGGGCGTGCAAAAAGGTGGCTTTTGGGTACAGTCTCGAATCACATGGAGGCAATGAGAGATAGGAGGGGATCCGTCTCTCCCGGTATAGGGAGTAGATGTTGTGCTGTATTCGATTGGCTATAACTGGAAATCCCTGGCCATGGTTGCTGAGATTTACTGGTAAGTGTTATCAGTAGTTTCTCGAACTGTTATAGACCTCATATCGACACGACTTATCAAGCTACTGAGGTCTGACGTATACCACCCCTAGGCGAGATATGCGACATATCAGACGACGAGACCGGACTGTACGGGAGTGTTACTGACTGGATTCACAGGAGAATGTACAGGCTTGCTTGTTGATCTTCTGAGCGCTCAATTCCTGGCTGGCTATTACGTTTAGCTAACCTCTTGCAGCTTGTGGGTGTTTGATATGATCATCACCTACTGCCGGCGTATTGACGATTCTTTAAAGTCCTACACAGAGGTTTCTTGACTCAGGCAAAATGGAGTAGGGGCACATATGTGATATGTGCAGAACCGAGGATAATGCGATATGAGATATCGTATTATATTCTCGCGTTATTTTGATATGAGCCGGATCATCGGATCAAGTGTTGGTTCGATGAATCGGTACATGATATATTAGTCGGTTATATTTGAAATAGCCGGATTGTCGGATCAAGTGTTGATTCGATAATTTAATGTATAATAATATATATGATATATTGAATTACATTATCTAATATTGGCTCGCTTTATTGATTCATTTTCTCACCGGGTAATACATTGATATATATGCGATATATGTTAATTGTATTATTTTATTTTGTTACAATAAATATTATATATGTGATATATAATACTGTAACATGATATGGTTATTAATGCAACATGACTAGTGGAGATTAAACATGATTAGGGTTTAATTTGGGTTAAGCTTTTCTAGAACCTTCTAGAAGGTTTTGTTTTGTTTTGTGCAAAGATATTTGTTTTGATATTTTGCAAGATATTTGTTTTAACCCAACCCAACCTTTAACCTTGGTTAAATCTCTAAAAAGGTTACATTGACCATGGTTGCATTTCTAACCTTATACTCGACTTTCATTATTCATCAAAAAAGGATTATTCATTGTTCATCTTCTTCTTCCTTCTTGCAAAGCTTTCTAGCTTTGATTCTTGTGATGAAAATGAGTGAGATAATGAAAATAAAATAGAGCTAAATTCCTACTTCATCATCCTAATCTATCCTAGCCATTTAGATTAGGGTGTTCACTTCATTTGAGAGTGAGAGCTTTTGTTTAAGAAACTTCAAGGTAGATCATCTTAGTTATCGAAGATCGGAAGCAAGTTTGCATCATTCTCTTCGTGGAGCCTCTCGAGAGTCGGGAACTTGATGATCGCTGCGAAGGGACCACAACACGGAGCTTATGAAGCGAAGAACCGGACTACAAAGGTTGTAATCCCAAACTCTTAGATGTTAAAGTGTTTAACATGCTTTGTTTCGCCTAATCTCTAGTTTTAAAGATATCGTTTAGGGTTGTTCGGCACGGCTAAATTTTAAATCGGGCATGGTTGATGCCTTGTAGAACCTTATTAGAGTGCCTAGTAACCCTACAAACCTCATATTAGTGGCTGCCCCATCTCTCTCTTCACAACAATTCAACACCCTAATCAATCACATAATGTGACATTTGCAGAAGAAATGAGACCATGAGTCACCTATGAAGTACATGTCTCATTTAATACACAAAATGATGAAATCCACTCATAATTTCCACCATCCAAACATTAATCCAAATGTTTAGTCCAACAAAAAGAACTGTATCATCTAAAGTAAACTCGTGACGGATCACAAGAGTACCCCTCACCTGTATATACATATCTGCATCCGCATTCCGACTGAATGCAAATGCGATGAGACTAAAGTAATCCAACAAATCTAATACTAGGATCCGGCTTAAACCAATGCCCACTAGTATGATCCGTCCGATCAAGATCCGTGCACTATTGCACGTATATGATCGAACCCTGCCATAATACCATACGGCCTCTACAACGTTTCGCCCGAAACTTGAGAAACTGTCTGTGGGGGACTCTAAAGACTCGTCAACACTTTGGCTGTGGATTTAACCACTAGCACGTCAGCGGTACTAGCTGTACGTAACGGGCTACCAGGTATTGACCAAAAGGGAGGTCGATGAGCGAACTCATCCTGACACCCTACTGAGTCTGTCAGTGACAATATCCGTACAGTCCGGTCCGTTCGTCTATGAGCATCGCTTGTCGGGCCTAGGGGGTTGGTAAAAGTCAGACCCCCAAAAGCGGTACAAGTCGTGTCGGAGTGTAGCCCAGAACACCCTGAGATACTACTGGAATACCTACCAGTAAATCTCCTGCCTTGGCCAAGGACTTCGTGTAATGGCTCTCCTAGACACTGCGCGATCTCACCCCCAATACCGGGAGAGACGAAACCCCTGCAGATCCGCTCACTGCCTCCATGTGGCTCGGGACTGTACCCAACTAAAACCTGTTTGCACGACTCCTTTGAGCCGTGGTAGGGTAGTAATCAAAGCACAGTGGGAACTCACACGAGACAAATGACGATCTCAGGTCGATGAACTAACCTGTACATATGTCACCAGGGAACTGCTATCTGACGTCAGGTATAATACCAACTGGCATGTTCCCGGCGAGTCCTGTCCGGTGTACTCATAACCCAATGAGCACCTGTATACATCTTAGGTGAACCAACTGACACCAATGGCTTGTGAGACCGGCCTCCGCCTCTCGTCGGGGTCTCGACTGTATACACTAGTCTACTCCGGAGTATCGATGCCCTGTCTCGAAAACTCCCACGACTAGAGACCTTTTAAGGATGTTCTTATAGACCCCAGCTCCCACGTATATGATCGCCATCATACTGCCGGCAGTCAAGCAAGAATCCTAAGGGCTCTATCAACGTATAATAGCGACCTTGTAAGGTCACCTAAAGCAGTACATGATGATAAAGATAAACTAGATAGCATGTTATCATCTCAAGTAAGACTGTCCTACCGGCATAAGTCATCCCTCAATCATTGCAATCACGTGCATGTGATCTAATAATTGACTCTGAGGGCACTATATCCAACAGTCAAAGACTATGACTATCACATCAAAAATAGATGATCTATCTCGGTTATATCTGCTTTAGTTTATAAATAGACATTAGCATCTTTTCCACAACGACAACCCTCTTGCAGAATAATATACACGTGCACTTTTAAAACTAGTTTAGAATGACGCTATACTTATCCTCCTGCCGGCTATCATAGCCTGGAACAACAGTAATGGCAAGTCTGGGTAAACAAGAACCTCCCTGTCACCGTCCTTGAGGCTACAAAAGTACCTCTCGGGTGTCTGAGGTTACCCATCATATCTGTGGAGTGGCTAACGGAATGTCAAACCTGATTGAATCTTTAGGTCCTATTAAATTTTCCGTAATCGTTTGCGGTTCTGGAATCTCTTCCAGTTCTATCATACTCCCACTACTGTTTTCTGAAAAAGTCCATTTTACTAAAACTGTGGCGAGTCAAGAACAATATCACCATTAATCTTCCAGATGGTAGAAAATCAACCCTCGTCTAAGCCAGGGTCAACCCACAAACTGCCATTACAGAAAATGTGCCTTGAGTTATCCAGAGTCTAGTTTTAAGCATAAGCCGGACAACTCCATATACCTTAACATCGTTAAGATATGATCCATTCTATATATAATATAGAAACAGAGGCACCGATTTAATTGGAACCAGATTCAAATCATGCAGCTGTCTCCAGTGCATGTCAACTAAATGGAGAGAGGAAGATCATCATTACTCCACTTAGGAGTTTATCCAATTATGAGTAACCCGAAAGAGAATCAGGTTTTCCAAAACATTACTATCAACTGAATACCATAAACAAGTATCTACATCTTCGATCACCTTGAAGAATCCCGATACTTGCTACACCTGGTTCTCTACTTTATTCTTAAACCTATAACTTCTCAAACTTGTACCTTGTATTTCTACGAAACACATGTCTAAAACTAGAGAAGTCACAAGTAAACAGAATATAGTACGAGGACCTACCCCTTTGTCCTAATGGACACTGGACAACATACAATACTCTGTATGAGTCCCCTGAGTTGAATAACTCAAACCTTGTGCGTCGTAGGTTGAAAACTGTACCCAGGCGATTTCCTCAAATATCACCAATTACAACGAATTCCGATATAATGAGGATGATCACCTAATTCCCAATAACTTACTCCCACTCATCATCTGTAAAACCATACAAATGTGAGAATCATACTTGGTAAATACATACCCTGGAGCAAGGACTAATTGGGAAATCAGTTTTCTATTAACAATACACAGTGAAACTGAAACATGAATATGTTTCGAAGGGGTATCCTGGTATCCCTAGTAATGCCTCTTCCATTATCCAGATTCATGACTGTAACCGTATATTTCATTGCCATCTCTCCAAATCCCTTTATTTGTCTATAGTCATTACCTTCTGTACACCATCGTTAGGCTTAATGGTTTTCTTCCTTCCATACCGTTCGGCACTAGCTTATGGTTTGGAAGAAGACTATCCAATAAGCATAATAAGTGTACTCTCATAATCCTAGGAGTACTCGCAACTTGAGAGAAGGTGATGATAAAAGACAACTGAATAAACCTTTATTCTATTTCTCCTGAACCAGAATCCATCCCCTAAACGGAACAAGTTCCATCGAGTTCGTATATAACCATACGATGGATTATCCAAATAACTGTGGATCTTCGTAGTGATACGGGGTGTTCTGGAGAAATACAAAGGTGAAATACGAGTGGCGATGAAATACTTGGTTTGGTCGTGAATAGCAGTCGCAATTTACTTTGCCCTCTTTCTAATCCCTTTATTTGTCTTTACTTATTACCTTCTGTACACCACACTTAGGCTAATTGGTTTTCTTCGTTCCCTACCTTTCGGCATCTGCCTATGGTTTGGAAGAAGACTGTCCAATAAGCGTAATAGGTGTACTGTCCTCTAATCCTAGGAGCCCTCATAACCTGAGAGAAGGTAAAAGGAAAAGACAACTGAATAGTCCTATTCAATCTCTCCAGAACCAGAATCCATCCTCGAATCTGGAACAAATTCCTCCGAGTTCGTATATAACCATACAATGGATTTATCCAATGGAAGTGGATATTCGTAGTAATACGGTGTGTTCTGGAGAAATGCAAAGGGTATAAGAAGGAGTGGAAATGATGTATGCAACTCAGACAATCCAAAAGCCAGTGTTTAAAGAAAGTTCGGTTAACTTGGTTACTGAGTCATAGTCTAGGGTCGGGTCATGGTCGCAGCCAAAGAGAGAGAGAGAAAAGAAACACTCTGCGTACACTCTAACCTAGATCAGAATGGTTATCACTTTATCTAATCAGGAAACCTCCCACTGTATCCTCAAATTCTCCTCCAAACCTGAAAGAAGAATTAGTCGGGTCACCCGATGAGTAAACCAACTCATCAGTGGGAATCGGGATCCAACTATCATCGCATAGTAACGTGACAGAATCCACTCACGTTATCACACTCCAGAAGGTATGCGCATGCCTGGCAAGTTTCTGTTTCTTTAGAAACTCCCGATGTGATTTTTACCCCTAGGACCCAAGTGACCTTGACACAGTCAACAAATCAAAGAGTCCTAGTCAAGTTCAACCCATCATTATCCTGGATTGCATTAAACCCACCCGTACAAGCCCTTGACACAGTCAACAAGGCCGCACGCCTGTCCTAACCAATTGCATTAATATGCTACAAACAAGCACTACTTAGCTACCGCACACTACGCCTTGACACAGTCAACAAACGCAGCACGAATACTAAATAATACTTGTAAGAAATGACTGAGGTCTATGGCTGGTTTTTGGCAAAAAACCTTTAGTGTAATGAACTTGATATCGTTGAAGGAACCTCATAACCTTTTATAAAAATATTGTGGCGAAAACCTTTGCTAAAGAGGTCACTCCCGGTGAAGGGATCTCAGCTCTTTCCCCGTAGAATGAGGTGCAGGATATTTCAACTGAATACCATGATGCAAAGCAAAAGTAATCGGCTATAGTGAATTTATTACCCTGACGCAAACCTCTGTCCAAGGGATCACTCCCGGTGAAGGGATCTCGGCCCTTGCCTTGTCGAATGAGGTGCTGGATATTCTAAACTGAATACCGCTGTGCAAAACAAAAGAGAACGTCCTTGCAATAACAGCTTTTTGAAAATTTGTTCCAACAACATCTGAATAGGTCTGTTTTCCTTGCATTGATACGAATGAACGCAGTCCCATCAATTAATCACACCAATAAAGAATGAAAATAAAATGTACGTATATGCCATCCGCATTCGCCACTGGGTCCCGTCATCACTCGTTAAGTTACTTAACTAACGACAGAGCGGGGACTGGACTAGCGCGGGTGTAAAACATATACAACATCTACTAGTGTATATATATATATATATATATATATCAATATACAATAATCGCTCCAGGCGTGATAAAATGCAACATCACAGAAAAGTAATAAGCATCACAGAACAATACAGATAATCTGGGAGCCCCGGGTTTCATAGAGCCACAAATGAAACCCGACGTTCCCCTAGTCGTATGGATAGCCTGTGCAATGAAAACCTAGACCCCTACGAGTGCGGCAAGTTACCCGCCAAAACCTGAAGCGAGGCAGCCCCTTTCAAAAAAGTGAATGGACCACCCAGCACTTCACGGAATCCGGTAACTTGAGCACCCCACCTTGGGCCATCCTATACCCCCTACGAGTGCGGCGAATAGCCCGCCTATCCTAGAGTGAGGTCCCCTCCCTCTCAAAGCCATGAGATGCAGACCCGTTGCCCTCCAGAACCCGGCTATCCGTGCACTCCACCGCGGGGTAATCCTAGTACAGAAAAGAAAATATATACAGCGGGTACATCGACCTCAACCCGGTCGTGCCCCAAAAGAATAATATACAAACAGGCAGTGACGGAAGTCCACATGTCGGACGCTCGCCCCTCAAAATCAAATGTACAAATATATCCAAACTGCACTACCATTGCACGCAAGCTATCCACCACGACAAATCAGCAACATCACAGCACAACACAGAACATCAACGTGAATGTCACGTTCGCAAATCCGTCTAAAAGAGCTATAGCAATTAGGCAAGATTTACCGATCGAATGACATTCACGGTCGCAGATATAAAGTAAGCACTATGAACTAACATATTTAAAATCTCGATCGACAAAATTTCCCGAAGCGGGCCCCAAGTACAAATCCAGCACTCAAAATAATCTGGGCCAAACTAAAAAATTCCAGAAACCCCAATTCCAAGTTAAAGACCCAAAGAAAAAATTTAGTGCACTGAATCACCAACACTGCGGTGGAACCGCGGCCAAAACGTGGCTACGGCCGCGGTTCCGCGGCGCTACAAAGGGATCATGCTACAAAATTTTTACAGTGGTCTTAGAAAAGCCTGGCTGATTTTCTGAAACACTCAAAATAATTTTTCGACGACAAAAAACTTTCGACAGAAACTTTGAACTTGGAATTGATGTTTTGGAAATTTCGTCTGATCAATGTTTTAAACAAGTTAGAACAGGCTAGTTAACGGTTAATAACCTGGCTTTGATACCATGTTGGGTTGCGGCAGCACCCCGGCCGTCTTTCCGAGGCCAAATGCGGAACAAAAACTTTTTACGAACTGGCGCTAACCGCATACAAATCCCGGATCGTTCCATTAACCGTAAACTAGTATACTGTAAAGTGGGTTTAGAGATTATACCGATCGATCCGTGTCCTTCGGTCTTTAACCTCTGCCCCTAGCATGTTGCGGATGCACCGACGAAGCTCGCTCTCCGATCTCGCTCGATCTGCGGTCTCCTCCTCGCCGAAAACTGCGCCACATCAACGAATCTTTATACGAGCTCCCGCCTCTGAACCGAGGCAACTCGGACATGAAGTTTGCTAGCCGACGTGTCCAAGGTTGATGTAGAGTGAGTGTAGAACACTTGTCTCAAAGCACCCAAGCGATTGGGTGAGGGTTAATCGAAGTTGCCATATAAGGAAGTTTGAGGAGAAATGAGCTTTTGAATGAACAAAGGAATTTTGTACATAATGAAATGAATCAATTCCTCACACACCCAAAAAAATAGGGCTGCCAAAGATGGGCTCGGGCCAAGGCAGTGAGAAGAATGGTGGTGGTGGTGAGCACAAGCAAAAGAATGAGGTGATCATAAGGAAAAATGTCACAACAATGTCTTTCTCAATCCAATCACATTAATAGCACCAATAATGCAAAAAGGAAGTCAAGCTCATCTAGAAACATAAGGAACTTGCTGGAATGGCCTGGAGCCCCTGTCACCACACAAACCCCCCCCCCCCATTTATAAAATGCCATATTTGCAAAAAGCCCCCTCACTTCTAATTTCAGCCAAGGAAAGATGGAACGGAAATTTGGCCAAAAGAAGATACGAACTGGCAACTTTAAAAAAGCGATCTCGTAACAAAATTACAGGATAACTCCGCAACTATATATACATACCCGCATTTGTATTCCGACCGAATACAAATGCAATGAGACAAAATCTACACAGTATAATACTAGGATCCGGCTTAAACCAAAGCCCGCCAGTATTATCCGTCCAAACCGTGACACATGCAAAAGCGCGCGTGTACGTTCAAATCCTGCCATAAAACCATACATCCTCTACAATGTTTCGCCCTGTCACGACCCAAGTTTGGATGTGACCGGCACCTAGATTGTATCATATCTAAAGATATGCATACAGTCCAAGTAAGCCGAAAACCAAGATCAAAATCCTTTTTGCTGAATTCTTTATATAGAAAATTTAGTTTTTTAAGTAAAAATCACATGTTATGAAGTTTAAAGTATTAAACAAGTATAAGATGTTAAGTTTGGTTGTATCCCTAGTTGGGATCAACAATATCAACAACGGAAAATAAAATCTCAGTATATAGGACATCAACACGAATCTCAGACATAAAGAAAAGAAACCACAATTTATAGAACTAACGATCTCAACTGTCAATAATATACATATCAACTCTCACTCTAAGCCATATACAGGTCTGATGGAGATTTTTTCTAGTTACAAAATACAATACCAAAAGAGAAGGTTACTACATATGTAACCTACCTATTAAAAGATGTAATAAAGATGCAAAAAGTAGATCTGCGCCACTGCTAACCGTCCACTCTACCCCTGCAAGGAACTGTGGCACAACGGGGGTGAGTTGCCAACTCAGTGAATATAACTAACATATAACGGTTAATTATGTAAATATGACGATCATACTAACTAAAATGTGAACAAGTATAATGTATGATTATATGTGAAAATCATGAATCTATAATACGAATCTCATAGTCCAAACTGAAATCTCATCATGTATTCCCAATAAAATTCAATTCCCCGTGTCCATCATCGACACAAAACTTCCATTTCTCACAGGCATCATTCCTCGAATGATCCTGAAATCAAAAATACCGGTCATTATCATCTAGATATACGCCGTATTTTACCACTCTATCCGGTATCGAGTAACCTCGCTAGGCTCCCCCGCCTCAATGCGTCTATCCTGCCCCTCGGTCTCGACCGGGTCCACCATGTATCCAACTGTATATCTCCTCCACTCAGTATGGATAACGTAAAATCCGCGACCGTATATCTCCCCAACTCGGTCCGGAATAAAATCATATCATAAAACATCTCATGGTGGATATGACACATCAATCATGAAAAATCACTGGATTTATGTAATAGTATTCAAAACTCAAAACCATAAATCCTCAATAATACATTTACCTCTTATATCAACATGAAATACTAAAACATGATATTAATGATGCAATTTACTACTATTTATCGGTGTGTATGATACGATATGAATCATTTTAATAAGAATTTTGCTAAGTGTAAAAGTGACATGGTAATATCGACGAGGTGTGTGTAACATATAAGATGTGCACGTGGCATGACTCGTCGATAATTGTGTAGTGTTCTAGCAACTAAGCAAGGTATGTGTGAATTATGAATACATATTGTTAATTTAGCATATAAATTAATTCATTTATTTAAATAAAACTACGGGCGTAAAACGTCATCTTTACAAAATTCCCCGGTAGATGTTTAATCTACTCACCGGAAAACGTTGAATCTATTCAGGAATTGCCAATTCTTTCCCTTTCCTCGCTGCCTCCGCAAATCCCGTATTCGAATCTAATATCACGATTTAATTTATACAAGTAAACGGCTACTCCGACATGACGGAAATGAAAAACACCCGTTCCCACGTACTAGTTATATTGTATACGACTATATCGAGCTATTAAACACTTAACCTTACTGGATTTTAACCCTAACCTGCATCGCTACAGAATTTAAATCGCGATGCGTTTTAATCGTGTCGTATTTGATGTTTTAAGATATCCTTTCCGATATACGCTTCCAGATTCTATCTGCAGTGAAACTAATTTAATTAAACAACACCAAAATGGCCAAAATTATACACTGAAGCCTACCCAACAAGCCAAAACACCCTAGCTACCTACAAAACCGGCGACGCCGGAATTCCCCTTTTGGTCGCCGGCCCAATTCCGAGCCCTCTGGTTCGTGATCCTATGGTCTTCTCTAGGTGTTACATACATCATTTTAGCACTGTTTAGTTGAGTTTATTATCTTACCAACAAGAGCAGATTTACACAGAGCCTAGTTTGGACAAAAATACGAATTTATAGGACATTGTTCATTTCAAATTAACTAAGCTATATAACTTAAATCTCCTACAGTGTTTAAGAATTTTACCCTCCAAAAAGTTGTTGGAATAACCCCTCCAAGATGCTAAGCCCCTTGTCCTAGCTTGAGAGTGATGAAAACTAGAACCTAGCTTCTTTCTTCTTCTTCTTCCTCTTGTTCTTTCTTTTTCTCTTTATTTTAGTTATGTTTTCAGAAAATTTCAGGATTCTTAATTAACTATGATCTGAACAAGGTTTATATATGGCAAAAGGAATAGATAAGGTGAAGGAGGAAGTGGAATCAAGCTAGAGGTAAGGGTTTCATGCAAGTAGGAGGTGTGAGGTGAGTGTTGTGCATGCAAGTATGAGGTGTGCTAGCCTTATCCTTAAATTTTGTTTTAATTTGAATTTAAATTCTGAACTAAATGATTTTCCATACCATTTTCATTTACACCCATAACAATTTTCCATTTGCACAAAAATTCTAAACTTTACCTAAAAACCATTCATAACTTAGTTTATTATAAAACACCCATTTTATTAAAATGAAGCTAAAATAATCACTAAAACCCTTATAACTTATTTATGTTGCATACTAAAATTTTTATTTAAATTGTTTTACATAGAACTTATTTGTTTTTTAACAACTTGCGATTTATCATATTATTATTAAATTACTTAATTTTATTTATTTCTAAATTTTCAGAATGCGACACGCCCGAACTGGGAAACTTTCTGTGGGGGACTCTAAAGACTCGTCAATACTCTGGCAGTGGGTTTAACCACAAGCCGTCAGTGGTACTAGCTGTACGTAACGGCTGCCCATGTACTGAGTGAAAGGGAGTCCGATGAGCGAACTCATCCTGAAACCCTACTGAGCCTATGTGTGACAATATCCGTACAGTCCGGTCAGTTCGTCTGTGAGTATCGCATATCGGGCCTAGGGAGCCGGTAAACGTCAGACCCCCAAAAGCGGTATAAGTCGTGTCGGATTGTAGCCCAAAACACCTGAGATACTACTGGAATACCTACCAGTAAATCTCGCTTACCATGGCCATGGATTTTGTGTAATGGCTCTCCTAGACACAGCACGATCTCACTCCCAACGTAGGGAGAGATGAATCCCCTGCCGATCTGCTCACTGCCTCCATGTGGCTCGAGACTGTACCCAACTAGAACCTGTTTGCACGACTCATTTGAGCCATGGTGGGGTAATAATCAAAGCACAGTGGGAACTCACACGAGACAAATGACGATCTTAGGTCGATAGACTAACCTGTACACATGTCACCTAGGAATTGCTATTTGACGACAGGTTTTAATAAGCAGCTAGCATATTCCCGGCGAGTCCTGTCCGGTGTACTCATAACTCAATGAGCACCTGTATACATCTTAGGTGAACCAAATTACACCAATGGCTTGTAAGACCAGCCATCGCCCCTCGTCGGGGTCTTGATGCCCTATCTCGAAACTCCCGCGACTAAGGACCACATTTAAGGATGTGCTTATAGACTACCCAACTCTCACGTATATGATCACCATCATACTGCTGGTAGTCAAGCAAGAATCCTATGGGCTCTATCAACGTGTAATAGTGATACATATCATGTCACCTAAAACTGTACACGATGATAAAGATAAACCAGATAGCATACTATCATCTCGAGTAAGATTGTCCTACCGATATAGGTCCTCCTTCAATCATTGCAATCACGTGCCTGCGATCCAATAATTGACTTTGAGGGCACTATATCAAACACTAATCCCGCGATATAAGTTATATGTGATATAACCGGATTGTTGAATCGAGTGTTGATTCAATGATATGTTATATGTATATGTGATATGCATATAAATGATATTAGTCGGCTGTATGCGATACAGCCGGGTTATTAAATCAAGTGTTGATCTAATAATTTAATGTGTAATTATATATTTGATATACATTAACTAATATCGGCTCACTAAAGAATTTCTTTTCTCATTATACATTTAATATATATGTGATATATGTTAATGTATTTATTTTGTGTCATGCTAGATGATATATTGGACTTGGGTGTATGAGACTCATACCATACTTAAGATAATGTGGGGTTTTAATTATTTAGGGATAAACAAAATTAGGTGGAAATTAGTCATGGCTTGAAGCTTGGAGAAGCTTGTGGAAGCCATTGACTTAATCCACTAATTTTGTTTTACTCTAGATATTTATTAACCTAACCATTATCTTTAGCCATGATTAAGTCTCTACATGAGTTATATATGATATTTTCTCACCCATAGTTCTTGAGTTAATCAACTAGTTCATTTTCTTCATCTCCTTCTTACTCTCTAGCTTTAAGTGATGTGAAGAAAAATAGTGAGAAAAATTATTTTAAAGTGAGAAAAATTCCTACTTTATCAACCTATACTAGACTAGCTATTTAGTATAGCGTGTTTGCTGTAAGTCCACGTTGCCCACCCCGGTGCTTGCGGGGAGGCGGAAAACATAATAAAAATTGGATTTTTAATGACTTAGGCAACATGGACCTTGCTTGTGAGGATCTTTGCTAAACGAAAACTAGCTAAAGTAAACTAACAACTAACTAAGTTGTAGAAAGGTTATACCTTGAGCTCGAACTCCTTCTCTCCTTGCTCGTCGGAATGGTAGAAAGATGTCACCTTGCTTGTCTTCTCCCGTCAAAGAACGATCCACCCGAAAGCCTCGACCTTTAGCTTCAACTCCAAGCTAGGAGTAACTAGAGTGCAAGAAATGCTAAGACTTGAACCCTAGAAGAGAGTAGAGAAGATCAAGTGAAGGTTTTTCTCAAGCTTTTTGTTTCTCAACACATGAGAGGGAGAGAGCTTGAGGGAGAGGATGAGCAAGAGAGAGAAAAGATATGATAGAATGAATTATTACTGAGCCATTCTCACTAATATGTGTGATATTTTAATTAATAAATTAGCTAGAAAATTGTCATGGTTTAATCAAGAGGTGACCATTATCATTTCATTATTATTGCAAATTGCAAGGATCAAAGAGCATCTTCCAAATGAAATGATCATGGTCAAATTGTCAACTTGGTCAACAAGTCAATGAAGTCAAAAGGTCAACAACAACAACCATGCACAATAATTAAACTAATTATCAATTAACAATAATACACACAAAAGCAATAGGGTTAATAAAATGACAATAGTCATTAACCCTAAACAAGGTCCTCTCCCTCAATCTCAAGCAACTGTGCATACGCACCCGCATTCGTGATCCGAGGAACACGAATACTCTGAGAAAAACCAATCTCAAATCATATAGTAGGATCCGGCTTAAACCAAAGCCCGCTAGTATAAACTGTCCGGACAGCAAACGTGCATAAGTGCGCGGATGCGAACGAACCCTGTCGCAAAACCATGCGACCTCTACTCATTTTGCCTAAAGGCGAATAGCACTCTGTGTGGGACTCTAAAGACTCGACACTACGCAGGCAGTGGGTTTAACCACAGACCGCAAGCGGCACTAGCTGTACGTAACGGTCCCCAGGTAGATGTCGATAAGAAGACTGACGAGGTGAACCCCATCTGCACTCCTACTGAGCCTGTATGTGACAGTCTCCATACAGTCCGGTCTGTTCGTCTGATACATCGCATGGCGGGCCTAGGGGGGCGGTGAACGTCAGTCCCCTAATAGCGGTACAAGTCGTGTCGGAGTGTAGCCCAGAACACCCTGAGATAACACTGGAAACCTACCAGTATACCTCGCTTGCCCTGGCCAGGGACTACTCGTGTAATGGCTCTCCTGGACACAGCGCGATGTCAACCCCCAATACCGGGAGAGACGAATCCTGTCTAACCGTCACTTCCTCCAAGTGCTTCTGTACTGCACCCAAAAACTACCTGTTTGCACGACTCCTCTGAGCCGTGGTAGGGTAGTAATCAAAGTGCAGTGGGAACACACTCGAGGCGAAGTGACAGTGTCAAGTCAGCGGACTAAGCTGTACTCATGTCACCTGGGAACTGATAACTGACGATAGGTATATTACCAACCAACAGTTCCCGACGAGTCCTGTCCAGTGTACTCGTAACCTAACGAGCACCCGCATACTATCCCAAGTACGACGTACTAACGGCTGTGGGACAGACCGTCTCCCACACTGGGATGAGAAGCGCATACGCTAGTCTACTCCGGAGTATCGATGCCCTGTCTCGATAGTCCAACGACCAGGGACCTGTATAAGGATGTGCTTATAGATTACCCAGCTCCCACGAGTGCGAGCGCCATCACAACGCTGGTAATCAAGCAAAGATCCTAAGGGCTCTACTAATATGTATACCAGCAATATGCTAAAAGAAACACATGCACATATTAAAGCAGAGACAAACCAAGTAGCATACTACCATTTCGAGCAAGATTGTATATACAACTGTGAATATCCCAAGCTTCCATTAAGTAATATACAAACTAGTATGATACAGTAATGGCCTCTAGGGCATATACACTAACAATCTCCCACTTGCACTAAGGCCATGTACTGGCGTATCGAAGACCTATCATCTCGATCAGCCGCTCGAACTGAGTCTGGGGCAAGGCCTTGGTGAATGGATCTGCTGTGTTATCCTCTGATGCAACTCTCCGGACCTCGATCTCCTGGCGATCCACAATCTCCCTGATCAGGTGATACCGCCTTAAGATGTGTCTGGATTTCTGATGGGACCTGGGTTCCTTCGCTAAAGCTATAGCCCCATTGTTGTCGCAATACAGAGGTATTGGGTCAACAATGGACGGAACCACCTGAAGTTCTTTCAAGAACTTCCTCATCCAGACAGCTTCTTTTGCGGCATCAGATGCAGCGATGTATTCCGCTTCCATAGTCGAGTCAGCAACGGTTTCCTGTTTGGAGCTCTTCCAACACACCGCCCCTCCATTGAGGGTAAAGACAAAACCCGACATGGACTTGGAATCATCCTTGTCACTCTGGAAGCTGGAGTCAGCAAAGGCCTCAATCTGCAGGTCTTTTCCGCCATACACCAAGAACATCTCCTTAGTCCTTCTCAGGTACTTGAGAATGTTCTTTACTGCTATCCAATGTTTCTCCCCAGGGTTTGACTGATACCTGCTTACCACACTCAGTGCATAAGCCACATCCGGTCTGGTACACAACATCGCATACATTATAGAGCCTACCGCAGAAGCGTAAGGTATAATAGACATGCGATCCCTCTCCAAATCAGTCTTGGGAGACATCTCTTCGGAAAGGGTGATCCCGTGACAAGCCGGTAGATTACCGCGCTTGGAATCTTCCATACTGAATCTCTTCAGTATGGTGTCGATGTACCTGGACTGCGAGAGTCCTAATATCCTCTTGGATCTTTCACGGTAGATACGGATACCCAGAATGTATGAGGCATCACCCAGGTCTTTCATGGAGAACCTGTGTGACAAGAACCCCTTGACAGATTGTAGCATAGGAATGTCATTTCCTATTAAGAGAATGTCATCCACGTATAAAACGAGGAACACTACAGTTCTCGCTACAAATCTACAATAGATGCATGGTTCATCTGGATTTTTGATAAAGCCAAATTCTTTGACCGTCTCATCAAAGCAGATGTTCCAACTCCGCGATGCCTGCTTGAGTCCATAAATGGACTTGAGCAACTTGCACACCTTTCCGCTGCTCCCACCCTGAATGAAACCTTCTGGCTGGTCCATATAGACACACTCCTCTAAATGACCATTTAGAAAAGCTGTCTTTACGTCCATCTGCCAAATCTCATAATCGTGGAAAGCAGCGATGGCAAGAAGGATCCGAATGGATTTCAGCATAGCTACTGGAGAAAAGGTTTCGTCATAGTCCAAACCAGGTCGCTGACGAAAACCCTTTGCTACCAGTCTAGCTTTATAGGTCTCAACCTGTCCATCTACACCAATCTTCCTTTTGAAGATCCACTTGCATCCTACGGGTTTTACCCCGTCTGGAGCAATATCCAACGTCCATACTTTGTTGGTGTACATGGACTCCATCTCGGTCCGCATTGCATCCAGCCATTTTACCGAGTCGACGCTCTGAATGGCTTGCTGGAAGCTAGTAGGCTCATCACAATCTAGGATGCAGTCCTCTCTATCCCCGTCAATGAGAAAACCGTAGTACCTCTCAGGCGGATGAGACTGCCTACTACTCCTGCGGAGTGGCGTAGGAATGTCTTGTTCTTTTGAACCCTCTGGTTCTACTAAGCTTTCAGTAATAGCTTGCGGTTCTGGAATTTCTTCCAGTTCTATCGCGCTCCCACTTAATTCTTTTTCTAAAAACTGATGTTCCAGAAAATGGGCATTACGAGAAACAAGGACTTTTTGTTCCTCTGCGTAATAGAAAAGATACCCCCTGGAGTTCTTTGGGTATCCCACAAACTTGCACAGTACTGAGCGTGCCTCGAGCTTGTCCGTATGCTGCTTTTTGACATAAGCTGGACATCCCCAAATCTTCAAGTATTGAAGATAGGGTTTCTTCCCACTCCATAACTCATATGGTGTGGTAGGCACAGTCTTAGTGGGAACACGGTTCAAAAGATATGCAGCTGTTTCTAGTGCATATCCCCAGAACGATCGCGGTAACTCAGCGTTACTCATCATGGACCGTACCATATCCAATAGGGTCCGGTTCCGTCTCTCCGATACACCGTTATGTTGCGGAGTGTATGGAGGAGTAAGCTGAGAGAGAATTCCATTCTCTTTTAAGTAGTTCAGGAATTCGGCACTTAAGTATTCTCCTCTTCGATCCGATCTTAGGATCTTGATACTTTTGCCGGTCTGTTTTTCTACTTCATTCTTATATTCCTGGAACTTATCAAAAGCTTCGGATTTATGCTTCATTAGAAAGATGTGTCCGAATCTTGAGAAATCATCCGTAAAAGTAATGAAGTAAGAAAAACCGCTTCGTGCATGTGTAGACATTGGACCGCACACGTCGCTGTGTACGAGTCCCAAGAGCTCGCTCGCTCTTTCTCCGTGTCCAGAAAACGGAGCCTTTGTCATCTTTCCTTTGAGACAGGATTGACAAGTTGCATACGATTGATATTCGAACGGATCTAAATATCCTTCAGTATGTAACTTAGTCAATCTTCTCTCATTGATGTGACCCAGTCTACAATGCCATAAGAAAGTTTTATTAATTTCTGGAGACTTTCTTTTGTGTGTATTCTGGATATTGAAAACCTGTGGTTGGTTTAAAACGTAAATACCGTTGTTTAATGTACCTGACCCAATCAAAACTTGATTAAGGTGAATGTTCACTTCATTACTTACAAATGCAAATTCATAACCTTCTTTAGATAATAAAGATACAGAAATGATATTACAGGTTGCATTTGGTACATAATAACAACTACGCAAAACCAAAAAGTGTCCATCTGATAATCCCAGGTGATAGTCCCCCACGGCCTCAGCATCCATGCTAGCACTGTTCGCAACTCTGAGGGTCATGTCACCTGCCTTCAAAACTCTACGCTTTCTCAATGCCTGCAAAGAATTACAGATATGAGATCCTGATCCGGTATCCAATACCCAGGATGTAGAGTTTATTGATAAAAAGTTTTCAATAACATACACACCTGAAGCTGAAGCTGCAACTCGCTTCAAATCCTGTGTTCTGGCTTTCCAAGCCTTGCAATCCTGTTTCCAGTGACCACTTTTGTGACAATAGAAGCATTCTTCCTTCCCCACCATCTTCCCCGCTACTTTTGTTGCTTTACCCTTTCCCTTCGTATCCACTTTACCGACACCGCCTCTTGGTTTGGCGGGGGCTTTCTTCTTCTTGCCCTTGGCTTTCGCCCTGGACCTAGAAGAGGAAGATCCTCCTACAAACAAAGTGGATGTCTCCCTACCCTTCTGTAGGGTGCCCTCAGCAGTCCTCAACATGTTCAGAAGTTCGGCAAGTTCAACCTCCTTTCCTTGCATGTTGAAGTTAAGAACGAACTGGGCGTAAGTGGAAGGAAGGGACTGGAGAATCAAATCGGTATAGAGTTCATTCTCCAACGTGGTCCCTAGGTCCGCGAGCTCCTCTATGTAGCCGATCATCTTAAGCACGTGGTCCGCTACCGATGATCCGACGGCCAACCTTGCCGAAAAAAGCTTCTTCGACACTTCGTATCTAGCGATACGAGACTGCTCCCCATACAGTTCTTTTGTATGGAGAAATATGGACTCTAGGTCCATATTCTCGTGCCTCCTCTGATGTTCGTTGTCCATCGAGGCTAGTACGAGGCATCTGGCCCTCGCGCAATCTATCTCCCATGTCTTACGGATTTCTACATCCGCGACGCTGGAGGTGGGACCTGGGACAGGGGGAGCTTTGGTGGTAAGTATATACCCCAGCTTGTCATAAGTGATAGCCATCTTGACATTCCTGAGCCAATCTTTGTAGTTTGGCCCTGTCAATATATTTTTATCTAACAGTAACTTAAGTCCGGTCATGTTGAATGGTCGCTGCAATTAGGAGAGAGAAAAGAAACACTTTAGCATGATGCTCTTACAAGTTTAGAGTGGTTTTTAGTTTGTCTAAACTGGATGGCTCCCACTGTTTCTCGTCCCTTCTTAAACCATAAAGAAAAGGATTAGCCGGGATCATTCTCACCGTACAATACTTGCTTAACCGTTCAGCCAGGCCAGTGTCGGTACTTCGAGGGAGGTTTTCCAACGCTTTCGCGAAGTTCCTTAATTAAGTAACCTCTTTTCCCTGTAGGTGTAGCCCCGCTAACACCTTTCTAGGCACCTACTAGGTTTATAGCATTGATCGTTAAGTGAGAGTTTTCCCGAGGAGTAGCATATACTCACAGTAGGATCGGGATCCAAATATCATCGCGTGATAAAACCGAAGGAATCCTACCAGAATCATCACACTCCAAATGGTATGCAACGCTAGCAAGTTTCAGTACTTATGAAACTCCCGATGTAGATTTTTGCCCCATGCTCTTATGACCTTGGCGTGAGGTCAAAATGTCATAAGTCACATGTCAAGTTCTTCCCATCATTATCCTGGTTAATTTGAACCCACCCGTACCTACCCTTGACGTAGGCCAAAACGGCAGTACGACTGTCTCAAATCAACGCATTCTATCTATGCAACGGATAAATATCCGGCAGCTACCAATCACTATGCCTTGGTGTGAGGTCAAAATACATAGCTTGAATACTACCGAATATTTAACCGAAATGATGGAGGGCTACGGATGGTTTTGGCGAAACCGTGAACGTAGTGAACTTGATATAATCGATGGAACGAGATAGCTTTTAAAAGGAGTGGTTCAAGCTCCGCGTTTAAAAGTTTAGTTTTGAAAAGAACCGAGTGGTTTTCAAAGTGTTCCAATCGACTTTTACTTGGTTTATTTCTTGCATTAGTTCTTTTAATGCGTCCCATCATTTAATCCTACCATTGCAGAAAACAACCAAAATATGACGTACGCTTATGCCATTCGCATTCGCCACGGGGCCCCGTCATCACCCGTTAGGTTACTTAACTAACGACAGAGCGGGGGCTGGGCTAGCGCGGCTGTAAAACATAAGCAACGCCTAAATAGTTATTATATATAAATATATAGCAATGATAGACATTACAGATCACAGATGAATACATTGGATATACTAGGAATCCGCAATGCGTTCGAGCCTGCAACGCAAAGCGGATTACACGGTCGCGGTGAATAGCCAATACCCCACCCAAGACCCCTACGGGTGCGGCAAACTACCCGCCAAGCACCCGAAGCAAAGCAACCTCCCTCACCACCGTGAGTAGGCCACTCGGCACTTCGAGATACCCGGTAGTTTGTGCACCCCTCCATGGGTCTATCCTAGGAGCAAAAACAGTAAAAAGAATTATACAATGACGGCTACAACCCCGACCCGGTTGTGCGGCCATACAAAGAATATTATTACATCAATTTACATGTTACAAATGAATGAAAGAAAAACAACGCTCATCTCACATCCACCCCGGCCATTCACCCGCGACAATCCAATCCATTCATATCCACAAACCAATAACAATCACAGATCATGTATAACCCCGACTAATCGTCTTATAGCGATTAGCCGACGTTCAATACATGCAAGCATTACAGATATAACCGATGTAGTTAAAGTGTAGTGAAGTTCCGAAAAATACGGATTTATAGGCCCCCAAAAGTAAATTTTAGTTCTGGAAAATCTGGGCACATATAATATATTTCAAAAATCCCAAAACCAACACAGACACACACTGCACGAAAAACGATGCAGAGAAGACGACAAACGGCGGCGCTTCCGCGGCGCATGCCTACCTCGTACCGCGGAAGGGAGCGGTTTGAACGAATCACTGTACCGTTTTTCATGGGTGTTCATACAAAACCCTGAGCCGAATTTACAAGTATAAAGTTTTTCATTTAGAGCAGAAAAAATTTTAACAGAAACTAGGGTTTTGCAAAAGTTTGGTTTTTGGATTTTCCGGTTTCGAAACTTCGTTACACTTCACTACCTTGCTAGTTTGAGTTTAGTTAGGCTCTGATACCACTGTAAGTCCACGTTGCCCACCCCGGTGCTTGCGGGGAGGCGGAAAACATAATAAAAATTGGATTTTTAATGACTTAGGCAACATGGACCTTGCTTGTGAGGATCTTTGCTAAACGAAAACTAGCTAAAGTAAACTAACAACTAACTAAGTTGTAGAAAGGTTATACCTTGAGCTCGAACTCCTTCTCTCCTTGCTCGTCGGAATGGTAGAAAGATGTCACCTTGCTTGTCTTCTCCCGTCAAAGAACGATCCACCCGAAAGCCTCGACCTTTAGCTTCAACTCCAAGCTAGGAGTAACTAGAGTGCAAGAAATGCTAAGACTTGAACCCTAGAAGAGAGTAGAGAAGATCAAGTGAAGGTTTTTCTCAAGCTTTTTGTTTCTCAACACATGAGAGGGAGAGAGCTTGAGGGAGAAGATGAGCAAGAGAGAGAAAAGATATGATAGAATGAATTATTACTGAGCCATTCTCACTAATATGTGTGTGATATTTTAATTAATAAATTAGCTAGAAAATTGTCATGGTTTAATCAAGAGGTGACCATTATCATTTCATTATTAATGCAAATTGCAAGGATCAAAGAGAATCTTCCAACTGAAATGATCATGGTCAAATTGTCAACTTGGTCAACAAGTCAATGAAGTCAAAAGGTCAACAACAACAACCATGCACAATAATTAAGCTAATTATCAATTAACAATAATACACACAAAAGCAATAGGGTTAATAAAATGAAAATAGTCATTAACCCTAAACAAGGTCCTCTCCCTCAATCTCAAGCAACTGTGCATACGCACCCGCATTCGTGATCCGAGGAACACGAATACTCTGAGAAAAACCAATCTCAAATCATATACTAGGATCCGGCTTAAACCAAAGCCCGCTAGTACAAACTGTCCGGACAGCAAACGTGCACAAGTGCGCGGATGCGAACGAACCCTGTCGCAAAACCATGCGACCTCTACTCATTTTGCCTAAAGGCGAATAGCTCTCTGTGTGGGACTCTAAAGACTCGACACTACGCTGGCAGTGGGTTTAACCAAAGACCGCAAGCGGCACTAGCTGTACGTAACGGTCCCCAGGTAGATGTCGATAAGAAGACTGACGAGGTGAACCCCATCTGCACTCCTACTGAGCATGTATGTGACAGTCTCCGTACAGTCCGGTCTGTTCGTCTGATACATCGCATGGCGGGCCTAGGGGGCGGTGAACGTCAGTCCCCTAATAGCGGTACAAGTCGTGTCGGAGTGTAGCCTAGAACACCCTGAGATAACACTGGAAACCTACCAGTATACCTCGCTTGCCCTGGCCAGGGACTACTCGTGTAATGGCTCTCCTGGACACAGCGCGATGTCAACCCCCAATACCGGGAGAGACGAATCCTGTCTAACCGTCACTGCCTCCAAGTGCTTCGGGACTGCACCCAAAAACTACCTGTTTGCACGACTCCTCTGAGCCGTGGTAGGGTAGTAATCAAAGTGCAGTGGGAACACACTCGAGGCGAAGTGACAGTGTCAAGTCAGCGGACTAAGCTGTACTCATGTCACCTGGGAACTGATAATTGACGATAGGTATATTACCAACCAACAGTTCCCGACGAGTCCTGTCCAGTGTACTCGTAACCTAACGAGCACCCGCATACTATCCCAAGTACGACGTACTAACGGCTGTGGGACAGACCGTCTCCCACACTGGGATGAGAAGCGCATACGCTAGTCTACTCCGGAGTATCGATGCCCTGTCTCGATAGTCCAACGACCAGGGACCTGTATAAGGATGTGCTTATAGATTACCCAACTCCCACGAGTGCGAGCGCCATCACAACGCTGGTAATCAAGCAAAGATCCTAAGGGCTCTATTAATATGTATACCAGCAATATGCTAAAAGAAACACATGCACATATTAAAGCAGAGACAAACTAAGTAGCATACTACCATTTCGAGCAAGATTGTATATACAACTGTGAATATTCCAAGCTTCCATTAAGTAATATACAAACTAGTATGATACAGTAATGGCCTCTAGGGCATATACACTAACATTTGCTTCACTAATTCTCAATTAGTGAAGATCTAGATTAAGTTAGAGATTCTTCGACGTAGATCATCTTCGGCCTCGAAGTTCTTCAAGAAAGCTTGTTCTTTTCGCCTAATGGAGCCAAAGGAGAGTCCGGGACACCACTACTTGGAGCAATAGGGACTACTACACGGAGCTTTAGAAGTGAAGGACTGGTCTACAAAGGTTGTATTTCCATTTCACTTAGTGTAAAGTTGTTTACATATTTGTTATAACCCTAATCCTCTAGTTAGATCCTTGGTTTAGGGTTTCCTAGCACTCTAGATTTTTTTAAATTGCATGCTAGATGCCTTTGAAAACATAGTGAAGGTGCTAAGGAACCTAGCATGGGCTTCATACCGACACGAAATGTCGCGTTATTAAGGGTCTGACTTTATCCACCACCAGACTCGATATGCGATACTCTTAGACGAACAGACCGGACTATACGGAGATTGTCACTGACAGGCTCAGAAGGGGTTCGGATGAATTTGCTCTTCGGCCATCCTTTCGCTCAATACCTGGGTGGTCGTTACATATAGCTAGTGTCGCTGACGTGCTTGTGGTTAAACCCATTTCCAGCGTATTGACGAGTCTTTAGAGTACCACACAGAGGGTTTTCACGGTTCAGACAATATGATATAGATGACGTATGTTGGTACATACAGGTGTCCGATTAAATGTGTACAGACTACACGGACTTTTATCGGACGGTTGATAATACTAGCGGGTTAGGATTGAGCCGGATTATTAAATCAAGTTTTGATTTAATAATTTATATATATATATATGTATATATTCTATTATTATTGTTCATTATTCATTTTCTCTCTTTGCTATTCGTATTTTTATACGAATACGCGTATATGTATTTCGATACGTATACCGGGTTGTATTCCGTATTTATACGGAATATCTTTTACAAGATGGACACCTCATTATATAATTTTCGTTTTAGAAAATCATTTGGAAATGAGGTGGAGGGTGAGGTGGCATGAGCATGGTTGGAGGTATGTAGAGAGGTATGGCTCTTGATTGTTTATTGTAAAATGTGAGATATTTTCTTGCATGGTTGAAAACACTTAGCCATTCTTTCTACATGCTACACTCATTCACTCTTGATTTATTCATACTCTCTTGGAGACTTGGCCTTTTTTCATGACTTGCTCATGCCCATGGTTTTCCTCACCTCCTCTTTGTTCTTCTTTGATTGCTCACTTGAGCATGAGACATGAGAGAAAAAGATAGTAAGATATTCCTACACACCCCACTCTCCATTGCTAGCAAACTTGGAGCGTCGGTTGCTTCGCTAGACGAAGCTGGAGCCTGCATCGTCTCCCTCGGATGGATCATCTTCGATGGAGGAAGACCGGAGGCCAAGCTCAATCGTGGACACCTCAGGAAGCTAAGGATGATGGTGGAAGACCGAAAGACACGGATCATACGGTATAGTACTTCTATCATAGTAGTTTAGCTCTTTATTAGTTAGCTAGTTTAGGTTTATGGTTCGATTCTAGACGGGTTCGTTAGCGCCAAGTTTTCAAACGTCATTTTTGTTCCGCATCGGCCACGGTAGAAGGCCAGGACGCTATCGAAACCCAACACCTTTGACAGGAGCGAGCTAATGTAGGTTGGTCGTGGTTTATCGACATTCCCAGGTCGATTTCATTTAGCTCGTCAAAAGTCGCTTGTCTTCCATCTTCGAGCTCTTGAGGGGCTTTTTCTAGCTCGGTTAGCTCGTTTATTATCCCCATGTTTTTTGCTGGTCTAATCAACATGGATCATGCAGCTGGACCTGGCATCAGGTTGGATTAAACCTATATCCCGTCTATCTCGGACTCGTCCGTCGATGATTGGTCGGGCATGAAGCGGATTCTATAGTCTTTCATAGAATTTTGCGTTTGAATCCATTTGATATAACGGGCATTCACACTTCTTAAAATATTCCCGTATCTCAGATACATAGTATTTAGGGTTTAGGATAGCCCTTATGCTTCTTTCGTATAGAAGGCATGTTAGTTATATGTATGCCCTAGAGGCCATTACTGTACATGTGATGTATATTGTAGTGGATGCTTAGACATATATAATGAGAACTTTCTTGCTTGACATGATAGTATGCTATATGGTTGCTCTTTATGATAACATGTACACTTATTGTCTCTCTATTACATGTTGATAAAGCCCTTAGGATGAGTACTTGACTACCAGGATTATGATGCCGATCATACTAGTGGGGACATGAGTAGTCGGTAAGTACATCCTTCAATTGTTCCTAGTCGTGGGAGTATCGAGACTGGGCATCGATACTCCAGAGTAGACTAGCGTATGCGCTTCATGGCCTATATGATGGGTGATGATGATCCCACATCCATTGGTGTTTGACATCAAAAAAATTATACGGGTGCTCAGTGGAGACTGGGTATACTGGACGGACTCGCCGAGAACTCCTAGATGGTATTATACCTATTGTCAGATAGCAGTTCTCTGGTGACACTGGTACAAGTTAGTCTATCGACCCGAGATCGTCATAGAGTCCTATATGATTCCCACTGTGCTTTGATTTCCACCATACCACATTCAAGAGATCATGCAAAAAGGTGGTTTTTGGGTACAGTCCCAAGTCACATGGAGGCAATGAGCGATAGGATGGGATTCGTCTCTCCCGGTATTAGGGGTTGATGTTGCGCTATGTTCGATTGGCCATAACAGGAAATCCCTGGCCAGGGTTGTTGAGATCTACTGGTAAGTATTATCAGTAGTTTCTCGAACCGTTATAGACCTCACATCGGCATGACTTATCAGGCTATTAGGGTCTGATGTTTACCACCTCAAGGCTGTGATATGCGACATATCTGACTAAGAGACCGGACTGTACGGTAGTGTTACTAATTGGATTCATAGGAGTATGAGAAGGCTTACTTGTTGATCTTCTGATCGCTCAATACCCGGATGACCGTTACGTTTAGCAGGCCGCTTGCAGCTTGTGGGTGTTTGATATGATCATCACCTACTACCGGCGTATTGATGAGTCTTTAGAGTCCTACACAGAGGTTTCCTGGTTCATGTGAAACGAAGTAGGAGCACATATGTGATATGTGCGAGACCGATATTAATGCGCGTATGTGATACCGCATTCTATTGTCGCGATGTGTGATATCGGACGGTTATATGAGATATAGCCGGGTTATCGGATCAAGTGTTGATTCGTTAAGTTGATTCATATGATATTAGTCGGTTGTATGTGATATAGCCGGATTATTAAATCAAGTGTTGATTTGATAATTTAATGTATAAATATATATTTGATATATTAACTTACATTAACTAATTTTTGCTCACTAAGTATTCTTTTTCTCACTTGTGTGCATATAGTATATATGTGATATCTATTAATGTACATTTTATTTGTGCCATGCTTGATTCCACATGCTACATGGGTGTATGAGACTCACACCATGCTTGATATAATGAAGGGTTTATATTTATCTAAGTAATTCAAATTGGATGGAAATCTGCCATGGCTACAAGCTTGTAGAAGCTTGTGGAACCATTGAGCAAGTCCACTATTTGTTTTACTTGTAGATATTTGTTAACCTAATCATTAATATTAGCCATGGTTTATTCTCTACATGAGTTAGTGTATGACACTAACTCATCCATGGTTTCTATTCTCACCTCATGAGTTTCATTTTCATCTTCTTCTTCCTCATGAAAAAACTTTCTAGCTTTTGAAATGGTGAAGAAATATTGTAAGAAAAATAAATCTAAAGTGAGCCCAATTCCTACTTCATCATCCTTTACTATATTAAACATTTAGTTTAAGGTGTTTGCTTCCCTAATCTACCATTAGTGAAGAGGTAGCATGAGCTTGAGTCTTCTCGACATAGATCATCTTTGGCCTCGAAGACTTCGAGTAAGCTTGTTCATTTATTCATGTGGACCCTTACTAGAGTCCGGGTGTTCACTACTTGGAGCGAAGGGACTACTACACGGAGCTTTAGAAGTGAAGAACCGGTCTACAAAGATTGTATTCCTCATTCACTTAGATGTAAAGTTGTTGCATTGCTAGTTCGTCTAAATCTCTAGTTAAGATTCTAGGGTTAGGGTTCTTTAGTATGGCAAATTTTTGAAATTGGCATGGACGATGCCTCCCGAAACCTTGTTGCCGCCCTAGGGAACCCTACAAGGCATATTAGGGACAAGTCGTTCAGGTGCGTGACAGAATCTGGCCCATAAAACAAGCTGCTTCTCTGCCCATACTTTCTCCCGGGGGCATAGAAGGTTTTTAATTGATCCACAGTGAAGACTGACAGAGCGTCGAGTCTTTTATATAGTTGCTCCGGGACTCTTGTGATGGCCAGAGAACCTCCTCTGATTTAGTGGACCTTTTAGTTTTGCTTTTTGCACATCAGTCATGCCCATACATCTGTTGCAGGATGAATCCTCTACATTTTATTCATAAGTGTCACTGCCAAAATGGGTGAATTTTACTGAAGGACGGGCATTTAGCATCAAACTCGTCAGTATCACTTCTAAAATGCGGACGTACTCGAGGAGTTTTGGTTTTGAAAATGACAGGCTCTGATTTGCTTTCGGAATTCAAGGCCATTTCGTCTTCGGCAGGTTATGGATTAGCATCTCAGGGGTTCATGAAGTTCCGAGAATCCTCATACCGAACTTCGTGTACGCCGAATGGTCGTGTCTTCATCAATGCGTTTTTCTTTTCCATCTTTGACATACATCAAGCATTGATAGAGCGTTGACGGGATGACGCTATAGTCATGAAGGTATAACCCCCTCAAGAGGATCTTATATGATGTATCAGCATCGATGACATATATCTTCGCCTCTGTTTGAAAATCTCTAAATTTGATTGGCAGAATTACGAATCCCAAGACTTGCTGGGGATTCTGGTTGAAGGCCTGGATGATGATTCTTGTAGGGTTCCTAGGCACTCTTACAAGGGTTAATAAGGCATCAACCATGCCCGAATAAAAATTTAGACGTGCCGAACAACCCAAAGTCGGGATCTTTGCTAGATTATTAGGGTTAAACATGCAAGTAAACATCTTTACAACTAAGAGTGAGGGACCTTTGTAGTCCGCTCCTTCGCTTCATAAGCTCCGAGTAGAAGTCCCTTCGCCGCGATCCATGATCTCCCGGACTCAAGAGAGGCTCCACAACCCGAATGATCCATGCTAGCTTGTAGTCTTCCTTTTCTCCGATGATCTACCTCGAAGTTTCTATAACTCAAGCTCTCTCTCTCTCTCTCTCTAATGAGGTGAACACCTTAATCTAATTGGCTAGATTAGATGAGGATGATGAAGTAGTATTTATGCTCTCTTTTATTATCAAATTCTCACACTAAATCATCACATAAAGAAAAACCTAGAAAGCTTTCTCAAAGCTCAAGCAAGAAGAAGAAGAAAAAGGAAATTCCTTTTGTGATGAATTATGAAATTGAAGTGATAATTACAAATGCAACCATAGTTGATAATGAGTAGGCTAACCCAAGTAGAGACTTAACCTAGGGTGAAGGGTTTGGGTTGGGTTAACAATGAGTCACTAAAATATCAAGCATAATATCTTAGCTCAAAACAAAAGAAAACCTTCTAGAAGGTTCATGAAAGAACTAACCCAATTCAAACCCTAACTAGGTTTAATCTCCACAAAACATGTTGCATTAGTAATCATATCATGTTATAATAATATATATCACATATATATTATATATTTGTAACAAAATAAAATAATACAATTAATATATATCGCATATATATCAATGTATTATCCGGTGAGAAAATGAAATAATAAAGCGAGACAATATTAGAAAATGTAATGTAATATATCACATATATAATTATACATTAAATTATCGAATCAACACTTGATCCGACAATCCGGCAATATTGAATATAACCGACTAATATATCATGTACCGATTCATCGAATCAACACTTGATCCGATGACCCGGCTCATATCAAAATATCGCAAGAATATAATACGGTATCTCATATCGCATTATCCTCGGTCCTGCACATATCATATATGTGCTCCTACTCCATTTTACATGAGTCAAGAAACCTCTGTGTAGGACTCTAAAGAATCGTCAATACACCGGCAGTAGGTGATGATCATATCAAACACCCACAAGCTGCAAGCGGTCAGCTAAACGTAACACCCACCCAGGTATTGAGCGATCAGAAGATCAACAAGCAAGCCTCTACATTCTCCTGTGAATCCAATCAGTAACACTCCCGTACAGTCCGGTCTCTTCGTCTGATATGTCGCATATCTAGTCTAGGGGTGGTATACGTCAGACCCCAGTAACCGATAAGTCATGTCGATGTGAGGCTCATAACGGGTCGAGAAACTACTGGTAACACTTACCAGTAAATCTCTATATAAGCCCTGGCCAGGGACTTCCAGTTATAGCCAATCGAACACAGCACAACATCAACTCCCTATACCGGGAGAGAAGAATCCCTCCTATCGCTCATTGCCTCCATGTGATTCAGGACTGCACCCAAAAGCCACCGTTTTGCACGCCCTCTTGGACGTGGTAAGGTGGAAATCAAAGCACAGCGGGAATCACACAAGAGTCTATGACGATCTCGGGTCTACAGACTACCCTGTACCAGTGTCACCAGAGAACTGCCATCTGACGTGAGGTATAATACCATCTGGGAGTTCTCGGCGAGTCCGTCCAGTGTACCAAGTCTCCACTGAGCACCCGTACACCATCTTTGATGTCAAACACCGATGGATATGGGATCATCCATCGGCCATCATATGGGTCAAGATGCGTATACGCTAGTCTACTCTGGTGTATCGATGCCCTGTCTCGACACACCCTCGACTAGGAACAGTTATAGGACGTACTCATCGACTACCGTGGCCCCACTAGTATGATCTCATCATAGTCCCAGTAGTCGAGTACATATCCTAAGGGCTTTATCAACATGTGAGAGTAAGACAGTAAACTAATATAAGTCAACATGTTAGGATAAAGTGAAACCAAATAGCATACTATCATGACGAGCAAGAAAGTCCTCTCTATATATATCAAAGCATCCATTATAATATACATCATATGTACAACAATGGCCTCTAGGGCATATACATAACTAACAATCTCCCACTTGCACTAAGGCCAGCTGCTGTAGTATCTCATACCTAGCATCCCGAATAATCTCTCAAACTGTATCTGGCGAATGGCCTTTATGAGTGGATCCGCAGTGTTGTCCTTTGTATCAACGCTCCTGACCTCGATCTCCCGGCGATCAACTATCTCCTTGATCAGGTAATACCGCCTCAGAATATGCCTGGACTTCTGATGGGACCTGGGTTCCTTGGCAAAAGCCACAGCTCCACTGTTATCGTAATACAAAGGTATTGGATGCTCAATGGATGGAACCACACCAAGTTCACTAATGAACTTCTTCATCCAGACAGCCTCTTTGGCAGCATCGTTGGCAGCGATGTATTCAGCCTCCATCGTTGAGTCTGCAACGGTATCCTGTTTGGAACTCTTCCAACACATCGCCCCTCCATTGAGGGTAAAGACAAATCCCGAGTGCGACTTAGAGTCGTCTTTATCACTTTAGAAGCTCGAATCGGTATAGGACTCCACCTGGATTTCTCCGTTACCATACACCAAGAACATCTCTTTAGTCCTTCGCAAGTACTTGAGAATGTTCTTCACAGCTATCCAGTGACTCTCTCCTGGATCTGCTTGATACTACTCACTACACTTAGTGAGTATGCTACATCGGGTCTGGTACATAGCATCGCATACATGATAGAGCCTACTGTCGAATCATAGGGTATCCATTGCATGCGAGCTCTCTCCAAATCAGTCTTGGGAGACATCTCTTTGGAGAGAGTGAGTCCAGAGATCGTGAGTTGGTTCCTACGCTTGGATTCTTCCATACTAAACCTCTTTAGTATGGTGTTAATGTACCTGGATTGGGACAATCCCAGTATCCGTTTAGATCTATCTCTATAGATCATAATTCCCTGTATGCAGGAGGCATCACCTAGATCTTTCATTGAGAATCTTTGTGATAAGAAGAGCTTGACTGATTGCAGCATAGGAACATCATTTCCTATCAAGAGTATGTCATCGACGTACAATACGAGGAAGACAACCTTACTCTCTGCAACCTTCTTATAAATACAAGGTTCATCTATGTTTTTGATGAAGTCAAACTCTTTGACTACAACATCAAAGCAGATGTTCCAACTCCGCGATGCTTGCTTTAACCCATAGATGGATTTAAGCAGTTTGCACACTCTTTCGCTGCTCCCACTATCTATGAAGCCCTCTGGCTGAGTCATGTACACGCACTCTTCTAAATCACCGTTTAGAAAGGCGGTCTTAACATCCATTTGCCAGATTTCGTAGTCATGGTATGCAGCAATGGCAAGTAAGATCCGGATGGACTTAAGCATAGCTGATTGATATTCGATTTCTCGATGTATCGTGTTTTAGAAATGGTGTTTCACAATCAAAAAAATTTGCAAACCGCAATCAATAACGGTGTCGATTGTAGCGCGTTAGCGAGTGCGGATCGTCCACAGGGAAAGTGAGATTCGTTCGAATTTGAATTAGATCAATTGAAAATTAAAGAAAAGAAAAGGCAATTCAATTCAAGATTTATAAAATTGAAGTTCAAGAATTATCTAGATCTAAATCTAAAATCAAGAAAACATTAAAAATCAAGAATCAAGAATTGATGATATCCAATCCAATTAGTAATCAAGAATCGAAGTGAGGCTCGTAGGAATCGATCGAATCTATAGACGTGATGAAAATGTGTGATTACGTTCTCTTATCCTTTAATGATTTGATACTAGATCGATGACTATCAACGAGAATTAGGGATTTCTTGCGGAAACTAGGGTTTCATCATCTATCCCTTGTCCTTTCGTTGATTTCATTCACATTCTAGCCTCTAGTAAATTCAGGAATCGATCGTGGATCACTAATTAAGAGCGAACACAATCAAGAAAGCATCGCTCGAAACTAGGTTGTCGATTCTTCAATTTGCTAAAGTTTACAAAACTTATAGGACTTAAGAATCGTTTCAAGATTCGTCACATCATCATCTATTGATTCTCTCGACTCCTTCACGAGCGCAGTTTTACTCAAATATCATAACAAGAAACACAATCAAGAATTAAGATCGAATCATGATGCAAGAATGTAAAGAAAGCAAGATAAAGAATTTCACCTTTTATTTATCAACAATTTCGCTACAATTCTCTCAAGATCTACAATGAGGAAAGAACTTGATCGTCGATTTGGCTTTGCTCGTATTCGTGAGTCGCGGATCTTCTTGAACCACTTGCTCGGATGAAGATCGGCTTTGCTCCTAAAAGGTTGAAGGCTTCTTGCTTGAATTGTACTCGGGGATCTTGAATTTGGCTTTGGATTTGATTGGATTAGGGTTAGGGTTTGAATGCACAAGTTGTGTCACTCAACTTGTGTGTGTAATGGTTAATGAACAACCCAAAACCTTAGATCTAGGTCTCCTTTTATAAGCATCTCAACCTTAGATCTAGAATTCAAATTTTAAATTTCCCTCCAGAAGTTTGTTAGAGAAAGGCTTCTAGAAGTAGTTTGTTGGAAGGAATATTCTAGAATAAGGTATATTCTAGGGCTAGGTTGTTAGGCCGAGCCTTCTGGATGAAGCCACGTGTGATTCTGGAATCTTCTGGAAGCTAAGACCGTTACATAGGCCACGTGGAGGAAAGTCGCATCCCTGACGTCATCAATGCGCCGCGGATCAGCGGCGGGAGTGGCCTTTGGGCCGCGGATCTGCGGCACTATTGAGGCCTCAGTGCTTGGATTTTTCAGGTAACTCTTGGGATGACTTTGTGGCACTGTTATGATGTGTGGAATTTTATTTTGCTTTCTTTATTTCTGCCAGATCACAAGTCTTGGACATGGCGTATTTTTCTCAACACTTTTGATAGTTTCGGCTCTTTTCCTGCAATTTCCTGCACAGATTCTCGAGACAAGTGTTGCGCTATACACAGATTATGCGATGCAATGATAAACACTCAATTTCCCTCAAAATTTCGGTTTTAATATATAACACAAGTTATTTGGTATTTCACAGTCAATTTGCTAATATGTGTTATATTAATACCGAACACCTATAGATGAGTGCAAATGGTAGGGAAATTGATGTGTTAAAAATGCAATATTTTCGACTGATCAAATTCCCCCAAACATATTTTCGGTCATCTCGAGCGAACTGTTTTATTAAAAAGAGAAGGAGAAAATAAAGAAAGAGAAAAACTAACTAGCACACTTTCGTAGGCAACACGATTGCACTGAGCACGTGCAACAAGCCTTTAAACCTCTAGGTGTCCCTAGTAGGAGGAGTGTTGTCTCCTGAGGGTTTTCAGCGGATTGCACACACAAAATCCAATAATAAAAGGAAGACCGTGAAAGTTACATTTAAAGATAATAATTGTAAAAGAAAGACTTTGAAAATTAGAGTTTCCAACTATACTAGCTTTTCGGTTGTCATGAGCCCTATCTTAATAGTCATGAAAAGATGTTAGAAATCACATCATCCCTCAATAAAATATAGTCTTTATTCTTCATTCATATCTTTCTTCCAAACATCGATCATATAACCCTACGTGTGTGTAAAAGACATCCCTACACCCGGAGAATTCAATTCAAGCTATCATACTCTTGTCCATCTGCCTCGGTACTTTTTAATTAATGAATATTTAGATTTGATCACACATTTTCATGCGACCGTTAATACTTCTTGAGGTACTAACCGACCGATTACTCATGTGCTTGCTTATATGGTGTTTTAGTGTTTTCCTCGTCTTGCACTACCTAAGGCTTAGCAGTGACTCCCAGACCAGTTGGTCTAAGGCAATAGGTGATGAAGCACCCTCGCTATATTTTTTTATTGCTGCCTTGGCGATAACAAAACCAGTGTTCATTTTTTTTTTCAACAATATTTTTTTTTCTTTATTCATTTTTTATTTCCTTCATACTTTGGCTTTTAGACAAGAGCATTTCAAGGTATCCTCTACTATCCCGAGCTTCAAGACGTGTGTGAGTGCGTATAGTAGGGTATCAACATTCAAATGTTTGGACTCCAGAATATGAACTATTTTTCAGACTTATTTTTATCCGCAGATTAGTGACTTCTTTCATCTTACTAACCCTTGGGACAACGGCTCATAACTACTTATTACTAGTTTCGTTTAAGAAAACTTCTAATTTTCTTGGTTTTCTTAAATTTTTCCAATCTTTTGGATGTAATTTTTCACTATCTAATCTTTTATTATCTTATTTATGTACAAAATATTTTTATTTTTGAAAATTTTTAAATTTTTATAGGTTTTTAGAAAATGTTTTGTGCTTATGCAAAGTATGATGCAAATGATGCGCAAATAAGAACAAACCTCCCCCAAACTTGTTTTCAACAGTTTCCTCACTGTTGCCATCCGCTATATCTCGGAAAAAAACCTGTAAGCCTGGGAGGAAATTTATTAATGGGGGCAATATATTTAAATGAAAATCCTCCCCCAAACTTATTTTTGGCTCACCATTTTCAGTAAAAATTTTATTTTCAAGAGCCAGATTATCCCCCCCAAAACTTGAGTTAAGCCATGTTAATCTTTTGAAAATCACAAGGGGGTCAAAATCATTGGTCGATGCCAAGCTTTGCAAAGAGCGAAGGTCAACACCAACCATTCGAAGATTTTATCAATGTAGTGCATAGGTTGGTGGAAGAAGAAGTGGGGAAAAGGTAAGTGATGGAATAGAATGTGTTTGCGTCTCATTTTGGATAGACGATGCAGTGAATGTGATGGATTACTCGCATCCTTTTTACAGTCCAGAAGAAGGGGTGGAGGTTCAATTTCCTTGTTTTGGAGATGATTCATCTCAACACCCGTATTTGCTAAGAGTGCGAGTATATCAGCGAAGCTTTCATCGATATCAAAGTGTGCAGGTTGATACTCAGACTCCAGAAAAGGTTCATAATCGACGTTGGATGTTGACCCGGACAACTCAAAAGAAGGGTCCGTATGATATATATATCTGGGTCAAACAACAACGTATAAAGGAAGCCTGGATCTGTATCGTGAAGCTGATCAAATTCGCTGCTGTCGACATCCATTAATTCGACAGAACAGACTCGAGCATGAAGATCGGAGGGTTGACTTCCCAACTTGTAAATGTTGAGCTCAATTGACCTATTCCCAAAAGATAGGTTCATAGAGCCGTTTCTACAGTTGATTACAGCGTTGGAAGTAGCCAAAAAGAGACGACCTAGAATCACCGGAATTTGGTTCCGTGGGTTAGCTACAGGCTGTGTATCAAGAACAATAAAGTCCACAGGGAATACAAATTCCCTGATTTTTATCAAAACATCCTCAAGTTCACCCCTAGGTTTGGTGATAGATCGGTCGGCCATCTGAAGAGTTATGTTAGAGAGCTTTAACACTCCGATACCTAGTTGCTCGTAGACCGAGTAAGGAAGCAAGTTAACACTAGCGCCAAGGTCAAGTAAAGCACGATTAATGTGTTTATCCCCAATAGAAATAGAAATAGTAGGACAGCCAGGGTCCGTACGTTTCCTTGGTAATTGTTGGGGGAAATCCGTGTCTACAGTACTCAACATGAAAACTTTTTTAGGCACTTGAGTCTTCCTCTTCCTAGTGCACAAGATCTTAAGAATTTTCGCATAGGACGGAACTTGTTGTATAGCATCTAGGAGAGGGATGTTGATGTTAACTTCCTTAAACATGTCCACAAGCTTCTCCCTTTGTGCATCATGTTTGTTGGGCCTCAACCTTTCAGGAAATGGAGCTCTATCAATAAGTGTTGGGTCCAACATTTATGGAGAAGTTTGTGGGGGTGGAAAAGGTGAGGTGGGTGGAGGGTTCGAACCTTTGGGTAAACGGAGAATAGGCTCGGAAGAAGAAGGTACATTAGACGAAATAGGACAAAAGGTAGAAGTGGGAATGGAAGTGGAAGTGGAAGACGGGGTGTTAATAATCAATTCATCATTATCAATTTGTTCACCCACATGATTGTCTAGCACTCTTCCAGATCTCAACGTGGTAAGTGCATCCACATTAGTGTAATGTGAAGGTCCAGGATCAGATAGGGGTTGAGCTGGAAGTTTCCCTTTTTCTCTAGCACTTATTTCGGCTATTATTCGTTCAATTTGTGCTTCCATCGATTTAATATTCTCATTTTGAGTGAGAATGATCTTCATCATATTATCGACGGAAGATTGAAAACTTGTCGACCCTTGGATGTATTGTTTCATGAAAGTAACCAAGGTTTGTACTAGTGCAGAGGTATTATCGGTACCGGCCAATTGCAAAGAGTTTTCATGTGGTGCAAAAGTGTTGGCCGGATTTTGGAAATTTTGTGATTGGTAGGGGTACTGACTCAATTGAAGTGGTTGTTGTTGTGGTGGAAGAGCCCTTTGAAAATTGTTTTGATTTGGATCCGTGATCAGTCGAAAATACTGTATATTTTAGCAGGCAATTTCCTTAACATCTGCATACATATAGGAGAGTACGGTATTCATAATTCACATATTAGCTAATCGGTCGCAAAATATCAAATTACATGTATTCGACCTTTAAACCGGAAATTCGAGGGAAATTAACTGCATTGCATTACATAGCATATTTTCTATATCTTGCAACCCCTATTTTGAAGTCTATGCAGGAAAAGAGATACTTGCTCGATCAATTCCTTGCTCGACCATTACAATTGCTCGTAAACTCATTGAAAGCAAATCTGGTATCAACACAGAAGGGCTACTGCAATTCTGAACATCAAAGAATAACCCAAATAGAAGTACAAAGCAACTGAAGAAAGAACAGTTCCCGAGGCCACCAAGGCGCGGCGGAAGCGCGGCCCAAAGCCACCTCACGCGGCGGATCCGCGGCTGGACCAATGACTTAACTTCTCAAACTTCATCACAACTCCAGTGCTAGTACCTTCAGCTCAAAAATGCATACAAAAGTCCAGAAGAGTCCAGACACTTCCACCAGATCGTCAAATTCCCAAACTACCCTAATACTTCTAGAACTTTCCTAAACCCTTGCTTAAACCCTAAGCTAAACCCCAACAACTTGTCAACAAACTTTGGGAGGGAAAGTCTAATTCAAACCTAGACCTAGTTCTATAAATAGGACCCTAGGCTCTCTCATTTCTCATTCTTGATCTCACAATATATGAAACCCTAGAGAGTGATAGATTCAACCCATTTTAGTTTAGCCATTCTCTTTCTCCATCTTCTTCTTCCTCAAGATTAGTGAGAAATCTTGTAGGAAACCCTAACCCTAATTCCACTCCAAATCCAACATCTTGAGTACCAAATCAAGCGAGAAATCTTCAACCTTTTGGGAGCCGAGCCGATCTTCAATCGGGCAAGTGATCCAAGCCGATCCGCGATCCACGAAGACGAGCGAAGCCAAGTCGACGATCAAGTTCCTCCTCTTGTAGTTCTTGAGTGATTGTAACGGAATTGTTGATATAAATAAAAGGTGAAATTCGTTAATCTTGCTTTCTTTTAAAATTCCGCATCATGTTATCTTTACTGTTCTTGAATATTGTCTATGTGGTGATGCGCGAGTAAAACTCCGCTCGTTAAGGAGTCGAGAAGATCTTTAGTATGATGATGTAGCAAATTTGTAATCAATTCTTGAATCCTACGAGATTGTAAACCCTAGCTATTTCAAGAATCGACAACCCAATTCGATTCGATGCTTTCTTGATCAACATCGCTCGAGATTGGGGTGATCCGATCGATTCTTGAAATTACTAGAGGCTAGAATATAAATGGTATCCTCGAAAGAGTAAGGGTTAAGAGATGAAACTTTAATTTCATCAAGAAAACCCTAATTCTCGTCGATAACCATTGATCTAGCATCAATTCTTCGAAGGACAAGAATATGAAATATTGTAGACTACAACACATATAAAGATCCTATCGATTCCTACGAGCCTCTTTATCAGTTTGGATTGTCGTTTGGAAAATTCCATTGAAACCGATTCTTGTTGTTTATAGTTCTTGAATCTTTAGAAAAGATTAGTGACACACGAATACAAATCAATCAATTGAATCGTGTTTTCTCTTATTGTTGCTTAACATTTCATTTCAAACAAATAAAAGTAAAAACGAATCTCGAGATCCCTGAGGACGATCCGCACTCATTCATTAACTTCAACTGACACCGTTGTTTGATTGCGGTCAAATATTTTTGGTTGTGATTTCTTTACTAGTTGATTCGATAAACACATCCACGAAAATCAACAAAACCAAAATGGCGCCGTTGCCGGGGATCGCGCGTTAATTCGTTTACATTTTTATAGTTTGAAGTGAAAGAATTATTACGTTTCATTTCTTGAAATCAAAATTCGTACAAACTCTTATACGTGTGTTGTGAATTGATTGCAAGGTGATCTGGAGCATTCTGTGCTGTGGAAAAATTATTTGGGATATACCAGAGAACTGGAGATAGGAACAGGAAGCAGCTGAAGGAAATTGGTACAGTAAACCCACTGTTGGACCGCGGAAGCGCGGCCTGAGCCCTGTATTCGCGGCGGAAGCGCCGCAGTGTAGGGGGTTCTCTGGAAAAATTTTTCTTCAGGTGATTTCTCTCTCTCTCCTCTCTCCCTTTTTAGCTCCAACTAATCCTTTCTGCAGGATTCTTTGCAAACAATAGCTGCGCCGCAAAAGCAAATTAAAATTGTGCGTGATTTTGCTTTTCTTGGTTGTTTAGCATATTAAATACGGAAAATTAAGGGGCACGGCCAAATCCAAATTAGGTGGGGATTTCATTACCCTTCCTAGGCCCCGAAAACCACCAAACTTGCATCCACATTTACCCCCATTAACTAAAAGAAATCTAGAGATGACTCTAAGGACTGTCGCGCTCATTTAGGACAAGAGAGGGCCGTGGGTAATTCATTGCTTATCCGCGTTTTCTTGTGGTGCCTAAGGCGAGTGTGTCTAAGGCTAGTGGTTATTAATTAGGTCCACTGTAGTGGTGGTTCCTTCCCACTTACCTGGCACTTATCCGGCCACAGGGGGACAAAGAGGCAGTGGAGGATTGATCCCGCGACTTGTCTTTTGGCAGTTAGGAGCGGTCTAGAGCCGGACCTAGGTGACTACTAGATTCTAGGGTTTTGTGTGCTGCATTTGGTTGTCGCATCATTTTTTCAAAATCCGTCCCTTTTCAAAAGCAAACACCGCATTCATTTTACCCCTAATTATAAGCCAACGCTGCCACTTGTACTAACCTTTTTAGTACAAGATAGGCTGGACACGGGATTCTAGTGCCCGTTTAGTCCGCGTACCTTTTATCGACTCCGAAGTCGATAATTCTTCATTTACCTTTTCTTTACCTACTACCACCCCCACACCGATGGATCCGAATCCATCAAACTTCTTTAACCCCAATCTGCCACCGTCCGTTGGTGCGCAGAATCCTCCACACATTTCTCTTCAGGAAAGATGCTATCCACTTAGAGGTCCTCTTTCGACCTGCTTATCCACACCACCAGCGAACGGGGATAATTTTGAAATCAAGCCCCAGTATATCAACCTTCTACCTAAGTATCACGGACTCGAGACCGAGGACGCTTACGTTTTCATTACCAAATTTGAAAACGTATGCGCTATGATGGGTACGTCTCAACTTTCTGTGGATGCGATGCGTCTACGACTTCTTCCTTTTACCTTGTGCGATATAGCCGAGAAGTGGCTATATAACACCACCGCACACTCCATCACAAATTGGGAAGAATTCGTCGCAGCATTCCTAAAGAAATTCTACCCAGTCCAACGAACGGCTCGAATTCGTAGTGAATTGAACCAATTTTCCCAGCTCCCTACCGAACCATTTTCAAAGTACTTTGAACGTTTCAAGGATTTAATGGTTCAATGTCCTCATCACGGCATCCCGAGATGGGAGTTGTGCCGAATCATCTATGAGGGCAGTAACCCTAGCACGAAACAAAGCCTTGAGAATATGTGTCAGGGTACATTTATGACTAAGGACGATGGGGAAGCCTGGCGATACTTAGAAGAATTCGCTGAAAAATCACTGATTTGGGAGAGTGGAACCCAACCACTGAATAGGGGTGGCGTACACCAAGTAGATGTGTCCATAGGTGTTCGAGCAGAAATGGCAGCAATGCAAAAGAAGCTCGACGCTATGGAACACAAATTTGCAACAGCCTCCCTAAACCCGGTATCACTCCCCAAAACTATTTGCGGGTGCTGTTCTGATCCGTCACACTTAACGGAAGAATGTCCTTTAAACTCGGCGTTTCAAGGTCAAGAGCATTCTAATGCCGCATTTCAACGACCTCGAAACGATCCATATTCTTCCACGTACAATCAGGGTTGGAGGAACCGCCCGAATTTTGCTTGGAACCAAAATCAATCTCAAAACACGGTTCCAAACACAAATAACTTTCAAAGGGCTCTTCCTCCACCACAACAGCAACCCCTTCAACTCACTCAGCACCCCTACCAGTCACAAAATTTCCAAAACCAGGGCAACACTCATGCACAGTCTAATCCTATGCAGTCCTGTTCTGACGATTTCTCTCAATTTACTCAAACCATGAAATCACTTTTATCCAATTTCATGGAGGTTTCAACTGAGGTAAGATCTTCCGTCAATGAGATAAAGAAAAACTCAGCGTCACAAGCTGAGAGTATCAGATCGATGGAAGCTGAAATCGCACGCCTCAAAGCTGAAATGAGTGCGAGAGAAAAAGGGAAACTTCCCTCTCAACCCCTACAGAATCCTGGGCATTACAATGTAAATGCCATTACCACGTTGAGATCGGGAAGAGTGCTGAATAATAATGTCGGGGAAGATATTGATAATACTGATAATCATATCAAAACCCCGGCTGAGACCTTTCCACATATACACACTTCTCCTTCTGATCCTTCTTCTTCTACCAAACCACCTTCGCACGAGCCTATTCTCCAGTTCCCTTTAGGCTCAACACCTTCACCAAACCCTTATAGTTCTCCACAGACGGTCCCCACACCTCTTTTGGGATCTCGTCTACCCCCCTTTCCTTCTCCTATGATGGACCCTGCGCTTATTGCGAAAGCACCTTACCCGAACCGGTTAAGGGCTAACAGAACGAGTCCTCATATGGAGAAAATTTTAGAAATGTTCAAACAAGTTAACATCAATATCCCTCTCCTAAATGCAATTCAACAAGTCCCCGCTTATGCGAAAATTCTAAAGGACTTGTGCACTAGGAAGAGGAAGACTCAAGTGCCAAAGAAGGTCTTTATGGCTAATAATATCAGCACTGCTTTTATTCCCCAGCTACCAAAGAAACGAAAGGACCCAGGATGTCCTACAATATCGATTTCGATTGGGGGTAAAAACATAAATCGTGCTCTTTTAGACCTTGGCGCGAGTGTTAACCTGTTACCTTATTCTGTCTATGAGCAACTAGGAATTGGAGAGCTGAAACCTGCTCATTGCACTCTCCAGATGGCGGACCGATCTATCACCAAACCAAGGGGTGAATTAGAGGATGTGTTAATAAAGGTCGGGAAATTTGTTTTCCCTGTAGACTTCATTGTGCTTGACACACATCCTGTAGCAAACCCCCGGGGCCAAATTCCGGTGATTTTAGGTCGTCCTTTCCTTGCCACTTCCAACGCTGTTATAAATTGTAGAAATGGTTCAATGAATTTATCATTTGGAAATATGACCATTGAACTAAATATCTACAGAGTTGGGAGTCAGCCATCAGAACCTAGTGCTCATATTTTAGATGTGTGTTCTGTCCATGAGATCGCTCCCGATAGTTGTGGAGCTGAGGAACTTTGCTTTACTGATCTCGATGACATTAGCACATCTCTGCTTGATCTTACACTTAGTGAGGACACTACACTTACACTTGAGTCCTGCACTTCTGACTTTTCTCCACCCGAGTCTGTATCTTTCACAGGCTCTGAGCTTCTTTGTAAATCCAAAAATCATTCTATGATCCTTCCTTCGATCATTTCTCCGCCTGAATTAGATCTCAAGGTCTTACCTTCTCACCTAAAATATGCATATCTTGGTGAGAAGGAAACTTTACCTGTTATAATTTCCGCTTCCCTTGCATCAGAGCAAGAGAATGCACTTCTATCGGTATTAAGATCTAATAAAGAGGCGTTTGGTTGGAGTATGGCGGACATCAAAGGGATCAGTCCCTTGATTGTTGAACATCATATACATGTGATGGATGATGCCAGACCGACCCGAGAACCACAGAGACGGTTAAATCCCGTCATGAAGGAAGCTGTCATGAAAGAGATCGTCAAATGCTTAGATAGTGGTATTATATACCCGATCTCCGATAGCCAGTGGGTAAGTCCTATACACGTCGTTCCTAAGAAATCCGGCATCACTGTGATCACAAATGAAGCGAATGAGTTGATTCAGACACGCACCCAAACTGGGTGGCGTGTATGCATCGATTATAGAAAACTCAACGCTGCTACGAGGAAAGATCATTTTCCTCTACCATTTATTGATCAAATGCTGGAACGCTTAGCGGGACGACAATACTATTGTTTCATGGACGGTTACTCAGGCTATAATCAGGTCCCCATTGCCAAAAAGGATCAAGATAAAACCACTTTTACTTGTCCTTTTGGTACCTTTGCTTACAGTCGCATGCCCTTCGGGCTATGCAATGCTCCCGCTACCTTTCAGCGGTGTATGATGGGGATATTCTCTGATATGGTAGAGAATTTCCTGGAGATCTTTATGGACGACTTTTCGATTTTTGGAGACTCTTTTTCTGAATGCCTAGCGAATCTGGACGCTGTTCTTACTCGATGCAAAGAGAAGAACTTGACTTTGAACTGGGAAAAATGCCACTTTATGGTCCAAGAGGGAATAGTCCTTGGACATGTCATTTCACAGAAGGGCATTGAGGTTGACAGAGCTAAAGTAGATGTCATTCAAAACCTCCCTCATCCCAAAAGCGTCAAAGATATTCGCTCTTTCCTTGGCCATGCTGGATTTTATAGGAGATTCATAAAGGACTTTAGCAAAATTGCTGGACTTTAACACTACTCCTGGCCAAGGATACTACCTTCCATTTTGACTCGGATTGCGAGACAGCTTTCGACTCACTTAAACACTCACTCACTTCAGCCCCCGTTTTATCATCACCAAACTGGGACTACCCTTTTGAGCTGATGTGTGACGCATCTGATTTTGCAGTAGGTGCTGTCCTTGGACAACACATTGAAAAGATGCCACATGTGATTTACTATGCTAGTAAGACTCTGAATGATGCGCAAATCAATTATACAACCACAGAGAAAGAACTATTAGCGGTTGTATTCGCATTGGAGAAATTCAGGCCTTACTTAATCGGCTCACCTATTGTTGTTTATACTGACCATTCCGCTTTAAAACATTTGTTGGCAAAGAAAGATGCCAAGGGTCGACTAATACGTTGGATCCTTCTGTTACAAGAATTCGATCTTGTTATCAAAGATAAGAAAGGATGTGAAAACGTAGTAGCTGACCACCTTTCACGCATCGTTTCTTCCCCTGTGACCCTGCCGATCAATGACTCGTTCCCTGACGAACAACTCTTGAGCGTATCCTCTGAACCATGGTTCAGGGATATTGTGAACTTTCATGCCACGGGATTGATACCGAGCGATTGGTCAAAACAGGACAAATACCGCTTTCTTTCCCAAGTAAAACACTATTACTGGGACGAACCTTATTTGTTTAAATATTGTCCTGATCAGATCATTCGCCGGTGCGTCCCAAATGAAGAGTTCAAGAGTATTCTTTCATTTTGTCATGATCAGGCCTGTGGGGGTCACTTTGGTCCAAGAAAAACAGCGGAAAAGGTTTTGCAATCTGGATTTTATTGGCCGACCTTATTCAAGGACGCATTTGAACATTGCAAAACCTGCACACAATGTCAGTATACGGGTAGAATATCCCAGAGGAATGAAATGCCTCAGCAACCCATTCTGGTTGTTGAAATGTTTGATGTTTGGGGCATAGATTTTATGGGTCCTTTTCCCAACTCCTTTGGGAATCTGTACATATTGCTGGCGGTTGATTATGTTTCCAAGTGGGTAGAAGCCATTCCAAGTCGCACTAATGACAGGAAAGTTGTCATTAAGTTCTTAAAAGAGAATATCTTCTCGCGATTTGGACACCCACGCGCTATTATTAGCGATAATGGGACACACTTCTGCAACAGATCTTTCGAGACTCTGATGCGGAAATATTCAATCAACCACCGTCTTTCTACACCCTATCACCCCCAAACAAGCGGGCAGGCTGAGATCTCAAACAGACAAATCAAACTTATCCTGGAGAAAACTGTTGCTAAAAATAGAAAAGATTGGTCAACCAAATTGACGGATGCTCTTTGGGCATTCAGGACTGCATATAAGACCGACCTAGGAATGTCTCCATATAGGATAGTTTTTGGTAAAGCATGTCATCTACCTGTTGAGATAGAACATAAAGCATTGTGGGCTATAAAGGAAATTAATTTTGATTTAAACCTTGCTTGCAACTTTCGGAAGCTGCAACTAAACGAGCTAAGCGAACTCCGCGATGAAGCTTATGATAATGCTGTAATCACAAAGAATAGGACTAAGGTGTTTCACGATAAAAACATTGTAAGGAAAACATTTTTACCTGGTCAACAAGTCCTTCTTTATGATTCACGATTACACCTTCATGCGGGTAAGCTCCGATCTCGTTGGAAGGGACCTTTTGTTGTGCGGTCTGTATACCCGCACGGGGCAGTAGATATTGAAAATGTTAAAAACGGCACTGTTTTCAAAATAAATGGACATAGATTAAAGCCGTATTTTTCCACTGACCCCACGGAGGAGCTCTTGTTCTTACAAGAGCCAGTTTATCTTGATTAAAATTCCTCCGTCTCACTTTCATATCATTGTATCATATTTTGAATGAAGGTGAATAAATAAAACAAGTTTGGGGGAAGCTCTTCACTTATATATTTCGCCCCCACTAATAATTCCTCCCAGATTTACAGGTTTTTGTAGATATGACTGTCGGCAACAGTGAGGACACTGTTGAAAACAAGTTTGGGGGAGGTTTGTGCTTATTTTCGCATCATTTGCATATCATCTGCATAAGCACAAAACATTTCTTTTAAAAATCTATAAAAATTGAAAAATTTCAAAACCCATAAAAATTTAAAAATTTTCAAATATAAAAATAATTTTAATATTTACACTTTTTTGTATATAAATAAGATAATGAAAGTGTAGACAGTGAACAATTACATCCATGAGATTGGAAAATTTTTAGAAAACTAAGAAAATTAGAAGTTTTCTTATACGAACTAGTAATAAGTAGTTATGAGCCGTTGTCCCAAGGGTTAGTAAGATGAAGGACGTCACTAATCTGAGGATAAAAATAAGTCTGAAAAATAGTTTCTATTCTGGAAGCCAAACATTTTGAACGTTGCTACCCTGCTATTCGCACTTACACACATCTTAAAGCCTGGGATAGTAGAGGATACCTTGAAATGCTCTTGTCTTAAAGCCAAAAGTATGAAAAAAAAAAAATGTGTTTTAAAGTGGTGAGAAAAATGGATACTGGTTTTGTTATCACCAAGGGTAAGAAAAATATATAGCAAAAGGGTGCTTCTTCACCTAGTGCCCCAAGGTCAACTGGTCTGGGAGTCACTGCTATGCCTGAGGTGGTGCAAGACTAGGAAAATACACCAAGTTAGCAAGCACATCAGTAATCGGTCGGTTAGTACCTCAAGAAGTATTAACGGTCGCATGAAAGTGTGTAAGCAATCTCGTTTGCCAAGAAGTACTGAGGTCGATGGGCAAGAGTATGATAGCTTGAATTGAATTCTCCGGGTGTAGGGATGTCTTTACACACACGCAGGGTGATATGATCGATGTTTGGAATAAAGATAGGAATGAAGAATAAGACGATGTTTTATTGAGGGAGGACGTGATTTCTAACATTTTTTCATGACCATTAAGATAGGGCTCATGACAACCGAAAAGCTAGCTTAGTTGGAAACCCTAATTTTCAAAGTCTTTCTTTTACTATTCTTTTCTTTAAATGTAATATTCATGATCTTGCTTTTATTTTTTGATTTTGTGGGTGCAATCCGCTGAAAACCCTCAGGAGACAACACTCCTCCTACTAGGGACACCTAGAGGTTTAAAGGCTTGTTGCACATGCTCAGTGCAATCGTGTTGCCTACGAAAGTGTGCTAGTTAGTTTTTTCTCCTTCTTTCTTTTCTCCTTCTCTTTTTAATAAAACATTCTCTCGAGACGATCGAAATTAAGTTTGGGGGTATTTGATCAGTCGAAAATACTGTATATTTTAGCAGGCAATTTCCTTAACATCTGCATACATATAGGAGAGTACGGTATTCATAATTCACATATTAGCTAATCGGTCGCAAAATATCAAATTACATGTATTCGACCTTTAAACCGGAAATTCGAGGGAAATTAACTGCATTGCATTACATAGCATATTTTCTATATCTTGCAACCCCTATTTTGAAGTCTATGCAGGAAAAGAGATACTTGCTCGATCAATTCCTTGCTCGACCATTACAATTGCTCGTAAACTCATTGAAAGCAAATCTGGTATCAACACAGAAGGGCTACTGCAATTCTGAACATCAAAGAATAACCCAAATAGAAGTACAAAGCAACTGAAGAAAGAACAGTTCCCGAGGCCACCAAGGCGCGGCGGAAGCGCGGCCCAAAGCCACCTCACGCGGCGGATCCGCGGCTGGACCAATGACTTAACTTCTCAAACTTCATCACAACTCCAGTGCTAGTACCTTCAGCTCAAAAATGCATACAAAAGTCCAGAAGAGTCCAGACACTTCCACCAGATCGTCAAATTCCCAAACTACCCTAATACTTCTAGAACTTTCCTAAACCCTTGCTTAAACCCTAAGCTAAACCCCAACAACTTGTCAACAAACTTTGGGAGGGAAAGTCTAATTCAAACCTAGACCTAGTTCTATAAATAGGACCCTAGGCTCTCTCATTTCTCATTCTTGATCTCACAATATATGAAACCCTAGAGAGTGATAGATTCAACCCATTTTAGTTTAGCCATTCTCTTTCTCCATCTTCTTCTTCCTCAAGATTAGTGAGAAATCTTGTAGGAAACCCTAACCCTAATTCCACTCCAAATCCAACATCTTGAGTACCAAATCAAGCGAGAAATCTTCAACCTTTTGGGAGCCGAGCCGATCTTCAATCGGGCAAGTGATCCAAGCCGATCCGCGATCCACGAAGACGAGCGAAGCCAAGTCGACGATCAAGTTCCTCCTCTTGTAGTTCTTGAGTGATTGTAACGGAATTGTTGATATAAATAAAAGGTGAAATTCGTTAATCTTGCTTTCTTTTAAAATTCCGCATCATGTTATCTTTACTGTTCTTGAATATTGTCTATGTGGTGATGCGCGAGTAAAACTCCGCTCGTTAAGGAGTCGAGAAGATCTTTAGTATGATGATGTAGCAAATTTGTAATCAATTCTTGAATCCTACGAGATTGTAAACCCTAGCTATTTCAAGAATCGACAACCCAATTCGATTCGATGCTTTCTTGATCAACATCGCTCGAGATTGGGGTGATCCGATCGATTCTTGAAATTACTAGAGGCTAGAATATAAATGGTATCCTCGAAAGAGTAAGGGTTAAGAGATGAAACTTTAATTTCATCAAGAAAACCCTAATTCTCGTCGATAACCATTGATCTAGCATCAATTCTTCGAAGGACAAGAATATGAAATATTGTAGACTACAACACATATAAAGATCCTATCGATTCCTACGAGCCTCTTTATCAGTTTGGATTGTCGTTTGGAAAATTCCATTGAAACCGATTCTTGTTGTTTATAGTTCTTGAATCTTTAGAAAAGATTAGTGACACACGAATACAAATCAATCAATTGAATCGTGTTTTCTCTTATTGTTGCTTAACATTTCATTTCAAACAAATAAAAGTAAAAACGAATCTCGAGATCCCTGAGGACGATCCGCACTCATTCATTAACTTCAACTGACACCGTTGTTTGATTGCGGTCAAATATTTTTGGTTGTGATTTCTTTACTAGTTGATTCGATAAACACATCCACGAAAATCAACAAAACCAATCCGTGTATTGAGGTTGGTGCTGGATCCATGAAAAATCAGGGTGATTCCTCCAATCTTGATTATATGAGGAAGAAGAAGAAGGATCGTTTCCAGGTCTTTGCTGAAATGCAGCATTAGTGTGACCTTGAAACGGTACATTCAAAGGACATTCTTCCGTCAAATGTGAAGGGTTTGAACAGCATCCACACACGGTTTTGGGAAGTGTGTATTGGTTTAGGAAGGCTGAAGAGATTTTGTTTTCTATAGCGTCGAGTTTCCTTTGTATTGCGGCCATTTCGGCTTTCATTATGACGGAAACATCGAGCTGATTGACATCTTCCCTAGGCGGTGGTGGTCTAACACTTTCCCATTGTAATGCGTTTTGAGCTAAATCTTCTAGGTATTTCCAAGCTTCACCATCATCTTTAGATAGGAATTGGCAATGACACATGGTTTCAAGCATCTGTCTAGTAGTGAGATCAATACCCTTATAGATAACTCGACACAGATCCCATCTGGGGATTTCGTGATGAGGGCATTGTAAAAGAAGATTCTTGAACCGTTCAAAGCATTTCCAAAATGGTTCATTGGGAAGTTGGGTAAATTTGAAGATTTCGCTCCGAATACGGGTGGTCTTATGATTGGGATAAAATTTCATAAGGAATGTTGTAATGAATTCGTCCCATGTTGAAATAGAATGTGCGGGTGTGTTGTAAAGCCACTTCTCGGCTAAATCGCACAAAGTGAATGAGAGTAGACGTAAACGCAGAGCATCCAAAGACAGTTGTGAATTACCCATCAAAGCACATACGTTTTCGAATTTGGTGATAAACACGTATGCGTCTTCAGACTCGAGCCCATGAAATTTGGGTAAAAGTTTGATGAATTGGGGGTTGATTTCAAAATTGTCCCCATTGGCTGGTGGTATAGAAAGACAGGCGAGAAGGGGAACACGTGTAGGATAGCATCTCTCTTAGAGAGAAATGCGTGGAGGATTCTGCGCACCTGCGGGCGGTGGCAGAGTGGTGTTAAAGTTTGATGGAAATCCGTCCATCGTGGTCGTGGTGGGTGGTGGGGATGAAGAAGAAGAATTACCGACTCTGGGGTCGATAAAAGAAACGCGGACAAGACGGGAAATGGAATCCCGTGTCCAGCCTAACATGTGCTAAACGGTTGTAGCACAAGTGGCAGCGTTGGTAATAATTAGGGAAAAGATTGATTGGTGTTTGTTTTGAAAAAGATACGGATTTTTTTTTTTGAAAAAATGATGCAAATCACAACAAATGCACAAGCAAAACCCTAAGTCTAGTGGTCACCTAGGTCAAGTCTCTAGACCGCTCCTAACTGCCAGAAGACAAATCGCAGGATCAATTCTCTACTGTCTCTTTATCTCTCCTGTGGCCAGGTAAGTGCCAGATAAGTGGGAGGTTCTCCACTACGTAAGTAGTGGGCCTAATTAAGTAACCACTTGCCTTAGACACACTTGCCTAGACACCACAAAAGAAACGCGGATAAGCAATAGATTACCCATGACCTCCTTCTATCCTAAGTGAGCGCGACGGTCCTTAGAGTCAAGTCTAGATTTCTTTTAGTTAATTAGGGCAATGCGGATGCAGTTTTGTGATTTTCAGGGCTTAGGAAGGGTAATGAACTGCCCATCTAATCTGAATTTAGTCTTTGCCCCTTAATTTCCGTATTAAAATTGCAAACAACCAAGATCAAACACGCACAATTTTTTTTTATTTTGCGGCGCTGCGAATTTTTGCAAAGAAACCTGCAGAAAATTATTATTAGAGCAGATGAGGAAGGAGATAAGAAAGTGAAGAATTTACAGAGAGATTTTGGTACAGCAATGCTACAGGGGTGCCGCGGTTCCGCCGCGATGAGCACGCTTCGACCGCGGATGCGCGGTGGCTTGGTCAGTTACCTGCACAAAACTTTTTCCACAGACTCCTGTTCACTTGTTGAACTCCCTGAAATGATCTGAATCTTTTTCCACTTTCTCCACAGATTGCAGATTTCCTCGCAACAAATCACAACGAATCATTTAGTGTTTGCGCGAATTTTGATCTAAAAATTATGATTGAATAAACTTTTCAACTCAAATTTCAAAAACGAACAAATTAGCACATGATCCCCGGCAACGGCGCCATTTGATTAATATTCGATTTCTCAATGTGTCGTGTTTTAGAAATGATGTTTCACAAGCAAAGAAATTTGTAAACCGCAATCAATAACGGTGTCGATTGTAGCGCGTTAGCGAGTGCGGATCGTCCACAGGGAAAGTGAGATCCGTTCGAATTTGAATTAAATGAATTGAAAATTAAAGAAAAGAAAAGGCAATTCAATTCAAGATTTATAAAATTGAAGTTCAAGAATTATCTAGATCTAAATCTAAAATCAAGAAAACATTAAAAATCAAGAATCAAGAATTGATGATATCCAATCCAATTAGTAATCAAGAATCGAAGTGAGGCTCGTAGGAATCGATCGAATCTATAGACGTGATGAAAACGTGTGATTATGTTTTCTTATCCATTAATGATTTGATATTAGATCGATGACTATCAATGAGAATTAGGGATTTCTTGCGGAAACTAGGGTTTCATCATCTATCCCTTGTCCTTTCGTTGATTTCATTCACATTCTAGCCTCTTGTAAATTCAAGAATCGATCGTGGATCACTAATTAAGAGCGAACACAATCAAGAAAGCATCGCTCGAAACTAGGTTGTCGATTCTTCAATTTGCTAAAGTTTACAAAACTTATAGGACTTAAGAATCGTTTCAAGATTCGTCACATCATCATCTATTGATTCTCTCGACTCCTTCACGAGCGGAGTTTTTCTCAAACATCATAACAAGAAATAAAATCAAGAATTGAGATCGAATCATGATGCAAGAATGTAAAGAAATCAAGATAAAGAATTTCACCTTTTATTTATCAATAATTTCGTTACAATTCTCTCAAGATCTACAATGAGGAAAGAACTTGATCGTCGATTTGGCTTCGCTCGTCTTCGTGAGTCGCGGATCATCTTGGACCACTTGCTCGGATGAAGATCGGCTTCGCTCCTAAAAGGTTGAAGGTTTCTTGCTTGAATTGTACTCGGAGATCTTGAATTTGGCTTTGGATTTGATTGGATTAGGGTTAGGGTTTGAATCCACAAGTTGTGTCACTCAACTTGTGTGTGTAATGGTTAATGAACAACCCAAAACCTTAGATCTAGGTCTCCTTTTATAAGCATCTCAATCTTAGATCTAGAATTCAAATTTCAAACTTCCCTCCAAACGTTTGTTAGAGAAAGGCTTATAGAAGTAGTTTGTTAGAAGGAATATTCTAGAATAAGGTATATCTTAGGGTTAGGTTGTTAGGCCGAGCCTTCTGGATGAAGCCACGTGTGATTCTGGAATCTTCTGGAAGCTAAGACCGTTACATAGGCCACGTGGAGGAAAGTTGCATCGCTGATGTCATCTATACGCCGCGGATCCGCGGCGGGAGTGGCCTTTGGGCCGCGGATCCGCGGCACTATTGAGGCCTCAGTGCTTGGATTTTTCAGGTAACTCTTGGGATGACTTTGTGGCACTGTTATGATGTGTGGAATCTTATTTTGCTTTCTTAATTTCTGCCAGATCATAAATCTTAGACTTGGCGTATTTTTCTCAGCACTTTTAACAGTTTCGGCTCTTTTCCTGCAATTTCCTGCACAGATTCTCGAGACAAGTGTTGCGCTATACACAGATTATGCGATGCAATGATAAACACTCAATTTCCCTCAAAATGTCGGTTTTAATATATAACACAAGTTATTTGGTATTTCACAATCAATTTTCTAATATGTGTTATATTAATACCGAACACCTATAGATGAGTGCAAATGGTAGGGAAATTGATGTGTTAAAACTGCAATATTTTTGACTGATCAATGGCCACTGGAGAAAAGGTTTCGTCATAATCCACACTTGGTCGTTGGCGAAAACCCTTTGCAATAAGTCTAGCTTTGAAAGTCTCAACTTTTCCATCTACACCAATTTTCTTCTTAAAGATCCACTTGCTCCCAATGGGTTTTACCCCTTCAGGAGCATTTTCCAAAGTCCATACTTTGTTGGTGTACATGGATTGCATCTCAGATCACATTGCATCCAGCCATTTCACAGAGTCACCACTCGTGATGGCCTGATCGAAACTAGTTGGGTCATCATCTTCCATGATGCAATCCTCGCTCCCACCATCAATGAGAAAACCGTAGTATCTCTCAGGTGGATGAGAAACCCTACTAGATCGGCGGAGAGGCTGGGGTTCGTCGGGAACTACTGAATCCTCTGGTTCCATCAAATTTTCTGTTGTGGTTTGTTCTGGTGGAACTTCTTCCAGTTCTACCTTAGAGCCACTAATCTCTTTTGCAAGAAATTCCTTTTCTAAAATGTGGCGTGTTGAGCAACAAACACCCTTTGTTCCTCACTGTGGTAGAAAATATACCCTCGCGAATGCTTGGGATATCTAATAAACTTACATAAAACAGACATTGCCTCGAGTTTGTCCGGTTTTTGTCTTTTGACATAGGCCGGGCAACCCCATATCTAAACAAAATTAAGATATGGTCTATTTCCTTCCCATATCTCATATGCAGTGGTAAGCACAGATTTGGTAGGAACTTTATTCCGTTTTCTCAAGCGCATACCCCCAGCAGGAAATAGGCAACTCAGCAGTGCTCATCATAGAGCGTACCATATCTAATATGGTCCGATTCCTCCGCTCCGATACACTGTTGTGCTGTGGTGTATAGGGAGGTGTAAGCAGAGAGAGAATCCCATTCTCTTTTAGATAATCTAGGAACTCATTGCTTAAGTATTCTCCTCCTCGATCAGATCGAAGGATCTTAATACTTTTGCCCGTTTGGTTCTCTACTTTGTGCTTATATTCTTTGAATTTCTCAAAAGCTTCAGACTTGTGTTTCATCAGGAACACATGTCCGTATCTAGAGAGATCGTCAGTGAATGTAATGAAGTAAGAAGAACCGTTCCTGGTATGTGTAGACATGGGTCCGCATACATCACTATGTATCAGTCCTAAGAGTTTCGTAACTCTTTCTCCGTGTCCACTAAACGGAGTTTTGGTCATTTTTCCTTTGAGACATGAATGGCAAGTATCATAAGATGATAATTCTAACGGATTCAAATATCCATCCTTATGTAACTTAGCTAGCCGTGTCGCATTAATATGACCAAGTCTACAATGCCATAAGTAGGATCCGTTCATTTCTGAACTATTCCTCTTATTTGTGTTTTGTATATTAAGGACTGTATTTTGATTGAGAATGAATATGCCATTATGTAACGAGCCTGATCCAATCAACTTTTGATTTAGGAAGATGTTCATAACATTATCCTGTACTACAAAATTATATCCTTCTTTACTTAATAAAGAAACTGATATAATGTTGCACATCATGTTCGGTATATAATAGCACTCATTCAGAATCAGTGTATTACTACTTGGTAATACAAGGTGATATTCGCCAACAGCTTTGGCTGCAATACTTGCACCATTCCCTACTTGTACGGAATGGTCACCTTTTCCCAGTTCTCTACCTTTATGTAGCCTACGTAACAACTTACATATATGGGATCCTGATCCGGTATCTAATACCCAGGACGTAGGGTGAACTGAGAAACAGTTCTCAATAACTAACACACCCGAAGAAGATGCATCAGCATGCATGTTCTTTGTTTGGGAAGTATGAGAATCCAGATATTCTTATGTTTCCTGCTCAGTCTTATAACACTTATAAGAAAGAACGGGACCAACGATCCCCTACTCAGTATAATAAGCGGGTTCAGTCAATACATCCATATTATTATCTTGATTAAGTCCTGACATGGTTTCTACCTGGAGAGAGAGAGAAGGAAAACACTTTAGCGTATGCTCTTGCAAGATTAGATTGGTTATAATCTTATATAATCAGGATGTCTCCACAGTTTTTATCAAATCTTCCTTCAAACCCTAAAAGGTAAGATTAGCCGGGATTAATTACACCCTACAATTTCGTCAATCTTTCAGCCAGATCAGTGTTGGTACTTGAGGGAGGTTCCCCGTGCTTTCGCACGGACCTAATTAAAATAAACCTCTTCTTCCCAGAGGCATAACCCCGTTAACACCTTTCTAGTCACCTACTTGATCGACTAATTGTCCTGTGTAAAACTCTCCCAGGAGTAACTCTTACTCGTAGTGGGTATCAGGATCCATCTATCTCATAGAAGGTATGCAATCTCATTGCAAATTGCAACACTTGAAATTCCCGATAATATTCTTCCCCAAGCATCCCATGACCTCGACGGAGGTTAACAAATCATAGAGTGCTAGTCAAGTTCAACCCGTCATTTCTTGATTAAATCAGACCCACCCATACGACACTTGACGGAGGTCAACAAGGCCGTACGACTACTCTAATCCAATCTAAATCACATGCATAAACAGATAAATACTAGTTAGCTACCGCACACTACGCCTTGATGGAGGTCAACAAACGTAGTGCGAATACTAAGTAGGGCTTATCTGAAATGACGGAGGGCAACGACAGGTTTTTCAGAAAACCATGAGCGTAATGAACTTGATATCGTCGTAGAATCAAGTGATTTTTGAAAAGGAGTGTTTTTGAGGCTTTTCTAGTTTCTCTAAAGAGGTCACTCCCGGTGAAGGGATCTCGGCTCTTTCCCCATCGAATAAGGTGCAGGGTATATCATATATACCGCTGTGCAAAGCAAGAACTATATAAGCTGTCAAAAACTAAACTGTGAGTTTGTAGCATCTGCCAGTTTCGCTAAAGAGGTCACTCCCGGTGAAGGGATCTCGACTCTTTCCTCATCGAATAAGGTGCAGGGTATATCATATATACCACTATGCAAAGCAAAACTGTAGCTACCCTTTTTATAAAGTTTTGATTCTACAACATCTTTTAGATTTCTTTTCTTTTATTAATATCATTAATATATCACATCGGCTTATGCTTCCTAAGCATCACAGAAGAAACGAAAGCAGTAAAATTTATATATCAGCATATATATATAGTATAAGCATTCGTCTTAAGCAGTAATATGATCTCATCACAGAACATTGCAGCAGAAGAACATATATGAAATATTGGATATACTAGGATGTCCGTGTTCTAATACGAGCCTATATAAAACACGGAATCCACGGTCGCGATGAATAGCCAAACCCATATCCCTAGACCCCTACGAGAGCAGCAAGCAACACTGCCAATCTAGGGTTAGGAGACCCGGTCTCGACTCCTCGAGATGGCCTCCCACTGGACCCTAGAACCCGGTTACTTGTGCTCCCCTCCTTGGGTCTACCTAATGCGGAAAAGTAAATAATATACAATGGTGACATCAACCTCATCCCAGAAGTGCCCCAATAAAAGAATATTACATACAAATGAATTTTACATGAATGAAAATTAAAAAAAAAAAACCTCATTAAAACCCCCGGCTATTTAGAAGACGACGATCTAATATAACATATCACAGCAACACATAATATCTCATATCATCAACGTAAGTAAGTATGAATACACCGATCGTCGTTGATATATACCAACGAAAACCGGCAATACAACTACATACTACACTTACGGTCACTGAAAAGAAAGTGTAAAACTACAACATTTGGAATCCACAATCACTTTAGACATCGTAAATCCGAAATATCACATACTTCGCATTTCATGCCTAACTTTATGAATTCCACATATTGTATCACATTCCAGATAAATAGATAATATTAAACTTTCCGATCGAATAATCAAATACCCAAGATTTCCTAAATAGCTCAACACTTGAGCAGAGTTCAAAAAGTCCCAGAATATGTCACAGTACCAATGGTCCAGCCGTAGAAGGGTCAAGCCAACGCCTCACATGTGGCACGCCGTACTGCCCCAAACCCTAAGGTTTAGAGGCGGTTCAGACAGTCACATAATCGAGTTAAGGTTTGTGATCTTCTAGAGGGTCCACCGCGTTACTTGCACTTTTTTCCGAAAAATTTAAACTCAAGAAAAATTCAACACTTGAAAGTTTTTCGTGCCGGGAAAAAGTGAGTTAATGATATCCGTTCGAACATTATAACAGTTTCTAAATTATCCGGAAAACAGAAAGAAATTAAATTTTCCGATCGAATCAACGAATTCAAAATAATCCCCAGAACACTCAACACTTGAGTCAGATTAAAAATACCCAGAAATATGCAGGAACAACTACGGATATTACTGTACCAACACGTGTCCCCAATTCACTCGTATGGTCGTGGAACCGCCGCGGCAAGCATGTTATTGCCGCGGTTCCGCGGCTCTTTGAGAGCCTTGGGGGCTCGTGTTTCAGGGATATCCTTAGAATTCCCTGCTTATTTTTTTGAGTATTTTTAATGCAGAAAAAATCACATTTTTACAAAATTTCCAGAGAGGGGTCAATTTCGATGTTCCGGGGTTCGATCGGAGTTTTAACTTCGTATACACGTCGCCTAATGCTCTAGCTAGGCACTGATACCGCTTGCAGGGTTCCTAGGCACTCTTACAAGGGTTAATAAGGCATTAACCATGCCCGAATAAAAATTTAGACGTACCGAACAACCCAAAGCCGGGATGTTTGCTAGATTATTAGGGTTAAACATGCAAGTAAACATCTTTACAACTAAGAGTGAGGGATTACAACCTTTGTAGTCCGCTCCTTCGCTTCATAAGCTCTGAGTAGAATTCCCTTCGCCGCGATCCATGATCTTCCGGACTCAAGAGAGGCTCCACAACCCGAATGATCCATGCTAGCTTGTAGTCTTCCTTTTCTCCGATGATCTACCTCGAAGTTTCTATAACTCAAGCTCTCTTTCTCTAATGAGGTGAACACCCTAATCTAATTGGATAGATTAGATGAGGATGATGAAGTAGTATTTATGCTCTCTTTTATAATCAAATTCTCACACTAAATCATCACATAAAGAAAACCTAAAAAGCTTTCTCAAAGCTCAAACAAGAAGAAGAAGAAGAAGAAAATTCCTTTTGTGATGAATAATGAAATTGAAGTGATAATTACAAATGCAACCATAGTTTATAATGAGTAGGATAACCCATGTAGAGACTTAACCTAGGGTGAAGGGTTTGGGTTGGGTTAACAAGGAGTCACTAAAATATCAAGCATAATATCTTAGCTCAAAACAAAAGAAAACCTTCTAGAAGTTTCATGAAAGAACTAACCCAAATCAAACCCTAAATAGGTTTAATCTCCACAAAACATGTTGCATTAGTAATCATATCATGTTACAATAATATATATCACATATATATTATATATTTGTAACAAAAGAAAATAATACAATTAATATATATCGCATATATATCAATGTATTATCCGGTGAGAAAATGAAATAATAAAGCGAGCCAATATTAGACAATGTACTGTAATATATCACATATATAATTATACATTAAATTATCGAATCAACACTTGATCCGACAATCCGGATATATCGAATATAACTGACTAATATATCATGTACCGATTCATCGAATCAACACTTGATCCGATGACCCAGCCCATATCAAAATATCGCGAGAATATAATAAGATATCTCATATCGCATTATCCTCGGTCCTGCACATATCATATATGTGCTCCTACTCTGTTTTGCCTAAGTCAAGAAACCTCTGTATAGGACTCTAAAGAATCGTCAATACGCTTGCAGTAGGTGATGATCATATCAAACACCCACAAGCTGCAAGCGGTCAGCTAAATGTAACAGCCACAAAGGTATTGAGCGTTCAGAAGATCAACAAGCAAGCCTGTACATTCTCCTGTGAATCCAATCAGTAACACTCCCATATAGTCCGGTCTCTTCGTCTGATATGTCGCATTTCGAGTCTATGGGTGGTATACGTCAGACCCCAATAACCAATAAGTCGTGTCGATGTGAGGCTTATAACGAGTCGAGAAACTACTGGTAACACTTACTAGTAAATCTCTATATCAGCCCTGGCCAGGGACTTCCAGTTATAGCCAATCGAACACAGCACAACATCAACTCCCTATAACGGGAGAGATGAATCCCCTCCTATCGCTCATTGCCTCCATGTGATTCGGGACTGCACCCAAAAGCCACCATTTTGCATGCCCTCTTGGACGTGGTAAGGTGGAAATCAAATCACGGTAGGAATCACACAAGATTCTATGACGATCTCGGGTCTACAGACTACCCTGTACCAGTGTCACCAGAGAACTGCCATCTGACGTGAGGTATAATATCATCTGGGAGTTCTCGTCGAGTCCGTCCAGTGTACCCAGTCTCCACTGAGCACCCGTACACCATCCTTGATGTCAAACACCGATGGATATGGGATCATCCATCGCCCATCATATGGGTCAAGATGCGTATACGCTAGTCTACTCTGGTGTATCGATGCCCTATCTCGACACACCCTCGACTAGGAACAGTTATAGAATGTACTCATCGACTACCGTGGCCCCACTAATATGATCTCATCATAGTCCCAATAGTCGAGTACATATCCTAAGGGCTTTATCAACATGTGAGAGTAAGACAGTAAACTAATATAAGTCAACATGTTAAGATAAAGTGAAACCAAATAGCATACTATCATAACGAGCAAGAAAGTCCTCTCTATATATATCCAAGCATCCATTATAATATACATCATATGTACAACAATGGCCTCTAGGGCATATACATAACTAACAATTCTTTCTTTTGATTGGTTTAGGACATCCATCGATAAACTCTTGAGAGTCCGGAGGTTCATGTTGTTTACTGAGGATCCTGGATCAATTAATATATGATTAATCCTGTCTCCTTCGCTGTATCTTGTTACGTAGAGTGGCCTATTATGCTCGGCCGTTCCTAGTAGCAGGTTTTCGTCCTTGAATGCGACTGAAGCTGTATGGAGAATGTAACGAACTTCTTGTAAGTCGATGTAGTACACCCCAGTACTTGTGGGGAGGCGGAATTTTCAAAAACGATTATGTTTAAGGAACGAACATCGACTAACCGCTTGAATCGAAGCTAAACTATAAATAACCGTACACAAAGAGTTTCTTATCTATTGTGTTTAGGGATTATACCTAATGAAACCTGTCCTTCGTCTTTGCGATCTCCTTGTTCTCCTCGACCTTCTCTAGGTAGTAGACGATCCACCCGAGAGCAAAACTCCAAACTACACCTCTAACTTGAGGTAACTAATCTACTTTGATTGCTAATCAAAGAAGAAAGGATGATATAGAGTGAAGGTAATGGATGTTTAAGTCTAACTAATCCTTTGATCTCAACACATGAGGATTAAAGATTAGTCTCTTGAAGATGAGAGCTTGAGGAGAGAGAATGTGAGATAATATTATGAGATGAGATTGAGTGTATCATAATATATTATGAAGCATTCTTATTTTTAGAATAATGAATAATAGAAATGAATAAGCATGCTTCATAAATGAAAAGAGGTGATTCATTAAGCATGTGTCATTATCATTTATGGTGCAATAATGATAATGATGAATCACTCTCATGACTCACAATCTTATCCAAAGTAACCTCCTTAGTCACATCTTCTAGAAGCTTCTCGTACAATTACGAGAACGCCCCTCCAATCCGCAAAAATACGGAAAAACTTTAGACTGTAAAAATCCAATAACCGGATACCAGTAACTGGCTTAAACCAAAGCCGACTGGTAAAAACTGTCCGATACGTGCGTAAACGCACGTATGCGTCCGAACCCTTGTCGTAAAACCATACGACCTCTATATCGTTTCGCCTGGAATAGGAAACTCTCTGTGTGGGACTCTCGAGACTCGACTACTACGCTGGCAGTGGGTTTAACCACAGACCGCAAGCGGCACTAGCTGTACGTAACGGTCCCCAGGTAGTTGTCGATAAGAAGGCCGATGAGAAAACCCATCCGAACTCCTACTGAGTCTGATGTGACAATCTCCATACAGTCCGGTCCGTTCGTCCAAGACTATCGCATATCGGGCCTAGGGGGGCGGCAAGCGTCAGTCCCCTAATAGCGGTATAAGTCGTGTCGGAGGGAAGCCCATTACACCCTGAGAAACTACTGGAACCTACCAGCAAATCTCGCTTGCCCTGGCCAGGGACTTTGCGTAATGGCTCTCTGACACAGCACGATATCTACTCCCAATACCGGGAGGGACGAATCCTGTCTAACCGCCACTGCCTCCAAGTGCTCGGGACTGCATTCAACTGCTACCTGTTTGCACGAATCCTTTGAGCCGTGGTAGGGTAGCAATCTAAGAACAGTGGGACACACTCGAGGCGAAGTAGCAGTGTCAAGTCTGCGGACTATGCTGTACTCATGTCACCTGGGAACTGCTCACTGACGACTGGTATCAAACCAACCAACAGTTCCCTGTGAGTCCTGTCCGGTGTACCCGTAACCTAACGAGCACCTGCATACTATCTCCAGTACGACGTACTGACGGCTGTGGGACAGACCATCTCCCCAACTGGGATGAGAAGCATACACACCAGTCTACTCCGGAGTATCGATGCTCTGTCTCGATAATCCAACGACCAGGGACCTGAATAAGGATGTGCTTGTAGACTACCCAGCCCCCACTAGTGTGACTGCCATCACAACGCTGGTAGACAAGCAAGATCCTAAGAGCTCTATCAATACGTACACTCACATATTAAGATAGAAAAACCAAGTAGCAAACTACCATGTTTAGCAAGACTGTTATATACATGTGAATATCCCAAGCTTCCATTAAGTAATATACAAACTAGTATGATACAGTAATGGCCTTCTAGGGCATAAATACTAACAATCTCCCACTTGCACTAGGGCCATGTACTGGCATATCGTAAACCAATGATCTCGAGTAGCCTCTCGAACTGAATCTGAGGAAGGGCCTTCGTGAATGGATCAGCAATGTTCTCTTCTGAAGCAACTCTCCGAACCTCGATCTCCTGACGATCAATGATCTCCCTGATCAGGTGATACCGCCTCAAGTTGTGTCTGGACTTCTGATGGGACCTTGGTTCCTTCGCTAAAGCTATAGCTCCGTTGTTGTCGCAATACAGAGGTATTGGATCAACTATGGTAGGAACAACCTGAAGTTCTGTTAGGAACTTTTTCATCCAGACTGCTTCTTTTGCGGCATCGCAAGCAGCTATATACTCCGCTTCCATCGTCGAGTCAGCAACGGTGTCCTGCTTGGAGCTCTTCCAGCACACCGCCCCTCCATTGAGGGTAAAGACATAACCCGACATGGACTTGGAATCGTCCTTATCACTCTGGAAGCCGGAATCAGCAAAGGCCTCCAACCTGAGGTCTTTTCCGCCATAAACCAAGAACATCTCCTTACTCCTCCTCAGGTACTTGAGAATGTTCTTTACTGCTATCCAGTGTTTCTCCCCTGGGTCCGACTGATACCGGCTTACCACGCTTAGTGCGTAAGCTACATCTGGCCTGGTACACAACATCGCATACATTATAGAGCCTACCGCAGAAACGTAGGGTATAATAGACATGCGTTCCCTTTCCAAATCAGTCTTGGGAGACATCTCTTTGGAGAGGGTGATTCCGTGACAAGCCGGTAGATTACCGCGCTTAGAATCTTCCATACTGAATCTTTTCAGTATAGTGTCGATATACCTGGACTGCGAAAGTCCCAACATCCTCTTGGATCTATCACGATAGATCCGGATCCCCAGAATGTAAGAGGCATCACCCAGGTCTTTCATGGAGAACCTGTGTGACAAGAATCCTTTGACAGATTGTAGCATAGGAATGTCATTTCCTATCAATAGAATGTCATCCACGTACAAGACGAGGAATACGACACTTCTGGCTACAACTTTACTATATATGCACGGCTCATCTGGATTTTTGATAAAGTCATATTCTTTGACTGTCTCATCAAAACAGATGTTCCAACTCCGCGATGCCTGCTTTAGTCCATAAATGGACTTAAGCAGCTTGCATACTTTCCCGCTGCTCCCACTCTGATTGAAACCCTCTGGCTGATCCATATATACGCTCTCTTCTAAATTTCCATTTAGAAAAGCCGTCTTTACGTCCATCTGCCAGATTTCATAATCATGGAAGGCAGCAATAGCAAGAAGGACCCGAATGGATTTGAGCATAGCCACTGGAGAAAAAGTTTCGTCATAGTCCAAACCAGGTCTTTGACGAAAACCCTTTGCAACAAGTCTAGCCTTATAGGTTTCCACCTGTCCATCTACACCAATCTTTTTCTTGAAGATCCATTTGCATCCTATGGGTTTTACCCCATCTGGAGCAAAGTCCAAAGTCCATACTTTGTTGGTGTACATGATCTCCATTTCGGTCCGCATTGCATCTAGCCATCGTACCGAGTCGCCGCTCTGGATGGCCTGCTGGAAGTCAGTAGGTTCATCATCATCTATGATGCAATCCTCTCTATCCCCGTCTATGAGAAAACCGCAGTATCTCTCAGGCGGATGAGACGGCCTACTACTCCTGCGGAGGGGTGCGGGAATGTTCTGTTCTTCTTGAACCTCTGGTTCTACCAAACTTTCAGTAGCAGCTTGTGGTTCTGGAATTTCTTCCAGTTCTATTTCGCTCCCACTCTTCTGATTTTCTAAAAATTCAGTTTCTAAGAAGTGGGCATGACGAGAAACAAAAACCTTTTGTTCCTCTGCGTAATAGAAATAATATCCCTTGGAGTTCTTTGGATATCCCACAAGCTTACACTGTACTGAACGTGCCTCGAGCTTGTCCACATGCTGCTTTTTTACAAAAGCTGGACACCCCCATGTCCTAAAATGTTTTAGACAGGGTTTCTTCCCACTCCACATCTGATATGGTGTGGTAGGCACAGTCTTGGTTGGAACCTGGTTCAAAAGATATGCCGCTGATTCTAGCGCATAACCCCAGAAAGATCGCGGTAACTCAGCATTACTCATCATGGATCGTACCATATCCAATAGGGTTCGATTCCGTCTCTCCGATACACCGTTGTGCTGTGGAGTGTATGGAGGAGTAAGCTGAGAGAGAATTCCTTTCTCTTTTAGGTAACCTAGGAACTCGGCACTTAAGTATTCTCCACCTCGATCAGATCTTAGTGTCTTAATACTTTTGCCTGTTTGGTTTTCCGCTTCACTCTTGAATTCCAGGAATTTCTCAAAGGCCTCTGATTTATGCTTCATTAAGAAAACATATCCATACCTAGAGAAATCATCTGTAAAAGTAATGAAGTAGGAATAACCACCTCTCGCATGTGTAGACATTGGACCACATACATCGCTTTGTATGAGTCCTAAGAGCTCGCTCGCTCTTACTCCTTGTCCAGTGAATGGAGTTTTTGTCATCTTTCCTTTGAGACAAGATTGACAAGTGTCATAAGATTGATATTCGAACGAGTCCAAATATCCTTCTCTATGCAACTTAGTCAACCTTCTCTCATTGATGTGACCCAGTCTACAATGCCATAAGAAAGCTTTATTTAAATCTGGAGACTTTCTTTTTAGTGTGTTCTGGACATTGAAAATTTGGAGTTGGTTTAAAACATATATGCCGTTATTTAATGTATCGGACCCAATCAAACCATGATTAAGGTGGATGTTAACAACATCTCTTACAAACGTGAAATCATAACCTTTATTTGATAACAAGGAAACTGATATGATATTACACGTTAAGCTTGGTACAAAATAACAGTTATGTAAAACCAAAATGTGTCCACTCGTCAATCCTAGGTGATAGTCCCCGACGGACGCAGCTCCCACGCTAGCTCCGTTAGCAACCTTTAGGGTCATATCACCTTCCTTCAGCACTCTACGGTTTCTCAGTGCCTGCAATGAATTGCAAATATGAGATCCTGATCCGGTATCCAATACCCAGGAAGTAGAGTTGATCGACAGACAATTCTCAATTACAAACACACCTGAAGTCGAAGCCACAGCTTGCTTCGGTTCCTGGTTCTTGGCGTTCCACGCCTTGCAATCCTTCTTCCAGTGCCCTTTCCTGTGACAATGGAAGCACTCATCCTGGCCAACTATCGGTACTGCAATCTTTTTCTTTCCCTTCCCTCTCACCTTACTAACACCTCCTCTAGGTTTGGGTGCGGCCTTCTTCTTCCTTCCTTTGGCCCTAGCCTTGGACCCGGAAGAAGATGTACCGCCAACAAACATAGCAGGTGTTTCCCTTGCCTTCTGCAAGGTGCCCTCTGCACTCCTTAACAAGTTCAGGAGTTCCGCAAGTTCAACTTCTTTTCCTTGAAGATTGAAGTTGAGGATAAACTGGGCGTAGGTGGGAGGAAGGGACTGGAGAATAAGGTCTGTATAGAGCTCATTATCCAAAGTCGTCCCAAGATCTGCGAGCTCTTCAATATAGCCGATCATCTTTAGGACATGTTCACCTACCGATGACCCGACAGCCAACCTCGCTCGAAACAAGTTCTTAGAGGTCTCGTATCTTGCTATACGAGATTGCTCTCCATAAAGTTCCTTTGTATGGAGAAATATGCCATCTAGGGACATATCCTCGTGCATCCTCTGATGTTCATTGTTCATCGAGGCAAGCACGATGCACTTGGCTCTCGCGCAATCTAAATCCCAGGTTTTGCGAATTTCCTTATCCGCATTGCTGGATTTGGGACCAGGGACAGCAGGTGCCGTAGCGGTGAGGACGTACCCCAGTTTGTCATAGGTCAAAGCCATTTTGACATTCCGCAGCCAATTTTTATAGTTTGGCCCCGTCAGTATATTTTTCTCTAAAAGTAACTTAAGTCCAGTCATTTTCAGGGTCGCTGCAATTAGGAGAGAGAGAAGAAAACTCTTTAGCATGATGCTCTAGCAAGTTTAGAGTGGTTTTTAGTTTATCTAAACTTGATGGCTCCCACTGTTTCTCGAATCCTTCCTCAAACCATAAAAGAAGAATTAGCCAGGACTATTCTCACCGTACAATACTTGCTTAACCGTTCAGCCAGGCTGGTGTCGGTACTTCGAGGGAGGTTTTCCAACGCTTTCGCGAAGTTCCTTAATTAAATAACCTCTTTTCTCTGGGGGCGTAACCCCGCTGACACTTTTCTGGACACCTACTAGGTTTATAGCATTGATCGTTAAGTGACGAATATCCTGATAAGTAGCATATACTCACAGTAGGATCGGGATCCAAATATCATCGTCTGATAATGCTGTAGGAATGCTACCAACATTCATCAAACTCAAAATGGTATGCATCTCTTTGCAAATTTCAGTTTCTTTAGAAATTCCCGATATAGATTTTAGCCCCATGCTCTTATGATCTTGACTAAGGGCCAACAAATCATAAGTCACATGTCAAGTTCTGCCCATCGTTATCCTGTTGATTTGAACCCATCCGTATACTCTTGACTAAGGGCCAAACAAAGTAATACGACTGTCCCAAACCAACTCATCTATCTATGCAACAAATGAATACCCCAGCAGCTACCAATCACTATGTCTTGACTAAGGGCCAAACAAACATAGCTTGAATACTACTGACCATTCATAAGAAATGACGGAGGGCTACGACTGGTTTTGGCGAAACCGTGAACGTAGTGAACTTGATATAACCGAAGGAACCTGATAGCTTTTAAAAGGAGTGGTTAAAGCTCCGCATTTAAAAATATCTGTTTTTAAAAATAACCGAGTGGTTTCTTTTAAATTGTTCCAACGATTTAAACTTGGTTTATTTTCTTTGCATTATAGATAATGCGTCCCATCATTAACCTATCATTGCAGAATACAACGAAAATACAACGTCCTCTTATGCCATCCGCATTCGCCACGGGGTCCCGTCATCACCCGTTAGGTTACTTAACTAACGACAGAGCGGGGGCTGGGCTAGCGCGGGTGTAAAACATAAGTGACGTCTAAATAGCTATCATATATATAGATATTTTACATTCGTCTGATGCAATGATATTCATTCCAGAACACAGATAAACAATATTGGATTTGCAAGCAATCTGTATTTCTTTTGAGCCTGCAAGAAAAGACAGATTACACAGTTGTGATGAATAGCCGTTACCCCACCCTCGACCCCTACGGGTACGGCAAACTACCCACCTGGCAGTTTGTGTACCCCACCTTGGGTCAGTCCTAGGAGCAAAAAACAGTAAAATGAAATAATACAACGGTGGATACAACCGCAACCTGGATGTGCCCCGCAAAAATAATATTACAACAAATTACATTTACAACAAATGAATTAAACAATAACCCATTGCAAAACCCCGGCTAAACACCACAACAGTCCAATACAGTTTATATGCACAAACAGATATAACCATTTCAGAAATGTGCAACCCCCTGCCAACCGACATACTAGCAGTTAGGGGAGGTTTACGAACACATTAAACAATCACAGATATAATCCAATATGCAAATACTGTACAATTTCGATCGATTAAACATCTTTAAAATTGCTCCAAAATCTGCTCTGTATACTGGAAACCTGAGCAAAATTAAAATATTCCAGAAAACCCCTAATTACACAGAGAAGCAACAGAAGAAAATTGGGTTCCTGACTCGCCAACTCGGCGGCGGAAGCGCGGCGACTCAGTAGGCTGAGGCCGCGGTTCCGCGGCGAGTTAGGCGATTCAGGGGCCTATTTTTCTTGGGTGTTCTACTGGTGTCTTTTCAAGCTCTCTGAACACACCTGAAAAATTTTTGGACTTCATTTCAAGTTCGACAGAAACTGAACAGATTTACGGTTTTCCGGCTTCGTTTTTCCGTTCGAAATTCGTACAAATTTGCAATTAAGTTATTTATTGTTTAGCGAGGCTCTGATACCACTGTAAGTCGATGTAGTACACCCCAGTACTTGTGGGGAGGCGGAATTTTCAAAAACGATCATGTTTAAGGAACGAACATCGACTAACCGCTTGAATCGAAGCTAAACTATAAATAACCGTACACAAAGTGTTTCTTATCTATTGTGTTTAGGGATTATACCTAATGAAACCTGTCCTTCGTCTTTGCGATCTCCTTGTTCTCCTCGACCTTCTCTAGGTAGTAGACGATCCACCCGAGAGCAAAACTCCAAACTACACCTCTAACTTGAGGTAACTAATCTACTTTGATTGCTAATCAAAGAAGAAAGGATGATATAGAGTGAAGGTAATGGATGTTTAAGTCTAACTAATCCTTTGATCTCAACACATGAGGATTAAAGATTAGTCTCTTGAAGATGAGAGCTTGAGGAGAGAGAATGTGAGATAATATTATGAGATGAGATTGAGTGTATCATAATATATTATGAAGCATTCTTATTTTTAGAATAATGAATAATAGAAATGAATAAGCATGCTTCATAAATGAAAAGAGGTGATTCATTAAGCATGTGTCATTATCATTTATGGTGCAATAATGATAATGATGAATCACTCTCATGACTCACAATCTTATCCAAAGTAACCTCCTTAGTCACATCTTCTAGAAGCTTCTCGTACAATTACGAGAACGCCCCTCCAATCCGCAAAAATACGGAAAAACTTTAGACTGTAAAAATCCAATAACCGGATACCAGTAACTGGCTTAAACCAAAGCCGACTGGTAAAAACTGTCCGATACGTGCGTAAACGCACGTATGCGTCCGAACCCTTGTCGTAAAACCATACGACCTCTATATCGTTTCGCCTGGAATAGGAAACTCTCTGTGTGGGACTCTAGAGACTCGACTACTACGCTGGCAGTGGGTTTAACCACAGACCGCAAGCGGCACTAGCTGTACGTAACGGTCCCCAGGTAGTTGTCGATAAGAAGGCCGATGAGAAAACCCATCCGAACTCCTACTGAGTCTGATGTGACAATCTCCATACAGTCCGGTCCGTTCGTCCAAGACTATCGCATATCGGGCCTAGGGGGGCGGCAAGCGTCAGTCCCCTAATAGCGGTATAAGTCGTGTCGGAGGGAAGCCCATTACACCCTGAGAAACTACTGGAACCTACCAGCAAATCTCGCTTGCCCTGGCCAGGGACTTTGCGTAATGGCTCTCTGACACAGCACGATATCTACTCCCAATACCGGGAGGGACGAATCCTGTCTAACCGCCACTGCCTCCAAGTGCTCGGGACTGCATTCAACTGCTACCTGTTTGCACGACTCCTTTAAGCCGTGGTAGGGTAGCAATCTAAGAACAGTGGGACACACTCGAGGCGAAGTAGCAGTGTCAAGTCTGCGGACTATGCTGTACTCATGTCACCTGGGAACTGCTCACTGACGACTGGTATCAAACCAACCAACAGTTCCCTGTGAGTCCTGTCCGGTGTACCCGTAACCTAACGAGCACCTGCATACTATCTCCAGTACGACGTACTGACGGCTGTGGGACAGACCATCTCCCCAACTGGGATGAGAAGCGTACACACCAGTCTACTCCGGAGTATCGATGCTCTGTCTCGATAATCCAATGACCAGGGACCTGAATAAGGATGTGCTTGTAGACTACCCAGCCCCCACTAGTGTGACTGCCATCACAACGCTGGTAGACAAGCAAGATCCTAAGAGCTCTATTAATACGTACACTCACATATTAAGATAGAAAAACCAAGTAGCATACTACCATGTTTAGCAAGACTGTTATATACATATGAATATCCCAAGCTTCCATTAAGTAATATACAAACTAGTATGATACAGTAATGGCCTTCTAGGGCATAAACACTAACACTACTTTCATATTGATTTCTGCAAAGCAGGCCTGGTACCGTTCAGGATTTTGTAAAGCATAAATAAGAACATCTTTGAGCTCTTTTAACAGAGCAAGGGCATCATAAATGTTAAGGAGAGAGAGGGGCTTTTGGAGATGAGCCAAGGTATTATAATCTACTAAAGAAGAGCTCGAGTGTTTATGGGCAGGCTCTCCATCATCCTCTTCTTTTGCAATTTGTTTTTCCTTTTACTTTGGGGAATTTCCTTATATTGGTGCCAACACCTTGTTGCTTCAAACTTGGTTCTGGTTGGCTTTTGTGGCAGGCTCGTCGTTTTCTTTGGTAAAATAGAGCTCCTCGGAATCACGTCAAGATGGATGCTGTAGCAGGTCACCACCGGAACTTCGCAACCATTGTTGCCCCCTAATTATAACAACCCTAAATTTCCTATACAAATTTTTTTCAAAATATTTTTTTTCAATATCCATAAAGGGGTATTTTAGCCTGAGCACAAGATATAAGTAATTATTTTGCTTTTTAATTACAAGTTAAAAGAATGTAACAACTCCATTTTTAGTGTACAAAAATTTTCTTTAAAATTAATGTATACTTGGGGTATTTACATTTACTGTTATTACTTTAAGTATTTAATTAGCTCCATAATTTCAAGAAGGAGCTTGTGGCTCATTGGTAATACCTTGCACTGCTGAACCAAGCCACCAAAGTTCAAATCTCATACCCCACATTATTTTTTTATATTATTTTCTTTTTAAATTTTTAGAAGTTCAAGAGTCAACACGTGCTAACTCCCAATTTTTCCACTACACATGAAAAAGTGAATGCACCAGTAAGCACACCAACCGACGGTGCCCCTCCCCATCGCCGGACTCGGGCCGACGCCGCCGGCTGGACTCGGCCGGACCGCCGAGTCCCCTTCGCCATTGTTGTGTCTCTTAGGCTACTCTACCTCCCTACACACTTCAATTTTCCAGATCAGTTCCAGAGACCTTTGAAATCCCTATTTACTCTATTTTTAATGAATTTTAATACATTTTTACATTTTTTTCAATTTAAACTCTTCATCTACCCTAACCCTAGCCTAACCCTATAAATACCACCCCTACACTCTACCCCCTCATCCCAAAATCCTGAGCCAACTCTCAAGAAATCTTTAGAAACCCTAGTGTGCAATCGAAGTGAGTGAAAGACGAAGTTCCGGCGGATTTTCCGGCAATGACCCTAGGAGATCCCAGCGATGAAACGATGCACCGGTGACTCCTCCCGATCCATCTTCCTCTTGTCTTTGATCGAAACCCGTAAGTCCCAATATTATCTTCTCTATTCTTTTCTAGAAATACGAAATTTCAAAACCCGACGGAATCGGAATAAATCCGATTTCTGATTCGGTTCTTTATAAAACCTAACTCTTTCTTTAATACAATCATGCTACAACCACTACATGTTGACTATTAAACACTAACTAATTATATTGAACAAGTTCTATATCAAAAATAATTGCTATTTCCATTTTACCGTATATTTTCATTAAAATACCACATAGTTTCATTTCTACTTTTAAACCATCAAAACCATACTATACTTTTAAGTAGATCACGAGGTAATGACCTACCTCCTCACACACTCATATGCATCATAGCACAATACTTTCGGGAACATAGAATACGGGAAAACGACATCTTGTTAAATAAATACCATTACTTATAAAACCATTTTTCTTAATGATTTAGTATTTTCACAAATCTTTGCAAAGCGCCACTACAACCCATTTAGGGAACCCGTTCGGGATGGTGCGAATTATCGCACATCCTCGGTCTTAGTAGTGCGGGATGCAGACCTCCGCAAGGAGCATTCGGTCTCAAAAGATTTAAATACGAAAATCTAAAGAAAATGAGATTTCTAGAAATATAATATATATTAAAAATTATTTTTCATATAAATATATGTATATTTATCCTTAAAATATCTATTTTGTAATAATATAAATATACCATTTTTTTTATAAATATCATAAGAATCATTTTACACTAAAATACCGTGAATTCCATATAAATCAATATTACAAATAAATACCTTTTATTATGGAATTAGGATATTTTCACTAGAAATATCACAATATAAAATCTATATTTATTACAACTCTAAAGACGAATAATAAATACTTTGGGTGTATTTTAAAAAGTATATAAAAGTATTTTTACATAATACCCCCTCAAGTTCTATAAATTACCCTAAGGACCCTAGTAAACATAGGTTTAAGCGGGACCAATCTCTTGAGCCTCAGGGAGCCGGAGAAGTGGATGCTTGCCAAACTAAGGTAGACAACTTAACAACGGTGTTATCAACACGGTAATCGTCTTTGAAAATGAAACAAATCCTTCCGCCCATGTGCAGCGGTAACCGATAACATCAAAACAATCAGGACTTCAATTTACTTTTCTAATTGTCTGACTCTGAGTGAGTCTCATTATAATCTGACTTGAATATGATTCAAGTACAATCTACAATCTACAATCTACAATCTACAATTTACAATATTACAATTCAACATGAATCCATGAATCCATTATTCCATATATTCAATCTGTCAACTTGACCGAACCGAACCATGGATATACATCACATTTACATGATTATATAGTTACATCCATGAATCTACAGTTACATACATGATTCTCCAGTTACATCTGTTTACTGATATCATGGTTTCGGTCAGTCATCCAAACATACAATCTATATAGTTTACAATACAAGACAATACAATACAACAATACAATCAAGATAACACAGGGTTTAAGAGGTAGACTGGTACGGAAGGTGTTAAAAGTGGCACGAGACTGCAAGATTAAGACACCTAACCTAAATCCAATTGCCGTTGTTCCGGGTTGTATAACGGAGCCTTGTACATTCCGTTTGCCCTGGTCTCCAGCATATAGGGACCCCTTTCATATACACTGGTATCCTTCTGTACCAAGTTACAAACAACAGCGTTAACACAAAATTATAACAACATAATGCAACTTTAAAAGCTACATTCTTTCTGTCTATTCTATTTCTCCCTTATCTTTGGGACTTACCGAGCAATCTGTTCGCTGACGACATTCCCTTCTTTCTTTTGTGAATGTCGTCAGGTGATCTGGACACGTCAGAGATCGAGCCCACTGCTGAAGACTTGGACCAATTCAGTGAAGACCCCGAGCTCTAGTTCATTGTACACTTTCCATTCAGTACTTTTCATTTCTGTTATGCCATTGTTTAGGCATTGCTTTTTATCAGTTGTATTTACTTTCCATGTATTGTACAGAAAGAATGTGAATAAATAAAGTTGTTGTTATATTATATCTTGTCTCTTGTGTATTTACTTTTATATTGCTTAGATACACTTAGTGTATTTATTTCAGAGTAAATACATAGCGGCCTCGTCGCGTCCTCTGCCCGTACATTGGGAAGTGGGGCGTGACACTAATTCTTCTAAAATTGCTGCTGCTTCTCTAGAGAAGAACTCCTTCAATTTAATTAGGGTTCTTTCCTTTTGCATATAGTCCTTAAGGGAATCGAAATATTTTGGGATGGCCAATTTCTTCACAGGCCCCTCTTCGAGAAGTGCCGTACTCTTCTTTTTCATCTTATTACGAAGTTTGAGGCTCTTGGATTTTGAGTTCAATCTAGCCAACTTGATAGCCGGGCAATGGGCTCTACTTGATTCTCTCATTCAGCCCTGAGTTCCTTCTGAAGTAACTTCAACATTTTCTCCGTCTTTCTGGATATGTATATGCTCCTGCTGGGAACTTAGGCACACTAGCAAACTAATTTTGTAAGATGGCAACATGGATTTCAAAAATTTCTAGTTTTCTATAGTTCTGAAACCAAGAATCGAACTAAAGAGCTAAGACTTGTATACAAAACCAAGTGAGCTAAACTAATCTACTATGTGTAGAATACTCACATACTCAAGCTTTCTTCAAGTGCTCCGGATTGCGCTTACAAGCCGGTCCTTCTTTGCCGAAGATGATCCACCTGAAGAAAACGATCTAAGCTTTAGTTTCGCCTAGCGAAGCAACCGACGCTTCAAGGTATCTAGCAATGGAAAGTGGGGATATAGGAATTTTTCACTATCCTTTTCTCTCATTTCCAAATCTCAAGTGAGCAACTAAAGAAGAGGAGGAGGAGGAAGAAACATGAGCATGAGAAAAAATGAGCAAGCATGTAGAAATGAAGAGAGTAGTATGTAGAAAAAATAGAATGGCTTTGCAATTTTACAACCATGCAAAAAATATCTCACAACATTTTACAATAAACTAATAAAGGCATACCACTCTATATACCTCTAACTATGCTCATACCACCTCACCCTCCACATCATTTGCAAATGATTTTCTAAAACGAAAATCATATAATGAGGTGTCCATCTTTTAGAAGATATTCCGTATAAATACGGAATACAACTCGGTATATGTATCGAAATATATATGCGTATTCGTATAAAAATACGAATAGCCTTCAGAAAAAATGAATAGTGAACAATTATACTAGAATACATATATTAATATATATATATATATATATAAATTATTAAATCAAAACATGATTTAATAATCCGGCTTAATCCTAAACCGCTAGTATTATCAACCGTCTGATTAAAGTCTGTGTAGCTTGTACACATATTTAATCGAAAACATGTATGTACCAACATACGTCATCTACATCATATCACCTGAACCGTGAAAACCCTCTATGTGGGACTCTAAAGACTCGTCAATACGCTGACAGTGGGTTTAACCATAAGCACGTCAGCGGCACTAGTCGTACGTAACGACTGTCTAGGTATTGAGCGAAAGGAAGGCCGACGAGCAAACTCATTCGTACCCCTACTGAGCCTGTCTGTGACAATCTACATATATTCCGGTCTGTTCGTCTAAGAGTATCGCATATCGGGTCTAGGGGATGGATAAAGTCAGACTCCTAATAACGCGATATTTCGTGTCGGTGTGAAGCCCATCACTAACTGAGAAACAACTGATTCAAATCAGTAATTTTCGTCCACCTTGACCATGGATTTCTGGTGATGGCCACCCGTGCACAGCGCGACATCAACCCCCAATACCAGGATAGATGAATTCCTGACGATCCGCTCATGTCTCCATGTGGCTCGGGACTGTACTCAACTAAAACCTATTTGCACGACTCCTTTGAGCCGTGATAGGGTAGTAATCAAAGCACAGTGGGAACTCACACGAGACAAATGACAATCTCAGGTTGACAGACTAACCTGTATTCATGTCACCTGAGAACTGCTATCTGACAATAGGTATAATACTATCTAATATGTTCCCGGCGAATCCGTCCAGTGTAACTCATAACCCAATGAGCACCTGCCTACTATCTTAGGTGACTAACTAACACAAATGGCTTGTGAGACCGGCCACCGCCCCTCGTCGGGATCTCGAAAAGTATACACTAGTCTACTCCAGAGTATCGATGCCCAGTTCCGATACTCTCTCGATTAAGGACATTTAAGGATGTGCTTATGGACCACCCAGCTCTTATGTATATGATCGCCATTATAATACTGGTAATTAAGCAAGAATCCTATGGGCTCTATCAACATGTAATAGTGATTTTTAATACAATATAATACATGTACATGATGATAGAGACAAACTAGATAGCATACTATCATCTCGGGTAAGACTGTTCTACCCGTATAGGTCGTCCCTCAATTATTGTAATCGCTTGCCCGCGATTACAATAATTGCCTTGAGGGCACTATATCCAACATCTCCATGAAGGTTTGGCTGATTGGCATCATTTCTTGGAGAGGAAGATTGAGCTGTTTGTTCCCAGAAGACTTCGACTTCCATTTGTATGAAGTTGGCGGTCGCTGCTTGATTGTTTGCTAACACGCCATTAGACAGTTCTATTTCTCCGGCCTTGTATTGTTTCTCGACCCAATCCTTGAAAATATAGCATTCTTCGATTGTATGCCCTAATACTTTGTGATATGGGTAGTACATAAGATTGTCGGTCATCTTTGCTTCATGCGGTCTTTTTTATTCTGGCAGTTGTAGACCGTTGTTCAGAGCGTTTTTGAATATTTTACGGACTTTGACCCTTCTGAAAGAGTAGATCTTATTCTTATCTTCTAGATTCGATCCTCCTCCCCCAAGTACTGATTTTCGAGGCTGGTCAATCTTTGACCCGCCCGCTCTTTGCTTGCCCTTGTTATCAGACGTATTGAAAAAGTCTGTATTATTGGAACTTCCGCCTTTGAGGCTATCGTCTTTCCGGTTCCTGGATTTATTATTAACTTGGAGGTCCGGAATAGACTCATCCTTCGAGCGTTCCAACATTTAAATCCTTTTGATCAGCTCTTGAAATGTCTTGAGACCCGCTATGCATAAGAACGGAGTCATCCAGTTATCGATATTTCTTATAAGAAGTCTAACGGATTGGTCCTGCTCTGATGGCTGTTCGCACTTGACGCTAAGATTACACCATCGGGTTATAAAATCCGTGATGCTTTCATTGTTCTCTGCTTTGGTTTTCATAAGGTATGCAATAGTGATTTCATCGCTGACACTCATGAATTTTTGTTTGAACAGAAATTCCATTAATGTTGTGACCGAGTCTTCTGGTATGCTTGAGTACCAATCGAAAGCAATATGGTCAAATTTTTAACAAATTGCCAAAAGAGTAGCACGTCATTGCCCATGTTATTTATGCATGACGCTTTGAAGTGAGCAACGTGTTGATTGGCATTTTCTATCCCGTTGAATTTTTTGAACTTAGAGACGGCATATGCACTGTGATATTCTACCCGATCATACCGAGCAGGATACAGCCTCCCACTGTTGCTACAGTTTTTCTATGCTTCAGCCTCAGCCACCAGTGTTTTGACTTTGCTGGTGACTAAGTCCATGATTTTATCTTGTGCCAGCATGCCTCCATCTAGCGTCAAGACTTCCCTTATGGCTAATTGTGGCCGACTTTCATGAAGATCTACCGCCCTCGGGCAGGTGGGGATAGGTGCCGGCTGTTTTAGGACGTTATTCCCTAGCTCATGGGTAAAGCCTTGCGCTTGCTGGGACTGCACCTGAGCGACTTGTGTTGTGAGCTGCATCACAACATTTATTAGGTCATCAAAATTTGAATAAACCTTGGTGATCTCCTTGTTCTTTCCCTTCAGTTACTTCTGGAGGTTTTCAAGCAATGCTCATTCCGTGTTCGTGGGGATGAAGGCTGGCTATCGCCGCCTGAGTCCGATTCTTCAGGAATCGCGGCCTCTTTTTGCTTACCCGCATGAGTATGGTCTTCATTATCATCCGGAGAAAGATGGGACTGGGAAGTACCAACCACGCCCAATTTAGATTGGGCATAGAAAGCGGCGGTCGATTACTTCTCCTTGCTTCGAAGGTTAGCACCAGAACCCAACATATAGACCATATGGATTGTATACCCGGTCATTTCCTTATCATTGGCAACAATGCCTGCTGGTCTTTCAGACTATCGTCGTGGCCCATCCTTTCCATGGAAGGACATGTGATTGAAGACAGTCGGTCTAGCTGGGGTCTTGGGTGGTACTGACACTCTCCTTTTGCATTCTCCCCATTGCTTTTGCGCAATGAGGACCGCCGGGTAGACTTTTGATGAGTTAGTGTCACGCTTTTGAGTCAGGGGCTTAGATACACCTCTTTGCAAGAATCTATGGATAAGACTCTATGAATCGCTTGCTTTTTGATTTTAGCAGTCAACATTTTTCGAAACCATCTTTAATGGTTCAAAAGAGTTGGTGATTTTCACAGCCGGCCCGGCTTTTGTCGCGGGGTAACCACATTCCTGAAATCTCACGCCCTCCAATTGAGCAGGAGCCCTAGCTCTTTTGTTGGCTCTGTATCCGATTCATTTCCGCCTTATTTTCTTAGTTTTTAGGGCTTGGCGGGCATCTGCTTTCATGGAAGCCGCTGTAGGTCGATTGACAGAGAGTCTACAAAAGACGCTCGAGTGTGCGGTTGTCACGGGCATTGCCTGGTCTTGCCTAGGACATCTTGTGGTCACCTTTGAGTTGATGGCCTTGTCTATAGTTGGAGCGACAGATAGTCGATCGAACAAAGATTTGCGTGCTATCCCAGTGTTGTTGCAATTACAACATTCGACATTTTCCCCTTGAGGCCAGTTTAGCCACTTGACTTGCTGGAGCCTCCGTGGTATGAGAACTAAAGGCCGGGGTGAATGTGATGGACCGGAACTGAATGGCTGTATTGTCCACTGCTGCATGAGCTTGGAGTCGCTCGGGCAGTTGTATTGAGTATGTATTTGACAGGGTCGCATTAGTAGCTGAGCCGATTCTCGAAGACATCGCTATTGATGGTTGTTGCACGTTGTTGAGAGTTGATGATTGTTGATCTGCATGAAGAAGCATGATTTCCGTACAAATGATAATTTATACGTTGAATGAGTTTGCATGACTGTTGGACCAGAAATATGGGAGGAGAGACTAGTCCCACCGGACGTGCCAGAATCTATAGAGTGTTTTTTCTCACTCCGTTTAGATGGATGCGCATCTAGGCTTGTACAGATTCTCCCTGTCTGTCAGAGGCATGGGTTTATTTATTGTGGGGGTTCTAATCTCTAGCAGCCGCATACAAAACTGTTGTTAATTACCTCTTGTTTTGATACGAGAGCACTTTTGATTAATAGGTCATGCATATCGTGTGAACTGATTTGGGAATATATATGTGCGCGAAATGATGTTTACTTTTACATAACTTTTGCCTCACGGAGTTTATGGGGATCCCGTGTACGAATGTATGAGGGGGAGAAATAAAGAGAGAGAGAGAAACGGATATCCCATGGGGGTCCCTGCAATGGGTGTCTTATTGGAGATGACCGCCACGGATATCTCATTGGAGATGCCCGCGAGCGGGTATCTCATTGGAGATGCCCGCGAGCGGGTATCTCTTTTGAGATGTCCGCTGCGGGTATCTTTTTGAGATAGATATCCGCGAGCGGATAGTCCTTAAAGATATCTGCACATGGGTATCTTTTTTGGATATCCAAGCGGGTGTCATTTATAGTAGAAATTCTTTTGCAAGGATTTCCGAGGCGGACATTCCTCTTGCAGGGGATGTTTGTGGCAGAGGTCCTTTTGGGGATCCCTGCCAAAGAGTGAGGCGGTGAGGATTGGATGAAAAACCAATGGCTTTCGTCGTAGTTCTTCATCGACGATCCTTGTTGCCATCAGTCATGTTTACTCGGAGGGCTCTTATTCTCTTCTTTCTTGAGATTTGATAAAGCAAGGTTTCCCTTTTTCTAAGTTTTGATTTTTGGATCTTGAGTTTTTGGTGAAGTTTTCGTTAAAGTGATGGGTTCTCTTTTGATTGGTTGTTTTGGGGAAGAAGATGGAGCAAGGAAATGGAAGAGACCCAAAAGGAAGAGAACTCATTTTGGGTCTATCACTTGAGGAAGAAGAGAGATGAGATTTTATCGCAAGAGAAAGGAGGCACAAAACTCTAGAGAATAGAAGATGAAGCAAATTAGTTATCATTTCTTTATTTGGTGGAGTTTAAATACCCCTTACATGTTTGGACTTGAGCCTTTGGGCTTTACGAAATTGGTTTTTTGTCCATTTTTCTTACATACTCCTCCTTATTTACATATCAAATTTATTTATTACATTTTCTTTTTCCTCTCTTGGCATAGGGCCGGCCTTCATGTTTGAGCTTGGGCTTGGCTTGGGTTCGGGCCCGCTTGGCTTGGGTTCGGGCCTGGGGTTCGTGGGTGTAATTGGTGTAATTTTTGACCCCAACAGTTTCACTATCAAATAAAGAAAGAATATTTAGCAAAAGGTTTATAAATTCCAATATCAAATACGGCAAACAATGATACACTCAAACGTAGAATGGTAGCGAACTGGATGAATAGCTAGCAGCGGCTTCAATTTAGAAAACGGCAGTTGACTTGCGGTATGAAGCTGGCAGCCCATCCATTCGGAGAAGCTGGTTTCATCAAACGTAGAAGGGACCACTACGTTAATAGCCCATTTGTAACAACCCTAAACTTTCTGTACAATTTTTTTTTCAAAAATACAGAAAGGCATACTTGAGCCTGAGCACAAGTTATAAGTTTGTTTTACTTTAGAACAACAAGAAGGAGCTTGTAGCTCATTGGTAAGACATTGCACTGCTGAACCAAAGCACCATATTTCAAATCCCATCAGCAACACATTATTTTTATTTAAAATTCTTTTAATCTTTTAGAAGCCCAAGAGTCTACACGTGCACTACACGTAATAGGGTAAGTTACAGAATAAACAAACGTAACCACAAGACTAGACCAATCTTCAGGGACACGTGGCAACAAGACGAGCCCCGACTCGGGCCGGCGAACCGCGTGACTCGGCCGGCGCCGCCGGGGCAACTCGGTCTGATCCTTAAATTTCTTTAACCCCCTACACCCTTTGTCCTACCCCACTCCTCCTGCACTGTTTAAATTCTCTACAATTAACCAGAGAATTAAAATACCCCCTTTTAATCCTTTTTAATGCAAATTTAAATACAATTTTTATTACACCCTTTCACTACCCTAAACCCTAGATTTTTCCTATAAATACCACCCCACAAATCACCCCCCTCACTCACAAATCTCTGCCCAAACTCTCAAGAAATTCCAAAGACTTTTTGTGTGCAAGTGGAGTTAGCAAAGAGCGAAACTCCGATGAACTTCCGACGACGACCCGAGGAGATTCCGACGACGAAACGACGCACCGGGACCTCCTACCTCTTCCTCCTTCTCTCTTCTAGTCTAATAACCTGTAATTCCCTACTTCACCTTCTTTTCTCTATTCTAAAAACATTTAAAACTAAAACCCGACGGAAGCGGAGTTAATCCGACTTCCGATTCAGTTTTTCCTTAAAAAGTTCTATTTTTCTTAAACACAATAATACCAAACTCTTATGTCATAACCATTAAACATTAACGAAGACAAAAGAATAATTTTGACATCAAAATAATAACCGTAGCAAGTTTTATTACATTTTTACATTAAAATACCCTCATGTTTCATTTCGACATACTTGAACTTTTTAAACCGTATTACTTAGAAAACTCACGAGGTAATGACTTATCTCCTTACAACACACATATCTAACATAGCACGATGAAATTTGAGAACATAGATTTGGGAAAAATACGACTTTACACATAACTACCTCCGACTTATAAAAAACAGTTTTCTACAAGTTGTGTATTTTAACAAATCATTGCAATTGCGCCTCTACAACCCATTTCGGGGAACCCGTTCGGGATGGTGCGGATTATCGCACATCCTCGGACTTAGTAGAGTGAGATGCAGACCTCCGCAAGGAGAATACGATCTCGAAAGATTTAAAATACAATTTTTTTTAGAAAATATGATTTCTATTATAAATAAAACATATATTTTTAATAAATAAATATATATGTAATTAATATCAAAATATCTATTTTTAATATTTTTAATATTCCACATTTCCAAAATTCAAGAAAAACATTCCATTTATAAGAAAATACCATACTGTCACGACCCAAGTTTGGCCCGTAACCGGCACTTAAACTACGTAACGTCAACAGGCGTACGCAACTCAAGTAAGCCAAAACCCAGAAATCTAAACCACCCAAATCTGGATCAACGGAGAAAAACACAGTTTTAACATTTTGAAAATCACAAGTAAAATCTCTAACTCTTGTTTTCTTTCTTGAAAATTTCGGCAGCACCTCCTTTGTAAAAACTAGCCCCGAAAACGGGTACAACACAGATAATGATGGAGATAGTGCCCTCAGAGTCAATTATTGGATCACAGGCACGTGATTGCAATGATTGAGGAAGGACCTATACCGGTAGGACAGTCTTACTCAAGATGATAGTATGCTATCTGGTTTATCTTTATCATCGTGTACTGTTTCAGATGACCTTACAGGTCACTATTGCACGTTGATAGAGCCCTTAGGATTCTTGCTTGACGGCCAGCAATATGATGGCGATCATATACGTGGGAGCTGGGGTCTATAAGCACATCCTTAAAAGGTCCCTAGTCGTGGGAGTTTTCGAGACAGGCATCGATACTCCAGAGTAGACTAGTGTATACAGTCGAGACCCCGACGAGGGGCAGTGGCCGGTCTCACAAGCCACTGGTGTCAGTTGGTTCACCTAAGATATATACAGGTGCTCATTGGGTTATGAGTACACCGGACAGGACTCGCCGGGAACATGCTAGTTGGGATTATACCAGACGTCAGATAGCAGTTCCCTGGTAACATGTGTACAGGTTAGTTCATCGACCTGAGATCGTCATTTGTCTCGTGTGAGTTCCCACTGTACTTTGATTACTACCCTACCACGGCTCAAAGGAGTCGTGCAAACAGGTTTTAGTTGGGTACAGTCCCGAGCCACATGGAGGCAGTGAGCGGATCTGCAGGGGTTCGTCTCTCCTGGTATTGGGGGTGAGGTCGCGCTGTGTCTAGGAGAGCCATTACACAAAGCCCTCGGCCGAGGCAGGAGATTTACTGGTAGGTATTCCAGTAGTATCTCAGGGTGTTCTGGGCTACACTCTGACACGACTTGTACCGCTTTTGGGGGTCTAACTTTTACCAACCCCCTAGGCCCGCCATGCGATACTCATAGACGAACGGACCGGACTGTATGGATATTGTCACTGACAGTCTCAGTAGGGTGTCTGGATGAGTTCGCTCATCGACGTCCCTTTTGGTCAACACCTGGTATCCCGTTACGTATGGCTAATATCTTTGACGTGCTAGTGGTTAAATCCACAGCCAAAGTGTTGACGTGTCTTTAGAGTCCCCCACAGACCGTTTCTCAAGTTTCGGACAAAACGCTGTAGAGGCCGTATGGAGATATGGCAGGGTTCGATCATATACGTACGGTATTGCACGGATCATGATCGGACGGATAATACTAGCGGGCTTTGGTTTAAGCCGGATCCTGGTATTGTACAGTGTAGATTTTGTCTCTTTGCATTTGTATTTAGTGGGAATACAAATGCGGGTATGTATATACAGTCACGGGGTTTTCCTGTAATTTATTACGGGATCAGTTTTTTGAAGTTGCCAGTTTGTATTCCGTTTCGGCCAGTTTTCCTTTGTTCCTTCCTGGCCGGATTTTTCCGATGGAGGGGGTTATTTCCATGTGTACAAATTAGTTTTGTTGAGGGGGTTTCTTTTAAATGAGGGATTATGATAATACAAGCATCTTTGCTTTTTCTTTCATCATGGCTAGCATTAATGAGATGAGTATTGATTTGGATTTGGATTAGAAATTGATGTGATATAATTTCCTTGTTATCATCCATTTCTTTATCGTTACCTCCACACACTCTTGTGCTTACCCCCCTTCATATTTCCCTTGCCAAATTTTTGGCCGGCCACTTGATGGAGAGAGAGAGGATTCATTTTGGGAGTGGTGAAATTTCATCATCTCATATTTCTTTGCTTGCTACTAAATTCCCAAGTTCATTTACAAGTTCATTTCCTCCATAAAAAAGGCAACTTCACAACCCCATGAGACAAACATTACTACACTTAGCCTGCAACATCCTTGGGCACGTCGACTCACCAACTTCGTGCTCGAGTTTCCTCGGTCCAGAGGTGGGAGCCCGTAAAAGAACCCGGCGATGTGGTGCCCGTTCCGACGAGGAGATGAAGACCGGAGATTCCGCGAGGAGATCGGAGTGGAGGACGAAGACCGAAGGACACGGATCGCTCGGTATAGCATTCCACCCTTTCTCTTGTTTGCTAGGTATAGGTTAATGGTTCGATCCGGGTATTTAGGATGCGGTAGTGCCGGTTTAAAGTCAAGAAAATTTTTCGTTTTCGCATTTTGGCCTCGGATTGACGGTCGGGGCGCTACCGTAGTCCAACATGGTATCAGAGCCACGCCATTAACCTTTTCTAGCTTGCTCTAACGTGTTTAGAACTTCGATCGAACAAAAATTCCGAAAACCCGATTTCAAATGTGCAATTTTCTGTCGAAATTTTTTAGTGCTCTAAAAATTTTTCTGAGCATGTCGAAAAATCGTGCAGGGTTCTTTAAGCATTCTGTGAAAATTTGGTAGCTTGATCGCACTGTTCCACCGCGGAACCGCGTCCAAACCTATGCATTGGCCGCGGTTCCACCGCCACTTTAACTCCTTGCTTCACCAAATTTCTACAGTAACTATCTGACTTGGAAATAGGGTTTTTGGTATATTCTTTTTGGGCCCAGATTTATTTTGAGTGCTACAATTGTGCTTGGGGCCCACTTCGGGATTTTTGGTCGATCGAAAATTTTAAACATATTAGTTCACAGTATTTACATTATATCTGCGACCGTGAATGTCATTTGATCGGTAAATCCTGTCTAACTGCTATAGCCCTTTTAGACGGATTTGCGAACGTGACATTCACGTTGATGTTCTGTGTTGTGCTGTGATGTTGCGGATTGGTCGTGAGGGATAGCCTGGATGCAATGGTGGTACAGTTTTGTTTTATATGTACATTTGATATTGCGGGGCGAGCCTCCGACGTGTGGACTGTCGTCACTGCCTGTTTGTATATTATTCTTTTGGGGCACGACCGGGCTGAGGTCATTGTACCCGTTGTATGTATATTTTACTTTCTGTACTAGGATTACCCCGCGGTGGGGTGCACGGATAGCCGGGTTCTAGAGGGCAACGGGGCCGCATCTCATGGCTTTGAGACGGAGGGGGCTTCACTCTAGAATTGGTGGTCTATTCGCCGCACTCGTAGGGGGTACAGGTTGACCCAAGGAAGGGTGCTCAAGTTACCGGATTCCGTGAAGTGCTGGGTGGTCCATTCACGTCGTTGAAGGGGGCTGCCTCGCTTTAGGTTTTGGCGGGTAACTTGCCGCGCCCGTAGGGGTCTAGGATTTCATTGCACAGGCTATCCACACGACCAGGGGAACGTCGGGTTTCAGTAGCGGCTCTTTGAAACCCGAGGATCCGAGATATCTGTATTGTTCTGTAATGCTTATTACATTTCTGTGATGTTGCATTTTATCACGCCTTGAGCGAATATTATATATTGATATATATACTAGTAGATGTTGTATATGTTTTGCATCCGCGCTAGTCCAGTCCCCGCTCTGTCGTTAGTTAAGTAACCTAACGGGTGATGACGGGACCCAATGGCGAATGCGGATGGCATATACGTGCATCATTATTTTCGTTCTTTATTGGTGTGATCAATTGATGGGACTACATTGATTCGGATCAATGCAAGCAAAACAAACCTATTCTGAGGTTGTTGGAACATTTTTCAAAAAGCTGTTATTGCAAGGACGTTCGCTTTTGTTTTGCATAGTGGTATTCGGTTATGAATATCCAGCACCTCAGTCGACGAGGCAAGGGCCGAGATCCCTTCACCGGGAGTGACCCGTTGGACAGAAGTTTGCGTCAGGGCAATAACTTCACTATAGTCGATTACTTTTTGCTTTGCATCGTGGTATTCAGTTGGAATATCCTGCACCTCATTCTACGGGGAAAGAGTCGAGATCCCTTCACCGGGAGTGACCTCTTTAGCAAAGGTTTTCGCCACTATATTTTTATAAAAAGCTATGTTGTTCCTTCAACGATATCTAGTTCATTACGTTAAAAGGTTTTTCACCAAAAACCAGTCGTAGCCCTCCGTCGTTTCTTACAGGTATTACTTAGTATTCATGCTATGTATGTTGACCTCTGTCAAGGCACAGTGCTTGGTAGCTGGGTAATGCTTGTTTGTTGCATAAATGGGATTATTTAGGACAGTCACACGGTCATTTTGACCTCTGTCAAGGGCATGTTCGGGTGGGTCTAAGTTAATCAAGGAAAATGACGGGTTGAACTTGACTTGCGACTTATGATATGTTGACCTCTGTCAAGGTCATAAGCCGCTTAGGGTAAAAACACACATCGGGAGTTTCTTAAGAAACTGAAACTTACCAGGCATGCGCATACCTTCTGGAGTGTGATAACGTGAGTGAATTCCGTCACGTTATCATGCGATGATAGTTGGATTTCGATTCCCACTGATGAGTTGGTTTACTCCTCGGGTGATCCCGGCTAATTCTTCTTTCAGGTTTGGAGGAGAATTTGACGATACAGTGGGAGGTTTCCTGATTGGATAAAGTGATAACCATTCTGATCTAGGTTAAAGTGCACGCTGAGTGTTTCTTTTCTCTCTCTCTCTCTTTGGGAGCGACCATGACCCGACCCTTGACTATGACTCAGTGACCAAGTTGACCGAACCTTCTTAAAAACTGGCTTTTGGATTGTCAGAGTTGCATACCTCATTGCCACTCCTACTTTTACCCTTTTCTCCAGAACACCCCGTATTACTACGAACGTCCACTTCCATTGGATAAAACCATCGTATGGTTATACACGAACTCGAAGGAATTTATTCGAGGATGGTTTCTGGTTCTGGAGAAAATGAATAGGACTATTCAGTTGTCTTTTCCTTTTACCTTCTCTCAGGTTGCGAGTGCTCCTTGGATTAGGGCAGTACACCCATTACGCAAATTGGATAGTCTTCTTCCAAACCATAGGCTGGTGCCGAACGGTGGAGAATGAAGAAAACCAATTAGCACAACGATGGTGTACAGAAGGTATTAAGTAAAGACATATCAAGGGATTAGTAAGAGGGCAAAGTAAATTGCGACTGCTATTCACGACCAAACCAAGTGTTTCTTCGCCAATCCTAAATCACCTTTGTATTTCTCCAGGAAACACCGTATCACTACGAAGATCCACAGTTTATTGGATACTCCATCGTATGGTTATATATGAACTCGAAAGGAACTTGTTCCAGTTCGGGGATGGATTCTGGTTCAGGAGAAATAGTAATAAGGTTTATTCGGTTGTCTTTTATCTTCATCTTCTCTCGCATTGCGAGTGCTCCTAGGATTAGGACAGTACACCTATTATGCTTATTGGATAGTCTTCTTCCAAACCATAGGCTGGTGCCAAGCGGTAGGGAAAGAAGAAAACCACTTGGCCTAAAGGGGTGTACAGAAGATAATGACTAAAGACATATAAAGGGATTTGGAGAGATGGCAAAGAAATATACAGTTACAGTTGTGAATCTGATAATTGAAGAGGCATTACTAGGAATACCAGTATACCCCATCGAAACATTTCAATGTTTCAGTTTCACTGTGTACTGTTAAAAGAAAACCGATTTCCCAATTAGACACTTGCTCCAGGGTATGTATTTACCAGGTATGATTCTCACATCTGTATGGTTTTACAGACGATGAGTGGGAGTAAGTTATTGGGAATTAGGTGATCATCCTCATTATATCGGAATTCGTTGTAATTGGTGATATTTGAGGAAATCACCTGGGCTGTTTGCCCTACGGCAAATATTTGGTTTTGAATATCCGCTGTTATGCACCAATTTCAAATTGATATATCTGTACGTCTATTTTCATAGAGTGAGATATACCTTTTTGAAATTATGTCTATGACATTTACCTATATCAGTGGATGGTTAGGTAAGGAGCATTAAACAGCGGTGTAATTCTTCTTAACCATAAGTACAGTTTACAACCTACAACACACAGGGAGTGAGTTATTAGACTCAAAGGACTTATACAGAGTATTGTATGTTGTCCAGCGTCTATGAGGACAGAGAGGTTGGTCCTCGTACTATATTCGGTTTACTTGTGACTTCTCTAGTTCTTAGACATGTGTTTCGTACAAATGCAAGGTCCAAGTTTTGAGAAGTTATAGGTATATGAATAAAGTAGAGAACCAAGTATTGCAAGTATCAGGATTCTTTAAGGTGATCGAAAATGTAGATACTTGTGTATGGTATTCAGTTGATAGTAATGGTTTAAGAGAACTTGCTTCTCTTCAGGTTACTCATAATTGGAAGTACTCCTAAGTTGAGTAACGTTGATCGGCCTCTTTCCATTTAGTTGACATGCACTGGAGACAGCTGCATGATTTGAATCTGGTTCCAATTAAATCAGTTTCTGTATTGGATATAGAACAGTTCATATCTTGACGATGTTAAGGTACGGGGAGTTTTCCGGCTTATGCTTAAAACCAGACTCTGGATAACTCAAGGCACGTTTCTGTAATGGCTGTTTGTGGGTTGACCCGGGCTATGACGAGGGTTGACTTTTTACCATCTGGAAGATCAATAGTGATATTGTTCTAGACTCGCCACAGTTTTAATAAAAATGGATTTTCAGAAAAACAATAGTGGGAGTATGGTAGAAATGGAAGTAATTCCAGAACCGCAAACGATTACTGAAGATTTGATAAGAACCTAAAGAGTCAATCCGGTTTGACATTCCATTAGCCACTCCGCAGATTTGGTAGGTAACCTCAGGCGCTCGAGAGGTATTTTGGTATGCCTCAAGGACGGTGACGGGGAGGTTCTTGTTTACCCAGACTTGCCATTGCTATTGTTCCAGACTATGAGACCCGGCCGGAGGATGAGTATAGCGTCGTTCTAAACTGGCTTTAGAAGTGTACGTCTATATGAATCTGCCAGAGGGTAGTCGTAGTCAGTGGGAGTGGCGGAAGCATTGGTGGACAAGTGGCTTATGTCTATTTATGGACTAAAGCAGATATAGCGGAGATAGATCATCTATTTCTGATGTGACAGTCATAGGTTTGACTTCGTCAGAATAGGGGATGGATCTGTTAAGAAGGTAGTAGGGTGTGATGTCCTGACATACACAGAGTAGGAAGTGCAATTCCTATACTACGATCGGTTATACTTTGGTTGTCACACAGTGGTTTCTCCACATAGGATATTAATCCAGTCCTGGAGAAACGATCGGAAGCATTTTTATAACATAAGTGGATGTTCTAGGGATATATGATAACAGCATCTTCCTTCGGGACACAGTTATCATTCCAGGCTTCCAAGGTGACTTGGATGACAGAGAGGTTGTCAGAGTTATAGTTTTCTCTCTGACGAGGGGCAATATTTTGGACAGGTGGTCCAAGCGGATACCGAGGGAGGCATGGCGCTGGATACTGATTGGTTTCAGTTGACGATACAGTCTAAGAAGTTTGGATTTGGAGTTCATTTATGAGTTAGGTCCCATCAGATATCCAGACATATTCTAAGACAGGTATTGCTCATTTCGGGAGATGGCTTTCTCCGCGAACTTGAGATATAGAGAGACATAGAAAGAAACATCAAGGCGGATCCACACACTGAGGCTATTCCTCGAACGCAATAGTTTCGCAAACGACCTTTGTGAGACTGACTAGAAGAGGAGTTGGGTGTTCGGTATCACACGGGCTGTGAGTGTGCGACATCGCAATAATTAGCCTTGAGTGCAAGTGGGAGATTGTTGGAGATAGTGCCCTCAGAGTAAATTATTGGATCAAAGGCACGTGATTGCAATGATTGAGGGAGGACCTATACCGGTAGGACAGTCTTACTCAAGATGATAGTATGCTATCTGGTTTATCTTTATCATCGTGTACTGTTTCAGATGACCTTACAGGTCACTATTGCACGTTGATAGAGCCCTTAGGATTCTTGCTTGACGGCCAGCAGTATGATGGCGATCATATACGTGGGAGCTGGGGTCTATAAGCACATCCTTAAAAGGTCCCTAGTCGTGGGAGTTTTCGAGACAGGGCATCGATACTCCAGAGTAGACTAGTGTATATAGTCGAGACCCCGACGAGGGGCGGTGGCCGGTCTCACAAGCTACTGGTGTCAGTTAGTTCACCTAAGATGTATACAGGTGCTCATTGGGTTATGAGTACACCGGACAGGACTCGCCGGGAACATGCTAGTTGGGATTATACCAGACTTCAGATAGCAGTTCCCGGGTGACATGTGTACAGGTTAGTTCATCGACCTGAGATCGCCATTTGTCTCGTGTGAGTTCCCACTGTACTTTGATTACTACCCTACCACGGCTCAAAGGAGTCATGCAAATAGGTTTTAGTTGGGTACAGTCCCGAGTCACATGGAGGCAGTGAGCGGATCTGCAGGGGTTCCTCTCTCCCGGTATTGGGGGTAAGGTCACGCTGTGTCTAGGAGAGCCATTACATAAAGCCCTCGGCCGAGGCAGGAGATTTACTGGTAGGTATTCCAGTAGTATCTCAGGGTGTTCTGGGCTACACTCCGACATGACTTGTACCGCTTTTGGGGGTCTGACTTTTACCAACCCCTTAGGCCCGCCATGCGATACTCATAGACGAACGGACCGGACTGTACGGATATTGTCACTGACAGGCTCAGTAGGGTGTCAGGATGAGTTCGCTCATCGACGTCCCTTTTGGTCAACACCTGGTAGCCCGTTACGTATGGCTAATACCTCTGACGTGCTAGTGGTTAAATCCACAGCCAAAGTGTTGACGAGTCTTTAGAGTCCCTCACAGACCGTTTCTCAAGTTTCGGGAAAAACGATGTAGAGGCCGTATAGAGATATGGCAGGGTTCGATCATATACGTGCGGTATTGCACGGATCATGATCGGACGGATAATACTAGCGGGTTTTGGTTTAAGCCGGATCCTAGTATTGTACAGTGTAGATTTTGTCTCTTTGCATTTGTATTCAATGGGAATACAAATGCGGGTATGTATATACAGTCGCGGGGTATTCCTGTAATTTATTACGGGATCAGTTTTTTGAAGTTGCCAGTTTGTATTCCGTTTCGGCCAGTTTTCCTTTGTTCCTTCCTGGCCGGATTTTCCCGATGGAGGGGGTTATTTGCATGTGTGCAAATTAGTTTTGTTGAGGGGGTTTCTTGAAAATGAGGGATTATGATAATACAAGCATCTTTGCTTTTTCTTTCATCATGGCTAGCATTAATGAGATGAGTATTGATTTGGATTTGGATTAGAAATTGATGTGATATAATTTCCTTGTTATCATCCATTTCTTTATGGTTACCTCCACACACTCTTGTGCTCACCCCCTTCATATTTCCCTTGCCAAATTTTGGGCCGGCCACTTGATGGAGAGAGAGAGGATTCATTTTGGGAGTGGCGAAATTTCATCATCTCATATTTCTTTGCTTGCTACTAAATTCCCAAGTTCATTTCCTCCATCAAAAAGGCAACTTCACAATCCCATGAGACAAACATTACTACACTTAGCCTACAGCATCCTTGGGCACGTCGACTCGCCAACTTCGTGCTCGAGTTGCCTCGGTCCAGAGGTGGGAGCCCGTAAAAGAACCCGGCGATGTGGTGCCAGTTCCGACGAGGAGATGAAGACCGGAGATTCCGCGAGGAGATCGGAGTGGAGGCCGAAGACCGAAGGACACGGATCGCTCGGTATAGCATTCTACCCTTTCTCTTGTTTGCAAGGTATAGGTTAATGGTTCGATCCGGGTATTTAGGATGCGGTAAAGCCGGTTTAAAGTCAAGAAAAATTTTCGTTTCCGCATTTTGGCCTCGGATTGACGGCCGGGGCGCTACCGTAGTCCAACATATAATATATAAAGCATCCCAAATGGGAGCAAAATCACGCCCAACGGCGGAGACAACCATCACAAGATATAAATACGACGCCGAAGCGAAGAATATAAAAGGAAACCGTAGTAAGAAGTAACTTTTCAACACACCGGCTCCCACGAGCACGGCACCCAAAGTCACCAAAATAATACAACACTGAATCCTCACAAGTCGTCTCTAAGTCATATACAAACAGTGGTAGATGGAGAATACTAGATCCAACAAAAAGATATACAATGTACAAGCAGATAACCGCAAACCCACCTAAAAGCAAAGGCCTCACTGCCTAACGTAGCGGTATCCGCAAAAGTAGTGATGATAGGATGCTCTGCTGCGACTACTCTAAGGGTAAGTCCTGCAAAACACTGTGGCACAACGGGGGTGAGTTATCAACTCGTGAATAGTAAATAACATCATACTGTAATCGCAGGTATGCACGGACAGCGATCTATCTATCACATGTAATCCGATAGCATAAGTATGATAAGTGAATATGCAACAATCATGTAAAGGTACATCATCAGGGTACTACAACTACAAGAAGCAATGCATATCAACATAATCCTGAGTGTGTGGGATGATATAATAAAATCTCATGCAAAATCATCAGTATGGAAAAACACCAGTGTCCCTTACTGACACATCAAATCCCAAATCCTCAGGCACCGCATCCGTAGATCAGCCCTCACATCCTGTAAGTCTCATGGAACCTGAGTGTCTAACACCGACACCCGAAACATCATGAAAACATATACCTGTAAGTGTATATATATATAAGGATATCACCCACGTATGTCCACCGACAATACGTAAAAACCATGAAAACCTGAGTGTCTAACACCGACACTCGAAACACCATGAAACCCGTGTCTAACATCGACACGTAAATCCTCATAGCTCAGGCGTTGTCACCATGACTGGCCTTGACGATATGTCATACCTCACTCCGATCGGTATCCCCACAATAACCGCCGAGTCCAAATACAATCACCGGTAGGTAGTGGTCCCACCGCCAGACTTATCGTCTACACCATGAAATCACCACTCGTCCTGGGATACCATACCGGGTCCACCATATACCCGCAGACGGTGCCTCCCGCTCCTCGAATCGGGTATCACAACCAAATCTCATAACCGAGAAATCACATGGTGGACGCACTGAAATATCATATCAAGAGAAACTGGGTTTTCAAACAATACATAGTTTCTTGAAAATACCCCCACGGTTCTCAAATCCATAAATCGTATGAAATCCATATCTCAATGCGTAAAATCCATATAAAACTGATATATGCAACATAAAATATCAATATGAGCATATAAAGGGACAACAGCTTTTTAAATGAATCCAGCTTTTAAAATATATCTTGCGGTTCCTAAAATCCACCAAAAACAAATACAGCATCATATGAGGTGTACATGTAAGTGTAGCAAGGTTTAAATATCTACATGTAAGCAAGTGGGTATGATGCATTTCATAAGCGCAATGATCAACAACTCAATATCACATATAAAAACGATACCTCTCAGGGTCTATACAACTATAGCAAGCATATGCGATATACATGTCAGTATGTGTGCATGATGTACATGTAGCTGTAATAGACTATGTGGGTGTACATGTCAATATGTATGCATGATGTACAAGTAACTATAGTAAGATATACGTGAAATGGAATAAGGGTTACTACCTCAACTATCCCTATCCAATGCAATGTCATGTATGTAAGTCTCAACAATATCTCATATGCACAATGGAATAAGAGTTACTACTCCAATCATTCCTATCCACTACCATATCATGTATGTAGGTGTCAAAAATATATCATATGCACAATGGGATAAGGGCTACTACCTCAACTATCCCTATCCACTACCGTATCCCGTATGTAGGTATCAACAATATAGCATATGCACAATGGGATAAATGCTACTACCTCAACTATCCCTATCCACTACCGTATCACGTATGTAGGTGGTTTGTGCGTGTCATGGCAATTACTGACGATGTGGGTGTAGCATAATATTTAGTGCTCGTGCAACATGAACCGTCAGTAATGTGTTATATCTAAAGGTACTACAGATAATGCTATACAATGACATTCATATGAAAGTAACTAATATGCTAATACTATGCAGCTAACATATCATATTCGCCCCGACGCATAACTCCATATGGGCGATTTCCCCATAGATGTTAAATCTACTCATATGGTCTCCACCTATGTAAATCCGACCACCTGCTTCCCCTTGTTCGCAGCGTCCGAAGTCCCCGCTTGCGACACTATATTTTCACAAACACAAGAAATAATGCGAATATCTCATAATCGATCAATATAACGCAAAACTACGTATTCAAAAACGCACCAACACACTTAATTAACTCGCGAGTGTACGTCTAGTGGCTAACGTGTGTCACGATACCACAAAACCCAACTGAGTACAGCAGCAGCACAAGCTCACGACTCGTGTCGCAAAACGTATCACGCGGACTCAAAATACTAGATTATAGGTAATCGATCCCAGATTTTGCATACTGAATTTACTAAAAAAAGTAAACAGTACCAAACACCCCTAGCCAACAGCAGACAACTACCCACAGAAGCCCTACCCAAGTAACTCCCTACTTCGCCGGCGTCGCCGAACCTCGCCTTAGGGGTCGCCGGCCCCGGCCGGTGGGGTGGCCCCCGTCTCTCAGGTGGTGTCTTAGGTTCACTTGTACATCTCTAAAAATTTATTTGGTCAAACACTAAAAACTCCAGGTCACGGCAGGTATAGAAGTTCTAAAAAGACTTTTAAAACCCGATATCGCACTAATCGATATAAAAAGCGTTCTATGCTACAACCCATGAGCAAAACAACATAAAAACTCTAATTTAACATTATAGAGATTATACCTAACTACTTTGCTCACAAGCTCTAAGCTCTAAGTGTTAGTGTATATGCCCTAGAGGCCATTACTGTATCATACTAGTTTGTATATTACTTAATGGAAGCTTGGGATATTCACCTTGTATAGACAATCTTGCTCAATATAGTAGTATGCTACTTGGTTTGTTTCTACTTCAATGTGTACATGTGTTTATTTTAGTATATCGCCTATACACATTAGTGGAGCCCTTAGGATCTTTGCTTGATTACCAGCGTTGTGATGGCAGTCACACTAGTGGGGGCTGGGTAATCTATAAGCACATCCTTATGCAGGTCCCTAGTCGCAGGACTATCGAGACAGGGCATCGATACTCCAGAGTAGACTAGCGTATACGCTTCTCATCCCAGTGTGGGAGACGGTCTGTCCCACAGCCGTCAGTACGTCGTACTTGAGATAGTATGCGGGTGCTCGTTAGGTTACGAGTACACTGGACAGGACTCGTCGGGAACTGTTGGTTGGTACTATACCTATCGTCAGTTATCAGTTCCCAGGTGACATGAGTACAGCTTAGTCCGCTGACATGACACTGTCACTTCGCCTCAAGTGTGTTCCCACTGTACTTAGATTACTACCCTACCACGGCTCAAAGGAGTCATGCAAACAGGTAGTAGTTGGGTGCAGTCCCGAAGCACTTGGAGGCAGTGACGGTTAGACAGGATTCGTCTCTTCCGGTATTGGGGGTTGACATCGCGCTGTGTCTAGGAGAGCCATTACACGAGTAGTCCATGGCCAGGGCAAGCGAGATATACTGGTAGGTTTCCAGTGTTGTCTCAGGGTGTTCTGGGCTTCACTCCGACACGACTTGTACCGCTATTAGGGGACTGACGTTTACCGCCCCCTAAGCCCACCATGCGATGTATCAGACGAACAGACCGGACTGTATAGAGATTGTCACATTCAGGCTCAGTAGGAATTCAGATCGGTTTCACCTCGTCCGTCTTCTTGTCGGCATCTACCTGGGGACCGTTACGCACAGCTAGTGCCGCTTGCGGTCTGTAGTTAAACCCACTGCCAGCGTAGTGTCAAGTCTTTAGAGTCCCACATAGAAAGCTATTCGCCTTTAGGCAAAAGAGTAGAGGTCGCATGGTTTTGCGACAGGGTTCGGTCACATCCGTGCACTTGTGCATGTACAGTGTCCGGACAGTTAACACTAGCGGGCTTTGGTTTAAGCCAGATCCTAGTGTACGTTTTGGGATTGGTTTTATCTCGTTTGTATTCGTGTTCCTCGGAATGCGGATGCGGGTGTGTATGCTCAGTTGACAGAGAGACAGAGGCAGAGGATTCTCATTAGGGTTATTGACTGTTGACCGTTGACCATTGACTTTTGCTTAACCCTAATGAGAATAAGAAATATTATTAACATTAATATTAATTAAGTATTATAGTGACATGGTTGTTGAGGGGTTGACTTTGTTGACTTGTTGACTTTGTTGACCGGTTGACTAGGTTGGACTAGTTGACCATCATCATGACAATGGCTATCATTCCATGGCAAAGACTTTTGCTTGCTTGTTTATTTATGCAAAATGAGTGCATGAAATGATATAGCCATTTTGACTTAAACCATCACACAATACTTGATTATTATTTTTGTTATGATGACTTTTGAATTATGAGAGGTGAGAATGAGAAAAGAATGGCTCATTCTTTCATTTGCTTTTTCTCTCTTCAGCTCTCTCATTCTCAAGCTCTCCCTCTTCCTCTTGCTCTCTCTAGCTCAAGGCAAACCATTCTCATGTGTTGAGACTCATTGCCTTAGAGATAAAAAGACACCAAAACATTCCTCTACTCATTCTAGTTCACAAGGCCTAGCAAGCCAAGTGATCTAGTTTCTTCAAAGTTCGAAGAAGAAGCCAAAGGTAGAAACTTTCGGTGGATCCGTTTTCGGCGCAAGGAGACGACGAGGTGAGGCCGATCCGTACACCGGGAGGAGTCGAAGACGAAGGAGTTCAAGAAAGGTATGGCCCCCTAACCGAGTAGGTAAACTCTTGTTAGGTTGTTAGTTAGTCGTTTAACAAAGATCCATATTGGTAGTCCATGTTACCGCCCTCTTAAAAATCGTTTTTCACCACTTCCGCAACCCCGTAAGAACCGGGGATGGGTAGCATGGACTTACACTAAGTGATCCAAGAAGCAAGAACAAGGATTTTTTTGGTATATTTGTGATATGTTTTGAAGAATTGGAGAAGTTTGAGTTAGAATGATGCAAGAATGGAAAAGAAATGAGCAAGGGGCAGTAGAGGGAGAAGGAATCTCGGCCAAGGGAGTGAGGTGGGAGTTTGGTGAGGGTTTCCTAGCAATTACCAACATTTAATGCAATAAATGCATTCACATACACAATAATGCACATGCATGCATCTAAATTCATTCTCTTTTCTTTTCTTTTTTCTTTAATCCAATATCACAACAAATATCTAGATATGTGAGAAGGTTTGGATTAACTCAACTTAATTTAAAGAAAAGATCGCTTAAAGAGAAATTTCCCAAAAATGTGAATACTGCATTAAAATATATTAAAATTGGGAAAAATTCAAATTGAACCAAAACGTCCCATATACCCCCAAAGCTTGCGCACTAGCTTTATTTTAGCTAAACTAAGTGCTGGCAAGTCTATATGGTCGTTTGATCACAGTCGGGTCAAAACGGAAAATACCGACAATTTAACCCTAAAACGGACAAATTCGCATAACGATTTCTAAAACGTTACAATCTCCCCCCTTATAGAAATTCGGTCCCCGAATTAAAATTTCATACTAAGCGTACTTTTAAAGAGATGAGGGAATATCTTCCGCATCTCGCTCTCGGCCTCCCAAGTGATCTCCTCACTAGTAGGGCTATGCCATAGAACCTTCACAGACGGAAAGACCCTTGACCGATGTTTCTTCACCTGCCGATACAAAATAACTACCGGCTGCTCGGTGAACGAAAGATCGCGCTCAAGCTGAACGGTCTCATGCTGAATGATATGAGAAGGATCATGAAGGTATCTACGAAGCATCAACACATGGAAAACGGGGTGAACATCCGGAAAACTAGGCGGGAGCGCCAAACGATAAGCAACAGAACCCACTCGCTCAAGGATCTCGAAAGGACCTATAAATCTGGGACTGAGCTTCCCCTTCTTCCCAAATCGCATAACGTCCTTCATCAGAGAAATCCTCAGGAATACATGATCCCCCACTGCGAACTCAAGTCTGCGACGACGACGGTCGGTATAAGACTTCTGCCTGCACTGGGCTGCTCTCATCCTGTCCTGAATCAACTGGATCTTCTCCATAGTATCCTGAACTAGCTGGGGTCCTAAAACCAGACTCTCACTAAGCTCGATCCAACAGACTGGCGATCGACACTTCCTACCGTATAAAGCCTTAAAAGGTGCCATCTGAATAGTCTCCTGAAAGCTGTTGTTGTAGGAGAACTCAATCAACGGAAAGCGACAATCCCAACTGCCACCAAAATCAAGCACACATGCATGGAGCATATCCTCCAGAGTCTGTATAGTCCGCTCCGTCTGATCATCGGTCTGCGGATGAAAAGCGGTGCTAAAACTCAACCGGGTACCCATAGCTTCCTGAAGCTTCTGCCATAGACGGCTAGTAAACTGGGTGCCTCTGTCGGATACTATGCATGTAGGAACACCTTGCAAACGCACAATCTTATCTATATACAGCTGCGCGTACTGAGCATACCCGAAAGTGGTCTTTACTGGAAGAAAGTGAGCCGCTTTGTCAACCGGTCAACAATCACCCCAATGGAGTCATACCCCCCACTGGTCCTGGGTAGACCCATAATGAAGTCCATGGAAATCTGCTCCCATTTCCACTCCGGAATGGGTAAAGGCTGCAACTCTCCAGCCTGTCTCTGATGCTCAGCCTTGACTTGCTGATAAGTCAGGCACCTCGAAACGAAGTCCGAAATATCGCGTTTCATCCATTCCCACCAGTAAAAGTCTCTCAAGTCACGGTACATCTTAGTGGAACCTGGATGAACGCTAAAAGCCGACTGATGTGCCTGCTCTAGGATCTCACGTCTCAACCCAGCAGCATCTGGTACACACAAGCGAGTCCCACATCGTAGCATACCCTGGTCATCAATCATGAACTCCGAAACTGTACCCTGTCGAACAAGCTCAAGAATCTCGGACAAACGGGCATCACTGGGTTGCGCCTCACGGATACGATCAAATAACTGTGGATGGGCGCGGACATGAGAAAACTGTCCCCCAGTAGAGGTGAACTCGAACTGCACTCTACCATCATACAAGAGCTGTCAATCTGCAGACGACTGACGCTGAACTGCGCTCAACTGGGACAAGCTACTCCCGGGCCTACGACTCAAAGCATCAGCTACCACATTCGCCTTGCCCGGGTGATAAAGGATCTCACAATCATAATCCTTCACTAGCTCCATCCATCGGCGATGTCTCAGGTTCAGATCCCGCTGCTGGAAGATATACTTCAGACTCTTGTGATCCGTGAAGATCTGACACGACTCTCCGTACAAGTAGTGTCTCCAAATCTTCAACGCAAAGACTACCGCGGCCATCTCAAGATCGTGAGTGGGGTAATTCTGCTCGTGCTTCTTCAGCTGCCTAGAAGCATACACAATCACCCTTTCATGTTGCATCAAAACACAGCCGAGCCCCACTCTAGAAGCATCACAATAAACAACATAGCCGCCCGATCCAGAAGGTAAAGAAAGAACTGGTGATGTCGTCAACCGAGTCTTCAACTGCTGAAAACTCTGCTCGCACGCATCAGTCCAAAGAAAAGGAACTCCCTTTCGGGTCAGTCCAGTCAGCGGTGCAGCGATACTCGAGAAATCCTGCACAAAGCGGCGATAATAACCAGCTAAGCCCAAAAAGCTGCGGACCTCAGTCACTGATACAGGTCTGGGCTAAAGCTGTACAGCCTCGATCTTCCTCGGGTCCACAAGAATACCATCACCAGTCACCCCATGACCCAGGAAGTCAACTCTATCAAGCCAGAATGCGCACTTTAAGAATTTAGCATACAGCTGGTGCTCTCTCAAAATCTGCAAAGCAATCCTCAAGTGTTGCTCATGCTCCTCACGACTCCTAGAGTAGACCAGTATGTCATCAATAAACACTATAATAAACTGGTCGAGGAACGGCCTAAAAATCCGGTTCATCAGATCCATGAACGTTGTTGGCGCATTGGTGAGTCCGAACGACATCACCAAAAACTCATAATGCCCATAGCGCGTACGAAAAGCAGTCTTCGGAATGTCATCATTCCGAACCCGCAACTGATGATAACCCGAACGTAAATCAATCTTTAAAAAATGTTTCGCACCATGGAGCTGATCAAATAAATCGTCAATACGGGGTAAAGGATACCTGTTCTGCACCGTAACTTGGTTCAACTGACGATAATCCACACATAGCCTCAAATTGCCGTCCTTCTTCTTGACGAACAGAACAGGAGCTCCCCACGGCGAAACACTCGGATGCACAAGTCCCAAATCAAGCAACTCTTGCAATTGATCTTTAAGCTCTCTAAGCTCTGCTGGAGCCATCCGATAAGGCGATATAGAAATAGGTTCCGTGCCAGTAACCAGATCAATGCAGAACTCAATATCGCGCTCTGGCGGCAACCCAGGTAACTCATCGGGAAAGACATCGGGAAACTCTCGCACGGTAGAAACCTGGTCCAACAACTCCACTGTGGCCCCAGTATCATGAATGAAAGCCAAGAATCCCCGACATCCCCTCCTCAAAAGCCGACTAGCGCACAGAACAGAAATCAAACTGTGAGGGGCGGCACCACGGTCCCCCTACACAACAAACATAGACTCGCCGGGAAAACAAAACCTAATTGTCTTCTCGCGGCAGTCCACGGACGCATAGCAAGTAGCTAGCCAGTCCATGCCCAATAGAACGTCGAAGTCCAACATCTCAAGAAGGATCAAGTCGACGGACAGATCTCTGTCTCCTAAACGGACAACACACGATCGGAACACATGTCGCGCAACAAACGACTCTCCCACCGGAGTAGTCACGACAAGTAGCTGATCCAGCAAACACGACTCTCAGCCTAACCTCGGCACGAAGTGCGTAGAAACATACGAATGGGTAGATCCCGGATCGAAAAGAACATGTGCATCATAAGAACATGCAGAAAGGGTACCTGAAACCACTGCATTGGACGCCTGAGCGTCCTGGTGAGTCAAGGCAAAAACCCGAGCCTGTCTTCTACCGGCTACTGGCTGTCCCCTGCCTCTGCCACCTCATCCTCTCGGCACAAAACCACCGCGACCACGACCTCTCTGAGCAGGAGTCTGACGCGGCGCAACAACAGGAACAAGAGGCAACGCTCTCTGAGGCGGAGAAGGTGGTAAGGTAACCTGGGGTACTGCTGGCCCTCTCTGACGCACCACGGTACAATCCCGAACAAGGTGATGTAGACTGCCACACCCGAAGCATCCATAAGACGGTCGATGGCCCTCCTGGGAAAAAGAACTGAATAACTGGCCACGTCCCACGGCTCTGCTACTCCCCGAGTCTAAAGGAACTCTGCCTCGGCGTTCAAACCTCTGTCTCCGTGCTGGTACATCCGTACGAGTCCTCTTCGGTTCCAGAACAACCGATGACTCAGCTAGACGCTCCTCCACCAATAGAGCTGCATCGACAGCTGTCGCATACGTGTCGCAATGCTGAATGCTGATGGCTAGGAACAACTGGGTAAGTAGGCCTCGAACAAACCTCTTCACCCTCATCTCCTCAGTCGACACCAGGTACGGAGCATACACCGATAACTCGGTAAACAGCACTTCATACTCAGACACCGTCATCCCCGGAGTTTCACGTAACGACTCAAATTTGCGCGCTCGCGCATCCCTGACGCTCGGTGGAAGAAAACGGGTGAGAAACACCGTCACAAACTCAGCCCAGGTCATAGGAGCAAGACCAGCGGCTCTGCCCCTCTCCAAGAACTCACACCACTTCTGGGCCATACCCTCCAGACGAAAACTGGCAAACTCCACCCATCTCACATCGGAGCATCGGAGTGAACGACAAATCCTGGCCATCCGGTCGATGAACGACTGCGGATCCTCAGTAACATCTGTGCCAGTAAACACCGGAGGCCTCAACCTCATAAAATCTGTCAGTGACACAGTAATAACCTCCGGAGCTGTAACTGCAACTGCCGGAACAGTAGGTACCATCGTGGTCCCCACAACGGGTGGAACAACTGCCTGCCCCTGCGCTCGGATGGTCTCTACTAAAGTCCCCACTATCTGGCGCAGATCCTGCATACCAGCTCCAATCATAGGAATGTACTCCGGTACAACAGGCGTACCGCCCTGGTCAGTCCTCGCATCAGACAAGTCAACTCTGACCTCGACCCTCGCGGCCGATCTCTGTGCCCTCGTAGTCTTCGGCGGCATATAGGCTGGAAATTAAAACAAGATTCGATAAGGAAACGGACATCGAATCACAAAGATGTATATCATCACGGAAGAATATCAATCAATAAGTCCTAAGGTCACTTAGGCGGAGAACCGTGTCGTAAGTATGCCACGGAACATACATACGCTACGTCACTCTGCTTAAGCTACCTACTCCATCATACCAAGGTCATCCTATACTCCGAAAGGTAAAACCTAACGCTTTGATACCAACTTTGTCACGACCCAAGTTTGGCCCGTAACCGGCACTTAAACTACGTAACGTCAACAGGCGTACGCAACTCAAGTAAGCCGAAACCCAGAAATCTAAACCACCCAAATCTGGATCAACGGAGAAAAACACAGTTTTAACATTTTGAAAATCACAAGTAAAATCTCTAACTGTAGTTTTCTTTCTTGAAAATTTTGGCAGCACCTCCTTTGTAAAAACTAGCCCCGAAAACGGGTACAACACAGATAATATATAAAGCATCCCAAATGGGAGCAAAATCACGCCCAACGGCAGAGACAACCATCACAAGATATAAATACGACGCCGAAGCGAAGAATATAAAAGGAAACAGAAATAAGAAGTAACTTTACAACACACCGGCTCCCACGAGCACGGCACCCAAAGTCACCAAAATAATACAACACTGAATCCTCACAAGTCGTCTCTAAGTCATATACAAACAGTGGTAGATGGAGAATAATAGATCCAACAAAAAGATATACAATGTACAAGCAGATAACCGCAAACCCACCTAAAAGCAAAGGCCTCACTGCCTAACGTAGCGGTATCCGCAAAAGTAGTGATGATAAGATGCTCTGCCGCGACTACTCTGAGGGTAAGTCCTGCAAATCACTGTGGCACAACGGGAGTGAGTTGCCAACTCGTGAATAGTAAATAACATCATACTGTAATCGCAGGTATACATGAACAGCGATCTATCTATCACATGTAATCCGATAGCATAAGTATGATAAGTGAATATGCAACAATCATGTAAAGGTACATCATCAGGGTACTACAACTACATGAAGCAATGCATATCAACATAATCCTGAGTGTGTGGGATGATATAATAAAATCTCATACAAAATCATCAGCATAGAAAAACGCCGGTGTCCCTCACTAACACATCAAATCCCAAATCCTCAGGCACCGCATCCGTAGATCGACCCACACATCCTGTAAGTCTCATGGAACCTGAGTGTCTAACACCGACACCCGAAACATCATGAAAACATATACCTGTAAGTATATATATATAAGGATATCACCCACGTATGTCCACCGACAATACGTAAAAACCATGGAAACCTGAGTGTCTAACACCGACACTCGAAACACCATGAAACCCGTGTCTAATATCGACACGTAAATCCTCATAGCTCAGGCGTTGTCACCATGACTGGCCCTGATGATATGTCATACCCACTCCGGTCGGTATCCCCATGATAACCGCCGAGTCCAAATACAATCACCGGTAGGTAGTGGTCCCACCGCCAGGCTTATCGTCTACACCACGAAATCACCACTCGCCTCGGGGTACCATACCGGGTCCACCATGTACCCGCAGACGGTGCCTCTCGGTCCTCGAATCGGGTATCACAAGCCAAATCTCAGAACCGAGAAATCACATGGTGGACGCACTGAAATATCATATCAAGAGAAACCGGGTTTTCAAACAATACATAGTTTCTTGAAAATACCCCCACGGTTCTCAAATCCATAAATCGTATGAAATCCATATCTCAATGCGTAAAATACATATAAAACTGATATATGCAACATAAAACATCAATATGAGCATATAAAGGGACAACCGCTTTTTAAATGAATCCAGCTTTTAAAATATATCTTGCGGTTCCCAAAATCCTCCAAAAACAAATACAACATCATATGAGGTGTACATGTAAGTGTAGCAAGGTTTAAGTATCTACATATAAGCAAGTGGGTATGATGCATTTCATAAGCGCAATGATCAATAACTCAATATCACATATAAAAACGATACCTCTCAGGGTCTATACAACTATAGCAAGCATATGCGGTATACATGTCAGTATGTGTGCATGATGTACATGTACCTGTAATAGACTATGTGTGTGTACATGTCAATATGTATGCATGATGTACAAGTAACTATAGTAAGATATACGTGAAATGGAATAAGGGTTACTACCTCAACTATCCTTATCCAATGCAATGTCACGTATGTAAGTCTCAACAATATCTCATATGCACAATAGAATAAGAGTTACTACTCCAATCATTCCTATCCACTACCATATCACGTATGTAGGTGTCAACAATATATCATATGCACAATGGGATAAGGGCTACTACCTCAACTATCCCTATACACTACTGTATCCCGTATGTTGGTATCAACAATATATCATATGCACAATAGGATAAATGCTACTACCTCAACTATCCCTATCCACTACCGTATCACGTATGTAGGTGGTTTGTGTGTGTCATGGCAATTACTGACGATGTGGATGTAGCATAATAATTAGTGCTCGTGCAACATGAACCGTCAGTAATGTGTTATATCTAAAGGTACTACAGATAATGCTATACAATGACATTCATATGAAAGTAACTAATATGCAAATACTATGCAGCTAACATATTATATTCGCCCCGACGCATAACGCCATATGGGCGATTTCCCCGTAGATGTTAAATCTACTCACATGCTCTCCAGCTATGTAAATCCGACCACCTGCTTCCCCTTGTTCGCAGCGTCCGAAGTCCCCGCTTGCGACGCTATATTTTCACAAACACAAGAAATAATGCGAATATCTCATAATCGATCAATATAACGCAAAACTACGTATTCGAAAACGCACCAACACACTTAATTAACTCGCGAGTGTACGTCTAGTGGCTAACGTGCGTCACGATACCACAAAACCCAACTGAGTACAGCAGCAGCACAAGCTCACAACTCGTGTCGCAAAACGTATCACGCGGACTCAAAACACTATATTATAGGTAATCGAACCCAGATTTTGCATACTGAATTTACTAAAAAAAGTAAACAGTACCAAACACCCCTAGCCAACAGCAGACAACTACCCACAGAAGCCCTACCCAAGTAGCTCCCTACTTCGCTGGCGTCGCCGGACCTCGCCTTAAGGGTCGCCGGCCCCGGCCGGTGGGGTGGCCCCCGTCTCTCAGGTGGTGTCTCAGGTTCACTTGTACATCTCTAAAAATTTGTTTAGTCAAACACTAAAAACTCCAGGTTACAGCAGGTATAGAAGTTCTAAAAAGACTTTAAAAACCCGATATCGCACTAATCGATATAAAAAGCGTTCTACGCTACAACCCACGAGCAAAAAAACATAAAAATTCTAATTTAACAGTATAGAGATTATACCTAACTACTTTGCTCACAAGCTCCAAGCTCTAAGTGATCCAAGAAGCAAGAACAAGGATTTTTTGGGTATATTTGTGATATGTTTTGAAGAATTGGAGAAGTTTGAGTTAGAATGATGCAAGAATGGAAAAGAAATGAGCAAGGGGCAGTAGAGGGAGAAGGAATCTCGGCCAAGAGAGTGAGGTGGGAGTTTGGTGAGGGTTTCCTAGCAATTACCAACATTTAATGCAATAAATGCATTTACATACACAATAATGCACATGCATGCATCTAAATTCATTCTCTTTTCTTTTCTTTTTTCTTTAATCCAATATCACAACAAATATCTAGATATGTGAGAAGGTTTGGATTAACTCAAATTAATTTAAAGAAAAGATCGCTTAAAGAGAAATTTCCCAAAAATGTGAATACCGCATTAAAATATATTAAAATTGGGAAAAATTCAAATTGAACCAAAACGTCCCATATACCCCCAAAGCTTGCGCACTAGCTTTATTTTGGCTAAACTAAGTGCTGGCAAGTCTATATGGTCGTTTGATCACAGTCGGGTCAAAACGGAAAATACCGACAATTTAACCCTAAAACGGACAAATTCGCATAACGATTTCTAAAATGTTACACATACAATTCCAATATTACAAATAAATACCATATATTATGAAATTAAGTTTTATTCACTAGAAACATCACATTGATAAAATATACATCCATGAAAACTCTAAAGACGATAATAAAACACTTGAGGTGTATTTCGAAAATATAACAAAACTATTTTACATAAAACCCCCTCGAGTTATATTAAATTACAATAAGGACCCTAGTAAACATAGGTTTAAGCGGGACCAGTCTCTTGAGCCTCAGGGAGCCAGAAATATGGGTGCTTGCCTATTTAAGGTAGACAACTTAACAAACAGTGTTATCAACACGGTAATTGTTTTTAAAAAAGACACAAATCCTACCGTCCATATGCAGCAGTTACCAATAGTACCAAAACATAATTCAGGACTTCAATTACTTTTCTAATTGTCTGACTCAGACTGGGTCTCAATATAATCAATCTGATTTGAATATGATTCAAGTATCAAACTACAATTCAACATGAATCCATGAATTCATATATTCAATTTATTCAATCTATCTTGACTGAACCGAACCATTGATATATTCCATCTACATGTTCATCCATTATATCTGTTCCATTACTGATATCATGGTTCTGGCAAGTCATCCATCTATATAAATCAAGACAATACAATACAAACAATACAATCAAGACATCGCGGGGTTTATAAGGGGTAGACTGGTACGGAACATGTTAAAGGTGGTACGAGGTAGTCACTTAAGACGTAATTACATCCATGTCGTTGTTCCGTGGTATTATCGACGGAGCCTTCTACTCCTGATACCTTAGTCTTCGGAGAAAGTGAGACTCCTCTCGTATACACTGGTATCTTCTGTACCAAGCTACAAGCAAAAGCTCTAACACTAAATACAATAGTATAACAATATACTCTCTATTCTGTCTATTCCATTCTTGTCCATTTTCGGGACTTATCGAGCAATTTGTTCGCTGACGACATTCTCTTTCTTCTTCTTTAGAATGTCGTTAGGTGATTCGGACTCACTGGAGATCGAGCCTACCAGCGAGGATTTGGACCAGCTAGCTTTCGACCCAGAGCTTTAGATTCCTTGTACACATTTACATTTTGTATTTTCCATTTCTGTTATGCCACTGTTTAGGCATTGCTTTCCATTCTATGTATTTACTTTTCAGTTGTATTGTAAAAAGAATCTTTAATAAATAAAGTTGTTGTTCAATTATGTTCATTCACATTTGTCTCTTGTGTTCATTTTCCTTTATATTGCTTAGATACGCTTAGCGTGTTTACTTCTGAGTAAATACGTAGCGGCCAGTCGCGTCCCCTTCGCCGTAAACCGGGAAGCGGGGCGTGACAGGTTTTGTTGGTGGCCCATGCAGGTCAGAGCTGTATGGAACCCTACCATGCAGTTCAGTTCTGCGTGGACAACCTAAGCAATATAACACAAGAACTAGCAATTGAAAAGATTCTTTACAATTCAAATTCCTTGAATTTTCCAATTTCATCTGTCCTAAACCAAAATTCCCTCACCTCTTTTACAATCTTTCCAAAACTTTCGGATCCTTTCGTTCTTCCAAATATTTTTCATGCACTATCAATAGTTCCATCACTAAACTGTAAGTGCACGGCGGCGCCCCGGCCTCCATCCCGAGGCCAAATGCGGAAGCGATGGCTAACTTTAATTTTCTTGAACCGGCACCACCGCGCACTAATACCCGGATCGTGCCATTAACTAGTCCTAGCTAACTACAAGATGGGGAAGAGAGATATACCGAGTGATCCGAGTCCTCCGGTCTTCTCGTCGTCGTCCCGATCTCCCGCGGAATGTCCTGTCTCCATCTCCTCGCCGGAAGGGGCACCACGTCGCCTGCTTCTTTTACGGGCTCCCACCTCTATACCGAGGCAACTCGGGCACGAAGCTGGCGAGTCGACGTGCCCAAGATTTGCTGTAGAATATGTGTAGAACTCATGTCTCATTTTGGGGTAGTGGATGTTGCCTTTTGAGATGGTGGAGGAATTGATTTTTGAGATGAACTAGAGAGCTTTTCTTAGCACCCTTAGAAAGCCAAAATGCCACACATCAAAAAAGGAATCCCATCTCCCTACAATAGTGGCCGGCCCCTCTTCTTGTGTGAGTGGAGAGAGAGAGCAAGGTCAAGGGATGGGTGGAATGCAATGATGTAAGCAAGTGATGATGAGAGACAATGATCACAAAGCAAACCCTCACTCCACCAACCAATCAACAACCATGATTGCTTCAAAGGTCAAGCCATCATGATAGAAGAAGAAGTCAAATGGTCAAAGGATGGTGCAACCATCATGACACAAGAATATGCAAAGACACCCTTCCAAATTGCTTATTTGCACAAATGCAAATAAGCCCACCTCCACCAATCTTCGGCCATTGAAAGATACAAAATGAAAATGGCCGAAACGGAAAGCAAACTGGCAACTCCAGAAAACCGGTCCCGTAATAAATTACAGGAAAACCCCGATACTGTGCATACACACCTGCATCTGTATTCCGACCGAAATACAAATGCAATGAGACAAAATCTACACTGTACTATACTAGGATCCGGCTTATACCAAAGCCGGCTAGTAATATCCGTTCGATCCTGATCCGTGCAATATCGCACGTATCTGATCGAACCCTGCCATATATCCATACGGCCAGTAGTACAAACTGTCCGATCCTGATCCGTACAATACCGCACGTATCTGATCGGACCTTGTCATATCTCCATACGGCCTCTACAGCTTTTCGCCCGAAACTTGAGTAACTGAATGTGTGGTGGGCTCTAAAGACTCGTCAATACTATGGCAGTGGATTTAACCACTAGCACGTCAGAGGTATTAGCCATACGTGACGGGCCACCAGCAATTGACCAAAAGAGATGTCTGTGAGCGAACTCAACCTGACACCCTACTGAGCCTGTCAGCGACAATATCCGTACAGTCCGGTCCGTTCGTCTATGAGCATCGCATGGCGGGCCTAGGGGGTTGGTAAAAGTCAGACCCCTAAAAACGGTACAAGTCGTATCGGAGTGTAGCCCAGAACACCCTGAGATACTACTGGAATACCTACCAGTAAATCTCCTGCCTCGGCCGAGGGCTTTGTGTAATGGCTCTCCTAGACACAGCGCGACCTCACCCCCAATACCGGGAGAGACGAACCCCTGAAGATTCGCTCACTGCCTCCATGTGGCTCGGGACTGTACCCAACTAAAACCTGTTTGCACGTCTCCTTTAAGCGTGGTAGGGTAGTAATCAAAGTACAGTGGGAACTCACACGAGACAAATGACGATCCCCAGGTCGATGAACTAACCTATACACATGTCACCAGGGAACTGCTATCTGACGTCAGGTATAAGACCAACTAGCATGTTCCCGGCGAGTCCTGTCCGGTGTACTCATAACCCAATGAGCACCTGTATACATCTTAGGTGATCCAACTGACACCAGTAGCTTGTGAGTTCGGCCACCGCCCCTCGTCGGGGTCTCGACTGTATACACTAGTCTACTCTGAAGTATCGATGCCCTGTCTCGAAACTCCTACGACTAGGGACCTTTTAAGGATGTGCTTATAGACCGCCAGCTCTCACGTATATGATCGCCCTCATACTGCCGGCAGTCAAGCAAGAATCCTAGGGGCTCTATCAACGTGTAATAGCGACCTGTCAGGTCACCTAAAGCAGTACACGATGATAAAGATAAACCAGATAGCATACTATCATCTCGAGTAAGACTGCCCTACCGGGATAGATCCTCCCTCAATCATTGCAATCACGTGCCTGTGATCCAATAATTAACTCTGAGGGCACTATCTCCAACAATCTCCCACTTGCACTCAAGGCTAATTATTGCGATGTCGCATACTCACAGCCCGTGTGATACCGAACACCCAACTCCTCTACTAGTCAGTCTCACAAAGCTCGTTTGCGAAACTATTGCGTTCGAGGAATAGCCTCAGTGAGTGGATTCGCCTTGATGTCTCTATCTATGTCTCTCTATATCTCAAGTTCACGGAGAAACCCTTCTCCCGAAATGAGCAATACCTGTCTTAGAATGTGTCTGGATGTATGATGGGACTTAGCTCATAAATGAACTCCAAATCCAAACTTCTTAGACTGTATCGTCAACTGAACTTAATCAGTATCCTGCGCCATGCCTCCCTCAGTATTGCCTTGGACCACCTGTCCAAAATACTGCCCCTCGTCAGAAGGAAAAACTATAACTCTGACAACCTCCTTGTCGTCCAGGTCACCTTGGAAGCCTGGAATGATTACTGTCTCCCAAATGAGGCTGTCGTTATCATATCCCTAGAACATCCACTTATGTTCTAAAACTGCTTCCGACTGTTTCTCCAGGACTGGATCAATGTCAACTTATTGCATCTAGTGCAAGAACAACATCTGGTGTTCTACTTGACATCTCATGATTGACTCAATTGCCTGAGCAAGTGATATGTCAATCATGCACATCCCTCTCCCCTTTAGTCTATAAGACACCTTTAGAGAGGGTGACTCCATTACCTGCAGGTACACTACCGTGCCAGGAGTCGTCCATTCTAAATACTCTTAGAATGCTATCTAAGTACCCTTAATTGGGAAACCACCCAAATCTAGATCTAAAACAATAGATCTAGTAACCAGTATGTTTGATATAATGTCCAAGTCCCATGCGGAGAAACTACTGTGTGACGACCAAAGTATAACCGATCGTAGTATAGGAATTTCTTTTCCTACTCTGTGTATGTCATCCAAATACCATGACAATACACCCTACTACCTTCTCAACAGATCCATCCCCTATTCTGATGAAGTCAAACCTATGACTGTATCGTCAGAAATAGATGATCTATCTCCGCTACATCTGCTTTAGTCTATAAATAGACATAAGCCACCTGTCCACCAATGCTTCCGATGCTCCCACTGACTACGATAACCCTCTGGCAGAGTCATATACACGTACACTTCTAAAACTAGTTTAGAACGATGCTATACTCATCCTCCTGCCGGGTCTCACAGTCTGGAACAACAGCAATGGCAAGTGTGGGTAAACAAGAACTTCCCTGTCACCGTCCTTGAGGCTACCGGAGTACCTCTCGGGTGCCTGAAGTTACCCACCTTATCTGCCGAGTGGCCAATGGAATGTCAAGCCATTTTGAATCTTTAGGTTCCTATGAAATCTTCAGTAATCGTTTGTGGTTCTGGAATTACTTCCAGTTCTACCATACTCCCACTAATGTTTTTCTGAAAAAATCTATTTTTAATAAAACTGTGGCGAGTCAAGAACAATATCACTATTGATCTTCCAGATGGTAGAAAGTCAACCCTCGTCATAGCCTGGGTCAACCCACAAACAGCCATTACAGAAACGTGCCTTGAGTTATCCAGAGTCTGGTTTTAATCATAAGCCGGACAACTCCCTGTACCTTAACATCGTCAAGATATGAACTGTTCTATATCCAATACAGAAACAGGCCTAAATTTCTTTAACCCCTTGCACCTTTTGGCCTACCCCACTCGCTCTGCACTGTTTGAATTCTCTGCAATTAACCAGAGAATTAAAATACCCCCTTTTAATCTTTTTTAATGCAAATTTAAATACAATTTTTATCATCCCCTTTCACTACCCTGAATCCTAGATTTTTCCTATACATACCACCCCTCAAATCACCCCCTCACTCACAAATCTCTTTCCAAACTCTCAAGAAAAATTCCAAGACTTTTTGTGTGCAAGTAGAGTTAGCAAAGGACGAAGCTCCGACGAACTTCCGACAACAATCCGAGGAGATTCCGACGATGAAACGACGCACCGGCACCTCCTACCTTTTCCTCCTTCTCTCTTCTAGTCTAATAACCTGTAAGTCCCTACTTGTCCTTCTTTTCTCTATTCTAAAAATATTTAAAACTAAAACCCGACAGAAGCGGAGTTAATTCGACATCCGATTCGGGTTTTCCTTAAAAAGTTCTATTTTTCTTAAACACAATAATACCAAACTCTTATGTTATGACCTTTAAATATTAACGAAGACAATTGAATAAGTTTGACATCAAAATAATAACCGTAACAAGTTTTATTCTATTTTTACATTAAAATACCCTCATGTTTCATTTCGACATACTTGAACATTTTAAACCGTATTACCTTAGAAAACTCACGAGATAATGACCTACCTCCTCACAACACACATATCTAACATAGCACGCTGAAATTTGGGAATATAGATTTGGGAAAAATACGACTTTACACATAACTACCTCCGACTTATAAAAAACCTTTTTCTACAAGAAGTGTATTTTAAAAAATCTTTGCAATTGCGCCTCTACAACCTATTTCGGGGAACTCGTTCAGGATGGTGCGGATTATCGCACATTCTCGGGCTTAGTAGAATGAGATGCAGAACTCCGCTAGGAGAATACGATTTCGAAAGATTTAAAATACATTTTTCTTTATAAAATGTGATTTATATTACAAATAAAACTTATATTTTTAATAAATAAGTTTATATGTAATTAATATCAAAATATCTATTTTTAATATTTATATTATTCCACATTTCCAAAATTCAAGAAAAACATTCCATTTACAAAAAAATACCATACAATTCCAATATTACAAATAAATACCAAATATTATGAAATTAGGTTTTATTCACTAGAAATATCACATTGATAAAATATACATCCATGAAAACTCTAAAGACGATAATAAATAACTTGAGGTGTATTTTGAAAATATAACAAAACTATTTTACATAAAATCCTCTCGAGTTATATTAAATTGCAATAAGGACCCTAATAAACATAGGTTTAAGCGGGACCAGTCTCTTGAGCCTCAGGGAGCCGGAGATATGGGTGCTTGCCTATTTAAGGTAGACAACTTAACAAACGGTGTTATCAACACAGTAATTATATTTGAAAAAGACACAAATCCTGCCGTACATGTGCAGCAGATACCAATAGCATCAAAACATAATTCAGGACTTCAATTTCTTTCCTAATTGTCTGACTCAGACTGGGGCTCAATATAATCAATCTGACTTGAATATGATTCAAGTATCAAACTACAATTCAAAATGATTCCATGAATTCATATATTCAATCTATTCAAACTGAACCGAACCATGGATATATTCCATCTACATGTTCATTCATTATATCCGTTCCATTACTGATATCATGGTTCCGACAAGTCATCCATCTATATAAATCAAGACAATACAATACAAATAATACAATCAAGACATCATGGGGTTTATAAGGAATAGACTAGTACGGAACATGTTAAACGTGGCACGAGGTGGTCACTTAAGACATAATTACATACATACCGTTGTTTTGTGGTATTATCGACGGAGCCTTGTACTCCTGATATCTCAGTCTCCGGGGAAAGTGAGACTTCTCTCGTATACACTGGTATCTTCTGTACCAAGCTATAAAAAAAAGCATTAAAATTAAATACAACATTATAACAATATACTTTCTATTCTATCTATTCCATTCTTGTCTATTTACGGGACTTATCGAGCGATTTGTTCGCTAACGATATTCTCTTTCTTCTTCTTTGGAATGTCGGCAGGTGATTCGGACTCACTGGAGATCGAGCCCACCAGCGAGAATTTGGACCAGCTAGCTTTCGACCCAGAGCTTTAGATTCGTTGTACACATTTACATTCTGTATTTTCCATTTCTGTTTAGACATTGTTTTCCATTCCATTTATTTATTTTTCAGTTGTATTGTAAAAAAAATGTTTAATAAATAAAGTTGTTGTTCGATTATGTTCATTCACATTTATCTTTTGTGTTCATTTTCCTTTATATTGCTTAGATACGCTTAGCATGTTTATTTCTGAATAAATACGTAGCGGTCTTGTTACGTTCTCTACCCATAAACTAGAAAGCGGGACGTGACACCGTTAGGAGCTCCATCCAGCTCATTGCTTCACTTAAGTCCTTTCACCCCAAATGAATCCGCGCGCCAGTAATAGTCTCTTAAGAGCTCCTTGCATCAAACATTTTACACTTTTTACTATTCATATATCACTCTCTATAATTAGAAATATTTCCATGTATGATAAATGGAATATTTCAACTAATACGAGAATGAGAAGAAACTTTTATAGCAACAGGTGAGAATGAGAATGGAATCGCCCACCTCTAAATTTATAGTACTTAAACAAATATAGGGTTCCATCTTCCCTTAAGGAATATTACCCCTTTTGAACTGTACACTTCAATATCATAAAGGATATGGGTTTAACTGCTCAATGTTGGACTTGTTCGATCAATGGTGATTTGGGTTTCAAAAAGATTAATATATCCCCTTTAGCCTTGTTCAGTCTACATATGAAACTTTGGACGATGTAATAATCTTACCATTTCACTAAATGTATAGCAATGTAATAAATAAGAAATAAGTTTCAAATCAAACTGTTACATTTTCATCAGGTTTTCAGTGAGGTTCTGAATATGCTTATTCATGATCAATAACAATTTACCTAAAACTTCGTATATGTACAACATCTTCAATTTCTTAACAAATTTGACCACGTATATATACAAAATAATTTGGTCAAGTCTACCAAAAAGATGTTTTCCAAAATCAAGATTTTTTACACATAATTAGACCAAGCATCAGTCCGTATGCACCAAATCCAGAATACACACTATAATCAATCCAAAAAAAAGAAGTGGAAAAGTAAAAAAAAAAAAAGGGGAATATCATAGCTTCTTTCAACTCAAAAAGGATTTTACATCATACACTCATAACTTAATAATACAAACACTAAAAAGGAAACGATCACTACATTGCAGTCAAAGATAGGGTTGAGGGTTGGGTTGGGTTTTATCCGAGCCCGACCCAACCCAACTCGGTTTCTACGGTTTTGAACATCCTATATCTGTCCGAACCCGATCGGATGGGTTGAAAATTAGATTAAAAAAATTCGAGCTGGGTATGGTTTAGTGTTAAACCCACCCGGGCCCGAACTAACCCGCTTTCATATCAATCCAGCTCGATATATTACATAGACAATTAATTCTAAATATTATAAAACACCTATTGTGAATTATTGTATATATGTAGTAAGTGTAATTTTTAAGTGCGGTTTATAAATCTATCATATAATTGGTAGAATCTATTCAAGTATTATCCTTCTAAATTATTTTTGATAAATTATAATGAGCAAAACCCCAAAACAATCCACGCTTAAAATCCCGTCCAAACCTGTCCGAAACCCGAAGTTGTGAATTCAGGTTTAGCGCACTATAAAGCCGTCCGGTTCGGACAAGTTTTGGGTTTAGGTTTCAATATTCCGCTCGGGTAAAAAAATTGTCAAAAAATCCGTCCGACTCGGTTCTGTTTCACCCCTGGTCAAAGATAACAATTCTTGTCTTAACATTCAGAACGTTTACATATAAAAATAAATCAGAAGTAAAAAAGAAGTAAAAGCAACAAATATAGAGATCCAAGCAAATCTCATATACTTCTCCTTACTTTTCAACAATCTCCCAATAGCAGATTTTAACTTCATCTGTTTTTGCACCAGCTTCTTCTCTTTCAACCGCAATTCCTCTATCAGAACATCATAATCATCTAACTTTTGCTTGGTCTCAACAGCTTCATGTTTAGCTTTCTCCATCTTGGCAAGCAAGGACAAAATGATCACCTTCACTTGATCGGGGAAGTGATCCAATCCATTCAAACTTCTTGCATTGTTTCTCCGCTGTTGTCAATTGATAATTAGGGAAAGCGTGGAACCTTCTCCCATAGTTAATGTTAGTTGTAGCCGTCGCCATTCGTGATCTCAATTCGCAATCGCAAAGATCTGGGTCTTGAGAGTTGCTGGAGTAAGATTTTGGAAGAGGAAGAGGCATTCATCAGGGTTCTCAATTGGATTTGAGAATGAAGAAAAGTTCTCAAATGATTTTGAGTGCAACCATAATAAAATGAAAAACTTTACTGCGGGGTAAAGGGCAAAATTGTCCTCAAATAGTTACGCGCTTTTTGACGGAGCATGGATTTGAGGCAGCTTGGAATTTATCAATAGATTTATAGGATGGGAGTTTTGGGCCGAGGCCTCACCGCCGGATCTTCAATCCTGCAAGGGAAAGGGCACCAGAGTTATGCTCCGGTCCCTACCGACCGATGATAAAGTCACTCTCTTTCTTGGATAGGCATGATTTCTATTTGTGGAGAGATTGTAACATTCCTTTGTTCTCATATTAGAGAGGCTTATATAGGCATCACGTACGATGGTGATGCATGCAATGAAAATTCGATTAGTTATCAAGGGTTTTGTGCCGACATGGGTTGTCTTCTTCATACAAAGATCTCTTGCTGGGCCTTATGGGTCGAGTATCATGGGTTTGGACCTGTGCTGGGCCTCATGGGCCGAGTGAAATCGGGTCGGACCCGCAGTTGATTATTCTATGCAGTATTAGTACTCACTTCAAGCTGTCGGTTCCTAGTGCTCGGTGTAGAACTTAATCATGACGGTTGGAATACAACGATCATGGTCATTCGTCCTCGTCACACGTGTCTTTTATCCGTAGGTTTTGCTATCATGTCTCATCATACGGTTATTAATCAATCCCGTATTTTCTTAGAGAAAGGGGAAACTTGGAGAGGGAGCGTCGCATTTCTCTTGCTTAGGGTTTCCTAAATTCGCAAGTTGTCGTCAAATTCATCACCCATGAAGATCCTTCTTTCTCTTCTAGCGCTTCTTTAGTAAGTCTTCTTCTCTCAATTTCTCGTAGCTATGTCTTCTGGTGTCTCGAGTGTCGAGGATCAAGAGAAAATTAAGGGTTTTAAGTCTTCTTTGTCGATTTCTTCGATGGAAAATGGGTGTAGGTCTTCCTCCGGTTTTGTCGACTTCAAAACTGACTCCACGCTCTCCATCCTCAATCCTCTTGAAAGGTATATCGGTTTGTACAACGAATTCGTCCTTGACGGTTTTCGATTTCCTATTCCTTTAATTATTCATCATATTCTTAGTGATTTGGATCTTGCCTCCTTTCAAATTGCGACCAATTGTTAGTATGTGATTACGCTTTTGTCTTCGCTCTTTCCATGGTAAGGAGGGCTTACTCTCCTGAGCTCTTTCACGACTTTATAAGAGTTAGCTTCCCCATCGGCAGTCAACGTCCCGTGCTCCTCGTCAGGGCATAATCAAGAGAGTTGGGGGGCTAGAATCCAAAATCACCGACCGGCAAAAACGATTCATCTTTTATCGTAATTCTGACTCCCTCTCTAAGTTTCTGACATCTTGAAAGGGAGAGAATAAGAGTGATGTCTTCAAAATATCCACCAAAAATCTTCATTCTGGCCTCAAAGCCATAGTCGAGTATCTCATGGATTTCCAAAGGTGAAGATGTAAGTCTATGTAGCACACCCCACGGCTTGCGGGGAGACGGAATACTTTAAAAACGGTTTTATCACATCAAAGAAACTTGTTTTTGCTTTGCAACATAGACTTGTTCCACCTTTTGGATCTTGATTAAACCTTAGCTAACAAAACTAAACTACTAGAGAGTGCTAACTACTAGGTTGAGAAGTTATGCCCTCGTGTCTAGTCCTTCGGTTCTTCAAGTGGTTGCTTGCTCCTTGGTTCAAGCTCCTTTCTTTGGCTCCGCCTTGGCTTCGTACGAACTCGGTTGCCGGTCTCCTTTGTGTCGAAGATGGATCCACCCGAGGGCCTATGGTCAAGCTCCAACCTCAAAGAGATAACTTAGTGGCCCAACTTGCTAAGAAAGATCACTATGTAGAAGTAGAGAGAGTGTAATGGACTAGTTGATCTCAAAGCTCATTGTTTCACAACACATATGAGTGTATGAGCTTGAGGGAGAAGGAGAGGAAAAACCTAGGAGAGAGAAAGCATTTTTGTGAAAATGAGTAGAGAATGAGTTGTAAGAATGGCTAAGTATTTGGCTAATAATTCAACCATGGAATAAACAAAACACATAAAATGCAACCATGCTTGAATAGTCGCTCCAAATGAATAAATAAATAATTAAGCCATGCTTGCAACCCATTCCTCAAATATCTCCTAATATCCATCTCATTAATTTATTATGGAAAAAAGGATAAATCAATAATGAGGTGCCTCTTTCTAGAATCCCATCCTTGCAAAATTACAAGAATGCCCTCACCGTATTTTCATACCCGTGTCCGTATTCCGAAAAATACGGATACACTGAGACCGGTATAATCCAATAATATAATACTAGTATCCGGCTTAAACCAAAGCCTACTAGTATTATCTGTCCGAACATCATTCGTGTAGCTAGTACACATATGCGATTGAAACCCTGTCGTAAAACCGTACGGTCTCTACATCGTCTCGCCTGATCCAGGGAAACCCTCTGTGTGGGACTCTAAAGACTCGACAGTACGCTGGCAGTGGGTTTAACCACAAGTCCGTCAGTGGCACTAGCTGTACGTAACGGCAACCCAGGTACATACCGAAAAGGAGGCCGACGAAAGAACTCGTTCGTAACCTCTACTGAGCCTGTCCGTGACAATATCCGTGCAATCTGGTCTGTTCATCTGAGAGTATCGCATGTAAGGTCTAGGGGGTGGAAAATGTCAGACCCCTAATAACAGTACAAGTCGTGCCAGTGTGGCTCAAGACCATCCGAGAATCTACTGGTCCTTCCACCAGTAATTAGCCCTGGCCAGGGACTTATGGTAATGACCAACTGATCACTGTGCGATATCGACTCCCTATACCGGGAGAGACGAATCCCTAACAGTCGCTCACTGCCTCCATGTGGCTCGGAACTGTATCCAACTAAAACATGTTTGCACGACTCCTTTGAGCCGTGGTAGGGTAGTAATCAAAGCACAGTGAGAACTCACACGAGACAAATGATGACCTCAAGTCAACAGACTATCTGCACACATGTCACCTGAGAACTGCTATCTGACGCTAGGTATAATACCATCTAGTCAGTTCTCGGCGAGTCATGTCCGGTGTACTCACACCCAGTGAGCACCTGTATACAATCTTAGGTGTACATAACCAATGGCTGCGGGACCAATCCATCGCCCCTCGTCAGGGTCTAGATATGTATACACTGGTCTACTCTGGAGTATCGATGCCCGGTATCAATACTCCTGCGACCAGGGACAATTAAGGATATGCTTATTGACCACCCAGCTCCCACAAGTATGACTGCCATCACAACGCTGGTAGTCAGGCAAATATCCTACGGGCTTTATCAACATGTTCATAATATATGAAATACAAAGTATAATATATCACATGTTAAGATAAAGACAAACCAAATAGCGTACTATCATATCGAGCAAGATTGTCCTATACATACATATCCCTAGCATCCTATACAATGAAGGTCTCTAGGGCATATATATCCAACAATCTCCCACTTGCATTAAGGCCTGCAAATTGGCGTAATGAGTACCTACTGTCTGTACTAGATCCGGTTGCTGGCGTACTGATTGAAAGAATTTAAAGTTAACCGCAATCAGGACGGTGTCGCTTTGCAGCTAGCCGCGATGAGCACGGGTCGATCCTAAGGGAGACGGAGCGTTTTACGTTCATGTCGTAACGAGTTAATGCGCGTGGGCAGAATGTTCAAATCTAACCTATGTGTTATATGCAAGTAAATGCTTGTTAGGATAAGATAGGATAGTGTAAGTTAATGGATTCCGTATTCAAGTCCTTTGAGCCGAACTTAACCAATGAAGCTAGAGAAATCGGCTACAACGTGGATTAGGGTGCTTAAGCACGGTATTCGTGGAATCCGGCTTATTGACCCTTGTCCTTCCGTTCTTGTCTCTTGCTTTCGCCTCCGGTTAAATCGAACGCAACCGGTCACGGTTAGGAATCACCGTTACCTTGGTAGGGTAGGGTGCCTAACGGAGCGCTTGCGTAAGGTTTGGACGGAGTTTCAAATGGAAAATACGGGAAAAGAAAATGCGAAACGAAATGTTAACTTACAATATCTTTCTCTTTTCCTAACAACACATATTCACAAACATCATATTAACAACACCATATTAACAACAACAAAAAGAGCAAAAGAAAAGAGAAAAGAGAAGAAAAGAAAAGGCATTACAAGCAAGTAAAGGGCATGGAATTAAAGTTGCATGAAAGTAAAGCAAGTATTAAAGTGCAAGAAAGTAAATAAGCAGGAAATAAAAGAGAAATATAATAACACTAAGAACTATAGAACACAAGACAAGCTATGGGATCAATAACCAACCCTTAAACTTGCAAGCTCAATAAAGAGCTTGCAAGATCAAGAGAAGGGTAAAGAACTCATGTGAAATGAAGGCACAAAAGAGAAGGATTTATTAATTCCACAAGAAAATACAACCCTTGTGATCAATTGCCAAAACTTAAACTTGCAAAGTCAATGAAGAGGTTGCAAGCTCAGGAGAAGGAAAAGAACTCAAGGGGAAGCTATGTACAAGAGAACAAAAGAAAACAAAAGAGTGTTGCAAAAAGAATGACAAAATTGGACCCTTGAACCTTTGCCCCATGGTCTACTTTTATAGGCAAGAAAATGGATTAAGCAAACAATAAAATACAGACCAAATGGCAGCAATGAGACTCTGTGAGAAGCTGGGGCCCACAAGAGGTGGTAGGGCCGACCATACCGGTTTCTAGGGGAATGTGCTCGGCCATTTTCCAAGGGGTGGGTCCCGTATTGCAGTGGTGGTCTTGTGTTGTCCCCAGAATGCCTCTGGTGTTGTTTGCTTGGTCAGTTTTGAACTTGTGGTGCACCAGGAATTGGAGAGAACTTGGTAGATACAAATCACATCACTACTTTTTGCAATAAATGCATGTCACTCCCATATCATCTCATGCCCACTTTGCTCTAGCCCACTTGAGTGTGTCATGGCAGTACCCTAGGTCCATGGTCTAAGCTCCAAGAGTTAGTGTGTCACATGTTATGTGTTGGACCAAAATATTGTGCACACACTTTTTTGCAAAATAACTCTTGGGATATCGGTCGGTTTGCGGTTCTGATTGCAGTGTCAGCTCACAAATGATATATCCGTGATTTTGGATGTATTTCCAGTATTTCGTCACGGACACCTGTAATCTGTATTACTGAGCAAACACCGGTTAATAGTATCGATATAAACAAAAAATAGATAATGAATGGGTGGTAATAAAATGCAATATTCTGTTCTGAACAAATACCCCGAATCTTATCTTTTGCTCGTCCCGAGCAAATCAAAATCCTAGCCTCATTTTCGCAGGGAATGCGATTGCACTGAGCGCGTGCAACAAGCCGTTAAACTTCTAAGTGTCCCTAATAGGAGGAGTGTTGTCTCCTGAGGGTTTTCAGCGGATACTACCCACAAAATCCCGTCAACCTAGTTTCATAAGTTAACATTGATTCTACTCCTACAATTTAGTATCTAGGTTAGAAATTCTATCATCCTACGTTAGAAATATCCAACCCTTATTTTTCACACCTCCTATCTATTTAACCTTAGATCCTATACGTTCCAAAAAAGTTTAGAAAGATGTTGGTATCTCCTGAGTTTTCCTTCTAAAAGTGCGGTCTTAAATCGGGTTTTTTTTATCAACTTTACAGAAAACATAAGTCTTATTCTTCATTTTTATCTTTCATCCAAATATCGATTTGTGTACCCCTACGTGTGTGTATATTTGCACCCTTACACTCAAGAATTCAATTCAAGCTATAGTACCCTTTCCCTAATTCCTAATACTACTTTTTTTCATTAATGATGGACGGTGCTGCTCACACGCCTTTCATGCGACTATTCATGCTTCTTGAGGCACTAACGGCTGATTACTGAATGTGTGAGTATAAAGCGTAAATAGCAGATTCTAGGTCTTGACTTTATTTATTTATTTTTCTTTTCTTTATTTTTCTTTTTCAAGACCGGATATATTTTTCAATATGCTCTTTTGGTGTTTAGTTTTAAATGCTGTTTTTTCTTTCATACTAGGTTTTCAGGTAAGATTATTTCTAGGCATCCTCTACTATCCCAAGTTTCAAGGTGCGTGTATGTGCAGTTTGTAGGGTATATACTTTCTAAATTTGAATTCAAGAATAGAAACTATTTTTCAGACTTATCCTTCAGTAAAGCATCAATACTTTCCCTTCATCTCGACTTAACTTACGAACTGAACTCAAGATTACCTATTTCTAAAAAAAAACTGTAAGGACGTATAATTACCAAAGTTAAACAGAATGAGCGTTATTTTTAGGGTTTTCAATTTATAAGCCTAGAATTTAGTTATTTCTAATATATCAACTAAACTTTCGGAATAAAAATCTAAGTTACCCTATTAGCTAATTTGACGACAAAGTTTTTATATTTTTGGAAAAATTTTCGATTTTTGTGTGGGTTTTTAAATGAGTATGCAAATGCAAAATATACAAATGAATGCGAAGGAAGAAAGCTTACCAAGAACACCCCCAAACTTAAACTTGACAGTGCCCTCACTGTCAGGCTACATCAAGAGGGTCAAAATTGTCGTCGCTCCTAAAAAAAATTTTATGCAAAAAAAACAAAACAAAATTATATACACAAAAAGGTCCCCCTCAAACTTAAGTGAAACGGTGTTTCCACTGTTAAGCGTTAAAGTTCAGGATTAGGGGGGAAAGAGAACAGTATTAAGCTATACAAGGCCTTACAAAGGCCAAAAGTGAGCACCAACCATTCAAAAATCTTATCGTTATAAATCGGCGGTTGGTGAAAGAATGGAATGTAGAGAAAAGAAATGAGAAACACGTGAGAACGTGTGGGGAAAGAAGCGGCATCCGGTCTCGGTGAAGGAGAAGAATGGTGGAAGGGAGAAAGAAGTGGAGTACGAACTTGAGGGTGAAAATGGAGGGAATAAATTAGCACAATTTGTGATGACTGATGTGTAAGAAGCATTTGTGCTAATCTATTAATCCGTCGAGAAATGGGGTCAAATCCCTCAAGATTCGTGAGAAACCATGGGTACGCCGAACTTGGTAAACGAGACACTGGAAATGAAAGTAATACGGTATCTTGCAAGGTCGGAACGATGGAAAGGATGGAAGGAAGTGGTTGAGGAAGGTTATCGGTTAAAGGTTCCGGAGGGTGTACACAGTCAATGACAGGAATATGATGAATTGGAAAATCCGACTCATCAAGCAAAATCGGTTCGTCCTCAAAGCTATCCTAAAAAATCTCCTCAAAATTAAGCTCATCCATACATATTTCATCAAAATCAAGACGCATATGAAGTTCGGGAAAAACATTTAATGACGCGGGATGATGAATTGGAGAGAAAAATTCAGCCAAATTTACGGGTTCATCATCCAAAACATTCCCGGCGTCGATATCCTCAATTAAATGAAAATCAATTTTCTCAGACACCTCATCAAAAGCATGGATTTCAATCGATTCTGGTTCTAAGATGGAGGTGTAGAGGTCAAAAGGATTGAGATTGGTTTCACTTGAAAGGGACCCTTAACAATCGGGCAAATCAAATACTACAAAGTTGCACAACTCATTAATCATTCTATCTTCAATTGATAAATCATTTGGGATACTCGATATGTAAGTGCACGGCGGCGCCCCGGCCGTCAATCCGACGCCGGAATGCGGAAGCGGTGATAAACTTTAGTTTTGCGAACTTAGAAAACCGGCACCATCGCGCACTAAAACCCGGATCGAACCATTAACTAGTCCTAGCTAACTACAAGATAGGGAATAGAGATATACCGACTGATCCGAGTCCTCCGGTCTTCTCGTCATCGTCCCGATCTCTCGCGGAATGTCCTGTCTCCACCTCATCGCCGGAAGTGCACCACATCGCCTACATCTTTTACGGGCTCCCACCTCAATACCGAGGCAACTCGGGCACGAAGCTGGCTAGTCGACGTGCCCAAGGTTTGCTGTAGAATGTGTAGTGCTTAAGTCTCATTTGGGGTTATGGAATTGCCTTTTGGTGGAGGGATGAACTATGGAGTTTGGAGATGGAACTTGTGGGAATTTTGCAAAGCTAGAAGAACAAAATTCCCACCTCAAGAATTTGGGACAGCCCCCTCAAGGCTTGGCCGGCCATGGCTCTTGGTGGGAGTGAGAATGAGAGAGTGTATCAAAAATATGAGAGAGGCCACACCATTATCCAAAAGGAGAGAGAGAGAAGGCTATCATGCAAAGGAATGATCACTAGTAAAGTCCAACACTCAAACAACAATCATCACACTTCATCATCAACAAGCATGATGACAATCAAAGGCCAACACTCCACCATAACCATCATCTCAAGCATGATGACATCAAATGGTCAAACCATCATGACACAAAGAAAGTCAAGTGATGGTGAGCCATCATGATCCAACCAATATGCAAAGACCCCCTTCCAAATTGCTTATTTGCACAAATGCAAATAAGCCCTCCTCCACCAATCTTCGGCCATTGAAAGATACAAATGAAAATGGCCGAAACGGAAAGCAAACTGGCAACTCCAGAAAACTGGTCCTGTAATAAATTACAGGAAAAACCCCGATACTGTGTATACACACCCGCATTTGTATTCCGACCGAAATACAAATGCAATGAGACAAAATCTACACTGTACTATACTAGGATCCGGCTTATACCAAAGCCGGCTAGTAAAAACCGTTCGATCCTGATCCGTGCAATACCGCACGTATCTGATCGAACCCTGCCATATATCCATACGGCCAGTAGTACAAACTGTCCGATCCTGATCCGTGCAATACCGCACGTATCTGATCGGACCCTGCCATATCTCCATACGGCCTCTACAGCTTTTCGCCCGAAAGCTTGAGTAACTGAATGTGGGGGACTCTAAAGACTCGTCAACACCTTGGTTATGGGTTTAACCACTAGCACGTCAGAGGTATAAGCCAATACGTAACGGGCTACCAGGTATTGACCAAAAGGGACGTCGATGAGCGAACTCATCCCGACACCCTACTGAGCCTGTCAGTGACAATATCCGTACAGTCCGGTCCGTTCGTCTATGAGCATCGCATGGCTGGCCTAGGGGGTTGGTAAAAGTCAGACCCCCAAAAGCGGTACAAGTCGTGTCGGAGTGTAGCCCAGAACACCCTGAGATACTACTGGAATACCTACCAGTAAATCTCCTGCCTTGGCCAAGGACTTCGTATAATGGCTCTCCTAGACACAGCACGACCTCACCCCCAATACCGGGAGAGACGAACCCCTGAAGATCCGCTCACTGCCTCCATGTGGCTCGGGACTGTACCCAACTAAAACCTGTTTGCACGACTCCTTTGAGCCGTGGTAGGGTAGTAATCAAAGTACAGTGGGAACTCACACGAGACAAATGACGATCCCCAGGTCGATTAACTAACCTGTACACATGTCACCAGGGAACTGCTATCTGACGTCTGGTATAAGATCAACTAGCATGTTCCCGGCGAGTCCTGTCCGGTGTACTCATAACCCAATGAGCACCTGTATACATCTTAGGTGAACCAACTGACACCAGTGGCTTGTGAGACCGGCCACCGCCCCTCGTCGGGGTCTCGACTGTATACACTAGTCTACTCTGGAGTATCGATGCCCTATCTCGAAACTCCCATGACTAGGGACCATTTAAGGATGTGCTTATAGATTACCAGCTCCCACGTATATGATCGCCCTCATACTGCTGGTAGTCAAGCAAGAATCCCAGGGGCTCTATCAACGTGCAATAGTGACCTGTCAGGTCACCTAAAGCAGTACACGATGATAAAGATAAACCAGATAGCATACTATCATCTTGAGTAAGACTGTCCTACCGGGATAGGTCCTCCATCAATCATTGCAATCTCGTGCCTGTGATCCAATAATTGACTCTGAGGGCACTATCTCCAACAATCTCCCACTTGCACTCAAGGCTAATTATTGCGATGTCGCATACTCACAGCCCGTGTGATACCGAACACCCAACTCCTCTACTATTCAGTCTCACAAAACCCGTTTGCGAAACTATTGCGTTCGAGGAATAGCCTCAGTGAGTGGATCCGCTTTGTTGTTTCTTTCTATGTGTCTCTATATCTCAAGTTCGCGGAGAAAGCCATCTCCCGAAATGAGCAATACCTGTCTTAGAATGTGTCTGGATGTCTGATGGGACCAAGCTCATAAATGAACTCCAAATCCAAACTTCTTAGACTGTACCGTCAACTGAACTTAATCAGTATCCTGCGCCATGCCTCCCTCAGTATTGCCTTGGACCACCTGTCCAAAATACTGCCCCTCGTCAGAAGGAAAACTATAACCCCGACAACCTCCTTGTCGTCCATGTCACGTTGGAAGCCTGGACTGATAACTGTCTCCCGAATGAGGCTGTCGTTATCATATCCCTAGAACATCCACTTATGTTCTAAAACTGCTTCCGACTGTTTCTCCAGGATTGGATCAATGTCAACTTATTGCATCTAGTGCAAGAACAACATCTGGTGTGGTACTTGACATCTCATGATTGACTCAATTGCCTGAGCAAGTGATCTGCCAATCATGCACATCCCTCTCCTTCAGTCTGTAAGACACCTTTAGAGAGGGTGACTCCATCACCTGCAGGTACACTACCATGCCAGGAGTCGTCCATTCTAAATACTCTTAGAATGCTGTCTAAGTACCCTGAATTGGGAAACCACCCAAATCTAGATCTAAAACCATAGATCTAGTAACCAGTATGTCTGATATAATGTCCAAGTCCCATGTGGAGAAAACACTGTGTGACGACCAAAGTATAACCGATTGTAGTATAGGAATGTCACTTCCTACTTTGTGTATGTCATCCAAATACCAGGACATCACAACCTACTACCTTCTCAACAGATCCATCCCATATTCTGACGAAGTCAAACCTATGACTGTCACATCAGAAATTGATGATCTATCTCCGCTATACCTGCTTTAGTCTATAAATAGACATAAGCCAACTGTCCACCAATCCTTCCGCTGCTCCCACTGACTACGACAACCCTCTGCCAGAGTCATATACACGTACACTTCTAAAACTAGTTTAGAACGACGCTATAATCATCCTCCCGCCGGGTCTCGCAACCTAGAACAACAGCAATGGCAAGTGTGGGTAAACAAGAACTTCCCTGCCACCGTCCTTGAGGCTACCGGAGTACTTCTCGGGTGCGTGAAGTTACTCACCTTATCTGCGGAGTGGCCAATGGAATGTCAATCCAGATTGAATCTTTAGGTTCCTTATCAAATCTTCAGTAATCGTTTGCGGTTCTGGAATCACTTCTAGTTCTACCATACTCCCACTGCTGTTTTTCTGAAAAAATCCATTTTTAATAAAACTGTGGCGAGTCAAGAACAATATCACTATTGATCTTCCAGATGGTAGAAAGTCAACCCTCGTCATAGCCTGGGTCAACCCACAAACAGCCATTACAGAAACGTGCCTTGAGTTATCCAGAGTCTGGTTTTAATCATAAGCCGGACAACTCCCCGTACCTTAACAATGTTAAGATATGAACTGTTCTATATCCAATATAGAACCAGAGGCACTGATTTAATTGAACCAGATTCAAATCATGCAGCTGTCTCCAGTGCATGTCAACTAAATGGAAGGAGGCCGATCAGCGTTACTCAACTTAGGAATGCTTCCAATTATGAGTAACCTGAAAGAGAAGCAAGTTCTCTTAATCATTACTATCAACTGAATACCATACACAAGTATCTACATCTTCGATCACTTTGAAGAATCCCGATACTTGCAATATTTGGTTCTCTACTTTATTCAAATACCTATAACTTCTCAAAATTCGGACCCTGTGTTTCCACGAAACACCTGTCTAAAAACAAGAGAAGTCATAAGTAAACCGAATATAGTACGAGGACCTACCCCTCTGTCCTGATGGACCCTGGACAACATACAATACTCTGTATAAGTCCCTTGAGTTTGATAACTCATTCACTGTGTGTCGTAGGTTGAAAACTGTACTTATGGTTAAGAAGAATTACACCGCTGTTTAATGCTCCTTACCTAACCATCCACTGATATAGGTAAATGTCATAGACATAATATCAAAAAGGTATATCTCACTCTATAAAAATAGACGTACAGATATATCAATTTGAAATTGGTGCATAACAACGGATATTCAAAACCAAATATTTGCCGACCGGCAAACAGCCCAGGTGATTTCCTCAAATATCACCGATTACAACGAATCCCGATATAATGAGGATGATCACCCAATTCCCAATAACTTACTCCCACTCATCATCTGTAAAACCATACAGATGTGATAATCATGTCTGGTAAATACATACCCTGGAGAAAGTGTCTAATTGGGAAATCAGTTTTCCATTAACAGTACACAGTGAAACTGAAACATTGAAATGTTTCGATGGAGTATCCCGGTATTCCTAGTAATGCCTCTTCCATTATCCAGATTCACAACTGTAACCGTGCAATTCTTTGCCACCTCTCCAAATCCCTTTATATGTCTTTAGTCATTACCTTCTGCACACCCCTTTAGGCCAAATGGTTTTCTTCCTTCCCTACCGTTCGGCACCAGCCTATGGTTTGGAAGAAGACTATCCAATAAGCATAATGGGTGTGCTGTCCTGATCCTAGGAGCACTCGCAATGCGAGAGAAGGTGAAGATAAAAGACAACCGAATAAACCTTATTCCTATTCCTCCTGAACCAGAATCCATCCCCGAACTGGAACAAGTTCCTTTCGAGTTCGTATATAACCATACGATGGAGTATCCAATAAATTGTGGATCTTCGTAGTGATACGGAGTATCCTGGAGAAATTCAAAGGTGATTTAGGATTGGCGAAGAAATACTTGGTATGGTCGTGAATAGCAGTCGCAATTTACTTTGCCCTTTTACTAATCCCTTTATATGTCTTTACTTAATACCTTCTGCACACCATCGTTATGCTAATTGGTTTTCTTCATTCCCCACCGTTCGGCACCAGCCTAAGGTTTGGATGAAGACTATCCAATTTGCGTAATAGGTGTACTACTCCTAAACTAAGGAGTACTCATAACCTGAGAGAGGGTAAAAGGAAAAGACAACTGAATGGTCCTATCCGTTTTCTCCAGAACCGGAAACCATCCTCGAATAAATTCCTTCGAGTTCGTATATAACCATACGATGGTTTTGTCCAATGGAAGTGGACGTTCGTAGTAATACGGGGTGTCCTGGAGAAAATGGTAAAAGTAGAAGTGGTAATGAGGTTTGCAACTCTGACAATCCAAAAGCCAGTGTTAAGAAGGTTCGGTCAATTTTGGTCACTGAGTCATAGTCTTAGGGTCGGGTCAATGGTCGCTGCCAAAGAGAGAGAGAAAAGAAACACTCAGCGTGCACTCTAACCTAGATCAGAATGGTTACCAATTTATCTAATCTGGAAACCTCCCACTGTACCGTCAAATTCTCCTCCAAACCTGTAAGAAGAATTAGTCGGGATCACCCGAGGAGTATACCAACTCATCAGTGGGAATCGGGATCCAACTATCATCGCATGATAACGTGACGGAATCCTCTTACGGCGTCACACTCCAGAAGGTATGCGCATATCTGGCAAGTTTCAGTTCTTTTGAAACTCCCGATGTGGATTTTTACCCCATGCTCTTATGACCTTGGCGTGAGGTCAAAATATCATAAGTCACATGTCAAGTTCTACCCATCATTATCCAGGTTAATTTGAATCCACCCATACATACCCTTGATGTAGGCCAAAATAGTAGTACGACTGTCCCAAGCCAACGCATCTATCTATGCAACAGATAAATACCCGGCAGCTACCAATCACTATGCCTTGGCGTGAGGTCAAAATACATAGCTTGAATACTACCGAATATTTAACTGAAATGATGGAGGGCTACGAATGGTTTCTGGCGAAAACCTTTAACGTAATGAACTTGATATCGTTGAAGGAACTGGATAGCCTTTTTGAAATATAGTGACGAAAACCTTTGCTAAAGAGGTCACTCCCGGTGAAGGGATCTCGGCTCTTTCCCCGTAGAATGAGGTGCAGGATATTCCAACTGAATACCACGATGCAAAGCAAAAGTAATTGGCTATAATGAAGTTAATGCCCTGACGCAAACTTCTGTCCAAGGGGTCACTCCCGGTGAAAGGATCTCGGCCCTTGCCTCGTCGACTGAGGAGCAGGATATTCCAACTGAATACCATGATGCAAAACAAAAGAGAACGTCCTTGCAATAACCTCTTTTTGAAAAGTGTTCCAACAACATCAGATTAGGTTTGTTTTTAACTTGCATTGATCCGAATCAACGCAGTCCCATCAATTGATCACACCACAAAGAACGAAAATATACTGATGTACGTATATGCCATCCGCATTCGCCACTGGGTCCCGTCATTACCCGTTAGGTTAGCTCACTAACGACAGAGCGGGGACTGGACTAGCTCGGATGTAAAACATATACAACATCTACTAATATATATACCAATATATTATATTTCGCTCAAGGCGTGATAAAAATGCAACATCACAGAAATGTACAACATCACAGAACAATACAGATATCTGGGATCCCCGGGTTTCGCAGAGCCACTACTGAAACCCGACGTTCCCCTGGTCGTGTGGATAGCCCGTGCAATGAAATCCTAGACCCCTACGGGCGCGGCAAGTCACCCGCCAAAACCTGAAGCGAGGCAGCCCCCTTCAGCACCGTGAATGGACCACCCGGCACTTCACGGAATTCGGTAACTTGGGCACCCCTCCTTACCCCCTACGAGTGCGGCGAATAGCCTGCCAATTCCAGAGTGAAGCCCCCTCCGTCTCAATGCCATGAGATGCGGGCTTGTTGCCTTCTAGAATCTGGCTATCCGTGCACCCCGCCGCGGGGTAATCCTAGTACAGAAAGTAAAATATACATACAACGGGTACATCGACCGCAACCTGGTCGTGCCCCAAAATAATAATACAATCAGGCAGTGACGGCAGTCCACATGTCGGACGCTCGCCCCGCAATATCAAATGTACATAATACAACCACAACTGTACTAGCATTGCATCCAGGCTATCCCCCCACGACCGATCCGCAACATCACAGCATAACACAGAACATCAACGTGAAAGTCACGTTCGTAAATCCGTCTAACCGGGCTATAGCAGTTAGACAGGATTTACCGATCAAGTGACATTCACGGTCGCAGATATAATGTAAATACTGTGAACTAATGTGTTTAAAATATTCCGATCAATCAAATTTTAACAAGTGGGCCCCCAAGTACTACTGTAGCACATTAAGAAATTCTGGGCCCAAAATTAATATTCCAAAACCCCTATTTTTAACCCAGAAAGCGACTGCAAAAATTTGATACAGCGAGGACACCAATGTGCGGCGGAACCGCGGCCTAAAGGGGGGTTGGCCGCGGTTCCGCGCTTCAGTGGTCGATTCACTGTGTCGAATTTCTACAGAGTGCTTATAATTTCCAGTACATCACTTTTCTACAACCTGAAAAAATTTTCGACTCCAAAAAATTTCAACAGAAAACTGATGTGAACAAAAACGCGGATTTTGGAATTTTGGTCGATCGGAAATGTAAACACATTAAACAAAGCTAGACTAAGTTAATGGCGAGGCTCTGATACCACTGTAAGTGCACGGCGGCGCCCCGGCCGTCAATCCGACGCCGGAATGCGGAAGCGGTGATAAACTTTAGTTTTGCGAACTTAGCAAACCGGCACCACCGCGCACTAAAACCCGGATCGAACCATTAACTAGTCCTAGCTAACTACAAGATAGGGAATAGAGATATACCGACTGATCCGAGTCCTCCGGTCTTCTCGTCATCGTCCCGATCTCTCGCGGAATGTCCTGTCTCCACCTCATCGCCGGAAGTGCACCACATCGCCTACATCTTTTACGGGCTCCCACCTCAATACCGAGGCAACTCGGGCACGAAGCTGGCTAGTCGACATGCCCAAGGTTTGCTGTAGAATGTGTAGTGCTTAAGTCTCATTTGGGGTTATGGAATTGCCTTTTGGTGGAGGGATGAACTATGGAGTTTGGAGATGGAACTTGTGGGAATTTTGCAAAGCTAGAAGAACAAAATTCCCACCTCAAGAATTAGGGACAGCCCCCTCAAGGCTTGGCCGGCCATGGCTCTTGGTGGGAGTGAGAATGAGAGAGTGTATCAAAAATATGAGAGAGGCCACACCATTATCCAAAAGGAGAGAGAGAGAAGGCTATCATGCAAAGGAATGATCACTAGTAAAGTCCAACACTCAAACAACAATCATCACACTTCATCATCAACAAGCATGATGACAATCAAAGGCCAACACTCCACCACAACCATCATCTCAAGCATGATGACATCAAATGGTCAAACCATCATGACACAAAGAAAGTCAAGTGATGGTGAGCCATCATGATCCAACCAATATGCAAAGACCCCCTTCCAAATTGCTTATTTGCACAAATGCAAATAAGCCCTCCTCCACCAATTTTCGGCCATTGAAAGATACAAATGAAAATGGCCGAAACGGAAAGCAAACTGGCAACTCCAGAAAACTGGTCCTGTAATAAATTACAGGAAAAACCCCGATACTATGTATACACACCCGCATTTGTATTCCGACCGAAATACAAATGCAATGAGACAAAATCTACACTGTACTATACTAGGATCCGGCTTATACCAAAGCCGGCTAGTAAAAACCGTTCGATCCTGATCCGTGCAATACCGCACGTATCTGATCGAACCCTGCCATATATCCATACGGCCAGTAGTACAAACTGTCCGATCCTGATCCGTGCAATACCGCACGTATCTGATCGGACCCTGCCATATCTCCATACGGCCTCTACAGCTTTTCGCCCGAAAGCTTGAGTAACTGAATGTGGGGGACTCTAAAGACTCGTCAACACCTTGGTTGTGGATTTAACCACTAGCACGTCAGAGGTATAAGCCAATACGTAACGGGCTACCAGGTATTGACCAAAAGGGACGTCGATGAGCGAACTCATCCTGACACCCTACTGAGCCTGTCAGTGACAATATCCGTACAGTCCGGTCCGTTCGTCTATGAGCATCGCATGGTGGGCCTAGGGGGTTGGTAAAAGTCAGACCCCCAAAAGCGGTACAAGTCGTGTCGGAGTGTAGCCCAGAACACCCTGAGATACTACTGGAATACCTACCAGTAAATCTCCTGCCTTGGCCAAGGACTTCGTGTAATGGCTCTCCTAGACACAGCACGACCTCACCCCCAATACCGGGAGAGACGAACCCCTGAAGATCCGCTCACTGCCTCCATGTGGCTCGGGACTGTACCCAACTAAAACCTGTTTGCACGACTCCTTTGAGCCGTGGTAGGGTAGTAATCAAAGTACAGTGGGAACTCACACGAGACAAATGACGATCCCCAGGTCGATGAACTAACCTGTACACATGTCACCAGGGAACTGCTATCTGAAGTCTAGTATAAGACCAACTAGCATGTTCCCGGCGAGTCCTGTCCGGTGTACTCATAACCTAATGAGCACCTGTATACATCTTAGGTGAACCAACTGACACCAGTGGCTTGTGAGACCGGCCACCGCCCCTCGTCGGGGTCTCGACTGTATACACTAGTCTACTCGGGAGTATCGATGCCCTATCTCGAAACTCCCACGACTAGGGACCATTAAAGGATGTGCTTATAGATTACCAGCTCCCACGTATATGATCGCCCTCATACTGCTGGTAGTCAAGCAAGAATCCCAGGGGCTCTATCAACGTGCAATAGTGACCTGTCAGGTCACCTAAAGCAGTACACGATGATAAAGATAAACCAGATAGCATACTATCATCTTGAGTAAGACTGTCCTACCGGGATAGGTCCTCCATCAATCATTGCAATCACGTGCCTGTGATCCAATAATTGACTCTGAGGGCACTATCTCCAACACGATAAACTTTCAAAACAGGAGATGTGGGATTCAAATTGAAACGGGTAGGTTTGATTTGGAAGGGTATACGGCTCACTCTCTCTACTCAAATTCTCAACCTGTCCTACCGCCTCTTCATACATTTGAAAATTTGGAGCTTGTTGGAAACTAGCTACCGGGTCACTAGGTTGTATGAGGGCAGCCATGGACGCATTCAAATTCATCATCTGTTGGCATGACGCTGCCCTAAAGTCTTCTAATCACTGTTCCAGACTAGACATGGGTTGTGAAGGGGTTTCAGTAAAAGATTGAAAGTTGTTTGGATACTGAAAATTCCCAAATGGCGGTTCAGAAGCAATGTCTAGGGAAGGTGTAAAAGTCGGGTAGGACTGGTAGGAATTGAATGGCTGGACAGGGGTAGGATCAACATACTAATAAGAAGCTGAATGCAATTGTTGATCCAAAGAATTTGTAGTGGTGAAAGGAGTGAAAGATCGGCTACGAGATTGTTCAATATGTTCAGCGATGGACAAAGGACGACTTGCAAAAGGGGTATCAACATAAGGGGGTGGGGGAGGTTGAAAAGGTTGATACAAAGTGGATTGCGGAGTGCAAGTGTTTGTCCTAGACACGTTTATGCGATCTTCAAAGAGATTTTAGGCATGGAGGGTTCGTTCGAAGTTCGACCAAAGCAAGAACCGTAAGAAGTAATGTCTGGTTGTGGGTACCAAAGTTCGGCAAGAGTTTTGCGAGGTGGGGTACCCATGATATGATGAGAAGAAAAAGAATATGGTTTTTTTAATGTTTTTTTGTTTGTTAGTTATTAACAAAAGAATGAAATATACATACAAAAAGAATCTGGACAAAAATAATCACGACACAAAAATACCACGCACTTAATCGGTCTAGGGTTCACCTAAGTCAGCTAGACTTGCTCAAGAACTTGATTGTCGAAGTAAAACTGTGTCGAGAAACGGGCTTAAGATATACTGATCACGAGGCCAGGTAAGTGCAGAGATAAGGGGAGGTTTTCCGACGCTTTCGCGAAGGTCCTTAATTAAATAACCCTTTCTCTTTTAGCGGTTTCGCCGTGAACACTTACCTAGACACCCCGAGAACGATATACCGTTAAGCGGTGTTCTAAACACAGTTAACCTCTCCTAGTGAGCGCGAAGTCCTTAAGGCTTAAAGTCTAATTTCTTTTAAAAATTTGTGCGGGTAAGCGTTATGTTCAAGTTCGTGATTTGTGGGCCACGGAAAAGGTAATGAAATCTTTTACCGTATGTTGTGGGGTTCGCTTGCCCTTAAGTCCGTATTAATGTATGCAATGCACAATTCAATAAAAATTCTATAAAGAATCAAACAATCGTTTTTTAGTTTAAGCACGGCACTGCAACAAATACGGGTTAGTCAATTTTGGCGTTTGAAAGCGAACTTGCAAAGAATCCTGCAAAGAATAGTATATTGGATGCGTCGGATTTGAGAAGAAGGTGTTTAAGAAATACGTACCCATAAATTTTCGGGTTAAGAAACCCGCGTTGAAATTAAATCCGAATAGCTTGGAATGTTCGCTTGCGCGGGTCAAACTACCCGGATCTTTGGCACTGTATACCTTAACGTTGAATGTGTACTTTGCTCCCCACGATCGCAGTTCACAAATCCGCAAAAATCTACAAATGTCAGAAAAAACGGATATTAGTGCGGAAAAGCGATACGAATACCCAAATACCTACACACTAAAAATTATAAAAAACAAATAATAAAAATAGGACAAAAATAGAACACTGGAGCTCAGAGGAGAAATTAGAAGCAAGAAGAGGCAGTACGTCCGGTGACGCCGGATTTTGATGGGAAGTCGCCGGATCTTCTTTGGAGAATGGTCTCCAATTTTCTTTTGTGATCACACTGTTCTACTAGTATCTCACTGGTATTGCTTGTTTTTTCTGTTTAGTTCCAGAGTGGTTGCAGGTAAGAATTCCAGAGAACAAAATGGTTAGTTTAGTTAGTTTTTTTTTGGTTTTGAAATTTTTATGTTGATTTTGAAAATCGGGTTAGATGTATAAGTGAGATGTACAATGATTAACCCGAAATACAAGAAGTAAAGCGTTACCGTTTCCCCGGCAACGACGCCATTTGATTGAAAGAATTTATAGTTAACCGCAATCAGGACGGTGTCGCTTTGCAGCTAACCGCGATGAGCACGGGTCGATCCACAGGGAGACGGAGCGTTTTACGTTCTTGTCGTAACGAGTTAATGCGTGTGGGCGGAATGTTCAAATCTAACCTATGTGTTACATGCAAGTAAACGCTTGTTGGGATAAGATAGGATAGTGTAAGTTAATGGATTCCGTATTCAAGTCCTTTGAGCCGAACTTAACCAATGAAGCTAGAGCAATCGGCAACAACGTGGATTAGGGTGCTTAAGCACGGTATTCGTGGAATCCGGCTTATTGACCCTTGTCTTTCCGTTCTTGTCTTTTGCGTTCGCCTCCGGCCAAACCGAACGCAATCGGTCACGGTTAGGAATCACCGTTACCTTGGTAGGGTAGGGTGCCTAACGGAGCGCTTGCGTAAGGTTTGGACGGAGTTTCTGTAAGTCCACGTTGCGACCCCCGGTTCTTACGGGGAGGCGGAAACGGTATAAAAATCAAATTTTTAGCGCAAGGGGCAACATGGACTAAACAAAGTCGGGATCTTTTCCTAAACTAAAACTAGCAAACTTGCTAAAGAGAGTTAGCTACTCGGATGAGGATGGTTATACCTAAACTTGAACTCCTTCTTCAAAGTTTTGTAGAGGTTGATGGTTCTCTTCTTGTCGCCTTCTTCCGTCGAAGATGGATCCACCTCGAGGGTTCAACCTTTGGGCTCTTTCTCGAACTTGGAGTAAACTAGAATCTCCGGTTTGCTAAACCCTTGATCCTAGAGTGAGTAGAGAGTGTCTAAGGGGTGCTTTTCTTTTTAAAGAGAGGGATTCTCAACACATGAGAAGGGTTCTCTTTAGCTAGAGGAAGAAGAAGATGAAGTGAGGAGAGAGAAGCTAAATGAGATAATGAGCTCTCTTTTCCTTTTGCAACCATAAAGCAAAAGAAAAAGAATTATCTAATTAATAATAAAAATGAAAATGAAATAGTTGATGGAAGGTTTAGGAATGACCATTATCATTTCAAACATTAAATGTTTTGCAAGAATCAAAAAGCATCTTGCTTTTGTAATGATGATGGTCAAATCTTCAACCATGGTCAACAAGTCAACCATGGTCAACTAGTCAACAAAAACCAACCATGACACAATTTCATTTTATTAATATTATTAATTGATATAACATAAATCCATTAGGGTTTGGAAAAAGACGACTGTCAACTGTGCATACGCACCCGTTCCGAAACCCTAATGAAAGTCATCTTCCTCCTCCTCAAATAACTGTGCATACACACCTGCATTCTTGTTCCGAGGAACATGAATACTGAGAGATAAAAGCAACCCCAAAACATATACCGGTATCTGACTCAAACCAGAGCCAGCCAGTAATATCCGTCCGGACTCCAAACGTGCACAAGTGCGCGGATGAGAACGAACCCTGTCGCAAAACCATGCGACCTCTACTCTGTTTTGCCCAGAGGCGAATACCCTCTGTGTGGGACTCTAAAGACTCGACACTACGCTGGCAGTGGGTTTAACCACAGACCGCAAGCGGCACTAGCTGTGCGTAACGGTCCCCAGGTAGATGTCGACAAGAAGGCTGGCGAGGTGAAACCCCATCTGTACTCCTACTGAGTCTGAATGTGACGGTCTCCGTATAGTCCGGTCTGTTCGTCTGATACATCGCATGTCGGGCCTAGGGGGCGGTAAAACGTCAGTCCCCCAATAGCGGTACAAGTCGTGTCGGAGTGAAGCCCAAAACACCCTGAGATAACACTGGAAACCTACCAGTATATCTCGCTTGCCCTGGCCAGGGACTACTCGTGTAATGGCTTTCCTAGACACAGCGCGATGTCAACCCCCAATACCGGGAGAGACGAATCCTGTCTAACCGTCACTGCCTCCAAGTGCTTCGGGACTGCACCCAACCACCACCTGTTTGCACGACTCCTTTGAGCCGTGGTAGGGTAGTGATCAAAGTGCAGTGGGAACACACTCGAGGCGAAGTGCCAGTGTCAAGTCAGCGGACTAAGCTGTACTCATGTCACCTGGGAACTGATAACTGACGATAGGTATAATACCAACCTGTCAGTTCCCGACGAGTCCTGTCCAGTGTACTCGTAACCCAACGAGCACCCGTATACTATCTCCAGTACGACGTACTGATGGCTGTGGGACAGACCATCTCCCACACTGGGATGAGAAGCGCATACGCTAGTCTACTCCGGAGTATCGATGCCCTGTCTCGATAGTCCTGCGACTAGGGACCTGTATAAGGATGTGCTTATAGATTACCCAGCCCCTACTAGTGTGACTGCCATCACAACGCTGGTAATCAAGCAAAAGATCCTAAGGGCTCCACTAATGCGTATAAGTGATATAGTAAAATAAACACAAGTACATATTGAAGTAGAAACAAACCAAGTAGCATACTACTATATTGAGCAAGATTGTTTATACAAGGTGAATATCCCAAGCTTCCATTAAGTAATATACAAACTAGTATGATACAGTAATGGCCTCTACGGCATATACACTAACAATCTCCCACTTGCACTAAGGCCATGTACTGGCGTATCGAAGACCTATCTTCTCGATCAGCCGCTCGAACTGAGTCTGGGGTAGGGCCTTGGTGAATGGATCTGCAGTGTTCTCTTCTGAAGCAACCCTCCGAACCTCGATCTCCTTGCGATCCACGATCTCCCTGATCAGGTGATACCGCCTCAAGATGTGCCTGGATCTCTGATGGGACCTGGGTTCCTTCGCTAAAGCTATAGCCCCGTTGTTGTCGCAATACAGAGGTATTGGGTCAACAATGGACGGAACCACCTGAAGTTCTTTTAAGAACTTCCTCATCCAGACAGCTTCTTTTGCGGCATCAGATGCAGCAATGTATTCCGCTTCCATAGTCGAGTCTGCAACGGTTTCCTGTTTGGAGCTCTTCCAACACACCGCCCCTCCATTGTGGGTAAAGACAAAACCCGACATGGACTTGGAATCATCCTTGTCACTCTGGAAGCTGGAGTCAGCAAAGGCCTCGATCTGGAGGTCTTTTCCGCCATACACCAAGAACATCTCCTTAGTCCTTCTCAGGTACTTGAGAATGTTCTTTACCGCTATCCAGTGTTTCTCCCCAGGGTTTGACTGATACCGGCTTACCACACTCAGTGCATAAGCTACATCCGGTCTGGTACACAACATCGCATACATTATAGAGCCTACCGCAGAAGCGTAGGGTATAATAGACATGCGATCCCTCTCCAAATCAGTCTTGGGAGACATCTCTTTAGAGAGGGTGATCCCGTGACAAGCCGGTAGGTTACCGCGCTTGGAATCTTCCATACTGAATCTCTTCACTATGGTGTCGATGTACCTGGACTGAGAAAGTCCTAATATCCTCTTGGATCTATCACGATGGATCCGGATCCCCAGGATGTATGAGGCATCACCCAGGTCTTTCATGGAGAACCTGTGTGACAAGAACCCCTTGACAGATTGTAGCATAGGAATGTCATTTCCTATTAAGAGAATGTCATCCACGTATAAAACGAGGAATACTACAGTTCTCGCTACAAATCTACTATAGATGCATGGTTCATCTGGATTTTTGATAAAGCCAAATTCCTTGACCGTCTCATCAAAACAGATGTTCCAACTCCGCGATGCCTGCTTTAGTCAATAGATGGACTTAAGCAACTTGCACACCTTTCCGCTGCTCCCACTCTGAATGAAACCCTCTAGCTGATCCATATAGACACACTCCTCTAAATTTCCATTTAGAAAAGCGGTCTTTACGTCCATCTGCCAAATCTCATAATCGTGGAAGGCAGCAATGGCAAGAAGGATCCGAATAGATTTCAGCATAGCCACTGGAGAAAAGGTTTCGTCATAGTCCAAGCCAGGTCTTTGACGGAAACCCTTTGCTACAAGTCTAGCTTTATAGGTCTCAACCTGTCCATCTACACCAATCTTCCTTTTGAAGATCCACTTGCATCCTACGGGTTTTACCCCGTCTGGAGCAATGTCCAGCGTCCATACTTTGTTGGTGTACATGGACTCCATTTCGGTCCGCATTGCATCCAGCCATTTTACCGAGTCAACGCTCTGAACGGCCTGCTGGAAGCTAGTAGGCTCATCATAATCTATGATGCAATCCTCTCTATCCCCGTCTATGAGAAAACCGTAGTATCTCTCGGGCGGATGAGACTGCCTACTACTCCTGCGGAGCGGCGTAGGAATGTCCTGTTCTTTCGAACTCACTGGCTCTTCCAAGCTTTCAGTAATAGCTTGTGGTTCTGGAATTTCTTCCAGTTCTATTGCGTTCCCACTTATCTGGGTTTCCAAAAACTCAGTTTCCAAGAAGCGGGCATGTTGAGAAACAAAGACCTTTTGTTCCTCAGCGGAATAGAACAGATACCCCCTGGAGTTCTTTGGGTATCCCACAAACTTGCACTGTACTGAGCGTGCCTCGAGCTTGTCCGCATGCTGCTTTTTTACAAAAGCTGGACATCCCCATATCTTAAGGTACTTAAGACAGGGTTTCTTCCCACTCCACATCTGATATGGAGTGGTAGGCACAGTCTTGGTGGGAGCCTTGTTCAAGAGATATGCAGCTGCTTCTAGTGCATAGCCCCAGAAAGATCGCGGTAACTCAGCCTTACTCATCATGGAACGAACCATATCCAATAGGGTTCGATTCCTCCTTTCCGATACACCGTTATGTTGCGGAGTGTATGGAGGAGTACGCTGAGAGAGAATTCCATTCTCTTTTAAATAGTCCAGGAACTCGGCACTCAAGTATTCTCCACCTCGATCCGATCTTAGAATCTTAATACTTTTGCCTGTTTGTTTTTCAACTTCATTCTTGTAATCCCGAAATTTCTCAAAGGCCTCGGATTTGTGCTTCATTAAGAAGACATGTCCATACCTAGAGAAATCGTCTGTGAAAGTAATGAAGTATGAATAACCGCTTCGCGCATGTGTAGACATTGGACCACACACGTCACTGTGTATAAGTCCCAAGAGCTCGCTCGCTCTTTCTCCGTGTCCAGTGAACGGAGTCTTTGTCATCTTTCCCATGAGACAAGATTCACAAGTGGCATAAGACTGATACTCGAACGGATCCAAGTATCCTTCTTTATGTAACTTAGTCAACCGTGTCTCATTGATGTGACCCAGTCTACAATGCCATAAGAAAGCCTGATTAATATCTGGAGACTTTCTTTTGTGTGTATTCTGGACATTGAAAATCTGTGGTTGGTTTAATACGTATATACCATTGCTCAGTGTACCTGACCCAATCAGAACTTGATTAAGGTGAATGTTTACAACATTACTTACAAACGCAAATTCATAACCTTCTTTAGAAACCAAAGATACAGAAATGATATTACAAGTTGCGTTGGGTACAAAAAAGCAATTACGCAAAACCAAAACATGCCCATCTGACATTCCCAGGTGATAGTCCCCCACGGCTTTAGCATCCATGCTAGCTCCGTTCGCAACTCTGAGGGTCATGTCACCTGCCTTCAAAAACCTACGGTTTCTCAACGCCTGCAAAGAATTACAGATATGAGATCCTGATCCGGTATCCAATACCCAGGAAGTAGAGTTTATAGAAAGACAGTTTTCAATAACATACACACCTGAAGCTGAAGCCGCAACCTGCTTCAGTTCCTGTGTCCTGGCCTTCCAAGCCCTGCAATCTTTCTTCCAGTGTCCACTCTTGTGACAATAGAAGCATTCCTCTTTACCCACAAGCTTCCCCGCAATCTTTGTTGCCATTTCTTTTCCCTTCGTACCCACTTTACTAACACCGCCTCTTGGTTTGGCGGGGGCTTTCTTCCTCTTTCCCTTGGCTTTCGCCTTGGACCTGGAGGAAGAAGATCCACCTACAAACAAAGCGGGTGTATCCCTACCCTTCTGTAGGGTGCCCTCTGCGCTCCTCAGCATGTTGAGGAGTTCTGAAAGTTCAACTTCCTTTTCTTGCAAGTTGAAATTCAGTATGAACTGGGCGTAAGTGGATGGAAGGGACTGGAGAATTATATCCGTATAGAGTTCACTGTCCAACGTGGTCCCAAGTTCCGCGAGCTCCTCAGTGTAGCCAATCATCTTAAGCACGTGGTCCGCTACCGATGATCCGACGGCCAACTTTGTCGAAAATAACTTCTTCGACACTTCGTATCTTGCGATACGAGACTGCTCTCCATACAGTTCTTTTGTATGAAGAAATATGGATTCCAAATCCATATTCTCGTGCCTCCTCTGATGTTCGTTGTCCATCGAGGCAAGTACGAGGCACCTGGCCTTCGCGCCGTCAATCTCCCAAGTCTTACGGATTTCCTTATCCGCGACGCTGGAGGTGGGACCTGGGACGGGGGGAGCTTTGGTGGTAAGAAGATACCCCAGCTTGTCGTAAGTGATTGCCAACTTGACATTCCTGAGCCAATCTTTGTAGTTTGGCCCTGTCAATATGTTTTTATCTAGAAGTAACTTAAGTCCAGTCATTTCGATTTGGTCGCTGCAGGGGGGAGAGAAGAAACACTTTAGCACGATGCTCTTGCAAGTTTAGAATGGTTTTTAATTTGTCTAAATAGGATGGCTCCCACTGTCTCTCGAATCCCTCCTCAAACCATAAAGGAAGAATTAGTCAGGATCAATCCCACCGCACAATACTTGCTTAACCGTTCAGCCAGGCCAGTGTCGGTACTTCGAGGGAGGTTTTCCAACGCTTTCGCGAAGTTCCTTAATTAAATAACCTCTTTTCCCTGGGGGCGTAGCCCCGCTAACACCTTTCTAGACACCTACTAGGTTTATAGCATTGATCGTTTAGTGAGAAATTTCCCGAGGAGTAGCATATACTCACAGTAGGATCGGGATCCAAATATCATCGCGTGATGAAACTGAAGGAATCCTACCAGAATCACCACACTCCAAATGGTATGCAAATCTAGCAAGTTTCAGTACTTATGAAACTCCCGATGTGGATTTTTGCCCCATGCTCTTATGACCTTGACGAAGGTCAACAAATCATAAGTCACATGTCAAGTTCTGCCCGTCATTTTCCAGGTTAATTTGAACCCACCCGTATATTCCCTTGACGAAGGTCAACAAGGCAACACGACTGTCCCAAACCAACGCATCTATCTATGCTACATATGAACACCCAACAGCTACCAAACTCTATGCCTTGACGAAGGTCAACAAACATAGCTTGAATACTATTGAATATTCATACGAAATGACGGAGGGCTACGAATGGTTTTGGCGAAACCGTGAACGTAGTGAACTTGATATAATCGATGGAACGAGATAGCTTTTAGAAGGAGTGGCTCGAGCTCCGCATTTAAAAGTTAGTTTTGAAAAGAACCGAGTGGTTTTTCGAAAGTGTTCCAACGATTTTAACTTGGTTTATTATCTTGCATTAGTTCTTTTAATGCGTGATATTCTTGCATTAGTACTTTTAATGCGTCCCATCATTTAATTCCTACCATTGCAGAAAACAACCAAAATATGACGTACGCTTATGCCATTCGCATTCGCCACGGGGTCCCGTCATCACTCGTTAGGTTACTTAACTAACGTCAGAGCGGGGGCTGGGCTAGCGCGGCTGTAAAACATAAGCAACGCCTAAATAGAAAGCAATGATAGACATTACAGATCACAGATGAATACATTGGATATACTAGCAATCCGCAATCCTTTCGAGCCTGCAACGAAAAGCGGATTACACGGTCGCGGTGAATAGCCAAATACCCCACCCAAGACCCCTACGGGTGCGGCAAACTACCCGCCAAGTACTCGGCAGTTTGTGCACCCCTCCATGGGTCTATCCTAGGAGCAAAAACAGTAAAAAGAATTATACAATGACGGCTACAACCCTGACCCGGTTGTGCGGCCAAACAAATAATATTATTACATCAATTTACATTTACAATGAATGAAAGAAAAACAAAAGCTCATCTCACATCCACCCCGGCTATTCACCCGCGACAGTCCAACACATTCATATACACATTCCAATATCAAACACAGATCATGTATAACCCCGACCAATCGACTTATAGCGATTAGCCGATTCAATACATGCAAGCATTACAGATATAACCATCATAGTCAAAGTGCAGTGAAGTTCGGAAAAAATACGGAATTATAGGACCCCAAAAGTAAATTTCTGTTCTGGAAAATCTGGGCACATATAATATATTTTAAAAATCCCAAAACCAACACAGACACACACTGCACGAAAAACGATGCAGAGAAGACAACAAACGGCGGCGGTTCCGCGGCACATGCCTACCTCATGCCGCGGAACCGCGGCGGTTTGAATGAAACAGTGGATCGTTTTTCATGGGTGTTCACACAAAACCCTGAGCCGAATTTAGGAGTATAAAGTTTTTCATTTAGAGCAGAAAAAATTTCAACAGAAACTTAGGGTTTTGTAAAAGTTTGGTTTTTGGATTTTTCGGTTCCGAACTTCGTTACACTTTACTACCAAGCTAGTTTAAGTTTAGTTAGGCTCTGATACCACTGTAAGTCCACGTTGCGACCCCCGGTTCTTACGGGGAGGCGGAAACGGTATAAAAATCAAATTTTTAGCGCAAGGGGCAACATGGACTAAACAAAGTCGGGATCTTTTCCTAAACTAAAACTAGCAAACTTGCTAAAGAGAGTTAGCTACTCGGATGAGGATGGTTATACCTAAACTTGAACTCCTTCTTCTTCAAAGTTTTGTAGAGGTTGATGGTTCTCTTCTTGTCGCCTTCTTCCGTCGAAGATGGATCCACCTCGAGGGTTCAACCTTTGGGCTCTTTCTCGAACTTTGAGTAAACTAGAATCTCCGGTTTGCTAAACCCTTGATCCTAGAGTGAGTAGAGAGTGTCTAAGGGGTGCTTTTCGTTTTAAAGAGAGGGATTTTCAACACATGAGAAGGGTTCTCTTTAGCTAGAGGAAGAAGAAGATGAAGTGAGGAGAGAGAAGCTAAATGAGATAATGAGCTCTCTTTTCCTTTTGCAACCATAAAGCAAAAGAAAAAGAATTATCTAATTAATAATAAAAATGAAAATGAAATAGTTGATGGAAGGTTTAGGAATGACCATTATCATTTCAAACATTAAATGTTTTGCAAGAATCAAAAAGCATCTTGCTTTTGTAATGATGATGGTCAAATCTTCAACCATGGTCAACAAGTCAACCATGGTCAACTAGTCAACAAAAACCAACCATGACACAATTTCATTTTATTAATATTATTAATTGATATAACATAAATCCATTAGGGTTTGGAAAAAGACGACTGTCAACTGTGCATACGCACCCGTTCCGAAACCCTAATGAAAGTCATCTTCCTCCTCCTCAAATAACTGTGCATACACACCTGCATTCTTGTTCCGAGGAACATGAATACTGAGAGATAAAAGCAACCCCAAAACATATACCGGTATCTGACTCAAACCAGAGCCAGCCAGTAATATCCGTCCGGACTCCAAACGTGCACAAGTGCGCGGATGAGAACGAACCCTGTCGCAAAACCATGCGACCTCTACTCTGTTTTGCCCAGAGGCGAATACCCTCTGTGTGGGACTCTAAAGACTCGACACTATGCTGGCAGTGGGTTTAACCACAGAACGCAAGCGGCACTAGCTGTGCGTAACGGTCCCCAGGTAGATGTCGACAAGAAGGCTGACGAGGTGAAACCCCATCTGTACTCCTACTGAGTCTGAATGTGACGGTCTCCGTACAGTCCGGTCTGTTCATCTGATACATCGCATGTCGGGCCTAGGGGGCGGTAAAACGTCAGTCCCCCAATAGCGGTACAAGTCGTGTCGGAGTGAAGCCCAAAACACCCTGAGATAACACTGGAAACCTACCAGTATATCTCGCTTGCCCTGGCCAGGGACTACTCGTGTAATGGCTCTCCTAGACACAGCGCGATGTCAACCCCCAATACCGGGAGAGACGAATCCTGTCTAACCGTCACTGCCTCCAAGTGCTTCGGGACTGCACCCAACCACCACCTGTTTGCACGACTCCTTTGAGCCATGGTAGGGTAGTGATCAAAGTGCAGTGGGAACACACTCGAGGCGAAGTGCCAGTGTCAAGTCAGCGGACTAAGCTGTACTCATGTCACCTGGGAACTGATAACTGACGATAGGTATAATACCAACCTGTCAGTTCCCGACGAGTCCTGTCCAGTGTACTCGTAACCCAACGAGCACCCGTATACTATCTCCAGTACGACGTACTGATGGCTGTGGGACAGACCATCTCCCACACTGGGATGAGAAGCGCATACTCTAGTCTACTCCGGAGTATCGATGCCCTGTCTCGATAGTCCTGCGACTAGGGACCTGTATAAGGATGTGCTTATAGATTACCCAGCCCCCACTAGTGTGACTGCCATCACAACGCTGGTAATCAAGCAAAAGATCCTAAGGGCTCCACTAATGCGTATAAGTGATATAGTAAAATAAACACAAGTACACATTAAGTAGAAACAAACCAAGTAGCATACTACTATATTGAGCAAGATTTTTTATACAAGGTGAATATCCCAAGCTTCCATTAAGTAATATACAAACTAGTATGATACAGTAATGGCCTCTAGGGCATATACACTAACAGTTTCAAAAGGAAAAATACGTGAAAAGGAAATGGGAAACGAAATGTTAACTTACAATATCTTTCTCTTTTCCTAACAACACATATTCACAAACATCATATTAACAATACCATATTAACAACAACAAAAAGAGCAAAAGAAAAGAGAAAAGAGAAGAAAGGAAAAAAGCATTACAAGTAAGTAAAGGGCATGGAATTAAAGTTGCATGAAGTAAAGCAAGTATTAAAGTGCAAGAAAGTAAATGAGTAAGAAATAAAAGAGAAAGATAATAACACTAAGAACCATAGAACACAAGACAAGCCATGGGATCAATAACCAACCCTTAAACTTGCAAGCTCAATGAAGAGCTTGCATGATCAAGAGAAGGGTAAAGAACTCATGTGAAATGAAGGCACAAAAGAGAAGGCTTTATTAATTCCATGAGAAGATACAACCCTTGAGATCAATTGCCAAAACTTAAACTTGCAAGCTCAATGAAGAGGTTGCAAGCTCAAGAGAAGGCAAAGAACTCAAGGGGAAACTATGTACAAGAGAACAAAAGAAAACAAAAGAGTGTTGCAAAAAGAATGACAAAATTGGACCCTTGAACCTTTGCCCCATGGTCTGCTTTTATAGGCAAGAAAATGGATTAAGCAAACAATAAAATACAGACCAAATGGCTGCAAATGAGACTCTGTGAGAAGCTGGGGCCCACAAGACGTGGTGGGGCCGACCACACCGGTATCTAAGGGAATGTGCTCGGCTATTTTCCGAGGGGTGGGTCCCGTATTGTAGTGGTAGTCTTGTGTTGTCCCCAGAATGCCTCTGGTGTTGTTTGCTTGGTCAGTTTTGAACTTATGGTGCACCAGGAATTGGAGGGAACTTGGTAGATACAAATCACATCACTACTTTTTGCAATAAATACATGTCACACCCATATCGCCTCATGCCCACTTTGCTCTAGCCCACTTGAGTGTGTCATGGCAGCCCCCCTAGGTCCATGGTCCAAGCTCCAGGAGTTAGTGTGTTCACATGTTATGTGTTGGACCAAAATATTATCCACACACTTGTTTGCAAAATAACTCTTGGGATATCGGTCGGTTTGCAGTTCTGGTTGCAGTGTCAGCTCACAAATAATATATCCATGATTTTGGATATATTTCCAGTATTTCGTCATGGACACCTGTAATATGTATTACTGAGCAAACACTGGTTAATAGTATCGATATAAACAAAAAATAGATAATGAATTGGTGGTAATAAAATGTAATATTCTGTTCTGAACACGTACCGCATGCCCAACATCTCAAACAGCCTCTCGAACTGAACTTGAGAGATGGCCTTGGTGAATGGATCTGCCGTGTTGTCTTTTGTGTCCACTCTCTGCACCTCGATCTCCCGTCGATCCGCGATCTCCCTGATCAGGTGATACCACCTCAAGATATGCCTGGATTTCTGATGGGACCTTGGTTCCTTCGCTAATGCTACATCCCCATTTTTATCACAATACAAAGGTATTGGATTGGCAATGGACGGAACCACCTGAAGTTCAGAGATGAACTTCTTCATCCATGCAGCTTCTTTCGCAGCATTGTTAGCAGCTATATACTCAGCCTCCATTGTTGAGTCTGCGACGGTATCCTGTTTGGAACTCCTCCAACATAGCGCCCCTCCATTGAGGGTAAACACAAAACCCGAAATGGATTTAGAGTCGTCTTTGTCACTTTGGAAGCTGGAGTCGGTAAAAGCCTCGACTTGGAGGTCCCCATTACCGTAAACCAAAAACATCTCCTTAGTCCTTCTCAGGTACTTGAGAATGTTCTTTACCGCTATCCAATGCTTCTCACCTGGGTCAAACTGATACCTGCTTACCACACTAAGTGCGTAAGCTACATCTGGTCTGGTACATAACATCGCATACATTATGGATCCTACTGCCGAAGCGTGGGGTATAATGCCCATGCGAGCCCTCTCTTCATCAGTCTTTGGAGACATCTCTTTGGAGAGGGTGATCCCGTGACAAGCGGGTAGATTACCGCGCTTGGAATCTTCCATACTAAATATCTTTAGTATAGTGTCAATGTACCCAGACTGTGAAATTCCCAACATTCTTTTGGATCTATCACGATAGATCTTAAACCCCAGAATGTAAAAGGCATCTCCCAAGTCTTTCATAGAGAATTTCTGTGACAAGAAGAGCTTTACTGATTGTAGCATAGGGATATCATTCCCTATCAGCAGTATGTCGTCGACGTATAGAATAAGGAAGACTACCGCTCCTTCTACAATCTTCCTATAATTGCTTTGTTCATCTACATTTTTGATAAAGTCAAATTCTTTGACCGTCTCATCAAAGCAGATGTTCCAACTCCGCGATACTTGCTTTAATCCATAAATGGATTTAAGCAACTTGCACACCTTTCCGCTGCTCCCACCGTCTAAGAAACCTTCTGGTTGATCCATGTAAACACTTTCTTCTAAATGTCCATTTAGAAAAGCTGTTTTTACGTCCATCTGCCAGATTTCATATTCATAGAAGGCAGCAATGGCAAGCAGGATCCGAATGGATTTAAGCATAGCTACTGGGGAAAATGTTTCATCATAGTCCAATCCTGTTCTTTGACGAAAACCTTTTGCAACGAGTCTAGCTTTGTAGGTTTCCACTTGTCCAAATGCACCAATCTTCTTTTTGAAGATCCATTTGCATCCAACTGGTTTCACCCTAGGAGGAGCAGCATTTAAAGTCCATACTTTATTGGTGTACATGGATTCCATTTGCATCTCATAGCATCCAACCACTTCACCGAGTCTTTACTCGTGATAGCCTGCTGAAACTTAATAGGCTCATCATCATCGATAATGCAGTCCTCTCGATCCCCATCTACAAGAAACCCATAGTATCTTTCAGGCGGATGAGAAAGCCTACTAGATTTAGAGAGCGGCATTGGTTCGTCGGGCTCTATTGAAACCTGAGGTTCTACTAAGTCCTCGGCAGTAGTTTGAGGTTCTGGAATTTCTTCCAGTTCTACCGCGCTCCCACTAATTTCTTTTGCAAGAAATTCTCTCTCTAAGAAGAAAATGTGGCGAGCGACAAACACCTTTTGTTCTTCAGTGTGGTAGACTAGATATCCCCTTGAATGCTTGGGGTATCCCACAAACTTGCACAAAACCGATCGTGCCTCGAGCTTGTCCGGATTGTGCTTTTTAACAAATGTTGGACACCCCCATATCTTGATATACTTGAGATATGGTCTCTTCCCACTCCACATTTCATATGGAGTGGTAGGCACAGACTTAGTCGGAACTCTATTCAATAGGTATGCCGCTGATTCCAGCGCAAAACCTCAGAAGGAAAGTGGCAACTCGACACTACTCATCATTGAACGCACCATGTCCAGTAGCGTGCGATTCTTCCTTTCTGATACACCATTATGCTGAGGTGTATACGGAGGAGTAAGCTGAGAGAGAATTCCAATCTCTTTTAAGCATTCACGGAAACTGGTACTTAAGTATTCTCTACCTCGATCAGATCGAAGTGTCTTGATGCTTTTACCAGTCTGTTTCTCCACTTCATTTTTATACTCCTTAAATTTCTCAAAGGCCTCGAATTTATGTTTCATTAAGAACACATGTCCATACCTCGAGAAATCATTAGTAAAAGTGATGAAGTAGGAGCAACTGCTTCTTGCATGTGTAGTCATCGGACCACATACATCGCTGTGTACAAGTCCCAAGAGCTCCGTGGCTCTTTCTCCATGTCCGGTGAACGGAGATTTGGTTATTTTCCCTTTGATGCATGATTGACAAGTTGCATATGATGAATATTCAAACGGATCTAAATATCCATCTTTATTTAACTTAGTCAACCTTGTTTCATTTATATGACCAAGTCTACAATGCCATAGGAAGGCTTGGTTTGAATCTGGAGCCTTTCTTTTGAGTGTGTTCTGAATATTGAAAACTTGAGGTTGATTAAGTATGTATATGCCGTTTTCCAGTGTGCCAAACCCAGTCATTTCTTGATTTAGGAGAATGTTCATGACATTTCTTTCAAGTGCAAAATTATATCCTTCATTAGATAACAAAGATACTGATATAATATTACATAGCATTCTGGGAATACAAAAACAGCTGTACAACACCAAAATGTGTCCACTAGTCAACCCCAGGTTATAATCCCCCATTGCAACAGCATCCACGTTCATTCCATTGCCTACCCGGAGGGTCATATCACTTGCATTCAGTGCTCTACGGTTTCTCAGAGTTTGCAAAGAATTACAGATGTAAGAACCAGAACCGGTATCAAGTACCCATGATGTAGAGTTTACTGAAAGACAGTTTTCGATTACAAACACACCTGAAGCAGAAGCAGCATCTTGCTTCGTGTTCTTGGCTTTGAAAGCCATGCAATCTTTTTTCCAGTGCCCCTGCTTGTGACAATAATAACATTCATTCTTATCCTCCTTCACTCTCCCTGCCTTGTTCGTTCCCTGCACCTTCTTGACCCCACCTTTCGGTTTGGTGGCTTTCATCTTCTTCTTCCCCTTAGCTTTCGCTTTGGATGTGGCCAACATACAGGATGGGGGTCTTCTCCTTTTTCAAGGAGGTCTCTGCTACCCTCAACATGTTGATGAGCTTTGGAAGATCAACTTCCATGTCGTGCATGTTGAAGTTCAGCACGAACTGAGAGAAGGTGTGGGGAAGGGACTGCAAAATCAAGTGGATGTACAAATAATTTTCCAGCACACATCCCAGGTTTGCGAGTTCCTCAATGAGGCTGATCATTTTTAGGACGTGCTCTCCTACTGGTGATCCTGGAGCTAATCTCATCTGGAATAGTTTCCTTGAGGTCTCGTACCTCGCTATACGAGAGTGCTCTCCATACAGTTCCTTGCAATGGAGAAATATGGATATAATATCCATATTTTCGTGCTGTTTCTGGAGTTCATTATTCATGGACGCCAGCACGATACACTTAGCTTTCTCGCAGTCCAGATCCCATGTTTTGCGGACCTCTTTGTCCGCAACTGAGGAATCTGGTCCTGGGATAGGGGGAGCAATAGCGGTGGTGACATATGCAACTTTGTCATAAGTCAGTGCAATGTTGACGTTTCTCAGCCAATCTTTATAGTTTGGCCCGGTCAATGTATTCTTTTCAAGTAATAGTTTTAGTCCTGTCATGGTAGCTGCCAGAGAAAGAAAAGAAACACTCAGCATATGCTCTTGCAAGTTTAGAATGGTTTATTAGTTTATCTAAACAGAATGGCTCCCACTGTTTCCTCAAATCCTTCTTCAAACCCTAAAAGAAGAATTAGTCAGGATTAATCGCATGGCACTCTCACGACCCGAAATAGCTCGTGACTGGCCCTTGAATCATATGAAGTCTATAGGACCTCATCTAATTCAAGTAAGCCAAAAGCCCAGAAATCTAAAACCATTTAAAATAATAAATGAAGGAAAACTAGTTTTAAAGAAGTGAAGAAAACATGTTTTAAAAACAAGGTTTTTAAATAAGTAAGCCGAATATGCATTTTTAAAACCCTAAGTCTATTCTGAAAATTTCGGCAGAGTTTCCTTTATAAATACTGGCCCCGAACGGGGTACAACATGATAAATATATACATGAATGATAAAAGGTATCCCCAAGCGGGAGCTAGCTCTTCGTCAATCGACGGTCACAACCACGCAAGCAATATAATATACAAGGCCAAAGAGCGAGGATCAAAACTCAAAAGAAACTCGAAATCATCAAGAAAACCATAATACTACAACGCGCGACTCTAAGGTCGAAATAATACACAACTGGTTTTCTAAGTCTGAATAAATATACATGTTTGGTTGATGGAATTACTAGATACAACTGATTAAAATAAATACAAGGGTGGTCATGATGCGAGTGAACCCACCTACCAAAGCAATCACCCCGAAGGGAAGCAGTGTGCCAGAAAGCCGCAATGAAACCTGTACGGCAAAAAGCTGCAAGAACTGTGGCACAACAGGGGTGAGTTGCCAACTCGTGAGTAGAAAACATTACAGAGCAGAAATCGTATGTATGACACAATCCTAGGTCAATACGATCAATAATAATATATCGTCAATATGAATAAGTCTGAAGCATGATAAGGCGGCAAGGGTAAACATCTATACATAAGTGTAGTACCAAGTGCTCGTGCCAGTGCCTCAGGTAGCAACATGTATCAATGTCAACTATATCATGAAGTATATAAGTATGTGGATATCATCCAACTATGTAATCAATGTCTGTATGCATGTGGATCTCGTCCACGTGTCAACCAATGACATAACAACATCATGCATGTAAAAGTAATAAAAGCATATGCATGAAAATATGAGGATATAAATCAACGTGTGTCCCTCGCGACACATCAAAATTGTTGGAGATAGTGCCCTCAGAGTCAATTATTGGATCACAGGCACGTGATTGCAATTATTGAGAGAGGACCTATACCGTTAGAACAGTCTTACTCAAGATGATAGTATGCTATCTGGTTTATCTTTATCATCATGTACTGTTTCAGGTGACCTTACAGGTCACTATTGCACGTTGATAGAGCCCTTAGGATTCTTGCTTGACGGCCAGCAGTATGATGGCGATCATATACGTGGGAGCTGGGGTCTATAAGCACATCCTTAAAAGGTCCCTAGTCATGGGAGTTTTCGAGATAGGGCATCGATAATCCAGAGTAGACTAGTGTATACAGTCGAGACCCCGACGAGGGGCGGTGGCCGGTCTCACAAGCCACTGGTGTCAGTTGGTTCACCTAAGATGTATACAGGTGCTCATTGGTTTATGAGTACACCGGACAGGACTCGCCGGGAACATGCTAGTTGGTCTTATACCAGACGTCAGATAGCTGTTCCCTGGTGACATGTGTATAGGTTAGTTCATCGACCTGAGATCGTTATTTGTCTCGTGTGAGTTCCCACTGTACTTTGATTACTACCCTACCACGGCTCAAACGAGTCGTGCAAACAGGTTTTAGTTGGGTACAGTCCCGAGCCACATGGAGGCAGTGAGCGGATCTGCAGGGGTTCGTCTCTCCCGGTATTGGGGGTGAGGTCGCGCTGTGTCTAGGAGAGCCATTACACGAAGTCCTTGGCCAAGGCAGGAGATTTACTGGTAGGTATTCCAGTAGTATCTCAGGGTGTTCTGGGCTACACTCCGACACGACTTGTACCGCTTTTGGGGGTCTGACTTTTACCAACCCCCTAGGCCCGCCATACGATGCTCATATACGAACGGACCGGACTGTACGGATATTTTCACTGACAGGCTCAGTAGGGTGTCAGGATGAGTTCGCTCATCGACCTCCCTTTTGGTCAATACTTGGTAGCCCGTTACGTACGGCTAATACCTCTGACGTGCTAGTGGTTAAATCCATAGCCAAAGTATTGAAGAGTCTTTAGAGTCCCCCACAGACAGTTTCTCAAGTTTCGGGCGAAAAGCTGTAGAGGCCGTATGGAGATATGGCAGGGTTCGATCGTATACGTGCGGTATTGCACGGATCATGATCGGACGGATCATAGTAGTGGGCTTTGGTTTAAGCCGGATCCTAGTATTAGATTTATTGGATTACTTTAGTCTATCGCATTCGCATTCAGTCGGGATGCGGATGCAGGTATGTATATACAGGTGAGGGGTATCCTTGTGATCCGTCACGAGTTTACTTTAGATGTTGCCGGATCTTTTTGTTATGGCAAACATTTGGATTAATGTTTGCTTATGGAAATAATGAGCTACAAATTCATTATGCAATGCATTAAATGTGACATGGACATTTAGATGACTCATGGTCTTTTTTTTAGCAAATATGTCACATTAGTGTTTTGTTCAAGGTGTTGAAATGAGATGGAGAGAGAGAGGGGCTGCCATGGTTGTTATTATTGGTCTTGTATTTTCTTAATCTCGCTCTCTCACTCTCATTCCAACAAGAAAAAGAAAAGAAAAGAAAAAGAAACGCCCTGCTTCTTCTTCTTCTTCCTCTAGCTCATTGCTTCCATCAATGGAAACACTTTAACCTCCATCCAAAACCATGGATGTAAAGAGACAAAGTGATCACAACATTCTCTACAACACCTTGGACGCGTCGGCTAGCACACTTCACGCCCGAGTTGCTTCGGACGAAGCGGGAGCCCGTAAAAAGACTTCTCGATGTGGTGCCCTTTCCGACGAGGAGATGAAGACCGGAGTTGCCGCGGGGAGATCCGGATGGTGGCCGAAGACCGAAGGATACGGATCGCTCGGTATAGCTCTCTACCCATCTTCTAGTTTGCTAGGATTAGGTTAATGGCCCGATCCGGGGTTATAGTGCATGGTAGCGCCGGTTTACAAGTTTTATAAAAGTTTCGTTTCCGTATTTTGGCCTCGGAATGACGGCCGGGGCGCTGCCGTGCATTTATATTGGTATCAGAGCCACGCCAATAACCTTTACTAGCTTGCTCAAACGTGTTTAGAACTTCGATTGAACGAAAAATTCCGAAACCGTGTTTTCAAATTCTGTGTTTCTGTCAATTTTCTTTTGTTGTCAAAAAATTATTTGGTATGTTGCAGAAAATAAGGCAGGGTTTTTAGAGAACACTGAAGAAAAATGGTTGCATGATGTCACTGTAGCGCCGCGGAACCGCGGCCGTAACCTCCTTTTGGCCGCGGTTCCGCCGCCGAACAGTAACATCACTGGACCATTTTTCCTACAGTGATTCCTGACTTGAAAAAGTGGTTTCTGGTTATTTTATTTTGGGCCCAGATTTATTTGAGTACTGGGTATTGTGCTTGGGGCCCATTTCGGGAATTTTTGTCGATCGAAAATTTTAAATATGTTAGTTCACAGTATTTACGTTATATCTGCGACCGTGAATGTCATTTGATTGGTAAATCCTGTCTAACTGATATAGCCCTTTTAGACGGATTTGCGAACGTGACATTCACGTTGATGTTCTGTGTTGTGCTGTGATGTTTCGGATTTGTCGTGGTGGATAGCCTGGATGCAATGGTAGTACAGTTTGGTTGTTTATGTATATTTGATATTGCGGGGCGAGCGTCCGACATGTGGAATGCCGTCACTGCCTGTTTGTATATTATTCTTTTTGGGGCACGACCGGGCTGAGGTCGATGTACCCGTTGTATACATTTTACTTTCTGTACTAGGATTACCCCGCGGAGGGGTGCACGGGTAGCCGGGTTCTAGAGGGCAACAGGCCCGCATCTCATGGCGTTGAGACGGAGGGGGCTTCACTCTAGAATTGGCGGGCTATTCGCCGCACTCGTAGGGGGTACAGGTTGACCCAAGGAGGGGTGCTCAAGTTGCCGGATTCCATGAAGTGCTGGGTGGTCCATTCACGTTGTTGAAGGGGGCCGCCTTGCTTCAGGTTTTGGCGGGTAACTTGCCGCGCCCGTAGGGGTCTAGGATTTCATTGCACAGGCTATCCACACGACCAGGGGAACGTCGGGTTTCAGTAGCGGCTCTATGAAACCCGGGGATCCCAGATATCCGTATTTTTCTGTGATGCTTATTATTCTCTGTGATGTTGCATTTTATCACGCCTTGAGCGAATATTATATATTGATATATAAACTAGTAGATGTTGTATATGTTTTGCATCCGCGCTAGTCCAGTCCCCTCTCTGTCGTTAGTTAAGTAACCTAACGGGTGATGACGGGACCCAGTGGCGAATGCGGATGGTATATACGTACATCATTATTTTCGTTCTTTATTGGTGTGATCAATTGATGGGACTGCATTGATTTGAATCAATGCAAGCTAAACAAACCTATTCTGATGTTGTTGGAACATTTTTCAAAAAGCTGTTATTGCAAGGACGTTCTCTTTTATTTTGCACAGTGGTATTCGGTTATGAATATCCAGCACCTCAGTCGACGAGGCAAGGGCCGAGATCCCTTCACCGGGAGTGACCCCTTGGACAGAAGTTTGCGTCAAGGCAATAACTTTACTATAGTCGATTACTTTTGCTTTGCATCGTGGTATTCAGTTGGAATATCTTGCACCTCATTCTACGGGGAAAGAGCCGAGATCCCTTCACCGGGAGTGACCTCTTTAGCAAAGGTTTTCGCCACTATGTTTTTATAAAAAGCTATCCGGTTCCTTCAACGATATCATGTTCATTACGTTAAAGGTTTTTCGCCAAAAACCATTCGTAGCCCTCCGTCATTTCAGACGGGTAGCACGTAGTATTCATGCTATGTTTGTTGACCTTCGTCAAGGCATAGTGAATGGTAGCTGCTTGTTACCTTTCTGCTGCATAGATAGATGCGTTGGTTTGGGACAGTCGTATAGCCTTGTTGGCCCTAGTCAAGGGCTTGTACGGGAGGGTTCAAATAAACCTGGACAATGACGGGTAGAACTTGACATGTGACTTATGATTTGTTGGCCTTAGTCAAGGTCATAAGAGCATGGGGTAAAAATCACATCGGGAGTTTCTAAAGAAACAGAAACTTGCCAGATATGCGCATACCTTCTGGAGTGTGATAACGTGAGTGGATTCCATCACGTTATCATGCGATGATAGTTGGATCCCGATTTCCACTGATGAGTTGGTTTACTCCTTAGGCGATCCCGACTAATTCTTCTTTCAGGTTTGGAGGAGAATTTGACGTTACAGTGGAAGGTTTCCTGATTAGATAAAGTGATAACCATTCTGATCTAGGTTAGAGTGCACGCTGAGTGTTTCTTTTCTCTCTCTCTCTTTGGCAGCGACCATGACCCGACCCTTGACTATGACTTAGTAACCAAATTAACCGAACCTTCTTATAAGACTGGCTTTTGGATTGTCAGAGTTGCATACCTCATTGCCACTCCTACTTTTACCCTTTTCTCCAGGACACCCCGTATTACTACGAACGTCCACTTCCATTAGATAAAACCATCGTATGGTTATATACGAACTCGAAGGAATTTATTCGAGGATGGTTTCCGGTTCTGGAGAAAACGAATAGGACTATTCAGTTGTCTTTTCCTTTTACCTTCTATTAGGTTGCGAGTGCCCCTTAGATTAGGGGATAGTACACCTATTACGCAAATTGGATAGTCTTCTTCCAAACCATAGGTAGGTGCCGACCGGTAGGGAATGAAGAAAACCAATTAGCCTAACGATGGTGTACAGAAGGTATTAAGTAAAGACAAATAAAGGGATTAGTAAGAGGGTAAAGTAAATTGCGACTGCTATTCACGACCAAACCAAGTATTTCTTTGCCAATCTTACATCACCTTTGTATTTCTCCAGAACACTCCGTATCACTACGAAGATCCACAGTTATTTGGATACTCCATCGTATGGTTATATACGAACTCGAAAGGAACTTGTTCCAGTTCGGGGATGGATTCTGGTTTAGGAGAAATAGGAATAAGGTTTATTCGGTTGTCTTTTATCTTCACCTTCTCTCGCATTGCGAGTGCTCCTAAGATTAGGACAGTACACCTGTTACGCTTATTGGATAGTCTTCTTCCAAACCATAGGCTGGTGCCGAAAGGTAGGGAAGGAAGAAAACCATTTAACCTAACGATGGTGTACAGAAGGTAATGAATAAAGACATATGAAGGGATTTGGAGAGATGGCAAAGAAATATACGGTTACAGTTGTGAATCTGGATAACGGAAGAGGCATTACTAGGAATACCCGGATACCCCTACGAAACATTTCATTGTTTCAGTTTCACTGTGTACTGTTAAAATAAAACTGATTTCCCAATTAACACTTGCTCCAGGGTATGTATTTACCAGATATGATTCTCACATCTATATGGTTTTACAGATGATAAGTGGGAGTAAGTTATTGGGAATTAAGTGATCATCCTCATTATATCGGAATTCGTTGTAATTGGTGATATTTGAGGAAATCACCTGGGTAGTTTGACGAACGGCAAATATTTGGTTTTGAATATCCGTTGTTGTGCACCAATTTCAAATTGATATATCTGTACGTCTATTTTTATAGAGTGAGATATACCTTTTTGAAATTATGTCTATGACATTTACCTATATCAGTGGATGGTTAGGTAAGGAGCATTACACAGCGGTGTAATTCTTCCAAACCATAAGTACAGTTTTCAACCTACGACACATAGGGAATGAGTTATTAGACTCAAGGGACTCATACAGAGTATTGTATGTTGTCCAGTGTCCATTAGGACAGAGGGGTTGGTACTCGTACTATATTCTGTTTACTTGTGACTTCTCTGGTTCTTAGACAAGTGTTTCGTAGAAACACAAGGTCTAAGTTTTGAGAAGTTATAGGTATATGAATAAAGTAGAGAACCGGGTGTTGCAAGTATCAGGATTCTTCAAGGTGATCGAAGATGTAGATACTTGTGTATGGTATTCAGTTGATAGTAATGGTTTTAAGAGAACTTGATTCTCTTTCAGGTTACTCATATCTGGATGTACTCCTAAGTTGAGTAACGCTGATCGGCCTCCTTCCATTTAGTTGACATACACTGGAGACAGCTGCATGATTTGAATCTGGTTTAATTAAATCAGTGCCTCTGTTTTTGTATTGGATATAGAACAGTTCATATCTTGACATTGTTAAGGTACGGGGAGTTGTCCAGGTTATGCTTAAAACCAGACTCTGGACAACTCAAGGCAAGTTTCTATAATGGCTGTTTGTGGATTGACCCGGGCTATGACGAGGGTTGATTTTCTACCATCTGGAAGATCAATAGTGATATTGTTCTTGACTCACCACAGTTTTAATAAAAATGGTTTTTTTCAGAAAACAGAAGTGGGAGTATGGTAGAACTGGAAGTGATTCCAGAACCGCAAACGATTACTGAAAATTTGATAAGAACCTAAAGATTCAATCTGGATTGACATTCCATTGGCCACTCCGTAGATATGGTGGGTAACCTCAGGCACTCGAGAGGTACTTCGGTAGCCTCAAGGACGGTGGCAGGGAGGTTCTTGTTTACCCAGACTTGCCATTGCTGTTGTTCCAGACTGCGAGACCCGGCAGGAGGATGAATATAGCGTCGTTCTGAACTAGCTTCAGAAGTGTACGTCTAAATGACTCAGCCAGAGGGTTGTCGTAGTCAGTGGGAGCAGCGGAAGCATTGGTGGACAAGTGGCTTATGTCTATTTATAGACTAAAGCAGATATAGCGGAGATAGATCATCTTTTTCTGATGTGACAGTCATAGGTTTGACTTCATCAGAATAGGGGATGGATCTGTTAAGAAGGTAGTAGGGTGTGATGTCCTGGTATTTGGATGACATACACAGAGTAGGAAGTAAAATTCCTATACTACGATCGGTTATGCTTTGGTTGTCACACAGTGGTTTCTCCACATAGGAGTTGGACATTATATCAGACATTCCGGTTACTAGATTTATGTTTTTAAATCTAGATTTGGGTAGTTTCCTAATCTGGGTACTTAGACAACATTATAAAGGTGTTTTAGAATGGACGACTCCTGGCACGGTAGTATACCTGCAGGTGATGGAGTCACCCTCTCTAAAGGTGTCTTACAGACTGAAGGGGAGAGGGATGTGCATGATTGGCAGATCACTTGCTTAGGCAGTTGAGTCAATCATGAGATGTCAAGTACCACACCAGATGTTGTTTTTGCAGTAGATGCAATAAGTTGATATTGATCCTATCCCGGAGAAACATTCGGAAGCAGTTTTAGAACATAAGTGGATGTTCTAGGGATATGATAACATCAGCCTCATTCAGGAGACGGTTATCATTCCAGGCTTCCAAGGTGACCATGGACGGCAGAGTGACTGTCAGAGTTATAGTTTTCCCTCTGACGGGGGGCATTACTATGGACAGGTGGTCCAGGCGGATACTGAGGGAGGCATGGCGCAGGATACTGATTAAGTTCAGTTGACGATACAGTCTAAGAAGTTTGGATTTGGAGTTCATTTATGAACTAGGTCCCATCAGATATCCAAACACATTCTAAGACAAGTATTGCTCATTTCGGGAGATGGCTTTCTCCGCGAACTTGAGATAAAGAGAGACATAGAAAGAAACATTAGAGCGGATCCACTCACTGAGGCTATTCCTCGAACGCATTAGTTTCGCAAGAGGGTTTTGTGAGACTGATTAGTAGAGGAGTTGGGTGTTCGGTATCACACGGGCTGTGAGTATGCGACATCGCAATAATTAGCCTTGAGTGCAAGTGGGAGATTGTTGGAGATAGTGCCCTCAGAGTTAATTATTGGATCACAGGCACATGATTGCAATTATTGAGAGAGGACCTATACCGTTAGAACAGTCTTACTCAAGATGATAGTATGCTATCTGGTTTATCTTTATCATCGTGTACTGTTTCAGGTGACCTTACAGGTCACTATCGCACGTTGATAGAGCCCTTAGGATTCTTACTTGACGGCCAGCAGTATGATGGCGATCATATACGTGGGAGCTGGGGTCTATAAGCACGTCCTTAAAAGGTCCCTAGTCGTGGGAGTTTTTAAGATAGGGCATCGATACTCCAGAGTAGACTAGTGTATACAGTCGAGACCCCAACGAGGGGCGGTGGCCGGTCTCACAAGCCACTGGTTTCAGTTGGTTCACCTAATATGTATACAGGTGCTCATTGGGTTATGAGTACACCGGACATGACTCGCCGGGAACATGCTAGTTGGTCTTATACCAGACGTCAGATAGCAGTTCCCTGGTGACATGTGTACAGGTTATTTCATCAACCTGAGATCGTCATTTGTCTCGTGTGAGTTCCCACTGTACTTTGATTACTACCCTACCACGGCTCAAATGAGTCGTGCAAACAGGTTTTAGTTGGGTACAGTCCCGAGCCACATGGAGGCAGTGAGCGGATCTGCAGGGGTTCGTCTCTCCCGGTATTGGGGGTGAGGTCGCGCTGTGTCTAGGAGAGCCATTACACGAAGTCCTTGGCCAAGGCAGGAGATTTACTGGTAGGTATTGCAGTAGTATCTCAGGGTTTTCTGGGCTACACTCCGACACGACTTGTACCGCTTTTGGGGGTCTGACTTTTACCAACCCCTTAGGCCCGCCATGCGATGCTCATAGATGAACGGACCGGACTGTACGGATATTGTCACTGACAGGCTCAGTAGGGTGTCAGGATGAGTTCGCTCATCGACCTCCCTTTTGGTCAATACTTGGTAGCCCGTTACGTACGGCTAATACCTCTAACGTGCTAGTGGTTAAATCCACAGCCAAAGTATTGACGAGTCTTTAGAGTCCCCCATAGACAGTTTCTCAAGTTTCGGGCGAAACGCAGTAGAGGCCGTATGGAGATATGGCAGGGTTCGATCGTATACGTGCGGTATTGCACGGATCATGATCGGAAGGATCATACTAGTGGGCTTTGGTTTAAGCCGGATACTAGTATTAGATTTGTTGGATTACTTTAGTCTCATCGCATTCGCATTCAGTCGGGATGCGGATGCAGGTATGTATATACAGGTGAGGTGTATCCTTGTGATCCGTCACGAGTTTACTTTAGATGTTGCCGGATCTTTTTGTTATGGCAAACATTTGGATTAATGTTTGCTTATGGAAATAATGAGCTAGAAATTCATCATGCAATGCATTAAATGTGACATGGACATTTAGATGACTCATGGTCTCTTTTTTAGCAAATATGTCACATTAGTGTTTTGTTTAAGGTGTTGAAATGGGATGGAGAGAGAGAGGGGCTGCCATGGTTGTTATTATTGGTCTTGTATTTTCATAATCTCACTCTCTCACTCTCATTCCAACAAGAAAAAGAAAAGAAAAGAAAAAGAAAAGCCCTTCTTCTTCTTCTTCTTCTTCTTCTTCTTCCTCTAGCTCATTGCTTCCATCAATGGCAACACTTTAACCTCCATCCAAAGCCATGGATGCAAAAAGACAAAGTGATCACAACATTCTCTACAACACCTTGGACGCGTCGGCTAGCACACTTCGCGCCCGAGTTGCTTCGGACGAAGCGGGAGCCCGTAAAAAGACTTCTCGATGTGGTGCCCTTTCCGACGAGGAGATGAAGACCGGAGTTGCCGCGGAGAGATCGGGATGGTGGCTGAAGACCGAAGGACACGGATCGCTCGGTATAGCTCTCTACCCTTTCTCTTGTTAGCTAGCATTAGGTTAATGGCCCGATCCGGGGTTATAGTGCGCGGTAGCGCCGGTTTACAAGTTTTGTAAAAGTTTCGTTTCCGTATTCCGGCGTCGGATTGGCGGCCGGGGCGCCGCCGTGCACTTACAAAAATCATGGAACCTGAGTGTCTAGCATCGACACTGGAAAACATCATGAAACCTGTGCCCAGCATCGGCACGTAAATCCTCATATATCGGGCTCCGTCAGTCCGGATCAGCCCATATCATCTCTCGACTCCGGTCGGTATCCTCCGGATATCGGCCGAGCCCAAATACTATCACTGGTAGGTAGTAGTCCCTCTGCCAGGCTCACCGTCTGCAGCACAACAATCCGTTCTCGTCCCGGGGTACCATACCGGGTCCACCATGTACCCGCAATCGGCCTCATCCGCCTCCTCGAATCGGGTTTCACATGCCACACTCAGAACCGAGAAAACACATGGTGGGCGCAATGAAATATCATATCAAGAGAAACCGGATTTTTAAAACAGTGCTTACTTTCTTTTTGAAATAGCCACGGTTCTCAAATCCAGAAATCCCATGAAAACAGCATATCTCAATGCGTATAATCATAAAGCATGACGTATGCTATATATAACGGAAATGTAAACATATCCGTATGTCATATAACATGGAACAATACTATGCACGTATCAAGGGAAAACCGCTCTTTTAAATGAATCCAGTTTTGAAATATATCCTGCGGTTCCCAATTTACTCCAAGTCAAAAGCAATATCATATAAAGGTGCATGCAACTATAGCAGACAATTCATGCAAGGTATCATATCAAAATGCAGCAATTCTACAGTGTAATGACATGGAAATTATCGATGATGAAGTGTGTGAGCCGACAAGTAAGTATACGTGAAACATACGCATCATCAATAAGGGTGCTGGTGTCCTGCTAGCATGGGTTTCATAATAACGACAGAGAACACAAATAGCATGCAATGCGATGCGAATAGTAAGAATATGCGGAAAAATGAATAGATAACGCGGCAAAAAGGAAATATGCATTAAATATATGAGTCACACAGTTTGGCGTTTTGAAATAACACGAATCGTGGTGTTTAGAAAAATAGGGGCTACGGTGTTTTTATGAAAAGGTATGTCTTTTGAAATATCCGTAGTATCCCTTGGTATGTCTTTAAAATTCTCACGATTCGTTAGTTTTGGAAATAGGTATGACTCGGGTCCATTCTAGCATCAACCGGATAAACTACAGGTCCAACTAATAAGCCAATCGAAAGGGGTATGGGAACCACCTAAATCTGAGTCGATATATTTATAAATATAATAGTCGGTGATCCCGCCTCATTAGTATCACATACGATACAATTTACAATATGACGTCCTCGAGTCAAGAGTGCGGATCTATCATCAATATATAGCTCGTACGTAAATCCGTCGTACGGCATCCCAAATCTGGGTACGGGTCGAATCTCACATTTATCTCATCAATTATCTGGTATCCTTATCATCATATCTCATGAACTAGGGTACTGACCGAAGTCTAGTACAAACTGATACCATCTGAATATATATATATAGCATGAATCCGAGTCGAGGAGGGGACGAGGCCGATTACGGGTACATGGTGGACCCGGTATGGTACCCCGGGGCGAGAACGGTTTTGCTGTGTAGTAGACGGTGAGCCTGGCAGTGGGACCACTACCTACCGGTGATTGGTTGGACCTGGTGGTTATCCGGAGGATACTGACCAGAGTCGATAGATGGATATGGGCGTACTGCCGGGGCCGAGGGCCGATTCCGCAGACAGAGCCCGTGGGCTGATCCGGACTGACGGAGCCCGATAGATGAGGATTTACGTGTCGATGCTAGGCACAGGTTTCATGATGATCCCCATGATTTTGATTATATCCTCATATTTGCATGCATGATGCTTATTGACATTGGGTGACAGGTGGACGGGATCCACATATATACAGACATTGATTACATACAGACTTTGACTACATTGATCATACTTCATTTGTATATATAACAGGGTACGAGGGCGCTGTTATATATACCCTTACACCAATATTAGTGGAATGGGACGCTAATATATGTGTATTGATATCCATTTGATACTTCATCATGTTTACTTCATGCAGACATACCTTACATTTATGACATGTTATTATCTGAGGCACTGGCACGAGTACTTGACAATACCTACATGATTAGATGTTACATTGCCACATTTTCATGCTTCAGACTTACTCCTGAGGGTTATATTATATACTGATCGTATTGACCTAGGATTATGTCTTGCATTCGATTTCTGCTTGTAGATATTTTCTATTCACGAGTTGGAAACTCACCACCGTTGTGCCACGGTTCTTGTAGGGTTTTGCCGTACAGGTTCCGTAGCGGCATTTCTGGCACACCGCTTCTATGTGGGGGACTTGCTTGGGTAGGTGGGTTCTTTTGTACCAGGACCACCCTTTTTGATGTATTATTCTTTTGTATCTAGAAATTCCAGCAACCAAAACTTGTATATTGTTTCAGACTCAGACACTAGTGATGTATTATTTCGACCTTAGAGTCGCGCTTAGTAATGTTACGGTTTTCATGCTTATCTGAGTTTCTTTTGAATTTTGATCCTCGCCATTCGGCGTTGTATAGTATATTTCTTGTATGTTTATTTATCCTTAAAATGGTTTTAGATTTCTGGGCTTTTGGCTTACTTGGATCAGATGGAGTCCTATAGACTTCATATGGTTCAAGGGCCAGTCACGTGCTCTTTTGGGTCGTGACACTCAGTAGGGTGTCAGGATGAGTTCGCTCATCGACTTCCCTTTTGGTCAATACCTGGTAGCCCGTTGCGTACGGCTAATACCTCTGACGTGCTAGTGGTTAAATCTACAGCCAAAGTATTGACGAGTCTTTAGAGTCCCCCACAGACAGTTTCTCAAGTTTCGGGCGAAACGCTGTAGAGGCCGTATGAATTTATGGCAGGGTTCGAACGTATGCGTGCATTTGTGCACGTGTTATGGTTCGGACGGATAATACTAGCGGGCTTTGGTTTAAGCCGGATCCTAGTATTATACAGTGTAGATTTTGTCTCATTGCATTTGTATTCGGTCGGAATACAAATGCGGGTATGTATATACAGTCGCGGGGTTTTCCTGTAATTTATTACGGGATCGCTTTTTTGAAGTTGCCAGTTTGCATTCCGTTTCGTCCATTTTCCTTTCTTTCTTTCCTTGGCTGAATTTTCCATGGAGGGGCTTATTTGCAAATGTGCAAATTAGCAAAGTGGAGGGTGTTTTTTGTAAGTGGTTGCTTCATGATGGTTCTAGATTGACTTTGACTTCCATTTGCATCATTACTTGCTTTATGTGAATGGACTGATGAGAAGAAGACTTGGTTGTGATCATTTTTTTCTCATCATCACTCATTATTCTCTCTTGCATTTTTTTTGACCTGCCTCCTCTCTCATCATGGCCGGCCACACATTTTTTGGGGGGATTCATTTTTTGGTGTGTAAAAGATTCACTCTCATTTTTGCTTGCATGAAATATTCCATAGCACATCTCCATAGTTGATTCCTCCACCAAAAATGGCAACTTCTTTAACCCCTTGAGACAATGGTTTCTACACTTAGTCTACAGCAATCTTGGATACGCCGGCTAGCCAACTTCGTGTCCGAGTTGTCTCGGTTCAGAGGTGGGAGCCCATAAAAAGACTTCTCGACGTGGTTCCCTTCTGACGAGGAGATCGAGACCGGAGATGCCGCGGGGAGATCGGGATGGTGGCCGAAGACCGAAGGACACGGATCGCTCGGTATAGCTCTCTACCCTTTGTCTAGTTAGCTAGTAGTAGGTTAATGGTCCGATCCGGGTTTATAGTCCGCGGTAGCGCCGGTTTCTAGTTATAGAAAAGTTTTTGTTTCCGCATTTTGGCGTCGGAAAGACGGCCGGGACGCTACCGTAGACTTACAGAAGCTATACTAATTCACTTCTAATAACCCTATTCTAATCATGAACACCTAATCATATCTTGAATATCTATGTCACACATAAAAGATATCATATATATAGTATATATATATAGCATACTATTCATCAAACTGCGGGGGTGCTATACGGCATCCACCCGACTTCCTCCGTAGATATAATCTACTCACCTTGCGTCTTTCTTGCCGATGTTGATGTCGCCATCATCTTCTTCATCGTATCGAATCGTCGTGGGGGTACCTACATGTCACACGTATCGCACCGCATTAAAACCAAATCGAAACCAAAACGACACGCTTAAAAGCCTATAGGTTAGAACCTATGGTTTGCCCTCGCAAAACAACCAAATAACACTTGATTTGGACGTACAAACGTCAAGTGATCGAGATAAAGCACAAATACTAAAATCCAGAATTCAAAATACGAAAAACATATCCCGAATCAAAACAACAAATCAAGTTTTTAGTTCCAGATTTTGTTTAAGGGAAAAACTAGGTGCACAAACAGGTCTAGGGTGATGTATAGGGTCTATGTGACCTACAGAAGAAACCTGGACCCTACCCCTCACCAAGTGGCCGGGCCCCTCCCTTAGAATTCCGATCTCGTTGGCTTGGGTGTCCCCATTGTGGTTCGTCTTGCTACAGTGGGTTCCTATGGTCTCAAATTGGTCTCTGGAGCTGTTTATTTTTCCAGTAAAAATCCCAGTTCATTCCAGATTTCCCTGCACCCTCAAAGTCGTCATAAACCGACATGAAAAGTTCTGAAATTCTGTATTTTGGGTTTCAGTTTTAATCTAGTGTAAGTTCTGGGTTTGTAACACCATGGGGGGTTTAAGGTCACTCAAAACACTCAAGTTCACCACACAAGCTCAACTTAAACCCTAACCCTCTCTAGAAATGTCCAAAATGCGCAAAACTACATGAAATTGAATTCAAACTTGATTAGAGGCTAAGGCAAATGAAATGCTACACTAATTGTGAAAGGATTACCTCATTAGGCACTCATGAATCCTCCTACAGCACCAAAATGCAAGCTTTCTTGGTCTAATGTGTTTGTATTGAGCTTGAGCAAGTTTTTCGTGAAGGGGAGTATATATTTTGATGTTGTTTTGAGGGTGAAGTGAGGTGGAGGAGGTGGTGGAGGGGGAGGGCAGCAGCTCAAGATGGAGGAGGAGGGAATAAAGATGAAGAAAATGAAGAGGGAAGAGATTGACTCATGGTCAAATAACCCCCTCACCTCTCTCTCTCATGCCCATGCCTAATATTCTAATCCTTTTTGTTTTGTTCTCTTTTCTTGTATTTTCTTCTCTTTTCTCATAATAAAACTACAACCATGCCAAAAATGAAGAGAAGGCCATGAAAAATGTAACAAGTTTTAAAAAAATGACATGTGCACAAAAACACGCTTAAAGTCCGATTAGCGATTTTTAATCGCGATTAGCACTAAAATAGTGTCAAATAAATCATAAACTTTCATAATTTGCATAAATCACATAAAGCACCGTCATTTTAGTAATTTCCAAAATTTTCAAAATTTTTCCCCATTTATCGGTCTTTAATTATACCGCACTATTAAAATATTCGATATTTTATTATTTAATTATAAAAATTCCCAAAAATAATATTTTATTTTTCTGAAATGTTACAGTCTTCCCCCCCTTAAAGAAATTCGGTTCCCAAATTTAAATTTAAACTCCCCCAATTTCTAAAACATTTCAGTAAAAGATCAAGTCGTCGGGGTCCCGAAATCATATATACATAAGGCACAGTGGCGCAATGCATGCGCATGAACAATGAGCAGATTGCTCAAAACAAAACTCCGTCAAGCATCCCGCAATCATCGGAGTCATGGTGAAGACACCAATGTCAAATCCAATACGAAAACCAATATGATATAAATCAAAACTATACATGTAACCATCTGAAGGAAATGCATGCCAAATATTTTTAAGTCGTTGTGCGATGCGCATAACACTGCACAGTGGCGAACGTCTATTGTAAGAAAATAACCATATATGTATATATCTTTTGTTTAATATGTACGTTCCGCCGTTTTGAAAACAATTTAGAAGGGTTTCCTTGTTTTAAACGTTTCGTGTCATATCAGACACGTAGGTAAATACTGAGACTATAGCTCCCTTTCTGTAAATCCCTTCGATAACTATCAATGCATGCAAAATATATCCAGGTACTGTTCTCTGACTAGTCCTGCTCAGTACGAAAAACAAATAGCAAATATCATAAAAACGTACTGATCCAGCAGAAATCAAATCCCAAAATGTGCATATGAATGCTACGTGCGTCTGGTCCGCACGGAAATCAAAATCCCTATATGTGCCATACATGTGCACAGAAAAAACATCTAAGTGCAACTGGTGTGCACGAAACACCTGCCAAAGACAACGTGTCTGCCTGACAGCAAAATCAGGTGCATCTGATATGCACGAAGAATCTCGATTTAGTGCATCTGGTGTGCACCAAAATCGCATCTCATAACATGCGCAAAACATGCGCGAAAATCCAAAATCAGGTGCATCCATCATGCATGAATAAAATCTAAATCATGTGCATCCAACATACACGAAATCACGAAATCCAATATCAAGCGCCGAACATGCGCAAAATCCAATCCAAGCGCGCCAAATATGCGCAAGAATCCAAATCAAATGCACAAGGTGCACAAAACAAATATCGAGCATCATAATCGAAATCGACGGTATACAACACATCTCAAATTCAAATCAGGTATACCGTGGTATCAAATCTCACAACCATGTGCATCAGCGTGCACAAAATCTAATCAAAACACTAAAAGTGCATGAAAACTATGCCGTAAGCATAAGTCAAATCATATGCATGCCCTAGGCATGAAATCAAAATCGATATCTCAAATAACATTAAATTGAAGTCCTGTGCAACTGTAGTGCACAAAATACGTATCAAGGCACTACAAGCATATGTGAACTATACCGAATGCGAAAACCAAATCGTGTGCGTACCATGCAAAAAATCAACCCAACTGTATAAAATACATGAAATCACTGTAAGTGCACGGCGGCGCCCCGGCCGTCAATCCGATGCCGGAATGAGGAAACGAAACTTTTTACGAACTTGTAAACCGGCGCCACCGCGCACAAAAATCCCGGATCGGGCCATTAATCTAGTCCTAGCTAACAAGAGAAAGGGTAGAGAGATATACCGAGCGATCCGTGCCCTTCGGTCTTCTCGTCGTCGTCCCGATCTTCCCGCGGAGTCTCCGGTCTTCAACTCCTCATCGGAAGGGCACCACTTCGCCGGGTTCTTTTACGGGCTCCCACCTCTGAACCGAGGCAACTCGGGCACGAAGTTGGCGAGCCGACGTGCCCAAGGATTGTAGTAGAATACGTGTAGTGCTCTATGTCTCATTTTGGGGTTTGAGGAAGTTGCCTTTGGTGGAGGAAATGAACTAAGCCTTTTGGAGTTGGAGTCATGGGATTTTTGTGAAGCCAAAAGACCAAAAATCCCACCACAAAATATTGGGACAGCCCCTTCCCTCATTTGGCTGGCCATGCATAAGGAAGAGAGTGAATGAGAGTGAGAGAGTTAGCAACAATAATGCAAGAGGGAATGAGAAGAAATCATCACTAGGAAAGTCCAACACTCAACCAACCAATCATAACTCCAAAAGGTCAAGCCATCATGAACCATCATGAACTAAGAAGTCAATGTGATGGTGGAACTATCATGACACAACTATATGCAAAGACCACCCTCCACAATGCTTATTTGCACAATTGCAAATAAGCCCTCCTCCACCAATTTTCAGCCAAAGAAAGATACAAAGGAAAATGGCCGAAACGGAAAGCAAACTGGCAACTTCAAAAAACTGATCCCGTAATAAATTACAGAAAAATCCCTCTACTGTATATACATACCCGCATTTGTATTCCGACCGAAATACAAATGCAATGAGACAAAATCTACATTGTACTATACTAGGATCCGGCTTAAACCAAACCCCGCTAGTATTATCCGTCCGATCATGATCCGTGCAATACCGCACGTATCTGATCGAACCCTGCCATATCTCCATACGGCCTCTACAGCGTTTCGCCCGAAACTTGAGAAACTGGTCTGTGGGGGACTCTAAAGACTCGTCAATACTTTGATTGTGGATTTAACCACTAGCACGTCAGAGGTATTAGCCTATACGTAACGGGCTACCAGGTATTGACCAAAAGGGATGTCGATGAGCGAACTCATCCTGACACCCTACTGAGCCTGTCAGTGACAATATCCGTACAGTCCGGTCCGTTTGTCTATGAGCATCGCATGGCGGGCCTAGGGGGTTGGTAAAAGTCAGACCCCTAAAAGCAGTACAAGTCGTGTCGGAGTGTAGCCCAGAACACCCTGAGATACTACTGGAATACCCACCAGTAAATCTCCTGCCTCGGCCGAGGGCTTTGTGTAATGGCTCTCCTAGACACAGCACAACCTCACCCCCAATACCGGGAGAGACGAACCCCTGCAGATCCGCTCACTGCCTCCATGTGGCTCGGGACTGTACCCAACTAAAACCTGTTTGCACGTCTCCTTTGAGCGTGGTAGGGTAGTAATCAAAGTACAGTGGGAACTCACACGAGACAAATGACGATCCTCAGGTCGATGAACTAACCTGTACACATGTCACCAGGGAACTGGTATCTGACGTCAGGTATAAGACTAACTAGCATGTTCCCGGCGAGTCTTGTCCGGTGTACTCATAACCCAATGAGCACCTGTATACATCTTAGGTGAACCAACTGACACCAGTGGCTTGTGAGACCGGCCACCGCCCCTCGTCGGGGTCTCGACTGTATACACTAGTCTACTCTGGAGTATCGATGCCCTATCTCGAAACTCCCACCACTAGGGACCTTTTAAGGATATGCTTATAGACTACCAGCTCCCACGTATATGATCGCCCTCATACTGCTGGCAGTCAAGCAAGAATCCTAGGGGCTCTATCAACGTGCAATAGTGACCTGTATGGCCACCTAAAGCAGTACACGATGATAAAGGTAAACCAGATAGCATACTATCATCTTGAGTAATACTGTCCTACCGGGATAGGTCCTCCCTCAATCATTGCAATCACGTGCCTGTGATCCAATAATTGACTCTGAGGGCACTATCTCCAATAATCTCCCACTTGCACTCAAGGTTAATTATTGCGATGTCGCATACTCACAGCCCGTGTGATACCGAACACCCAACTCCACTACTAGTCAGTCTCACAAATCCCGTTTGTGAAACTATTGCGTTCGAGGAATAGCCTCAGGGAGTGGAGCCGTCTTGATGTTTCTTTCTATGTCTCTCTATATCTCAAGTTCGCGGAGAAAGCCATCTTCCGAAATGAGCAATACCTGTCTTAGAATGTGTCTGGATGTCTGATGGGACCTAGCTCATAAATGAACTCCAAATCCAAACTTCTTAGACTGTATCGTCAACTGAACTTAATCAGTATCCTGCGCCATGCCTCCCTCAGTATCGCCTTGGACCACCTGTCCAAAATACTGCCCCTCATTAGAAGGAAAACTATAACTCTGACAACCTCCCTGTCGTCCAGGTCACCTCGGAAGCCTGGAATGATAACTGTCTTCCGAATGAGGCTGTCGTTATCATATCCCTAGAACATCCACTTATGTTCTAAAACATCTTCCGACTGTTTCTCCAGGATTGGATCAATGTCAACTTACTGCATCTAGTGCAAAAACAACATCTGGTGTGGTACTTAACATCTCATGATTGACTCAATTGCCTAAGCAAGTGATCTGCCAATCATGCACATCCCTCTCCCTTTTAGTCTGTAAGACACCTTTAGAGAGGGTGACTCCATCACCTGCAGGTACACCACCATGCCAGGAGTCGTCCATTCTAAAGTACTTCTAGAATGCTGTCTAAGTACCCTGATTGGGAAACTACCCAAATCTAGATCTAAAACCATAGATCCAGTAACCAGAATGTCTGATTTAATGTCCAAGTCCCATGTGGAGAAACCACTGTGTAACGACCAAAGTATAACCGATCGTAGTATAGGAATATCACTTCCTACTCTGTGTATGTCATCCAAATACCAGGACATCACACCCTACTACCTTCTTAACAGATCCATCCCCTATTCTGATGAAGTCAAACCTATGACTGTCACATCAGAAATAGATGATCTATTTCCGCTATATCTGCTTTAGTCTATAAATAGACATAAGCCACTTGTCCACCAATGCTTCCGCTGCTCCCACTGACTACGTCAACCCTCTGGCAGAGTCATATACACGTACACTTCTAAAGCTAGTTTAGAACTACGCTATACTCATCCTCTTGCCGGGTCACACAGTCTGGAACAACAGCAATGGCAAGTCTGGGTAAACAAGAACCTCCCTGCCACCGTCCTTGAGGCTACCGGAGTACCTCTCGGGTGCCTGAGGTTACCCATCTTATCTGCGGAGTGGCCAATGGAATGCCAAATCAGATTGAATCTTTAGGTTCTTATCAAATCTTCAGTAATCGTTTGCGGTTCTGGAATCACTTCCAGTTCTACCATACTCCCACTACTGTTTTCTGAAAAAAATCCATTTTATTAAAACTGTGGCGAGTCTAGAACAATATCGCTATTGATCTTCCAGATGGTAGAAAGTCAACCCTCGTCATAGCCTGGGTCAACCCACAAACAGCCATTACAGAAACGTGCCTTGAGTTATCCAGAGTCTGGTTTTAAGCATAAGCCGGACAACTCCCCGTACCTTAACAATGTCAAGATATGAACTGTTCTATATCCAATATAGAAACAGAGGCACTGATTTAATTGAACCAGATTCAAATCATGCAGCTGTCTCTAGTGCATGTTAACTAAATGGAAAGAGGCCGATCAGCATTACTCAACTTAGGAGCACTTCCAATTATGAGTAACCTGAGAGAGAAGCAAGTTCCCTAAATCATTACTATCAACTGAATACCACACACAAGTATCTACATCTTCGATCACTTTGAAGAATCCCGATACTTGCAATACCTGGTTCTCTACTTTATTCAAATACCTATAACTTCTCAAAATTCGGACCCTGTGTTTCCACGAAACACTTGTCTAAAAACTAAGGAAGTCATAAGTAAACTGAATATAGTACGATGACCATCCCCTCTGTCCTAATGGATACTGGACAACATACAATACTCTGTATAAGTCCCTTGAGTCTAATAACTCGCTCCTTGTGTGTCGCAGGTTGAAAACTGTACTTATGGTTAAGAAGAATTACACCGCTGTTTAATGCTCCTTACCTAACCATCCACTGATATAGGTAAATGTCACAGATATAATTTCAAAAAGGTATATCTCACTCTATAAAAATAGACGTACAGTTATATCAATTTGAAATTGGTGCATAACAGCGGATATTCAAAACCAAATATTTGCCGTCCGGCAACCAACCCAGGTGACTTCCTCAAATATCACCGATTACAATGAATCCCGATATAATGAGGATGATCACCTAATTCCCAATAATTTACTCCCACTCATCATCTGTAAAACCATACAGATGTGAGAATCATACATGGTAAATACATACCCTGGAGTATGTATCTAATCGGGAAATCAGTTTTCCTTTAACAGTACACAGTGAAACTGAAACATTTAAATGTTTCGATGGGGTATCCCGGTATTCCAAGTAAAGCCTCTTCCATTATCCAGATTCACAACTGTAACCGTGTAATTCTTTGCCATTTTTCCAAATCCCTTTATATGTCTTTAATCATTACCTTCTGTACACCCCTTTAGGCCAAATGGTTTTCTTCCTTCCCTACCGTTCGGCACCAGCCTATGGTTTGGAAGAAGACTATCCAATAAGCATAATGGGTGTACTGTCCTAATCCTAGGAGCACTCGCAATGTGAGAGAAGGTGAAGATAAAAGACAACCGAATAAACCTTATTCCTATTTCCCCTGAACCAGAATCCATCCCCGAACTGGAACAAGTTCCTTTCGAGTTCGTATATAACCATACGATGGAGTATCCAATAAACTGTGGACCTTCGTAGTGATACGGAGTGTTCTGGAGAAATACAAAGGTGATTTAGGATTGGCGAAGAAATACTTGGTTTGGTCGTGAATAGCAGTCGCAATTTACTTTTCCCTCTTACTAATCCCTTGATATGTCTTTACTTAATACCTTCTGTACACCATCGTTAGGCTAATTGGTTTTCTTCATTCCCCACCGTTCGGCACTAGCCTATGGTTTGGAAGAAGACTATCCAATTTGCGTAATAGGTGTACTATCTCCTAAACCAAGGAGTATTCGCAACCTGAGAGAAGGTAAAAGGAAAAGACAACTGAATAGTCCTATCCGTTTTCTCCAAAACCGGAAACCATCCTCGAATAAATTCCTTCGAGTTCGTATATAACCATACGATGGTTTTTTCCAATGGAAGTGGACGTTCGTAGTGATACGGGGTGTCCTGGAGAAAAGGGTAAAAGTAGGAGTGGCAATGAGGTTTGCAACTCTGACAATCCAAAAAGCCAGTGTTTAAGAAGGTTCGGTTAATTTTGGTCACTAAGTCATGGTCTTAGGATCGGGTCATGGTCGCTGCCAAAGAGAGAGAGAGAGAGAAAAGAAACACTCAGCGTGCACTCTATCCTAGATCAGAATGGTCATCACTTTATCTAATCTGGAAACCTCCCACTGTAACCTCAAATTCTCCTCCAAACCTGAAAGAAGAATTAGTCGGGGTCACCCGAGGAGTAAACTAACTCATCAGAGGGAATCGGGATCCAACTATCATCGCATGATAACGTGACGGAATCCGCTCACGTCATCACACTCCAGAAGGTATGCGCATATCTGGCAAGTTTCAGTTTCTTTAGAAACTCCCGATGTGATTTTTACCCCATGCTCTTATGATCTTGACTTTGGCCAACAAATCATAAGTCACATGTCAAGTTCTACCCGTCATTCTCCAGGTTAATTTGAGCCCACCCACACAAGCCCTTGACTTTGGCCAACAAGGCTATACGACTGCCCTAAACCAACGCATCTATCTATGCTGCACATGAATACCCAATAGCTACCAATCACTATGCCTTGACTTTGGCCAACAAACATAGCTTGAATACTGATTGACTATCCATGTGAAATGACGGAGGGCTACGAATGGTTTCCGGCGAAAACCTTTAACGTAATGAACTTGATATCGTTGAAGGAACCGAATAGCTTTTATAAAAATATAGTAACGAAAACCTTTGCTAAAGAGGTCACTTCCGGTGAAGGGATCTCGGCTCTTTTCCCGTAGAATGAGGTGCAGGATATTCCAACTGAATACCACGATGCAAAGCAAAAGTAATCAGCTATAGTGAAGTTATTGCCCTGACTCAAACTTCTGTCCAAGGGGTCACTCCCGGTGAAGGGATCTCGGCCCTTGCCTCGTCGACTGAGGAGCAGGATATTCCAACTGAATACCACTATGCAAAACAAAAGTGAACGTCCTTGCAATAACAGCTTTTTGAAAAATTGTTCCAACAACATCAGAATAGGTTTGTTTAGCTTGCATTGATCTGAATCAACGCAGTCCCATCAATTGATCACACCAATAAAGAACGAAAATAATGATGTACGTATATGCCATCCGCATTCGTCACTTGGTCCCGTCATTACCCGTTAGGTTACTTAACTAACGACAGAGCGGGGACTGGACTAGCGCGGATGCAAAACATATACAACATCTACTAGTATATATATCAATATATAATATTTTCGCTCAAGGCGTGATAAAATGCAACATCACAGAAATGTAATAAGCATCACAGAACAATACAGATATCTGGGATCCCCGGGTTTCACAGAGCCGCTACTGAAACCCGACGTTCCCCTGGTCGTGTGGATAGCCTGTGCAATGAAATCCTAGACCCCTACGGGCGCGGCAAGTTACCCGCCAAAACCTGAAGCGAGGCAGCCCCCTTCAGCAACGTGAATGGACCACCCGGTACTTCACGGAATCCGGTAACTTGGGCACCCTTCCTGGGTCAACCTGTACCCCCTACGAGTGCGGCGAATAGCCCGCCAATTCTAGAGTAAAGCCCCCTCCGTCTCAATGCCATGAGATGCGGGCTTGTTGCCCTCTAGAACCCGGCTATCCGTGCACCCCACCTTGGGGTAGTCCTAGTACAGAAAGTAAAATATACATACAACGGGTACATCGACCTCGACCCGGTCGTGCCCCAAAAGAATAATACAAACAGGCAGTGACGGCAGTCCACATGTCGGACGCTCGCACCGCAATATCAAATGTATATAATACAACCAAAACTGTACTAGCATTGCACCCAGGCTATCCCCCACGACCAATCCGCAACATCACAGCACAACACAGAACATCAACGTGGATGTCACGTTCGCAAATCCGTCTAACCGGGCTATAGCAGTTAGACAGGATTTACCGATCGAGTGACATTCACGGTCGCAGATATAATGTAAATACTGTGAACTAATGTGTTTAAAATTTTCGATCGATTAAATTTACCCAAGTGGGCCCCCAAGCACTACTGTAGCACTTAAAGAAAATCTGGGCCCAAAAAAACATTCCAAAACCCCAATTTCACTGTAAAAAGATCACTGTGGAAAAATGGTGCAGTGAAGACACTGTACTGCGGCGGAACCACGGCGCCAAGGGGGTTTTGGCCGCGGTTCCGCGGTGGTTCTACAATATCACTCTACCAAAGTTTCACAGATGTCTTAGAATTTCCTGAGAAGTATTCTGAAACAACCTGAAAAATTTTTGGAGCCAAAAAAAATTCGACAGAAACTGATGCTTTTGAAAACCCGAGTTTTGGAATTTTGTTCGATCGAAAGTGTAAACACATTAGACCAATCTAGACTAGGTTAATGGCATGGCTCTGATACCAATGTAAGTGCACGGCGGCGCCCCGGCCGTCAATCCGACACCGGAATGCGGAAACGAAACTTTTTACGAACTTGTAAACCGGCGCCACCGCGCACAAAAATCCCGGATCGGGCCATTAATCTAGTCCTAGCTAACAAGAGAAAGGGTAGAGATATATACCGAGCGATCCGTGTCCTTCGGTCTTCTCGTCGTCGTCCCGATCTCCCCGTAGAGTCTCCAGTCTTCAACTCCTCATCAGAAGGGCACCACTTCGCCGGGTTCTTTTACGGGCTCCCACCTCTGAACCGAGGCAACTCGGGCACGAAGTTGGCGAGCCGACGTGCCCAAGGATTGCAGTAGAATACGTGTAGTGCTCTATGTCTCATTTTGGGGTTTGAGGAAGTTGCCTTTGGTGGAGGAAATGAACTAAGCCTTTTGGAGATGGAGTCATGGGATTTTTGTGAAGCCAAAAGACCAAAAATCCCACCACAAAATATTGGGACAGCCCCTTCCCTCATTTGGCCGGCCATGCATGAGGAAGAGAGTGAATGAGAGTGAGAGAGTTAGCAACAATAATGCAAGAGGGAATGAGAAGAAATCATCACTAGGAAAGTCCAACACTCAACCAACCAATCATAACTCCAAAAGGTCAAGCCATCATGAACCATCATGAACTAAGAAGTCAATGTGATGGTGGAACTATCATGACACAACTATATGCAAAGACCACCCTCCACAATGCTTATTTGCACAATTGCAAATAAGCCCTCCTCCACCAATTTTCAGCCAAGGAAAGATACAAAGGAAAATGGCCGAAACGGAAAGCAAACTGGAAACTTCAAAAAACTGATCCAGTAAAAAATTACAGGAAAACCCCGCTACTGTATATACATACTCGCATTTGTATTCCAACCGAAATACAAATGCAATGAGACAAAATCTACACTGTACTATACTAGGATCCGGCTTAAACCAAAGCCCGCTAGTATTATCCGTCCGATCATGATCCGTGCAATACCGCACGTATCTGATCGAACCCTGCCATATCTCCATACGGCCTCTACAGCGTTTCGCCCGAAACTTGAGAAACTGGTCTGTGGGGGACTCTAAAGACTCGTCAATACTTTGGTTGTGGATTTAACCACTAGCACGTCAGAGGTATTAGCCTATACGTAACGGGCTATCAGGTATTGACCAAAAAGGACGTCGATGAGCGAACTCATCCTGACACCCTACTGAGCCTGTTAGTGACAATATCCATACAGTCCGGTCCGTTCATCTATGAGCATCGCATGGCGGGCCTAGGGGGTTGGTAAAAGTCAGACCCCCAAAAGCGGTACAAGTCGTGTCGGAGTGTAGCCCAGAACACCCTGAGATCCTACTAGAATACCCACCAGTAAATCTCCTGTCTTGGCCGAGGGCTTTGTGTAATGGCTCTCCTAGACACAGCGCGACCTCACCCCCAATACCGGGAGAGACGAACCCCTGCAGATCCGCTCACTGCCTCCATGTGGCTCGGGACTGTACCCAACTAAAACCTGTTTGCACGTCTCCTTTGAGCGTGGTAGGGTAGTAATCAAAGTACAGTGGGAACTCACACGAGACAAATGGCGATCCTCAGGTCGATGAACTAACCTGTACACATGTCACCAGGGAACTGCTATCTGACGTCAGGTATAAGACCAACTAGCATGTTCCCGGCGAGTCCTGTCCGGTGTACTCATAACCCAATGAGCACCTGTATACATCTTAGGTGAACCAACTGACACCTGTGGCTTGTGAGACCGGCCACCGTCCCTCGTCGGGGTCTCGACTGTATACACTAGTCTACTCTGGAGTATCGATGCCCTGTCTCGAAACACCCACGACTAGGGACCTTTTAAGGATGTGCTTATAGACTACCAGCTCCCACGTATATGATTGCCCTCATACTGCTGGCAGTCAAGAAAGAATCCTAGGGGCTCTATCAACGTGCAATAGTGACCTGTAAGGTCACCTAAAGCAGTACATGATGATAAAGGTAAACCAGATAGCATACTATCATCTTGAGTAAGACTGTCCTTCCGGGATAGGTCCTCCCTCAATCATTGCAATCACGTGCCTGTGATCCAATAATTGACTCTGAGGGCACTATCTCCAACAATCACAAACATGTGCAACCAAGGCACAAAACGATATCAAGTGCAATAACTGTGCACAAATCATAAACCAACACAACGGTGTATAAAGCATATCTCAAGGGTAATAACTATGCACATAATATAAATACCCAGTAGGTGCAACCATGGTGCACGAAAACAAATATCATGAAACTCAGTCATCAAGACTAAATCATGCGAATAGATCGCCGAAAATACCGAAATCCAAGATGACGGATACGTGATAATCGAATCACCAAATCAAAATTCATAAATACCGTCGTCGATATTTCCTCCTTCAAAGTCGAGAAGGTGTCGGTGCATCCAATGCTAGCAGAGCAAGATATCTACTTGCCTCATGTTCATGGCCTGGCGCCTGGTGCTTTTAGGCTCTTGTCTCTCACTGTGCATTGCTAGATATATAGATCCTCGGCTCAACGGCCCAATATGGAATGACAACGGAAACAGTCCTGCTCTGGCACATCCTCTACAGATCTCTGGCCAACTATCTCGTCGACAATGCCGAACTCTGGCCCGCTGGGTGTGCACAATATGACCGCTCCTGGGTCCAAATCTTCTCGTATAGTGTTCCAGAAAGGTCCTATCGAGGTCTCTCTCAAATCTCATTTCTGCCAAACTGCCCGGAGGTTATCACCCTTTACCATATCTGTTTTTTGTTCTGGAACGGCTGAGTACTCATCGCGACCCCTTCTGGAAGGTATATCTATATGCAACATCTCTTCATACATATCACATGTCTGATGTTAGCGGAGTGGAACGTCATCTCATCAAGATCCCGTATGAACCTCTTACTCCTCCTTTCTCTAATGTCGACTGCTTCGGACTCGTCTCTTCGTGGCTGCATGGACTTTGCTCCAACGGCTATACTCGTATCTGGAGTCTCCCAAGCAATGCAACCCATCACATGATATCTGAAAGATGTCGAATCATTCGATCGGTTCGTCAAAACCTCATAATCCCCCAAGAGCTAAATATCTTGGGTACCGTTTAATAGTACTCCAGTACATGCCACAGCACCCGTGGACCAACCTAGAAGGGCAAACCCAAGCCTCACAAATGGTACCGCTAAACTGCCGCAAACCCTAAGGTTCAAAGGCGTTCCATGGTCATTACGTCGAGTTAGGGTTTCATTCTTCTAGAGGGTCCATAGCATTACTTGTATTTGTCTCTGAATACTTTAAACTTGGAAAATGGGCTCCTGACATTCGATCGTCTCCATCGACTCTCAATGTACCTGCGTGAAGTCGTCTCTAGCTGGAATCAATCTACCTGATAACCTCGCATCGGGGTAAGAGAACGAACCACATGTCCTAGTCATTCATCCTCGGGTGACTAGCGACCTTCTATCACGTCTCTAAGTATATACTCATGCTGCAGTAGCTCCACATCTGGGCGATATCTCGTCGTTCGCAGCAGCAACTGGCTCATTCGTCCGCACGCTGAATATTGCCTCAATCATCATGAATAATCTGTGCATTGACTGTCATCAAAATCTGGCTGGCCTCTATCAGTGGCTCAATTCTCTGGTGCTGATCTGCGCGTCCGAGTAATCTCGTAAAAGCGACCCATCAAACGCTCATGGCGCGAAAACACAATAAAACGATGCCTCTATGCAATCGTATGTCCCTGGAATCACGCCCTGGTCAGTCCTCATTCATAACAAGCTCATGCTGACGCAACTCTAGCCGTAGCTCTCTCTGCCCGTGTAATCGTGGCAGCAAAACCATAACCAATATCGATGAGGATAGATCATAGGAATGAATATAATAGTGTGCAAGGAAATGTACATCCTAAGGCTTCTTAAGCGGAGTGGCGTATCGTAAGTATGTCGCGGAACATACACACAGTACGTCACTCTACTAAAGTCACCTACTACATCAACCAAGGTCAACCTATGCGACGAAAGTTCGGGTCTAATACCCCCTCGACTAAGTCTAAGTTCCGTAAGGTCAAGCCTAGATTCCCTATATATACAAACACCCTAGGCTCCGCAAAGTCAAAATTAGACTCGAACCAAGGTTAACCTAGCGCTCTGATACCAACTTTGTCACGACCCGAAATAGCACATGACTGGCCCTTGAATCATATGAAGTCTATAGGACCTCATCTAATTCAAGTATGCCAAAAGCACAGAAATCTAAAACCATTTAAAATAATAAATGAAAGAAAAATAGTTTTAAAGAAGTGAAGAAAATATGTTTAAAAAACAAGGTTTTTAAATAAGTAAGCCGAATATGCATTTTTAAAACCCCAAGTCTTTTCTGAAAATTTCGGCAGCGTTTCCTTTGTAAATACTGGCCCCGAACGGGGAACAACATGATAAATATATAAATGAATGATAAAAGGCATCCCCAAGCGGGAGCTAGCTCTTCGTCAATCGACGGTCACAACCACGCAAGCAATATAATATACAAGGCTGAAGGACGAGGATCAAAACTCAAAAGAAACTCGAAATCATCAAGAAAACCATAATACTACAACGCACGACTTTAAGGTTGAAATAATACACAACTGGTTTTCTAAGTCTGAATAAATATACATGTTTGGTTGATGGAATTACTAGATACAACTGATTAAAATAAATACAATGGTGGTAACGATGCGAGTGAGCCCACCTACCAAAGCAATCACCCCGAAGGGAAGCAGTGTGCCAGAAAGCCGCAATGAAACATGTACGGCAAATGTAAGTCGATGTGCAACACCCCACGAGTTGCGGGGAGGCGGAAATATGAAAAACGATCTTGTTTTGTATGTGAACATCGACTAACCGAAGATCTTTTCTAAACGATAATTAACAACAACTATAGAGTTCTTAGCTACTATGTAAAGAGATTATACCTAATGATTCTAGTCCTTCGTCTTGGTGATCTCTACGTCCTCCTCGGCCTCCTTTCCGTAATAGATGATCCACCCGAGTACCCTAATCCAAGCTATTACCTCTAAACTTGAGGTTACTTAGTTTCTCTAGTTACTAATCAAAGTAACTAAGATGATGTAGAGTTAGGTTATGGAGTGTTTAGTCTATCCTAATCCTTAGTCTCAACTCATGAGTGGTAGGATTAGGGTTTGAAGAAGGAGTGAACTTGAGGAGAGAGAAGGTGGAGATGATAATGAGAATGAAAAAGCTTCTCACTTGAATATATGAAACATAATGAATTATCAAATAAATGAATATAAATGATTATTCACCATGCTTCATTAATTCAATATGAGTGATTCACTATGTGAGTCATTAAGCAATAAATGATGCATTAATGACATAGTGAATCACACTAATGAGTCACAATTTGCATTAATTGAAAATGCCACCTTAACCTCCTTAGTCACCATCCTTCTAGAAGCTTCCCGGAAAATTACGAGAACGCCCCTCGTATCCGTGAAAACACGGAAAAAGTTTAGACTGTATAAATCTAATAACCCGATACTAGAATCTGGCTTAAACCAAAGCCGGCTAGTAAAAACTGTCCGAATGTCGTACGTGCGTTTAAACACGTATGCGTCCGAACCCTTTGTCGTAAAACCGTACGACCTCTATATCATTTCGCCTGGAGTTGGGAAAACTCTGTGTGGGACTCTAAAGACTCAACTACTACGCTGGCAGTGGGTTTAACCACAGACCGCAAGCGGCACTAGCTGTACGTAACGGTCCCCAGGTAGATGTCGATAAGAAGGCCGGTGAGGATACCCATCCGAACTCCTACTGAGCCTGTGCATGACAATATTCGTGCAGTCCTGTCTGTTCGTCTAAGAGTATCACATGTATGGTCTAGGGAGGTGGTAAACGTCATACCCCTAATAACCGTACAAGTCGTGTCGGTATGGCTCTATCACCATCCGAGAATCTACTGATCAATCTATCAGTAATTCTCAATCAGCCCTGGCCAGGGACATATGGTAATGACCAACCGATCACTGTGCGATATCAACTCCCTATACCGAGAGAGACGAATCCCTAACAGTCACTCACTGCCTCCACATGGCTCGGGACTGTGCCCAACTAAAACCTGTTTGCACGACTCCTTTGAACCGTGGTAGGGTAGTAATCAAAGCACAGTGGGAACTCACACGAGACAAATGATGAATTTAAGTCAACGGACTATCTGCACACATGTCACCTGAGAACTGCTATCTTACGTTAGGTATAAATACCATCCAGTCAGTTCTCGGCGAGTCCTGTCCGGTGTACTCACACCGAGTGAGCATCTGTATACAATCTTAGGTGCACTCCACCAATGGCTGCGGGACCAATCCATCGCCCCTCCTCAGGGTCTAGATATGTATACTCCAGTCTACTCCGGGGTATCGATGCCCAGTCTCGATACTCCTGCGACCAGGGACATCTAAGGATGTGCCTATTGACTATCCAGCTCCCACTAGTATGACTGCCATCATAACACAGGAAGTCAGGCAAACACCCTATGGGCTTTATCAACACGTATATATATATATATATGAATACTACGCAAAATATATCATATGTTAAGATAAAGAAAAACCAAATAGCATACTATCATATTAAGCAAGACTGTTATGTACATACATATCCCTAGTATCCTATACAATGAAGGCCTCTAGGGCATATATATCCAACAATCTCCCACTTGCACTAAGGCCTATAATTGGCGCAATGAGTACCCACTGTCTTCACTATATCCAGTTGCTGGAGTACCACATGCCCAACGACTCAAACAGCCTCTCAAACTGAACTTGAGGGATGGCCTTTGTTAATGGATCTGCCGTGTTGTCTTTTGTATCCACTCTCCGTACCTCGATCTCCCGATGATCAACGATCTCCCTGATCATGTGAAAACGCCTTAAGATATGCCTGGATTACTGATGGGACCTGGGTTCCTTTGCCAATGCTACAGCCCCATTGTTATCACAATACAAAGGTATTGGATTGGTAATGGACGGATCCACCTGAAGTTCAGAGATGAACTTCCTCATCCAGACAGCATCTTTTGCGGCTTCACTAGCAGCTGTATACTCAGCCTCCATAGTTGAGTCTGCGATGGTATCCTGTTTGGAACTCTTCCAACATACCGCCCCTCCATTGAGGGTAAACACAAAACCCGAAATGGATTTAGAATCATCATTGTCACTTTGGAAGCCGGAGTCGGTAAAAGCCTCTACCTGGAGGTCCCCATTACCGTAAACCAAGAACATCTCCTTAGTCCTTCTCAGGTACTTAAGAATGTTCTTTACCGCTATCCAATGTTTCTCATCTGGGTTAGACTGATACCTGCTTACCACACCAAGTGTGTAATCTACATCCGGTCTTGTACATAACATCGCATTCATTATAGACCCTACCGCCGAAGCGTAGGGTAAAATGCTCATGCGATCCCTCTCTTCATCAGTCTTTGGAGACATCTCTTTGGAGAGGGTGATCCCGTGACAAGCGGGCATGTTACCGCGCTTGGAATCTTCCATACTAAACCTCTTTAGTGTAGTGTCAATATACCTGGACTGTGAAAGTCCCAACATTCTATTAAATCTATCACGATAGATCTTAATGCCTAAAATATAGGTTGCATCACCCAAGTCTTTCATGGAGAATTTCTGTGACAAGAAGAGCTTTACTGATTATAGCATAGGGATATCATTCCCTATCAGTAGTATGTCGTCGAAGTACAAAACGAGGAAGACTACTGCTCCTTCTACAATCTTCCTATAAATACATGGTTCATCTACATTTTTGATAAAGTCAAACTCTTTGACTGTCTCATCAAAGCAGATGTTCCAACTTCGCGATACTTGCTTTAATCCATAAATGTATTTAAGCAGCCTGCACACTCTTTCGCTGCTCCCACTGTCTAAGAAACCTTCTAGTTGATCCATGTAAACACTCTCTTCTAAATGTCCATTTAGAAAAGCTGTTTTTACATCCATTTGCCAGATTTCATAGTCATGGAAGGCAGCAATGGCAAGCAGGATCCGAATGGATTTAAGCATAGCTACAGGTGAAAAGGTTTCATCATAGTCCAATCCTGGTCTTTGACGAAAACCTTTTGCAACGAGTCTAGCTTTGTAGGTTTCCACTTGTCCAAGTGCACCAATCTTCTTTTTGAAGATCCATTTTCATCCAACTGGTTTCACCCCAGGAGGAGCAACTTCTAAAGTCCATACTTTATTGGTGTGCATGGATTCCATTTCGGATCTCATAGCATCCAGCCACTTCATCGAGTCAATACTCGTGATAGCATGCTGAAAACTAGTAGGCTCATCATCATCGATGATGCAATCCTCTCGATCCCCATCTAGAAGAAAACCATAGTATCTCTCTGGAGGATGAGAAAACCTACTAGATCTGCGGAGTGGCGTTGGTTCGTCATGTTATATTGAAATCTGAGGTTCTTCTAAGTCCTCGGTAGTGGTTTGAGGTTCTGGAATTTCTTCCAGCTCTACCACGCTCCCACTAATTTCTTTTGCAAGAAATTCGCTCTCTAAGAAGACTATGTGGAGAGCGACAAACACCTTTTGTTCTTCAGTATGGTAGACCATGTACCCCCTTGAATGTTTGGGGTATCCTACAAACTTGCACAAAACCGATCGTGCCTCGAGCTTGTCCAGTCTATGCTTTTTAACATATGCCGGACACCCCCATATCTAGATATACTTGAAATATGGTCTCTTCCCGCTCCACATTTCATATGGAGTGGTAAGCACAGACTTAGTTGGAACTCTATTGAATAAGTATGCTGCTGATTCTAGAGCAAATCCCCAGAAGGAAAGTGGCAACTCAGCACTACTCATCATTGAACGCACCATATCTAATAGCGTGCGATTCCTCCTTTCTGATACACCATTATGCTGAGGTGTATAAGGCGGAGTAAGATGAAAGAGAATTCCATTCTCTTTTAAGTATTCAAGGAAACTGGTACTTAAGTATTTTCCACCTCGATCAGATCGAAGTGTCTTGATGCTTTTACCAATTTGTTTCTCTACTTCATTTCTATACTCCTTAAACTTCTCAAATGCCTGTGATTTATGTTTCATTAAGAACACATGTCCATACTTAGAGAAGTCATCAGTACAAGTGATGAAGTAGGAGTGACCGCTTCGCGCATGTGTAGACATTGGACCACATACATCACTGTGTACAAGTCCCAAGAGTTCAGTAGCTCTTGCTCCGTGTCCGGAGAACGGAGATTTGGTCATTTTTCCTTTGATACATGATTGACAAGTTGCATATGATGAATATTCAAACGGATCTAGATATCTATCTTTATGTAACTTAGTCAACCTTGTTTCGTTTATATGACCAAGTCTACAATGCCATAAGAAGGCTTGATTTGAATCTGGAGCCTTTCTTTTAAGTGTGTTTTGAATATTGAAAATTCGAGGTTGATTAAGTATGTATATGCCGTTTTCCAGTGTGCCATACCCAATCAGTTCTTGATTTAGGAGAATGTTCATGACATTACTTTCAAGCGCAAAATTATATCCTTTATTAGACAACAAAGATACTGATATAATATTACACAGCATACTGGGAATACAAAAACAGTTGTACAACACCAAAACGTGCCCACTAGTCAACCCTAGGTGATACTCCCCTATTCCAACAGCATCTACATGCATTCCATTGCCCATCCGGAGAGTCATATCACCTGCCCCCAGTACTCTACTATTTTTCAGATCCTGCAATGAATTACAGATGTGAGAACCAGAACCGGTATCAAGTACCCATGATGTAGAGTTTACTGAAAAACAATTTTCGATTACGAACACACCTGAAGCAGAAGCAACCGCTTGCTTCGTATCCTTTGCCTTGAAGGCCATACAGTCCTTCTTCCAGTGCCCTTGCTTGTGACAATAATGTCATTCGTTTATATCCGCTTTCACCCTTACTGCCTTGTTCTTTCCCTGCACCTTCTTGACCCCACCCTTCGGTTTGGTGGCTTTCATCTTCTTCCCTTTAGCTTTCGCTTTAGATTTAGAAGAGGATGATTGGCCAACATACAGAACGGGGGTCTTCTCCTTTTTCAAGGAGGTCTCTTCTACCCTCAACATGTTGAGGAGCTTTGGAAGATCAGCTTCCATTTCGTGCATGTTGAAGCTAAGCACGAACTGAGAGAAGGTGTGGGGAAGGGACTGCAAAATCAAGTCGATATACAAATCATTCTCTAGCACGCATCCCAGGTTTGCGAGTTCCTCAATGAGGCTGATCATTTTGAGGACGTGCTCTTCTACAGGCGATCCTTGAGCTAACCTCATATGGAAGAGTTTCCTTGAGGTCTCGTACCTTGCGATACGGGAGTGCTCTCCATATAATTCCTTAACATGGAGAAAGATGGATACAATATCCATACTCTCGTGCTGTTTCTGGAGTTCATTGTTCATGGACGCCAGCACGATACACTTAGCTCGCTCACAATCCAGATCCCAAGTTTTGCGAACTTCCTTGTCCACAACTGAGGAATCTGGTCCAGGGATAAGGGGAGGAACAACGGTGGTAACATATGCTACTTTGTCATAAGTCAGTGCAATGTTGACGTTCCTTAGCCAATCTTTATAGTTCTGCCCGGTCAGTATATTTTTTTCAAGTAATAGTTTTAGTCCTGTCATGGCAGCTGCTAGAGAGAGAGAAAAGAAAACACTCAGCATATGTTTCTTGCAAGTTTAGATTGGTTATTAGTTTATCTAAACAGGATGGCTCCCACTGTTCCTTCAAACCCTTCTTCAAAACCTAAAAGAAGAACTAGTCAGGATTTAATCACACGTCACAATACTTGCTTAACCTTTCAGCCAGGCTGGTGTTGGTACTTCGAGGGAGGTTTTCCAACGTTTTCGCGAAGTTCCTTAATTAAATAACCTCTTTTCCCTGGAGGCGTAGCCCTCTAACACCTTTCTGGACACCTACATGGTTTATAGCATTGATTGTTAAGTGAGAATGTTTCCCGAGAGTAATCCTACTCATCAGTGGGATCGGGATCCAACTATCATTGCATGATGCACTAGATGGAAGCCACTCTAGTCACCATACTCCAGAAGGTATGCTAAATCTGCAAGTTTCCTTTATGTTTGAAACTCCCGATGTGATTTTTATACCCCAAGCTCTTATAGACCCTGACGTAGGCCAACAAGTCATAAGACGCAAGTCAAGTTCTACCCGTCGTTGTCCTGATTAATTTAGGTACATCGTACATGCCCTTGACGTAGGCCAACAAGGCTGTACGTCTGTCCTATACGCATCTATCTATGCAACAAATAGGCAAACACACTGCTACCATACACTATGCCTTGACGTAGGCCAACAAGCATAGCATGAATACGATGTGCTGTCTATCTGAAACGACGGAGGGTTACGGCTGGTTTTTGGCAAAAAAACCGTTAACGTAATGAACTTGATTTGATCGAAGGAACTAAGATAGCTTTTATTAAAAGGAGTGGTTTAAGCTCCACATTTAAAATTTGCTTTTCCAAGAAAACCGAGTGGTTTTTAGAAATTGTTCCAACGATTCAGTTTAGGTTTTATTTTTCTTTGCATTAAAAATAATGCGTCCCATCTTTAACCTATCATTACAGATAACTAAGAAAATACAACGTCCTCTTATGCCATCCGCATTCGCCACGGGGTCCCGTCATCACCCGTTAGGTTACTTAACTAACGGCACAGCGGGGGCTGTGCTAGCGCGGGTGTAAAACATAAGTGACGTCTAAATAGCTATCATATATAGATATTGTACATTCGTCAGACGCAATAATAGGCATTCCAGATCACAGATAAACTTTATTGGATATGCAAGCAATCCGCGTTTCTTTTGAGTCTGTAAGAAAAGACGGATTACACAGTTATGATGAATAGCCATTACCCCACCCTAGACCCCTACGGGTACGGCAAACTACCCGCCAAGTACCCGAAGTGAAGCGGTCTCCCTCAACGACGTGAGTAGGCCACTAAACACTTTGAAATACCCGGTAGTTTGTGCACCCCACCTTGGGTCTATCCTAGGAGCAAAAACAGTAAAAAGAAATAATACAACGGTGGTTACAACCGCAACCTGGATGTGCCCCGCAAAATAATATTACAACTTATTACAATTATATCGAATGAATTAATACAATAACCCATCACAGAACCCCGGCTAATCATCACAACAGTCCAATAGAGTTCATAATCACAAACAGTTAAAACATTACAGATATGTGCAACCCCCTGCCAACCGACATACTAGCAGTTAAGGGAGGTTTACGAACACATAATACAGTTCACAGATATAATCAAACAAGCAAACATCGTATAATTTCGATCGATTAAACACATTAAATTCTACTCCAAATCTTCTCTGTAAATTTGAAACCTGAGCAGAAAATAAACAGTACCAGAAAATACAAAATATCACAAAAGATGCACAGAGGAAAACTGGGTTGAATCGGCCCCAACTCGGCCGCGGATCCGCGGCGGATCGGTGGTATCGGCCGTGATTCCGCGGCTCAGTGGACGATTCAGGAGCCCATTTTTCTTCTGTGTTCTTATATTTTCATGTAGGGTCTTCTGGAGGAACCTGAAAAAATTTTGGACCTCATTTAAAAATCGACAGAAACTATATGATATCCGTGTATTTTCCGATTTGTTTTGCGTTCGAAATTCATACGACATTGCAAGTGAGTTAATTATTGTTTAGTAAGGCTCTGATACCACTGTAAGTCGATGTGCAACACCCCACGAGTTGCGGGGAGGCGGAAATATGAAAAAAGATCTTGTTTTGTATGTGAACATCGACTAACCGAAAATCTTTTCTAAACGATAATTAACAACAACCATAGAGTTCTTAGCTACTATGTAAAGAGATTATACCTAATGATTCTAGTCCTTCGTCTTGGTGATCTCTACGTCCTCCTCGGCCTCCTTTCCGTAATAGATGATCCACCCGAGTACCCTAATCCAAGCTATTACCTCTAAACTTGAGGTTACTTAGTTTCTCTAGTTGCTAATCAAAGTAACTAAGATGATGTAGAGTTAGAATATGGAGTGTTTAGTCTATCCTAATCCTTGGTCTCAACTCATGAGTGGTAGGATTAGGGTTTGAAGAAGGAGTGAACTTGAGGAGAGAGAAGGTGGAGATGATAATGAGAATGAAAAAGCTTCTCACTTGAATATATGAAACATAATGAATTATCAAATAAATTAATATAAATGATTATTCACCATGCTTCATTAATTCAATATGAGTGATTCGCTATGTGAGTCATTAAGCAATAAATGATGCATTAATGACATAGTGAATCACACTAATGAGTCACAATTTGCATTAAATGAAAATGCCACCTTAACCTCCTTAGTCACCATCCTTCTAGAAGCTTCCCGGAAAATTACGAGAATGCCCCTCGCATACGTGAAAAGACGGAAAAACTTTAGACTGTATAAATCCAATAACCCGATACTAGAATCTTGCTTAAACCAAAGCTGGCTAGTAAAAACTGTCCGAATGTCGTACGTGCGTTTAAACACGTATGCGTCCGAACCCTTTGTCGTAAAACCATACGACCTCTATATCATTTCGCTTGGAGTTGGGAAAACTCTGTGTGGGACTCTAAAGACTCGACTACTACACTGGCAGTGGGTTTAACCACAAACCGCAAGCGGCACTAGCTGTACGTAACGGTCCCCAGGTAGATGTCGATAAGAAGGCCGGTGAGGATACCCATCCGAACTCCTACTGAGCCTGTGCATGACAGTATCCGTGCAGTCCGGTCTGTTCGTCTAAGAGTATCGCATGTATGGTCTAGGGAGGTGGTAAACGTCAGACCCCTAATAACCGTACAAGTCGTGTCGGTATGGCTCTATCACCATCCGAGAATCTACTGATGAATCTATCAGTAATTCTCAATCAGCCCTGGCCAGGGACTTATGGTAATGACCAACCGATCACTGTGCGATATCAATTCCCTATACCGGGAGAGACGAATCCCTAACAGTCACTCACTGCCTTCACGTGGCTCGGAACTGTGCCCAACTAAAACCTGTTTGCACGACTCCTTTGAACCGTGATAGGGTAGTAATCAAAGCACAGTGGGAAGTCACACGAGATAAATGACGACTTTAAGTCAACGGACTATCTGCACACATGTCACCTGAGAACTGCTATCTGACGTTAGGTATAAATACCATCCAGTCAGTTCTCGGCGAGTCCTGTCCGGTGTACTCACACCCAATGAGCATCTGTATACAATCTTAGGTGCACTCCACCAATGGCCGCGGGACTAATCCATTGCCCCTCCTCATGGTCTAGATATGTATACACCAGTCTACTCCGGAGTATCAATGCTCAGTTTCGATACTCATGCGACCAGGGACATCTAAGGATGTGCCTATTGACTATCCAGCTCCCACTAGTATGACTGCCATCATAACGCCGGAAGTCAGGCAAACACCCTATGGGTTTTATCAACACGTATATATATATATATATATATATATATATATATATGAATACTACGCAAAATATATCATATGTTAAGATAAAGACAAACCAAATAGCGTACTATCATATTAAGCAAGACTGTTATGTACATACATATCCCCAGTATCCTATACAATGAAGGCCTCTAGGGCATATATATCCAACAGCAAAAACCTGCAAGAACTGTGGCACAACGGGGGTGAGTGCCAACTCGTGAGTAGAAAACATCATAGAGCAAAAATCGTATGTATGACACAATCCTAGGTCAATACGATCAATAATAATATATCGTCAATATGAATAAGTCTGAAGCATGATAAGGCGGCAAAGGTAAACATCCATACATAAGTGTAGTACCAAGTGCTCGTGCCAGTGCCTCAGGTAGCAACATGTATCAATGTCAACTATATCATGAAGTATATAAGTATGTGGATATCATCCAACTATGTAATCAATGTCTGTATGCATGTGGATCTCGTCCACGTGTCAACCAATGACATAATAACATCATGCATATAAATGTCATAAAAGCATATGCATGAAAATATGAGGATATAAATCAACGTGTGTCCCTCGCGACACATAAAAATCATGGAACCTGAGTGTCTAGCATCGACACTCGAAAACATCATGAAACCCGTGCCCAGCATCTGCACGTAAATCCTCATATATCAGGCTCTGTCAGTCCGGATCGTCCACGGGCTCCGTCAGTCCGGATCGGCCCATATCATCTCTCGACTCCGGTCAGTATCCTCCAGATATCCGCCGATCCTAAATACTATCACCGGTAGGTAGTAGTCCCTCTGCCAGGCTCACCGTCTGCAGCACAACAATCCGTTCTCGCCCCGGGGTACCATACCGGGTCCACCATATACCCGCAATCGGCATCATCCGCCTCCTCGAATCGGGTTTCACATGTCACACTCAGAATCGAGAAAACACATGGTGGACGTACTGAAATATCATATCAAGAGAAACCGGGTTTTTAAAACAGTACTTACTTTCTTTTTGAAATAGCCACGGTTCTCAAATCCAGAAATCCCATGAAAACAGCATATCTCAATGCGTATAATCATAAAGCATGACGTATGCAACATATAACTGAAATGTAAGCATATCCGTATGTCATATAACATGGAACAATACTATGCACGTATCAAGGGAAAACTGCTCTTTTAAATGAATCCAGTTTTGAAATATATCCCGCGGTTCCTAATTTACTCCAAGTCAAAAGCAATATCATATAAAGGTGCATGCAACTATAGCAGACAATTCATGCAAGGTATCATATCAAAATGCAGCAATTCTACAGTGTAATGACATGGCAATTATCAATGATGAAGTGTGTGAGCCGGCAAGTAAGTGTACGTGAAACATACGCATCATCGATAAGGGTGCTGGTGTCCTGCTAGCATGGGTTTCATAATAACGACAGAGAACACAAATAGCATGCAATGCGATGCGAATAGTAAGAATATGCGGAAAAATGAATAGATAACACGGCAAAAAGGAAATATGCATTAAATATATGAGTCACACAGTTTGGCGTTTTGAAATAACACGAATCGTGGTGTTTAGAAAAATAGGGGCTACGGTGTTTTTATGAAAAGGTATGTCTTTTGAAATATCCGTAGTATCCCTTGGTATGTCTTTAAAATTCTCATGATTCGTTAGTTTTGGAAATAGGTATGACTCGGGTCCATTCTAGCATCTACCGGATAAACTATAGGTCTAACTAACAAGTCAATCGAAAGGGGTATGGGAACCACCTAAATCTGAGTCGATATATATATAAATATAATAGTCGGTGATCCCGCCTCAATAGTATCACATACGATACAATTTACAATATGACGTCCTCGAGTCAAGAGTGCGGATTTATCATCAATATATAGCTCGTACGTAAATCCGTCGTACGACATCCCAAATCTGGGTACGGGTCGAATCTCACATTTATCTCATCAATTATCTGGTATCCTTATCATCATATCTCATGAACTGGGGTACTGACCTAAGTCTAGTACAAACTGATATCATCTGAATATATATGCGGGTATGAAAACACACTCCTAAAGGCCCGCTATAACTCATGTCGTATCTCATAATACGAACCACATCATATCACTGATCTCATGGCACCATGCCCAAACTCATCGACTCATCTCCAGAAAATCATCCACTATCCTCATCATTCAAGTGTAGGTATACGTGTATATATATACATCGTCCCATGCCTATGTGTGTATATATACACGTATCCCCAAATACGCACAAGTAAACAAGTAAGCATGTGTGTGCGTGTGAGTGTAAACCTATTCTAGGGTTCGCGACTAAGAAGCTATACTAATTCACTTCTAATAACCCTATTCTAATCATGAACACCTAATCATATCTTGAATATCCATGTCACACATAAAAGATATCATATATATAGTATATATATAGCATACTATTCATCGAACTGCGGGGGTGCTATACGGCATCCACCCGACTTCCCCCGTAGATATAATCTACTCACCTTGCGTATTTCTTGCCGATGTTGATGTCGCCATCATCTTCTTCATCGTCACGAATCGTCGTGGGGGTACCTACATGTCATACGTATCGCATCGCATTAAAACCAAATCGAAACCAAAACGACACGCGGAAACCAAAACGACACGCTTAAAAGCCTATAGTTTAGAACCTATGGTTTGCCCTCGCAAAACAACCAAATAACACTTGATTTCGACGTACAAACATCAAGTGATCGAGATAAAGCACAAATACTAAAATCCAGAATTCTAAATACGCAAAACATATCCCGAATCAAAACAGCAAATCAAGTTTTTAGTTCCAGATTTTGTTTAAGGGAAAAACTAGGTGCACAAAAAGGTCTAGGGTGATGTATAGGGTCTATGTGACCTACAGAAGAAACCTGGACCCTACCCCTCACCAAGTGGCCGGGCCCCTCCCATAGAATTCCGATCTCGCCGGCCTGGGTGTCCCTATTGTGGTTCGTCTTGCTACAGTGGGTTCCTATGGTCTCAAATTGGTCTCTGGAGTTGTTTATTTTTCCAGTAAATATCCCAGTTCATTCCAGATTTCCCTGTGTTAGGTTTACCTAGCACCTCATGAAGGGTTTGAAAGCATCACATGTCTCAAAATTAAATTTTTAAGGTGCTAAGTGAACATACAAAGAATCATCACTAGAAAATTAGGGTTACTTAACAATGACAACATCACAAGTAGGAAAAACTAGGGTTTTAAGAGTACAACCTTTGTAGCTCCCTATGCTAGACTCCTTGGTTACTTAAGGGTTGGAAAAGGTCCGCTTGAGATCCTTCTAGGTCCACGATGATCCACCCGGAGTCGTCTTTGTCCAAGCTTGAAACTTCACAAGATCAAGAGAAGAAATGGAAGCTAACACTCTTCACAAGTGGGCAAGACTAGTGTAGAATGGTGTTGTGGTTGGTTTTGTCACTTCAAAATCCTAACTTGATTACTCTTTTGCTTACTTGAAAGAACTAGAGAGCAAGAGAGAAAGGAGGAAGAAAATGATGGCTTTCTAAGCTCAAGATAATGATAAGCTTAATATGAAAAATAGAAAATATAAGTATATATATTTTCTACTCTTCATCTCAAACCATGGTTACATAATAAAGATATTATTGTACTTGAGTTAAAAGACAAAAGGAAGATTAACTCATGGTTAAAAAGTGGGTGAACAAAGGTTAGTTTAAAGAAGAGTGTAGAAGATAACCATGGATTAATCTTTTTCTTTTCTTTAGCTTTAAAACAAATAAAATATATATCCATATATATAATCATAAGGTGTGAGTCTTATATTGCCACCATCTTCTATATATACAACCATGATAGAATGATGTATGCATGTATGTGTGCATGCACATCCATATGTGCATGAACAAGAATGAATGCATACATGCATGCATACACCCAAAAAAGACAAGAAAAGGATTTCTAGTGAGAAACTAATGGTTAAATGATAAATCAACACTTGATTTAGCAACCCGGTCATATCACATACAACCCGACCAAAAGCATGCCGCCCGATTAATATACGGTATCTCATACGCGCATTTTAACCGGGTCCATGCGCATATCGCATATGCGTACCACAACGTTTCGCCTGGACTAGGTAACTCCATTGTGGGACTCTAAGACTCGTCAATACGCCGGTAGTGGGTGATGATCATATCAAGCACCCCCAAGCCGCAAGCGGTCAGCTAAACGTAACGGCCACCCAGGTATTGAGCGATCAGAAGAAAACAAGCGAACCTGCTACAACTCCCGTCGAGCCAACCGGCAACACTACCGTACAGTCCGGTCTCTTCGTCAGATATGCTGCATATCGAGTCTAGGGATGGTAACGTCGACCCCAATAACTCAATAAGTCGTGCCGATGAATGGTTTATAACAGATCGAGAAACTACTGATAACACTTATCAGCAAATTCCAACAGCCCTGGCCAGGGACTTACTGATATAGCCAGTCTAGCACAGCACAGCATCAACTCCCAATACAGGGAGAGAGGAAACCCCTCATATCGCTCATTGCCTTCGTGTGTCTCGGGACTGTACCCAACGGCCACCTATTTGCACGACTCAGTAGAGCCGTGGTAGGGTGGTAATCAAAGTACAGTGGGAGAACACACAAGACTCTATGACGATCTCGGGTCTACAGACTAACCTGTACCAGTGTCACCTGAGAACTGCTATCCGACGATAGATATAATTCCATATAGGAGTTCTCGGCGAGTCCGTCCAGTGTACCCAGTCACCACTGAGCACCCGCATACGATCTCGATGTCAAACATCGATGAATGTGGGAACATCCATCGCCCATCATATGGGTCTAGTATCATATACGCTAGTCTACTCTGGTATATCGATGCCCCGTCTCGATACACCTACGACTAGGGACATTTCAGGATATGCTTATAAATTACAGATGTCCCACTAGTATGATCTCCATCACAATCACAGTAGTCAAGCCTATATCCTCAGGGCTTTATCAACATGTATGAATGAATAAAAGCATGATCAAATCAACATGTCAGATAAAGAAGAACCAGATAGCATACTATCATGACGAGCAAGAATGTACACTGAATATATATATATATATATACATGTATAAATACATCCACTATCATATAATGGCCTCTAGGGCATACATATATCCAACAATCTCCCACTTGCACTAAGGCCAGTTATTGGCGTATCTCATACCCAACATCTCAAAAAGTCGCTCATGCTGCGGATGAGGGAGGGCCTTGTTGAGTGGATCAGCGGCGTTATTCTTTGTGTCTACTATCTTAATCTCGATCTCGCGGCGATCTACAATCTCCCGGATCAAATGAAAGCGCCTCAGGATGTGTCTGGACCGCTGATGGGACCTGAGCTCCTTGGCTAACACCATAGCCCCATTATTATCATAATACAATGGTATTGGATCAATAATGGTTGGAACTACTCCTAGCTCCGAGATGAACTTCCTCATCCAGACGGCTTCCTTGGCGGCATCATTTCGTAGCAATGTACTCAACTTCCATCGTAGAGTCTGCAACGGTATCCTGTTTGGAACTCTTCCAACTTACCGCCCCTCCATTGAGGGTAAATGCAAACCCAGAGATAGATTTGTTGTCGTCCTTATCGCTCTGGAAGCTCGAATCGGTAAAGGCCTCCATCTGGAGATCTCCATTACCATACACCAAGAACAATTCTTTAGTCCTTCGCAAGTACTTAAGAATGTTCTTCACAGCTATCCAGTGATTCTCCCCAGGGTTGGATTGATACCTGCTTACAACACTAAGTGCATAAGCTACATCTGGGCTTGTACATAACATCGCATACATTATAGATCCTACTGCCGAAGCATAGGGTATAATGCTCATGCGAGCTCTCTCTTCATCGGTCTTTGGGAGAGAGTCCTTGGAGAGAGTGACCCCATGGCAAGCGGGTAAGGCACCCCGCTTGGAGTCTTCCATACTAAACCTTTTTAGGATGGTGTTGATGTACCTGGTTTGGGACAATCCCAATAACCTCTTGGATCTATCCCTATAGATCCTAATACCCAGAATGTATGTGGCATCACCCAGGTCCTTCATGGAGAACCTTAGTGATAAGAAAGATTTGACCGACTGTAGCATAGGAATATCATTTCATATCACAAGAATGCCATCCACGTACAATACGAGAAATGTGACAGCTCTCCCTACAGCCTTCTTATAAACACATGGTTCATCTGGATTTTTGATGAAATCAAACTCTTTGATAACATCATCGAAACAGATGTTCCAACTCCATGATGCCTGCTTTAACCCATATATGGATTTAAGCAATCTACATGCTTTCCCGCTGCTCCCACTGTCAATGAAGACCTCCGGCTGATCCATATAAATGCATTCTTCTAAATCCCCATTTAGAAATGCCGTTTTAACGTCCATCTGCCAGATTTCATAGTCATAGTGAGCAGCAATAGCAAGTAGGATCCGAATGGATTTAAGCATGGCTACGGGCGAAAAAGTCTCGTTATAGTCCAAACCTGGTCTTTGACGAAAACCTTTCGCCACAAGTCTTGCCTTATAGGTCTCTACCTGCCCATCTACACCAATCTTTCTTTTACAGATCCATTTGCATCCCACAGGTTTTACCCCAGGGGGTACAACGTCCAAAGTACAAACTTTGTTGGTGTACATAGACTCCATTTCGGATCTCATGGCATCCGGCCACTTCACAGAGTCACCACTTGTGATAGCTTGCTGAAAACTGGTAGGGTCATTATCCTCCATGATGCAGTCTTCTCTGTCACCATCAATGAGGAAACCGTAGTACCTCTCCGGTGGACGAGAAGTCCTACCAGACCTACGGAGTGGCCGAGGTTCCTCAGTTTCTATTGCAACAGCTGGTTCAACCAAGTCGTCATCTGTAGTTTGTGTCTCTAGAACCTCTTCTAGATCCACCACTTTGCCATCATCTTTATCTGTGAAAAACTCTTTTTCTAAGAATGTGGCATACTGAGAAACAAACACTTTTTGTTCCTCCTTGTGGTAGAATAGATATCCATAAGAGTTCCTTGGATATCCCACAAAGTTACACATGACTGACCGTGTCTCGAGTTTGTCCGGATTCTGCTTTTTAACATAGGCCGAGCAACCCCAAATCTTTATTCTCTTAAGAGATGGTCTCTTCCCATGCCATATCTCATATGGCGTGGTAGACACGGTTTTGGTTGGAACCCTATTCAAAAGAAACGCTGCAGTCTCCAACGCATGCCCCCAAAATGAGACAGGTAACTCAGCATCACTCATCATGGATCAGACCATATCTAATAGGGTCCTATTCCGTCGTTCAGACACACCGTTGTGCTGTGGTGTGTAAGGAGGAGTGAGTTGAGAGAGAATCCCATTCTCTTTTAGGAAGTTTGCAAATTCTGTACTGAGGTACTCCCCACCTCGATCTGATCGAAACATCTTGATACTCAAGCTGGTTTGTTTTTCTACTTCTTGTTTATATTCAGTGAATTTCTCGAAAGCTTCGGATTTGTGCTTTAATAAAAATACATGACCGAATCTTGAGAAATCGTCAGTGAAAGTAATGAAGTAAGAAAAACCGCCTCTGGCCTGTGTAGACATTGGCCCACATACATCACTATGTATGAGTCCTAGGAGCTCGGTAGCTCTTTCTCCGTGTCCGGTAAACGGAGTTTTGGTCATTTTACCCTTGATACAAGACTGGCAAGTCGCATAAGATTTATATTCAAAAGGGTTTAAATATCCATCTTTGTGTAACTTGTTTAGTCTTGTTTCGTTAATATAACCAAGTCTACAGTGCCAAAGAAAAGCTTCATTTATTTCTAAAAGTTTTCATTTATTAGTGTGTTGTATGCTGAAAACTGTGTGTTGATTTAGGACGTACATCCCGTTATTAAGTGTACCATACCCAACCAACATTTGATTCAGGTGAATGTTCATAACATTGTTCTGCAATATAAAGTTATATCCTTCATTGTCTAACAAAGAAACAGATATTATATTACATAGTATACTTGGTAAAAAATAAATGGGTTCAAAACCAATATACACCCAGATGGCAACCCCAAGTGATACTCTCCCACTGCGACTGTATGTACATTGGAACCATTTCCAACGCGGAGAGTATGATCACCTGTCTTCAAAACCTTGCTATTTCTCAGCCCCTGCATAGAATTGCAAATGTGAGAACCTAAACCGGTATCTAATACCCAGGAAGTAGAGTTTATTGAAAAACAGTTTTCTGTCACAAACACACCTGAAGCGGAAGCATCCCCATGCTTCTTCTTGAGATTCAAGTACTCCGTACAGTTGCGCTTCCAATGTCCTGTTTTGTGGCAATGAAAACATTCCCCTTTCCCCGATTCTCCAGCTTTGGACTTGTCCTTCCCCTAAACCTTTTTAACTCCATCCTTAGGATTGGTGGGCTTCTTCTTTTTCTTTCCCTTGGCCTTAGCCTTTGGGCGAGAAGAAGAAGATTGCCCAACACTCAAAACGGGAGTTTTCACTGATTTCAGTGTGCTCTCTGCACTCCTTAACATATTAAGGAGTTCAGGTAGTTCCCTCTCCATGTTGTGCATGTTGAAGTTAACTATGAATTGAGCAAAGATGGAGGGGAGGGACTGCAGAATAATATCCGTATATTGTTCATTGTCCATTGTCCATCCGAGGTCCTCAAGCTCTTCTATAAGAGCTATCATCTTCATAACATGGTCGCCTCCTGATGTGCCAGGGGCCATTCGCATCTGAAACAATTTCTTTGATGCTTCGTATCGTAATACCCGGGATTGCTCTCCATACAACTCCTTTGTATGGAGGAATATGGCTTGAATGTCCATATTCTCGTGCTGCTTTTGATGTGTGTTGTCCTTCGATGCAAGCGCGAGGCATTTGGTCGTGGCACAGTCAGCGTCCCATGTCTTGCGGACTTCTTTTTCCGCAACTGAGGATTTGGACCTGGGACGGGCGGGGCTAAAGCCGTGAGGACATATGATACTTTATCATAAGTCAAGGCTATTTTCAGATTCCTCAGCCAGTCTTTATAATTGGTCCCATTCAGTTTATTTTTATCTAGTAGAAGCATGAGTCCAGTCATTGGCATCTGCCATTAAGAGAGAGAAAAGAATACACTGAGCGAAAGCTCTTGCAAAGATCAAATTGGTTATTATCTTTTCTAATCGATGTCTCCCACTGCTTTAATCAAGTTTTTCTTTCAAACCTTAAAAAGAAAACTAGCCAGGATTAATTACAATCTACAACTTCGCTAACCATTCAGCCAGGCCAGTGTCAGTACTTGAGGGAGGTTCCCCGTGCTTTCGCACGGACCTAATTAAAGTAAACCTCGTTTTCTCAGAGGCGTAGCCCCGTTAACACCTTTCTAGACACCTAATGGGTTAGCTAATTGTAAAATGCAAAACTCTCCTGGGAGCAACTATTGCCCACAGTGGGATCGGGATCCAACCATTATATGGAAGGTATGTAATCTCATTGCAAATCTCAACACTTGAAATTCCCGATGTGATTTTTACCCCTAGTACTTATGACCTTAACTATGGTCAACAAATCATAAGTACTAGTCAAGTTCTACCCGTCATTTCTTGATTAATTAGACCCATCCATATGACCCTTAACTATGGTCAACAAAGTCGCATGAATGTCCTAATTAATCTGCATCATATGCAGTGTAGAAAGACATCACTTAGCTACCGTACACTACGCCTTAACTAAAGTCAACAAACGTAGCACGAATACTAAGTACTCTACTTCCTAAAATGACGGAGGGTTGCGGATGATTTTTAAGAAAATCTTTAACGCTTTGAACTTGATATCGTCGTAGAATCAAATGGTTTTCAAAAGGAGTGGCTTGTACTCCGCAGTTTTGAAATATAGCTTTTTCATAAAGAGCCGAGTGGTTTTCAAATCCGATTCTACAACATCTTTTTAGGTTTATTTTCTTTACATTAATCATATTAATGTAGTCCCATCATTTAAGTCCTTAAGCCAATCACAGAAAAGAAACGAAAATACAACGTACGCTTATGCCATCCGCATTCGCCGCAATGTTCCGTTATGCACCGTTAGGTTACTTAACTAACAGCATACCGGGACGGGACTAGCGCGGGTGTAAAACATAAGCAACGTCTACTATATATCTCATATATAATATATCATTCGTCTCAGATATCACATAACACAGGCAGCAGAAACATATATATAATGTGGGATATACTAGGACGTCCGTATTTAGTATTTAGCCAATAATAGAAAATACGGATTCCACAGTCGCGATGAATAGCCAAGCCCACACCCCTAGACCCCTACGAGAGCGGCAAGCGACCCTACCAATCCTGGAGTTTAGGAGACCCGGTCTCGACTCCTCGAGATGGCTTCCCACTGAACCCCAGAACCCGGTCACTTGTGCTCCCCTCATTGGGTCTATCCTAATGCGGAAAAGTAAATAATATACAACACTGGTGACATCAACCTCAACCCGGAAGTGCCCCAAATAAAAGAATATTACATTACATTTGAATTTTACATGAATGAAAATAAAACTCTCATCTCACATAAAACCCCCCGGCTATTCAATCGCGACAATCCTGCACATCATATCTCAGCAACACATAATATCATATATCATCAACGTAAGTAAGTATGCGTACCCCGATTGTCGTTGATGTATAGCAACGAAACCGGCGATAAGCGACATACTACACTTACGGTCACAGAAAAGAAAGTGTAAAACTACAATATTTGGAATCCACATTCTCTTTAGACATCTGATCAGTCGAAAATATTGTATATTTTAGCCGGCAATTTCCTTAACATTTGCATACACTTAGAAGTGTTCGGCATTCATATTCTACATATTAACAAATCTGTCACAAAATATGAGATTTCATGTAGTAGACTTTTAAACCGACACTTTAAAGGAAATTAATCGCATTTCATGGCATCGCATCATTTCTGTATTTGCGCAACACTTGTCTTGAGTATGTGCAGGAAATACGGAAGGAAAACCAAAGAGCTGATCAACACTACGCCAGCTAAATCATTTCAGATCTGGTAGCAGTGTAGAAGGAATTATACAATTATATATATCAAACAAAGGCCCATACATCAGGCCCAGCAACCCACAGAGAGCCCAAGCTTCAACTCCCAGATTCAGCCGCGGAAGCGCGGCGGGAGCAGGCTTGCGCCGCGCAACCGCGGCGCTTCTGCCACGTCAGCATTACATTTTTACAGCATAATCCTCAGCTCTGGTCCCACATTGCTTTCTGACACTTCAAAGTCCATAACTACCTCGAAGCTACTGCCAGATCAGCAAAGGAGATTAAGAAGGCTAAATCCTAATTAAGCTCCTAATTAATCCTATTCTAGAAGCTCCTCCTAACTAATCATATCTAGAACCTTCTCCCCTAACTAACTTTTGGAGGGAAATTTGAATTCCCTCAACAAACTTTTGGAGGGAAACTTAGAATTTGAAATCCTAGATCTAGGGTTAGTTATCTATAAATAGAGCCTAGATCTAAGGGTTAAAGGAGGGACCATTAGTTGTTCATCATTAGCTAGTTCATTAGTTAAAAATAATCATTCTACACCATTTTCTTCCACAAGTCTCGTGACAAGGCTTGTGCGAAACCCTAACCCTAATTCCACTCTAAATCCAAGATCTTGAGTACCAAATCAAGCGAGAAGTCTTCAACCTTTTAGGAGCCGAGCCGATCTTCAATCGGGCAAGTGATCCAAGCCGATCCGCGATCCACGGAGACGAGCGAAGCCAAGTCGACGATCAAGTTCTTCCTCTTGTAGTTCTTGAGCGAATGTAACTAAATTGTTGATATCAATAAAAGGTGAATTTCATTAATCTTGCTTTCTTTTAATTCTTGCATCATGATTAGATCTCAATTTGTAATTGTTGCTCTTGTTGTGATGTTTGAGTAAAACTCCGCTCGTTAAGGAGTCGAGACGATTGTAGAATGATGATGTAACAAATTCTAATACTATTTTTAAGTCCTACGAGTTTTGTAAACCCTAGCTAGTTCAAGAATCGATGACCTAGTTTCGTAGCGATGCTTTTTTGATTGTGATCGCTCGAAATTAGGGATCTACGATCGTTTCTTGAATTTACTAGAGGCTAGAATGTGAATGACATCGACGAAAGAACAAGGGATAAGATGAAACCCTAGTTTCACAAGAAATCCCTAATTCTCATCGATGATCATCGATCTAGTATCAATTCATCGAAGGATAAGAATACGTAATTGTAAGATTACATCACATCTATAGATCCGATCGATTCCTACGAGCCTCATTTCGATTCTTGAGATTTGGTTTGGAAAATTCAACAAACTATCAATTCTTGATTCTATCTTTTAATGTTTTCTTAGATCTAGTTTTTTCTAATTCTTGAACTTCAACTACAAATCTTGAATTGTTTTGTTTTCTTTCTTTAAAGTTTCAATTCATCTAACTCAAAAGACGAACGATTACACTTTCCCTGTGGACGATCCGCACTCACATACTAACTACAATCCGACACCGTAGTTGATTGCGGTCAAATAATTTTTGGTTGTGATTTCTTTACAATTTCATATTACACACATCGAGAATTCTTTTGAATCAAATAGCGCCGTTGCCGGGGATCATTTGATTCGATACTTTTACATCCAAGTCGAGAATTTATTACAATCAAATGGCGCCGTTGCCGGGGATAGTGCGCTAATTGTTCGTATTTTGAAATTTGAGTTGAACAATTTATTCCATTATAATTTTTAGATCTAAATTCGTGCAAACACTAATACGTGTGTTGTGATTTGTTGCGAGAAAATCTGGAATCATTGGAGCTGGAGAAAATTGTTTCTAAACATTCCACAGAGCTGTGTGGGTGAACAGGAGCTTGTACACAAAGTTTTGTGCACAGATCCCAAAATTCCGCGGCTGAAGCGCGGCAATAGGCAGCATTTGCGGCGGAAGCGCCGCAGTTCCAGCTCTTCTCTGCATAAATTTTGCTCTGTAAGTCTCTCACTTTCTTATCTCTTCCCAAATCTGCTCCAACTAATATTTTGTGCAGGTTTCTTTGCAAATAAATCGCATCGCCGCAAAGCAATAAAAATTTTTGTGCGTGTTTTTGATTCTTGTGGTTGTTGCATATTAATACGGGAATTTAAGGGGCACGGCCAAATTCAAATTAGGTGGGGATTTCATTACCCTTCCTAGGCCCCGAAAATCGCAAAACTTGCATCCGCATTTGACCCTCATTAATTAAAAGAAATCTAGAAATGACTCTAAGGACCGTCGCGCTCAATTAGGACAAGAGAAGGCCGTGGGTAATTCATTGTTTATCTGCGTTTTTCTGTGGTGCCTAAGGCGAGTGTGTCTAAGGCTAGTGGTTATTAATTAGGCCCACTGTAGTGGTGGTTCCTTCCCACTTACCTGGCACTTATCCGGCCACAGGGGAACAAAGAGGCAGTGGAGGATTGATCCTGCGACTTGTCTTTTGGCAGTTAGGAGCGGTCTAGAGTTTGACCTAGGTGACCCCTAGATTTTAGGGTTTTGTGTGTTGCATTTGTTTTGTTGCATCATATTTTCAAAAATCCGTCCAATTTTTAAAACAAACACCACATTCATTTCATTTCCCCTAATTATAAATTCACGCTGCCACTTGTACTAACCCTTTTTAGTGCAAGATAGGCTGGACACGGGTGTCTAGTGCCCGTTAGTCCGCGTTCCCTCATCGACCCAAAAGTTGGTTTTTCTACATTTACCTTTCTTTCACCCACCACCACACCCACATCGATGGATCCACCTCCATCGAATTTCTTTTCCACTACTCTGCCGCCGTCCGTTGGTGCGCAGAATCCACCTCGCATCTCTCTCCAAGAGAGATGCTGTCCAACACGAGGCCCACTTTCCACCTGTCTTTCCACACCACCAGCCAACGGGGAAAATTTTCAAATAAAACCCCAATACATCAACCTTCTACCAAAATTTCACGGTCTCGAGTCTGAAGACGCATACGTGTTTATCACGAAATTTGAAAATGTATGCGCAATGATGGGTACCTCACAGTTGTCTGTGGATGCTTTCCGTCTTCGTCTTCTCCCATTTACCTTGTGCGATTTAGCCGAGAAGTGGCTATATAACACTACCGCACATTCCATTTCAAATTGGGACGAATTCGTCAAAGCATTCCTTATGAAATTCTACCCACATCACAAAACAGCTCGAGTCCGTAGCGAAATCTATCAATTCACCCAGCTTCCAAATGAAACATTTTCAAAATGTCTTGACCGTTTCAAGGATCTGTTAGTCCAATGTCCACATCACGGCATCCCGAGATGGGAACTGTGGCGAATCATTTATGAGGGCATTACTCCTTACACAAGACAGACCCTTGAATCCATGTGTCAAGGCAACTTTATGACAAAGATGATAGGGAAGCCTGGAACATTCTAGAAGATTTCGCTGAAAAATCTTTACAGTGGGAGGGTGTGAGTCAATCATCTAGGGATGGCAATGATATTTCCATAGAAGTTAGAGCTGACATTGCAGCTATCAATAAGAAACTTGAGACTATGGAAAACAAATTTTTAGCTGCCGCCCTAAGTCAAATATCACTCTCCAAAACTGTATGTGGTTGTTGTTCTGATCCGTCTCACTTGACGGAAGAATGTCCGTTTCAAGGTCATGAGCATACCAATGCCTCATTTCAAAGACCTAGAAACGATCCATCTTCCTCCACATATAATCAGGGTTGGAGGAATAACCCTAACTTTGCTTGGAACCAATCACAATTTCAAAGCACGGTTCCAACCCAAAACAATTTCCAAAGGGTCCCTTCACCACAACAGCAGCCACCACTTCAATTGAGTCAGCACCCCTTCCAAGCACAAAATTTCCAAAATCCGGCCAACATTTTTTCACCACATGAAAACTTTTTACAATTGACCGGTACAGATAATATCTCTGCACTAGCACAAACCTTGGATACTTTCATGAAACAATCCATCCAAGGGACGACAAGTTTGCAATCTTCCGTCGAAAATGTAATGAAGATCATTATCTCTCAAAATGAGAACATGAAATCGATGGAAGAACAAATTGCACAACTAAAAGCCGAAATGAGTGCACGAGAGAAAGGGAAACTTCCAGCTCAACCTTTACCCAATTCTAGCTATTCACATGATGTGGATACAATCACGTTGAGATCTGGAAGAGTGCTTGACCATCACCTTGGGGAAGAGTTTGATGATACAGACAAATCAATCAATAGAACCCCGGCTGAGACCTTTCCTCACACACACACTTCTGACCCCAGTTCTTCTACCCTACCACCCTCTCCCGAGCCTATTCTCCATTTCCCAAAAGGCTCGCCATTACAGCCCACCTCTTTTACCCCTCCACGGACGATCCCCACTTCTATTCCGGGATCGATTCCACAGACACTTTCTTCTCCTATGATGGACCCAGCGCTTACTGCTAAAGCACCTTATCCTAATCGGTTAAGGACTAACACACCGAGTCCACATATGAAGAAGATTATGAACATTTTTAAGCAAGTAAACACCAACATCCCTCTCCTAGATGCCATCCAACAAGTTCCGTCTTATGCGAAAACTCTTAAGAACTTGTGCACTAGGAAGAGGAAGAATCCAGTGCCTAAGAAGATTTTCATGGAAAAAACAATAGACACGGCTTTCCCCCAACAATTACCGAGGAAACGTAAGGATCCTGGATATCCTACTATTTCCGTTTCTATTGGGGAAAAACACATTAACCGTGCTCTATTAGATCTTGGCGCTAGTGTTAACTTGCTTCCATACTCAGTCTATGAGCAATAAGGAATCGGAGAGTTGAAGCCAACCAATTACACTCTCCAGATGGCTGACCGATCTATCACCAAACCTAGGGGTGAACTGGAGGATGTGTTAATAAAAATCGGAGAATTTATGTTCTCGGTAGATTTTATTGTAATTGATACACAGCCTGTAGCGAACCCACGGAATCAAATTCCGGTGATTTTAGGTCGCCCCTTTTTAGCCACTTCCAATGCAATTATCAACTGTCGTAACGGTTCTATGACCCTATCCTTCGGGAATAGATCAATAGAATTAAACATTTACAAGTTGGGAAGTGTACCCTCCGAACCTATTGCTCAGGTCTGTTCTGTCGACTTAATGGATGTCGACAGCAGCGAATTTGATGATCCTCCTGATATCGATCTTGACTCTTTTCATATGTTATTGTTTGACCCAACTATGTATCATACACATACGGACTCTTCCACCGAGATGTCCGGGTCAACAATTAACACGGATTATGAATTGCTTTTAGAGTCTGAAGATCACCCCGCACTTTGTGATGACATTATTCACCGGGGTATGAATGGAACTTTTGAGGAGATCTTCGCTGATGAACTCGCATTTTTGAATGACACGGGTGTTGAGATGAATCATGTCCCAATCAATGAAATTGAACCTCCACCCCTTCTTTTGACTTGTAAAAAGAATGCGAGTAATCCATCACATTCACTGCATCGTCTCTCCAAAATGAGACGCATACACATTCTATTCCACCACTTAACCTTTCCACACTTCTTCTTCCACCAACCCGAGCACTGCATTGATAAAATTTTTGAATGGTTGGTGTTAATCTTCGGTCTTTGCAAAGCTTGGCATCGACCAATGATTTTTGACCCCCTCATATGATTTTCAAAGCTTAACATTGCATAAGTTTGGGGGGTATATTTTTTCTGGCTCTTGAAAATAAAATTTTTACAAAATTTTGAGCCAAAAATAAGTTTGAGGGAGGTTCTTCACTTAAATATTTTGCCCCCACTAATAAATTCCTCCCAAGCTTACAGGTTTTTCGAGATTTAGCGGAAGGCAACAGTGAGGACACTGTTGAAAACAAGTTTGGGGGAGGTTTGTGCTTATTTTCGCATCATTCGCATATCATTTGCATAAGCACAAAACATTTTTTTTGAAAAACCTATAAAAATTTAAAAATTTTCAAAATTATAAAAATATTTTTTGTATATAAATAAGATAATGAAAGTTTAGATAGTGAAAAATTACATCCATGAGATTAGAAAAATTTAAGAAAACTAAGAAAATTAGAAGTTTTCTTATACGAACTAGTAATAAGTAGTTATGAGCCGTTGTCCCAAGGGTTAGTAAGATGAAGGACGTCACTAATCTGAGGATAAAAATAAGTCTGAAAAATAGTTTCTATTCTGGAAGCCAAACATTTTGAACGTTGCTACCCTGCTATTCGCACTTACACACATCTTAAAGCCTGGGATAGTAGAGGATACCTTGAAATGCTCTTGTCTTAAAGCCAAAAGTATATAAAAAATATATGGTGAGAAAAATGGATACTGGTTTTGTTATCACCGAGGGCAATAAAAATATATAGCAAAAGGGTGCTTCTTCACCTAGTGCCCCAAGGTCAACTGGTCTGGGAGTCACTGCTATGCCTGAGGTGGTGCAAGATTAGGAAAATACACAAAGCAAGCAAGCACATTAGTAATCGGTCGGTTAGTACCTCAAGAAGTATTAACGGTCGCATGAAAGTGTGTAAGCAATCTCGTTTATCAAGAAGTACTGAGGCTGATGGGCAAGAGTATGATAGCTTGAATTGAATTCTCCGGGTGTAGGGATGTCTTTACACACACGCAGGGTGATATGATCGATGTTTGGAATAAAGATAGGAATGAAGAATAAGACGATGTTTTATTGAGGGAGGACGTGATTTCTAACATTTTTTCATGACCATTAAGATAGGGCTCATGACAACCGAAAAGCTAGCTTAGTTGGAAACCCTAATTTTCAAAGTCTTTCTTTTACAATTCTTGTCTTTAAATGTAATATTCATGATCTTTCTTTTATTATTGGATTTTGTGGGTGCAATCCGCTGAAAACCCTCAGGAGACAACACTCCTCCTACTAGGGACACCTAGAGGTTTAAAGGCTTGTTGCACGTGCTCAGTGCAATCGTGTTGCCTACGAAAGTGTGCTAGTTAGTTTTTCTCTTTCTTTATTTTCTCCTTCTCTTTTTAATAAAACATTCGCTCGAGACGATCGAAATTAAGTTTGGGGTATTTGATCAGTCGAAAATATTGTATCTTTTAGCCGGCAATTTCCTTAACATTTGCATACACTTAGAAGTGTTCGGCATTCATATTCTACATATTAACAAATCTGTCACAAAATATGAGATTTCATGTAGTAGACTTTTAAACCGACACTTTAAAGGAAATTAATCGCATTTCATGGCATCGCATCATTTCTGTATTTGCGCAACACTTGTCTTGAGTATGTGCAGGAAATACGGAAGGAAAACCAAAGAGCTGATCAACACTACGCCAGCTAAATCATTTCAGATCTGGTAGCAGTGCAGAAGGAATTATACAATTATATATATCAAACAAAGGCCCATACATCAGGCCCAGCAACCCACAGAGAGCCCAAGCTTCAACTCCCAGATTCAGCCGCGGAAGCGCGGCGGGAGCAGGCTTGCGCCGCGCAACCGCGGCGCTTCTGCCACGTCAGCATTACATTTTTACAGCATAATCCTCAGCTCTGGTCCCACATTGCTTTCTGACACTTCAAAGTCCATAACTACCTCGAAGCTACTGTCAGATCAGCAAAGGAGATTAAGAAGGCTAAATCCTAATTAAGCTCCTAATTAATCCTATTCTAGAAGCTCCTCCTAACTAATCATATCTAGAAGCTTCTCCCCTAACTAACTTTTGGAGGGAAATTTGAATTCCCTCAACAAACTTTTGGAGGGAAACTTAGAATTTGAAATCCTAGATCTAGGGTTAGTTATCTATAAATAGAGCCTAGATCTAAGGGTTAAAGGAGGGACCATTAGTTGTTCATCATTAGCTAGTTCATTAGTTAAAAATAATCATTCTATACCATTTTCTTCCACAAGTCTCGTGACAAGGCTTGTGCGAAACCCTAACCCTAATTCCACTCTAAATCCAAGATCTTGAGTACCAAATCAAGCGAGAAGTCTTCAACCTTTTAGGAGCCGAGCCGATCTTCAATCGGGCAAGTGATCCAAGCCGATCCGCGATCCACGGAGACGAGCGAAGCCAAGTCGACGATCAAGTTCTTCCTCTTGTAGTTCTTGAGCGAATGTAACTAAATTGTTGATATCAATAAAAGGTGAATTTCATTAATCTTGCTTTCTTTTAATTCTTGCATCATGATTAGATCTCAATTTGTAATTGTTGCTCTTGTTGTGATGTTTGAGTAAAACTCCGCTCGTTAAGGAGTCGAGACGATTGTAGAATGATGATGTAACAAATTCTAATACTATTTTTAAGTCCTACGAGTTTTGTAAACCCTAGCTAGTTCAAGAATCGATGACCTAGTTTCGTAGCGATGCTTTTTTGATTGTGATCGCTCGAAATTAGGGATCTACGATCGTTTCTTGAATTTACTAGAGGCTAGAATGTGAATGACATCGACGAAAGAACAAGGGATAAGATGAAACCCTAGTTTCACAAGAAATCCCTAATTCTCATCGATGATCATCGATCTAGTATCAATTCATCGAAGGATAAGAATACGTAATTGTAAGATTACATCACATCTATAGATCCGATCGATTCCTACGAGCCTCATTTCGATTCTTGAGATTTGGTTTGGAAAATTCAACAAACTATCAATTCTTGATTCTATCTTTTAATGTTTTTTTAGATCTAGTTTTTTCTAATTCTTGAACTTCAACTACAAATCTTGAATTGTTTTGTTTTCTTTCTTTAAAGTTTCAATTCATCTAACTCAAAAGACGAACGATTACACTTTCCCTGTGGACGATCCGCACTCACATACTAACTACAATCCGACACCGTAGTTGATTGCGGTCAAATAATTTTTGGTTGTGATTTCTTTACAATTTCATATTACACACATCGAGAATTCTTTTGAATCAAATAGCGCCGTTGCCGGGGATCATTTGATTCGATACTTTTACATCCAATCACAGAAATTATTACAATCAACATCGTAAATCCGAGATATCACATACCTCGCATTTCATGCCTAACTATATGAATTCCACATATTGTATCACATTCCAGATAAATAGACAGTATTAAACATTTCGATCGAATAATCAAATACCCAAAATTTCCTAAAGCTCAACACTTGAGCGGAGTTCAAAAAACCCGGAATGTGTCACAGTAGTAGCGGTCCAGCCGTAGAAGGGTCAAGCCAACGCCTCACATGTGGCACGCCGTACTGCCTCAAACCCTAAGGTTCAAAAGGCAGTTCAAGACGGTCACATAATGGAGTTAAGGTTTGTTGTCTTCTAGAGGGTCCACCACAAAACTTGCACGCATTTCTGAAAGATTTAAACTCAAGAAAAGATTCAACACTTGAAAAATTTTCGTGCCGGGAAAAAGTGAGTTAATGATGTCCGTTCGAACTTTTTAATACTTTCTAAATTATCCGGAAAAAAACACGAAATTAAAATTCCGATCGAATCACCGAATCCAAAACAATCCCCAGAACATTCAACACTAGATTCAGATTGAAAATACCCAAAAATATATACATACAGTTCTAAACATTACTGTACAAAAACGAGTCATCATCTCATGTGTACGGCCGCGGAACCGCGGCCCAAGCAAGCTCTGGCCGCGGTTCCGCGGTGGGATTTACTGTTCATGGCTCCGTTTTTTACAGTGGTGCTTAGATTTCCCTGCTGAATTTTTTAAGGATTTTTAATACTGAAAAAACACAATTTCAAAAAAATGTCCAGAGAGTGTTCAAAGAATCTGTATTTTGGTTCGATCTGAGTTTTAACTTCGCTAAAGTGTCGCCTAAAGTTCTAGGTCGGCTCTGATACCAATGTTAGGTTTACCTAGCATCTCATGAAGGGTTTGGAAGCTTCACATGTCTCAAAATTAAATTTTTAAGGTGCTAAGTGAACATACAAAGAATCATCACTAGAAAATTAGGGTTACTTAACAATGACAACATCACAAGTAGGAAAAACTAGGGTTTTGAGAGTACAACCTTTGTAGCTCCCTACGCTAGACTCCTTGGCTACTTGAGGGTTGGAAAAGGTCCGCTTGAGATCCTTCTAGGACCACGATGATCCACCCGGAGTCGTCTTTGTCCAAGCTTGAAACTTCACAAGATCAAGAGAAGAAATGGAAGCTAACACTCTTCACAAGTGGGCAAGACTAGTGTAGAATAGTGTTGTGGTTGGTTTTGTCACTTCAAAATCCTAACTTGATTACTCTTTTGCTTACTTGAAAGAACTAGAGAGCAAGAGAGAAAGGAGGAAGAAGATGATTGCTTTCTAAGCTCAAGATAATGATAAGCTTAATATGAAAAATAGAAAATATAAGTATATATATTTTCTACTCTTCATCTCAAACCATGGTTACATAATAAAGATATTATTGTACTTGAGTTAAAAGACAAAAGGAAGATTAACTAAGACAAAAGGAAGATTAACTCATGGTTAAAAAGTGGGTGAACAAAGGTTAGTTTAAAGAAGAGTGTAGAAGATAACCATGGATTAATCTTTTTCTTTTCTTTAGCTTTAAAACAAATACAATATATATCCATATATATAATCATAAGGTGTGAGTCTTATATTGCCACCATCTTCTATATATACAACCATGATAGAATGATGTATGCATGTATGTGTGCATGCACATCCATATGTGCATGAACAAGAATGAATGCATACATGCATGCATACACCCAAAAAAGAAAAGAAAAGGATTTCTAGTGAGAAACTAATGGTTAAATGATAAATCAACACTTGATTTAGCAACCCGGTCATATCACATACGACCCGACCAAAAGCAAGCCGCCCGATTAATATACGGTATCTCATACACGCATTTTAACAGGGTCCATGCGCATATCGCATATGCGCACCACAACGTTTTGCCTGGATTAGGTAACTCCATTGTGGGACTCTAAGACTCGTCAATACGCCGGTAGTGGGTGATGATCATATCAAGCACCCCCAAGCCGTAAGCGGTCAGCTAAACGTAACGGCCACCCGGGTATTGAGCGATCAGGAGAAAACAAGCGAACCTGCTACAACTCCCGTCAAGCCAACCGGCAACACTACCGTACAGTCCGGTCTCTTCGTCAGATATGCTGCATATCGAGTTTAGGGATGGTAACGTCGACCCCAATAACTCAATAAGTCGTGCCGATGAATGGTATATAACAGATCGAGAAACTACTGATAACACTTATCAGCAAATCCCAACAGCCCTGGCCAGGGACTTACTGATATAGCCAGTCTAGCACAGCACAACATCAACTCCCAATACCGGGAGAGACGAAACCCCTCCTATCGCTCATTGCCTTCGTGTGTCTCGGGACTGTACCCAACGACCACCTGTTTGCACGACTCAGTAAAGCCGTGGTAGGGTGGTAATCAAAGTACAGTGGGAGAACACACAAGACTCTATGACGATCTCGGGTCTACAGACTAACCTGTACCAGTGTCACCTGAGAACTGCTATCCAACGATAGATATAATTCCATATAGGAGTTCTCGGCGAGTCCGTCCAGTGTACCCAGTCACTACTGAGCACCCGCATATGATCTCGATGTCAAACATCGATGAATGTGGGAACATCCATCGCCCATCATATGGGTCTAGTATCATATACGCTAGTCTACTCTGGTATATCGATGCCCCGTCTCGATACACCTACTACTAGGGACATTTCAGGATATGCTTATAAACTACAGATGCCCCACTAGTATGATCTCCATCACAATCACAGTAGTCAAGCCTATATCCTCAGGGCTTTATCAACATGTATGAATGAATAAAAGCATGATCAAATCAACATGTCAGATAAAGAAAAACCAGATAGCATACTATCATGACGAGCAAGAATGTACACGGAATATATATATATATACATGTATAAATACATCCACTATCATATAATGGCCTCTAGGGCATACATATATCCAACACCCTGCACCCTCAAAGTCGTCATAAACCGACATGAAAAGTTCTGAAATTCTATATTTTGGGTTTCAGTTTTAATCTAGTGTAAGTTCTGGGTTTGTAATACCATTGGGGGTTTAAGGTCACTCAAAACACTCAAGTTCACCACACAAGCTCAACTTAAACCCTAACCCTCTCTAGAAATGTCCAAAATGCATAAAACTACACGAAATTGAATTCAAACTTGATTAGAGGATAAGGCAAAAGAAATGCTACACTAATTGTGAAATGATTACCTCATTAGGCACTCATGAATCCTCCTACAGCACCAAAATACAAGCTTTCTTGGTCTAATGTGTTTGTATTGAGCTTGAGCAAGTTTTTTGTGAAGGGGAGTATATGTTTTGATGTTGTTTTGAGGGTGAAGTGAGGTGGAGGAGGTGGTGGAGGGAGAGGGCTGCAGCTCAAGATGCAGGAGGAGGGAAAAGAGATGAAGAAAATGAAGAGGGAAGAGAAACACTTATGGTCAAATGACCCCCTCACCTCTCTCTCATGCTCATGCCTAATATTCTAATCCTTTTTGTTTTGTTCTCTTTTCTTTTATTTTCTTCTCTTTTCTCATAATAAAACTACAACCATGCCAAAAATGAAGAGAAGGCCATGAAAATTGTAACAAGTGCTAAAAAAATGACATGTGGATAAAAACACGCTTAAAGTCCGATTAGCGATTTTTAATCGCGATTAGCACTAAAATAGTGTCAAATAAATCATAAACTTTCATAATTTGCATAAATCACATAAAGCACCCTCATTTTAGTAATTTCCAAAATTTTCAAAATTTTCCCTATTTATCGGTATTTAATTATACCGCACTATTAAAATATTCAATATTTTATTATTTAATTATAAAAATTCCCAAAAATATTATTTTATTTTTCTGAAATGTTACAGTCACAATACTTGCTTAACCTTTCAGCCAGGGTAGTGTCGGTACTTCGATGGAGGTTTTCCAACACTTTCGCGAAGTTCTTTAATTATATAACCTCTTTTCCGTAGAGGCGTAGCTCCACTAACACCTTTCTAGACACCTACTTGGTTTATAGCATTGATTGTTAAGTGAGAAACTCTCCCGAGAGTAATCCTACTCATCAGTGGGATCGGGATCCAACTATCATTGCATGATGACCTAGATGGAAGCCACTCGAGTCACCACACTCCAGAAGGTATGCTAAATCTGCAAGTTTTCTTTATGTTTGAAACTCCCAATGTGATTTTTACCCCCAAGCTCTTATGACCTTGACGTAGGCCAACAAATGATAAGACGCAAGTCAAGTTCTGCCCGTCGTTATCCTGATTAATTTAGACCCACCCGTACTCTCCCTTGACGTAGGCCAACAAGGCTGTACGACTGTCCTAAACCAATGCATCTATCTATGCAACAAATAAGCAACAAACTGCTACCATACACTATGCCTTGACGTAGGCCAACAAACATAGCATGAATACGATGCGTTGTTTATTTGAAACGACGGAAGGCTACGGCTTGTTTTTGGCGAAACCGTTAACGTAATAAACTTGATGTAATCGAAGGAACCATGATAGCTTTTTAAAAGTAGTGGTTTAGGCTCCGCATTTAAAATTTGCTTTTTGAAGAAAACCTGGTGGTTTTGAAATTGTTCCAACGACTTTAGCTTAGGTTTCTTTTCTTTGCATTAATGAGTTAATGATGTCCCATCAATTAATCCTACCATTGCAGAAAGAAACGAAAATACAACGTATGCTTATGTCATCCGCATTCGCCACGGGGCCCGTCATCACCCGTTAGATTACTTAACTGACGACAGAGCGGGGGCTGGGCTAGCGCGGGTGCAAAATATAAGCAATACCTAATAAATATCATATATAGATATATCCATTCGTCTCACGCAATAATAAGCATTCCAGATCATATATGAACATATTGGATATACTAGGAATTCCGCACTTCGTTTAAGCCCACAACGAAAGACGGATTCCACGGTCGCGATGAATAGCCAAACCCTACCCTAGACCCCTACGGGTGCGGCAAACTACCCGCAAAATTCTCGAAGTGGAGCAGCCTCCCTCAACAAAGTGAGTAGGCCACTCGGCACTTCAAAGAACCCGGTAGTTTGTGCACCCTACCTTGGGTCTATCCTAGGAGAAAAAACATTAAAAGAAAAATAGTACAACAGTGGCTACAATCTCAACCCGGATGTGCCCCGCAAAATAATATTACATCACTTTTACAAATTACATCGAATGAAAGAAAAGAAAACACTCATCTCACATCCCCCCGGCTATTCATCATCGACGATCCAATAAGATTCAAATACACAAACCAATCAACACATATATGTGCAACCCCCACTAATCGTCGTATAGCGATTAGAGGACGTTTCAAAACACATATAACATTACAGAAGAACCGATTAGCTAAAGCAATTAGAATTTCGATCGATTAAGAAAATTTGAATCTACCCCAAGTCCAACACAGTACACAAAATATCTGGGCAGAAGCAAAATATCCCAAAAAATCACAAATCCAGAAAATAAGAATAACAAAAGAAATTTGGACTGAATCGGAGTCGACTCGGCCGCGGATCGGCGGCAGAACTCTTGGTGCGGCCGCGGATCCGCGGCGGTCTGACTGATTCACGAGCCCAAATTTCTTCCGTGTTCTTAAAAAACCCTGCATGTATTTTTAAGCTCTCTGGAAAAAATTTTAGAGCAGTTTTGAAAATCGACAGAAACTTTGTATTTCGGACGTGATTTCGGGATTTTTTCGGCGATCGAATTTCTAACACTTTGCTAACAAGTTAGTTAAGGTTTAACATGGCTCTGATACCATTGTAAGTCTATGTAGAACACCCCACGGCTCGCGGGGAGACAGAATACTTTAAAAACGGTTTTATCACATCAAAGAAACTTGTTTTTGCTTTGCAACATAGGCTTGTTCCACCTTTTGGATCTTGATTAAACCTTAGCTAACTAAATTAATATCACGACCTCAAATTGGCACGTGACGGCCCTAATACTACGCAACGTTTCCAGGCGTAACGCAGTAAAAGAAAGCCAAAACCCAGAAATCTAAACCATCAAAAGAAATAAGAAAGTGATAATAGTATTTTGAAAACCTTTGAAATCACAACCCAAATTCTTTAAAGTATCATTTTTATTCCTTAAAATTTTGGCAGCACCCCCTTTGTAAAACGAGCCCCCAAAATGGGTACAACATAAATATAAAGTAAAGCATCCCAAACGGAAGCAAAATCCACGCCCAACGGCGGAAAACAATCACCACAACAGATATACGACGTCGTAGCGAAGAAAGAGACGATATAAATAAAACCGCATAAAAACCTCCAAGTCACAAAATAATATACAATATCGTCCTCACACCAAGTCACTAAGTCATACATAATACTGGTAGATGGAGAGTACAAGGATACAATGAATATACAATACAACATCGGATAACCACAAAACCCACTTGGGCAAAACTGCACACTGTCAGGCGAAGTGGTATCCGCAGCCAAAAGATGATACGAAGGATGAAAATAGCCTGCCTCTGACTATCCTGAGGAACACCTGCAAACACTGTGGCACAACGGGGGTGAGTTGCCAACTCGTGAATATATAGTAAATAACATATGCAGGTAATCGCGAGTATGCACGTACAACGCGAATCTAACATAAGCATTTAATATCAATGAATGGTCATATGTAATGCAGTAATCATGAAAAGTACACTAGCAGGTACAATTAATACATGAAGCCATAATATGACGATCAGTATGCAATAATCATGCAATAATGATATGAACATGTATATATGCAACAGTCATGAAAGGTACTCTAACAGGTACTACTAATACATGAAACAGTGCATAAACAATAAATGTGGAGTATGGAATGAAATATGTCATTTCCACGGAATCCTGACATCGTGGTAGGATCACAATCCATCAAGACAATCCAAATCCCAATTCCTCAAATCAGCCCCCAAATTGGCTCTCATATCAAATAAGTCTCACAAATCCTGAATGTACACTATCAAGTAGATCTCACATATTCCGTATGTACAATATCAAGTGAATCCCGTATACCCCGAATATACAATATCAAGTAGATCTCACATATCCCGTATGTACAATATCAAGTGTATCTCGTATACCCTGAATGTACAATATCAAGTAGATCTCATATATCCCGTATGTACAATATCAAGTGTATCTCGTATACCCTGAATGTACAATATCAAGTAGATCTCACATATCCCGAGTGTACAAAATCAGTAATCTCATATATGTCCTGTAATCAATATCAAATAAATTCTCAAATGTTCTAAATCCAATGTCAATGAGTCCTTTACATTCTAGGTATATTTGCATGAATAAATATGATGATCTATAAAATTAATGTCAATACACATATATTAGCTTCCCATTCCACTAATATTGGTGTAAGGGCATATATAACAGCGGCCTAATCCCCTGTTATATATACAAAGGAGTAAAAAGAAAAATCACGAAACCAATGTGTCAAGCATCGACACAGAAATGCTGATCTATCAGGTGCTGTCACCATGACTGGCCCCCTGATAGGCACGTATCATACGCTATCCCGAAAGCACGAGTGCCTAGCTCTGACCCTCGCCTCTCGACGTATCTATACATACATGACTCCCGTCGGTATCCACATGATAACCGCCGAGTCATTGGTAATGTCACCGGTAGGTACTTGCCCACCTTCCAGGCTCAATCGGCATGGACCGTCGATCATCTTGCCGAGGGGAACCGTACCGGGCCCCACCATGTACCCTCATACGGCACCACTCCTCGTATGGAGTATATAATCAGAACCGATAAATCTCATGGTGGATGTTGAAATGTCATATCAAGGGAAACCGGGTTTTTTAAATAATGCATAATGTCATGAACTCCCACGGTCCCCAAATCCAGAAAACATCATGAAAAATTCATATCTCAATGCGAAAATCCATGAATATAATATACGCGTCATAAATCTAAAACGCGAGCATATAAAGGAAAAGCAGCAATTAACTGTAACAAGTTAATATAATATCATGCGGTTCCTAATCTCTCTAATTCTAAAATAACATCAAGTAAAGGTAAACATGTAGCTATAACCAGATATATGTGCAATATAAAGGTATAGCAAGATATATGTATCTACCTATAAGTAATGATGTAGTATACCCCCTGGGTATAAGTGAAGTATGTATACAAAGTATACCTGTAGCTATGACATAAAGTGTGTATGTACCTATCCTAATGGTACGATACTCTATAGGTATACAGGTATCTAACACGTAAGTATGTGAAGGCATATGTGTAAGCATGTGGATATACAGGTATGCTAAATATCATATGCAATAAGAAATATGAATCATTGTCTCAATGTTCCTAACCAACAATAGCATTTCTATATGTGGGTTGTGCGTGACATGGCAATAATTGACGGTGTGTGTAGCATACAATCAGTGCTCGTGCAACATGAATCGTCAATAATATGTGCAGTGTCCTAAGGATACTAGTCCAAGCACAACAATAACTAAGCAGTAGGGTGAAAGCGCAAATCCTAAATCTGACATAGAATATGCGACAAAAGTAACATCTCTAGCCCAGACGCATAACGTCATGCGGGCGATTCCCCTGTAGATGTTAAATCTACTCACCAACGCCCCTGGCTAGGTAAAGCCTACTACTCGCTTTCCCCTGTTCGCAGCGCCCGAAGTCCCCGCCTGCGATCCTGAACGCATAAAACAATAAAGCAAGTGTATATAAGCAATCGACCAAAAATACGTACAACTACGTTGACTGACGCACCAACTCCAAACATACTCTCAAGTGTTCGTCAAGTGGCTAACGCGCGTAGCGACACTACGAACCTAACTCAAGAGCAAAAGCTACACAAAGACACGAGCGACATCGGCACGACCCTAACTAGGAACGCAAAGCGACACAACTACCAAGCCTAGACCCTGATCGTACCGATCGCGCATTCAAAACACAATAATAAACGTGGACTCAATATAATTAACGTCGCAACGTCAAAAGAAACCCACGCCTAAAAGTTACCAAAATCTAGTAAGCAGTATTTATCATTTTAGCACAAAAGTACAAGTTTAACAAAAACTATAATTTACAAACATCTTCAAATAGCAAGGTTAAACCATTTATACCTTTATTAAAATTTTAGCTTTCACTAATTAGGATTAGCAAAAGTCTAGTTTGTAATTATTCTAATTAGGTAATTAGGAAAATAACATTTAACAAATTAGCAAACTTGGTTATGTTTTCTTTTGGTTAAAACTAACAATTAACCTATTCACTAATCAAAACCCTAATTTAATTATCCAAAAACCATTTCTAGAATTTTAAACATGCAATTAAATAGCTTTATCTTAACAACTAATAAGCTAATTAAAGTATTAGAACAACAAAGAGATCAGGGTTAGGGTTTTATACCTCCAAATTTGATTTGAAACTCAAGTTTGCAAACCAACAAGTTCAAGATTGAAGTAGAGAGAATGTAGAATACTTTGCCTCAAGGCACTCAACGAATCGGGTGATGGTAAATTGAAGTTGCCTTTTGGAGTTGTGAAGTGAATAATGGATTTGAAATGAAGAACAAACTTCCTCACTCAACAAATTGAGCTCGGCCAAATTGGCACATGAATAGTGCTCGGCCACTATTTCCCAGAGAAGGAAGAAGTTCTTGTGAAAGAAAAAAAAAGAAAAAAAGATAAAGCAACACTCAAATGAAGAAGTGAGCTTTTTCAATTAAGCAACAAAGAACACTATATCATCTTCAAAACAAGTGGTCCGGCCATAAATTTGTGCACTGTGAAATTGGGGGGTGAGCTCAAGAGATTCAAGTGGTGACCACATCCAATTAGCATCACAAATATCCAACAAAAGATCTTAAGCAAGACAAAGATCATTGAAAGCAAAGGATGAGTCATGATATAAAACCATGCCATTCTAGAAGCTAGAATATGACTCACACAAAACCAAAAAAAAACTCTTACCCACAAGGTTCGGCCATTACAAGGAAAGAATGGAATTTTGGCCAAAACGATATATCAAAATCAACCAATAATTAAAATAATATTTTAATTAAGAAAAAAATCTATCTAAACCAAAACCTCCTATTTACCCCTAAAGTTCGCGCACTAGTTCTGTTTTAGCTAAAAAAGTGCCAGTAAGTTTCTACGGAAGTTTGATCGAAATCGGGTTAAAACGGAAAATACCGACTATTTTGCCCTAAAACAGAAAAATTCGCAAAACGAATTCTGAAACGTTACAATCTCCCCCCTTATAAAAATTCGTCCCCGAATTTAAAATTTTTACTAAGCGTGCCTTCAAAGAGGAGATTACAAAACTCCCAAATCTCGTTCGCAGCCTTCTAAGTGAGCACCTCACTATACGGCTATGTCCAAAAAACTCTCCACAGATGGCAAGACCCTTGACCGAAGTTTCTCCACCAGCCGAGCCATTAACACAATTGGCTGCTGGCGAACGAAAGATCGTGCCCAAGCTAAATGGTCTGGTGCTGAATCATGTGAGAAAGTCATGAAGGTAATTGCAAAGTATCGACACAAAGAAAACGGGGTGAATAGTCAAAAATCTGGGCGGAAGTGCCAAGTTATAGACAACGGAACCAACTCGCTTTAAGGATCTCAAAAGGACCTATAATCCTGGGATAAGTTTCCCAAAACTCAACACGACATTCATCGAAAAGTCCATAGGAATACATGATCTCCCACTGCGAACCAAAGTCTGCGACCACCATGGTCGGCATAAGACCTCTGTCTGCACTGGGCTACTCTCATCCTGACCTGAACCAACTGGACCATTTCCGAAGTCTCTAGACTAGCTGGGGTCCAAAAATCCTAATCTCGCAGAGTCAGAAGAACAGACCGGTGATCGACACGACCTAACCCCTAAACCTAAAGATCGCCAACTGGAGTGTCTCCTGATAACAGCTATCGAAGGAGAACCCTAACAATGGAGAGTGACGATCCCCAACTACCGACAACAATTAGTACGTACGCACAAGCATAACCTCTAGAGTCGGTATAGCCCGCTCTCACAAAACCATAATCCTGCGGATGGAAAGATGGAGCTAAAGCTCAACCAGTACCCAAGGCTTCCTAAAACTCCTGCCTAAGACGGCAAGCGAATAAGGTGCCTTAATTGGATACGACCCATGAAGGAACTCTGTGCAACGTACAAACTTAACAAAGAACAACTGAGCAAACTGAGTATAACCGGACAACAAACACCCGAATGAAGTCACACCCTTACTAAACCTAGGTAGACACCATAACGAAATTCGTGGAGATCTGCTCCCATTCCCACTTCGGAACGGTTAAAGGTTGCAACTCTCCAGCCGGTCTCAGAGGATCAACCCAAACTCACAACAAGAAAAACACCTTGAAACGAAATCCAAAACTTCACTCTTCATCCCGGTCCACCCGTAACTATCTCACGAGTCACGCCAAATGTGGGTGGAACTTGAATGAACACCGAAGCTGACTGATGTACCTGTTCTAGGATTTCGCGTCTCTGCCCATTAGCAACATGTACACACAAACGCGTCCCTAAACTTAGCACACCTTGGTCACAAATCAATGACTCCAAATCATTACCCAGCCGAGTATGCTCAAGAATCTCTGACGAACGAGCACCGGCGGGCAGTGCCTCGCGAAAGCGATTTAAGAAGAGTGGTCGAGTGCGGACATGAGCAAGCTGTCCCCTCAGAAGAGGCGAACCTAAGCTGTACTCCACGATCACACAAGAACTGTAAATCTGCAGAAGATTGTCTCAACAATCAAAACCCGCTGCAGGAAGATGTACATTAAGATCTGGTGGTCCGTGAAAATCTGACACAACCTTTCGAACAAGTAGTGTCCTCAGATCTTCAACGCACGACCACAGCGTCCATCTCCAGATCATGAGTGGAATATCCTGCTAGTACATTTTCCAAGTGTCGAGAAGCAAAAGCGATAACTCTATAATGTCACCTCAGTACACAATCGAGCCCCACTCGTGAAATCTTATAGTTAAACAATAAGTCGCCCGAACCAGAAAGCAAGGAAAGAACTGATGCAGTTGTTAACCGAATCTCCAACTGCTGGAAAACTCCGCACGCATGCCTCAGTCCAAAGAAAAGAACCTCCTTTCAGGTCAGTCTAGTCAATGGTGCAGCACTACACTAGCAATCCTGCATGAAACGGCGGTAAAAACCTACTAAGCCCAAAAATCTACGGACCTCCGTCTGTACACCGGTCTGGGCCAAAGCTATACGGTCTCGATCTCCCTCGGAACCATACGAAACTGTCTCCCATAACTACAAGACCTAGGAGTCAACACAAACAAGCCTGAAGGAACACTCCGAGAATCTAGCAAACAGCTGGAGCTCTCCCAATGTCTGCAAAAACAAATCCTCAAGTGCTGCTCCTGTTCCTCACGACACATTAGAAAAGACAAGAATGTCCACAGTGACACAACAATAACTGGTCGAGAAACGGCCTGAAGAAATCTGGTTCATCATATCTACGAATGCTGCTAGGGCATTAGTGAGTCCGATGACACCACCAAAACACACAAAGCCCGTAGCACGAACAAGGCAGTCTTCGGAATGTCATCACTCCGAACCCGCAACAATGATGACCTGATCCCGAACAAACTTAGAAAATGTCTCACACTCTGGAGCTGATCGAAGAAATCGTCAATGTGAGGTAAAGGATACCGATCCGTACCGTAAGCCGGTTCAATTGGCGATCCAACAATACACAACCTAAACTGCCGTCTTCCTTCTTGATGAACAGAAATAGGAGCTCCTCGCTGTGAAACACTCAGACGCACTAGCCCCCCAACAAACAACTCTGCAGCTGATCCTTAAGCTCCCTAAGCTTCGCCGGCTCATCTAGAATGACGTCGGAAAACTCTCGCATGATAAGAACCCGGTCCAGCAAACCCACTGTGGCTCCGGTATCACGAATGAACGCCAAGAATTCTCGACATCCTCTCCTCAAAAGCCGACTAGCGAAAAAGGCTGAATTCGAGCTGTGAGAGGCGGCACTACTGTCCCCCTGCACAACAAGAACTGACTTGCCGGGAAAACAAACCTGACTGTTTCTTCGTGGTAGTCCACAGACGCCTAGCACGTAACCAACCAGTCCGTGCCCAGGAGAACGTCAAATCCAACATCTCTAGAAGGATCAAGTGACAGATGAATCTCCTAACCGAATAGCATACGACTGAAATACGTGTCGCGCAACAAAAGAATCACTGACAGAAGTTAACACAACAAACGGATGATCTAGCTAACACGAATCCCCTCGTCCCAAACCTCTGCTACTCCCGCAACGGTCACGAAAGCTGTCTCGATGACTAAGCCTCTATCTCTGAGCTGATACCCCGGTACGAGTCCTCCACGGTTCCGGAACTCCCGAAGTCTCTGGAATATGTGTCTCGTCAACTAGGGCTGCATCCACTGGTGCTATGTAAGTGACGGAAAGCTGTGTGCTGATCGCAAGGAACAACTGGGTAACAGGGGTGACAACCTCCTGTCGCTGCGCTCGAATGGCCTCAACCAAAGAACTCATCGTCTGGCGCAAGTCCTGCATCTCTGCCACAAGCCTAACGATACTATCAGTCGAAGGCGAAACCGTCTGCACCTGTGCAACGAGCGTGCCATCCTGGTCAGTCCTTGACCCACCCGAGTCAACTCTGACCTCGGCCCTCGCTGCACCTCTCTGAGTCCCCATAGTCGTCGGCGGCAAAGGCTATAATAGAGATAGGATTCGATATGAAAACAGAAATCGAATCACAAGAATATGTATCATCAAGAAAGGAATTTCAAGAAATTTGTACTTAGGGCACTTTAGGCGGAGTACTGCATCGTGAGTATGCTGCAGACATACACACACTACGTTACTCTGCTTAAGCTACCTACTCTGTCATACCAAGGTCATCCTACACTCCGAAAGGTAAAACCTAGCGCTCTGATACCAACTTTGTCACGATCCGAAATTGGCACGTGACGGCCCTAATACTACGCAACGTTTCCAGGCGTAACGCAGTAAAAGAAATCCAAAACCCAGAAATCTATACCATCAAAAGAAATAAGAAAGCGATAATAATATTTTGAAAACCTTTGAAATCACAACCCAATTTCTTTAAAGTCTCACTTTTATTCCTTAAAATTTTGGCAGCACCCCCTTTTTAAAACGAGCCCCCAAAATGGGTACAACATAAATATAAAGTAAAGCATCCCAAACGGGAGCAAAATCTATGCCCAACGGCGGAAAACAATCACCACAACAGATATACGACGCCGTAGCGAAGAAAGAGTCGATATAAATAAAACTGCATAAAAACCACCAAGTCACAAAATAATATACAATATCGTCCTCACACCAAGTCACTAAGTCATACATAATACTGGTAAATGGAGAGTGTTAGTTATATGTATGCCCTAGAGGCCATTACTGTACATAGGATGTATATTGTAGTGGATGCTGGGACATATATAGGTAGGACTTTCTTGCTCGACATGATAGTACGCTATCTGATTGCTCTTTATCTTAACATGTATACTTTCAGTCTCTCTGTTACATGTTGATAAAGCCCTTAGGATGTGTACTCGACTTCCAGGACAATGATGTAGATCATACTAGTGGGGCCTGGGTAGTCCATGAGTACATCCTTCAATATTCCTAGTTGTGTGAATATCAAGATAGGGCATCGATATTCCAGAGTAGACTAGCGTATATCTTCTCGACCCATGTGATGGGCGATGGATGATCCCATATCCATTGGTGTTTGACATCAGAGATGGTATGCGGGTGCTCAGTGGAGAATGGGTACACTGAACGGACTCGCCGAGAACTCCCAGATGGTATTATACCTTACGTCAGATGGCAGTTCTCTGGTGACACTGGTACAGCTTAGTCTGTTGACTCGAGATCGTCATAGAGTCTTGTGTGTCTCCCACTGTGCTTTCATTTCCACCCTACCACGGCTCTACTGAGTCGTGGAAACAGGTGGTTTTTGGGTACAGTACCGATTTACATGGAGGCAATGAGCGACAGGAGGGGATTCGTCTCTCCCGGTATTGGGGGTTGATGTTGCGATATGCTCGACTGGCCATAACTGGAAATCCCTGGCCAGGGTTGCAGTGATATACTGGTAAGAGCTATCAGTAGTTTCATGCTTGTTATGGACTTTACATCAGCATGACTTATCAAGCTACTGGGGTCTGACGTTTACCACCCCTAGGCGAGATATGCGACATATCAGACGAACAGACCGGACTGTACGGTAAGTGTTGCTGGTTGGATTCACAGGAGTGTGAGCGGGCTTGCTCATTGATCTTCTGATCGCTCAATATCCGGGTGGCCGTTACGTTTAGCAGACCGCTTACGGCTTGTGGGTGTTTGATATGATCATCACCTGCTGCCGGCGTATTGACGAGTCTTTAGAGTCCTACACAGAGGTTTCCTGGCTCAAGCGAAACAAAATAGGAGCGCATATGAGATATGTGCGGGACCGAGAATAATACCAGTATGAGATACTGAATTCTATTCTCGCGATTTGTATCATCGGACGGTTATATAAGTTATAGCCGGGTTACCGAATCAAATGTTGATTCGATATATTGATACACTTGATATTAGTCGGTTATATGCAGTATGACCGGATCATTAAATCAAGTGTTGATTTAATAATTTAATTTATAATTATATATTTTATATATTATTTTACATTAACTAATATTGGTTCATTTAAGATTGATTTTCTTACTTGAATGTGCACATTCACTACTACAAATAAGGGTTGCCCCTACGGATTTATCGGTAGGGGAAACCCACTGCCCCTACGGAGATGTGCGTAGGGGCAAAAAAAGACCCCGTAAGTGCAAAGGCCGCAGGTGCAAGTTGAAGCCCTGAACTTGCCCCTACGGGCTAAATCTTGCCCCTACGGATTTCTGTGTAGGTCCTGTTTCACCTACGGAGTAGGCCGTAGAGTAAAAAAATTTATATTATTTACGGTTTTTTTAAATATATTAACTGTACCTACGGAGATATCCGTAGGTCCAAGTACTATCCCCTACGGATACCTACGTAGGTACTTATCCGTTGGGGAAAATATCAGAAATCCTGATATTTTTCCCCTACGGATAACTCCGTAGGGGCGAAGCAATGGCCCCTACGGACATATCCGTAGGGGAACTCCCAACCCCCCTGGTACCGAGATCAGGGGGGAAATATCAGTTACTGTTGATTTTTTGCCCCTACGGATATAGCCGTAGGGGCTACATGTGTACCTACGGATTAATCCGTAGGTACACATTATCTGTATTTTTTTTTAAAAAAAGGGCTGCCTGATTTTTTCCCGCCCTGTGCACAATAATATATAAAACAATAAAATATAAAATTAATCATCACACAACATATATCGCAGTATTCATAATCACATCTCACGCATATAATATACAAAAGAAACCCAAAAACTGAATATGATATAAATATAAACCAATATCAATATCGTTTCAAAATATAGTACAATATGTATGATATAAATAAATACATGTTTCAAAAAATAAGAACCAAAAAGCTACCCTAGCTCGGTCCAGCTCCACCTCTGAATAACGATAGAATAACGCGCGCCTGCTCCTCGGTCAATAAACTCTGCAATTCGGCGCGTGCGGGAGTCTGAGCGGCTTGTGGAGCTGGCGATGTGGTCTGCGCAGCCGCCGTCGAGGTAGTCGCTTACGGAGCCGCGGCTGTGGGAGTCTGAGCGGGCGGTGGAGCTATAGGAGCTGTCTGCGGAATCGTAGCCGATGTAGTGGCTTGCGGAGCCGCAGCCGAAGGAGATGCATGTGGAGGCTCGGCCGATGTACCCTATCGCGTCTGGACCTAACGTGTGTAATAAGCGTGTAAGAACTGTGTATTATTCGAATTTGTATCATTATTAAGTTATTTCGAAACCCCGTTTGGATATCTAGTTTGGAAAACCGTTGTTTAATTTAATTACATATGTATGTATGATTAATCAAACTTAAGTCTAAAACCAAATAAGCTCAAGCTACGTACTAATATGTTGATATCTATATAATATGACATGATATTTTACTATAAAGTAGTATACATACCAGCATCTCCTTCAACTCTTGAACGGTGGCCCTCAAGCTCTCCAGTTCCTGATGGACACGTTGGTTACTGGAGACGGAGGAAGTAACCGCCGGGGTGGAGTCCAACCTCATATGGGCCCTGCTAGGGCCCAGTCCCCGGCCTCTCTCCCAACCTCCGTGGTGCCCTCCGTGTGCGGCGTCCAGAACTGGGGTCAGCAACCTCGGATCGCTCTGTCCGGTAAAATCGATCCCCGAGGCCTCGGCCTGCTCAACCACCCGCTCCTACACCCACATTAAGCAGTAAAGTATAAGTATAAATTTAAACTTGAACCTTCCAAAACTAAAATTTCAAATTTGGGTAGAAAAAATATTAACACTTACGCAATACTCCTGGGTAGCGACGTCAGGATATCGAAGCTCGCCCGTGGCGGGATCTGTCGAGGTGCCGTGGACGGCAAGATATGCGAACAGCACGCTCGGTGTACCACCTGACGCCACGGTCCGAGATGTCTGCAATATTAGAAAATAACTCTTAATATTAGAAATATTAGAAAATAACTCTAAATATTGCAGAATATCACAAAGGTCGGTCTATTGTAATTTACCGATAACTCCATGGCTCGAGTAATATTCCTCGAGCCACCGGTGTAAGTAGGGCGACCCCTCTTCGCCGACTTCCTGTTCTCTGTATTCTGAGTGGACTGTTTCAGCACAACGCATTAATATTTAGTTTTCTAAATAAGGAACACAAAAAATAAATTATATCTTAAACAATGAATTACATTTAAAATACATACATGTTTGCACTGGGGGTCGAAATATTCGCACAATAGAGGCCATGTCTCTACGTCGACTCTCGCAAACGCCGGAGTAGATAGGAGGGCCGCTCTCTCTGCCTCGGGGGTCGCCATCCATAAGGAGTAGCAGTCGGCCTTCAGCTCATTCCTGTTATATCGAACCTTGGCCTGCATGTTGTACAGAGCATGAAGGTCGAGCACCCTCCCCGGATGATCAGGGTCGGCTACAGGCTGAAAATCGTAATCCAACTGAAAATAAAAAAAAAAAACATTGTTATTAGATTGCAAGTGTTAATAATAAATATGATAAGCGGATAGATCAACTGAAAATATATATTAATACGTACCCGAGCCTGATCAAAGAAGAGGGCGAATGAGCGCTGGTGCGGCTCGCCCCACTCAACGTGAAGTGGATAGTTCTTCATGAGCCGGCTCTCGTCCCCCATATACCGGCCGAACCTCTCGGCATGAGGACCGGTATAGCGATAGTCAAGGGTAAAAAAAAGGGGGAATGCTGCCTCCCCCCTAGCTCTGTCAGGCCTCAGCCTATGGGACTGATTCGGGCCTCGAGTCCCCCTCTGGGGATGGGGAGGCCCTGCGTCTACACGAAATATCAAGACAATCAATATTAAGACAAAGTTGTATTAAGAAATCAAGGTTAAACGAAAATTCAAGTGTGATATATACCTCCGGTGACTATCGCACGAGCCTGGGCCCGGGCAGCAGCACGAGCGGGACGGTAGTTCCTCCGGTGAGGAACAACCGGGGTCCCGGATGAGGACGCATCCCCTCCAACTAGAAAGTAAACATCGACGCTAAATTTCCATGAAGTTCATATTTATTCTATAGAGCATATGTAAAATGAATAAATATTTTAAATTTATTCATACAAACCTGCAGACGATGCGGAGGGTGTGGAAGCGGCAGGAATGGCCCCTGCGGAAGATGTGGACGCACCACCTAAAATTAGACAATTAAAAATAGATTGTATAAGTAATTGCAAAAAGAATGTGTAGATCAATAATATAACGTTCTAAATCAATATGCATGCACTATAGGATATATAAACATACCCGCAGGTGCGGTGGTGTCACCACCTACAGCTAGACAATAATAAAAATTGCTAAGTAAGAGCAAAAGGAATGTGTGTATTTATGATATAGCATTCTAAATCAATATACATGCACTATATGATATATAAACATACCTCGAGGAGCGGGAGTGGTCTCTGTCCCAGATGTGGACGCATCACCAACAACTAGAAAATCAAACATTGACAATATAAGTAATTTTGACATAAACAGGCATGAATATCTGTAATATTACATTCAAAATGGATATGCGTGCAGTATACCTGGAGGTGTGGCAAAATCCACACGGAAGGAGGCATCCGAAGGGGTCTCCGATCTGGGTGCAAGACCGGCCCCCTGAAGCTCCTTACGTAGCTCTCCGGGCGGCAGAACCGCTCTGCCTCTGCCTCTGCCTCTGCCGCGGCTGGAGCTCCTGCCGCCCCTGGCTGCTCCCGACATCGTCATCAAATCTAAATAAACGGTTCGTGGACGCATTAGACAATCATTAAAAGTATTGACTATATATGTATAGAGCGTAAAATGTGAAGTAATAATATAACATTACTTATAACCTTTTTCGTTTCGTGGGCGCATTATACATATCTACTTGGATTTCATCGTCGATGTCATTTCTAACCCACGTAATATCATGATCGGTCGAAGATAACCCGTCTTTCGAAACAGACGGTCGGAGCACTTTAAGCCTTCTTTCTTCTTCGTCCTCATCGTTGTCCTCGAATTCTGGGACATCGTAGACATCTCTGGGTTTCCATCGGCATACAACACTCCATCCCGGATGCTTCAAACACTGTGAGTAGTATACTTAGAACGCTTGGTTCGGAAAGATAAACGGATCTTCTTGACCGTAAAATCGAAGTGTGTTCACACTGGTCAATCCATATTCATCTTTCCAAGTCCCAAGATTGCTTCTCCACCTGTCCGTATCGGTTCGCGGATCGTACCAAGTACACTGGAATATATAAAAGGGTTCTGATCATCCGGGATAGTGGATGCCGAGTATACAATTTAAGTACCCATAGTAAATCACACCGTCCGATCCTACCGTCGCAATCCCACAATTCTGAGTGGTTCTAGATTTTTTTATGTCCTTAACTTCGAATTTGTATCCAAGGACACCAAATCCTTTGTAATATGCAACCTCCATATAGGAAATTGAGCTAAACATCTTGAATCACCCTTAAATGATGCAGACAAGTTCGGATCGTGGATCTAACAAAACAAATTTTACGACAAATACATAACGATACAAGTTTAGATTAAAACTGATAGCAATAAAATGTTATTCGAATAACTTACATGATCTGTGACCCAATCACAAAAATTATCCTGATGGTATTTTTCCAAACGTTCTTCGTTCCAATCAGGATGCCCCTCACGTACCTCGTTAAAATGAATTCTGTTTTCGACAAATAATTGTGACATTAATATTATATCATTTCATACACACACAAACACAGATATAACAATTAATCCAAAAAAACTTACTCTCTAATTTGTTCAAGACATGCGCAATTAAGCAAGATAAACCGGTATATCTTGTTGATAAACATAGTTTCTACCCTCTTATACTCGGCTTTACCATATGGCCCGTCTTGAATTCTTCGTGGTCGGTTAAGCCTTGTCTCAATGTTCTCGTCCAGATAGCGGGAACAAAATGCGGTTGCTTCATCAAGAAGATAACCTTGCATGATAGAATCCTCTGGTTGATTTTTATTGCGTATATACTTCTTAAGAGTGTAGAGGTACCTAATGAGAATATGTTGAATAAATAAATACGGGTATACAGGACAACAATAAATTTATAAATTGCGCGAAACGAAAAACTACACGTACCTCTCGACGGGATACATCCATCGATATTGTACCGGTCCGGCTAACTTCGCCTCAGTTACAAGATGAACCGTCAAGTGTATTATGACATCGAAGAATGACGGTGGGAAAATACGCTCAAACTTGCAAAGTATCAACGCAATAGAATTTTCTAGTTTATCCAGCGTCGCAACCTCCAGTGTTTTAGCACACAACTCCCTGAAAAAACAACATAGGTCATTGATTACTAGACCAACCGAGTCGGGGAGAGAAGTCCTGAGGGCTAATGGAAGAAGGTGCTCCACGATAACATGGTGATCATGACTTTTCAGCCCATCGATCTTGCCCTTCACAATTTTTATTTTCTTGCTGAATGATCCTGAGAAACCTGTGAGGACTTTCAAATCATGCAACGCCTGCAGGAATCTTTTCTTCTCCGGTTGTGACATATGATAAGCGGCATTGGGAAGTAAAAACTTGCCCGGTTTACCCGCTACCGGTCTAGGGTGCAATTCACTTCTTATTCCCCACTCTTGTAGATCCATCCGAGCATTCATGTTGTCTTTCGATTTCTCGTCTTTACAAAGAAGCAAGTTAAGTATGTGCTCTGATACTCCCTTCTCTATATGCATGACGTCCAGACAACAACGCACTGAATTTGTAGACCAGTACGGAGGCTCGAAGAAAATGCTTAACTTGTTCCAATATTGTGGTTTGACCTGTTTCGTCGGATCCATCCCGAAGGTCACGTTATTGTAACCATCCTATTTAGCAGTCACGTCCTCTCCGGACAATGGGGATGGAGGTCCAAGAAGCTCCTGATGACCATCAAAGTGAACCGTGTCTAACCTATAGGGGTGGTCTGGAGGCAGGAAACGTCGATGGCCGCAATAACAAACCTTCCTGCTAAAATTCAAGTATTTCGATGTTGTGTGTTCATGGCAATGAGGACATGCTTTGTGACCATGTACGGACCAACCTGATAGCATTCCATACGCAGGAAAGTCATTAATTGTCCACATTAAAGCCGTACGCAGTATGAAGGTTGTATTTGTGTTTGCATCATATGTCTCTACACCATCAATGAACAAAGATTTCAACTCCTCGATCAGAGGTCGGAGATAGACGTCGATATTGTTCCCCGGTGAGTTTGGTCCGTCGATAAGAAAAGGCATCATAAAGTATGATTGGTCCATAGCCAACCAAGGCGACAGATTATAAATTATCATTACAACGGGCCATGTGCTGTGACTTCCAGCCATATAGTTGAATGGGCAGAAGCCATCCGTAGCCAGTCCGAGCCGGACATTGCGAGGATCTCTACTGAATATTGCGTGCCTCCTATCGAAATCCTTCCATGCCGATGAATCTCTTGGATGGCTCATTTTTCCATCTTCGCTTGGAGGAGAACGGTGATGCCAAATCATTGCCTCGGCTGTTTTCTTGCACCTGAATAGCCTCTGTAGTCTCTGTGTTATAGGAAAGTATCGTGCTATCTTCACAGGTATATCAGGCTTCTTATCAGAATCTTTCGGCTTATACCTGGCCTCTCCGCATGTTGGACACTCTTTCAAATCTGAATTCTCTTTCCGGTACAACACGCAATTTTTAGGACATGCTTGAATCTTCTCGCACTTTAGACCCAAATCAGACATCATCTTCTGGGCTTCGTACCAGCTGTCGGGCACATTATTTCCCGGAGGCATAGAATCTTTCAAGAACGAAAGAAGTATTGTGAATGACTTGTTGCTCCATCCATTTAAGCACTTAATCTGGAAAAGTTGGACGAACCATGAGAGGGTGGAATACTTCGCATTCTCATAAATTGGTTTCCTAGCATCATTCATGAAATTTTCATATTTATCCACACGCGGTCCTTGACCGGAAGGAATGTCATCTTCGGTACGAATAGATTCACTTAGGGCAGCCTCTACCATATCCTCCATTTCTTCTGATGGAAATAAATTTCCGTCTCCTGCCGCATTACCGAATTCTTCTTCTCCTGCCGCATTATCGTGCTCTCCTTCTTCTTCTGCCGCAGTATTGCATTCTTCTCCTTCCCCGTGATATTTCCAAGTTGTATAAAGTGTAGTAAACCCATGTTTTACAATATGAAGCTCTTCCAATTCTACCTTATGCCAGTACTTATTGCCACATCTATCGCACGGACAGAGAATCTTCTCTATTATGATCTTATTATGTGCGCGTGCAAATTCAAGGAAAGCAGCAACTCCTGCGACAAACTTAGGTTGCATACGTTGTTTCCAATCCACATACATCCAGTCCTTAACTCTGACGTACTCATGGGCCATGTTAGACTAAATAACATATAAATTATAGGTTACGCTGACTATATTGAGAAATATAAGAACGAGATAGTTACTGACAAAGGAGAAAATCCGTGTATATGCTTTGTGTGTGCGTTTGTCGTTGAAAAGAATAAATTATCGCACGTATGTTAACCGATAGACGGGGACTAAGTGGCGCTTTTAGTTTCATATATGAGTATCGATGGGAATATGAAGGTTTCATATTATCATATAGTGGTTTTAACCCGAACATCTCGAATCGCTCTCTAATTATGCGTTTGTTGTGTATTCTTGTTGTATGTGTGTGTTCCGGCTGTCGGGGGTAGGCTTCTATCCCATTAAGAATGTATAGAACGAACACCCATCACTTGTGCTTTCAACCGTTTCGAGTAAATTTCGGCAGCACCTCCCCGCTGTTCTCCGAGTACACTGTAATAGAATAGATAATCATTTCAAAGCTGTGAAACAACGTTGAAATGAACATCTAATCTATCTTTGTACACGGAGAACCAGCGGAAAGGTACCGATGAAATATCTCGAAACGGATGAAAACACAAGTGAATGAAGGCGTTTGCTTTATACATTCTTAACTTGTCCATACGGGACAAATCTATGGGTTACCATACGATTGAATTTTCTCGTCGCGTAAACTATACGACGGTTGTTAGTATCGAGCTATACTGTCCGATATTTAATAACCTTCGTATAGTTCTAGGTCACGACGAGCATCACACGTATGTTAACCGATAGACGGGGACTAAGTGGCGCTTTTAGTTTCATATATGAGTATCGATGGGAATATGAAGGTTTCATATTATCATATAGTGGTTTTAACTCGAACATCTCGAATCGCTCTCTAATTATGCGTTTGTTGTGTATTCTTGTTGTATGGGTGTGTTCCGACTGTCGGGGGTAGGCTTCTATCCCATTAAGAATGTATAGAGCGAACACCCATCACTTGTGCTTTCAACCGTTTCGAGTAAATTTCGGCAGCACCTCCCCGCTGTTCTCCGAGTACACTGTAATAGAATAGATAATCATTTCAAAGCTGTGAAACAACGTTGAAATGAACATCTAATCTATCTTTGTACACGGAGAACCAGCGGAAAGGTACCGACGAAATATCTCGAAATGGATGAAAACACAAGTGAATGAAGGCGTTTGCTTTATACATTCTTAACTTGTCCACACGGGACAAATCTATGGGTTACCATACGATTGAATTTTCTCGTCGCGTAGACTATACGACGGTTGTTAGTATCGAGCTATACTGTCCGATATTTAACAACCTTCGTATAGTTCTAGGTCACGACGAGCATCGCACATATGTTAACCGATAGACGGGGACTAAGTGGCGCTTTTAGTTTCATATATGAGTATCGATGGGAATATGAAGGTTTCATATTATCATATAGTGGTTTTAACCCGAACATCTCGAATCGCTCTCAATTATGCGTTTGTTGTGTATTCTTGTTGTATGTGTGTGTTCCGGCTGTCGGGGGTAGGCTTCTATCCCATTAAGAATGTATAGAGCGAACACCCATCACTTGTGCTTTCAACCGTTTCGAGTAAATTTCGGCAGCAACTCCCCGCTGTTCTCCGAGTACACTGTAATAGAATAGATAATCATTTCAATGCTGTGAAAAAACGTTGAAATGAACATCTAATCTATCTTTGTACACGGAGAACCAGCGGAAAGGTACCGACGAAATATCTCGAAACGGATGAAAACACAAGTGAATGAAGGCGTTTGCTTTATACATTCTTAACTTGTCCACACGGGACAAATCTATGGGTTACCATACGATTGAATTTTCTCGTTGCGTAGACTATACGACGGTTGTTAGTATCGAGCTATACCGTCCGATATTTAACAACCTTCATATAGTTCTATGTCACGACGAACATCGCACGTATGTTAACCGATAGACATGGACTAAGTGGCGCTTTTAGTTTCATATATGAGTATCGATGGGAATACGAAGGTTTCATATTATCATCGAGTATCATATATTGGTTTTAACCTGAACATCTCGAATCGCTCTCTAATTATGCGTTTGTTGTGCATTCGTGTTGTATGTGTAACATGATTTTAAACCATTGAGATCAAGATTGATAGAACTGATCATCCTACATTGCAATAGCATTCATCAACCAAAAACTATTATTGCAATGGCATTCATCTATAACAATCAGCAATTAAAACTACAAATGTAGGATACTGATATCATAAAGCGTTATACGCAACATATGAATTCACATGACTGAAACATGCATCAAAAAAACATGTTCATCCAAAAGAAAGGCCACTGTCAACAAATATAGACAAATACGTTATAAAAACAGTAACTAATTAACAAGTTGATTAGCATATGGATCAAGAAAATGATAGGAAAAACAATTGACTATGATCTATAATGACAAGTCTATTACCATGACTCTCGACTAACAAAGGTGGCTTTTCATATTTCTATTAATGATGCAAGTCTCTACCAAGTCAAATTCTTGTAATATCATTCTTTTTAGAGCATGTCTAATTTAATAGATAGAATTTTCAAAGTTAGGCAACCAAGAAAAAGTAACAAGGGATTTTACATACATGCCAAAGCTTTGATTATTTAATTATTTATTTTCCATTTCATATTAGTACTTTTATATGTTTGATGATGGCAAGAAATACAAATTATATTAGAACATTGTACATACCTAATTTCCACTTGAAATCGGTTTTTTCTTTTATCAGTACTCGTTGACATATAGTAACAAACAATGTTTGATTAGAAGAACCCAAGATTTTCTCGATCAACAATAATTTTAGTAATCAAACTAGGCTAAAATTGCTGGAAATTCCTCTCGGGTTTGCCAAATTCAGCAAACCCCAACCCCAACCTAACCCTAACCCCAGCCCCAGCCCAGCCCCACACCAACCCCAACCTAAGCCTAGCCCCAGCCCAAGCCCAGCCCAGCCCCAACCTAACCCTAACCCCAGCCCCAGCTAAACCCCAACCCCAACCCTAAGCTAAACCCTAACCCCAGACCCAGCCCCGGCCCAAGCCCCAGCCCAGCCCCAACCTAACCCTAGCCCCAGCCCCAGCCCAGCCCTGCCCCAACCAACCCTAACCCCAGCCCCAGCTAAACCCCAAGCCCAACCCTAAGCCAAACCCTAACCCCAGCCCCAGCCCTAGCCGCAGCCGAACCCCAACCCTAACCCTAACCCTAACCCCAACCCCAACCCCGACCGCAACCCCTGCCGAACCCCAACTGATCCAACCGCAACCCCAGCCCCAGCCATGAACCCTAACCCTAAATAATCAAAAATTTCTTTAATTTAGTTGAAGATTTACTAACCTGAACGGCGGTGGCGACGACGAGAACGATGGTGGCGACGACGAGAACGGCGGCGACGACGAGAACGGCAGTGGCGACGACGAGAACGGCGGTGGCGACGACGAGAACGGCGGGAATGATTTGGGGATTTTGTTTCGCGCGCGATCGAGAGAGGGAGAAAGAGATAACGGGCGTAGGCGATCGATCTGTGCCCTTTATTAAATCGCTATTTAGTTGCCCCTACGGATTTGTCCGTAGGTCCTTGGTTTGCGGCTCCGTAGGGGTAAACACCAAATTAAGAATTAATATTTTTATTCTTGAACGTCTTGGCCCGTAGGGGCAACCTTATAGCCCTACGGATTAATCCGTAGGGCCAACATAAATCTGCCCCTACGGATTTCAATATCCGTAGGGGCAACCCCCTATTTTAGTAGTGATTGTTTATATGTGATATATGCAAGTGTACATGTTTGTATCATGCTTGATGATACATACAAGTTATGTGTATGAGACTTAAACCAAATTGAGGTTAAATTAGGGTTTACTAATTTCCTAATAAATAACAAATGAAATCAGACTTTGGTCAAAGTTATCAAGCTTCATGAAGCTTGAAGAAACTTTGTGAAAGTCAATTTCTTTTGTCATTTCCTTAGGATGGTAGTTAACCCAACCCTTAACCCAAGTCTTTGGTTAATTCTCTACACAAGTTAAGCATGAGGGCTTAACTTAACCATGGTACCATAATTAAAAGGATAAGTTTCATTCTTTTTTCTTTTATTTTTCTCATCATTTTTTCTTTCTTCTTCTTCTTCTTCAAGAAGAAGAAAGCTTACTAGCTCTAATGGTGCCATGACATTAAGAGTGAGAAATCCAATTCTAAAATGAACCCACTTCCTATTTCTTCATTCTCTACCACTTTCCATGTAGTAGAGTGTGTTATCTTCACAAGTTTCATGACCAAGTGAAGATGGAGCTTGAGTTTGAGTCGCCTCGACGTAGATCATCTTCGGCGTCGAAGTCAACGACCTAGCCCGCTTATTTCTCCGATGAAACCAATGCTAGGGTCCGGGATTCCGATGATCGCAGCGGAGGGACGTCATCACGGAGCTAAAGAGGTGGAGGACCGGATCTACAAAGGTTGTAGTCACTTTCACTTGTAGTTAAACTGTTAACTTGCTTAGTTTCGCCTTACCTCTAGTTAACGATCTAGCATTAGGGTTTCTTTGGCACATGAAAAATTTGATTTTGGCATGGTTGATCAGTTGTAGAACCTCATGGGTGTGCCCAGGAACCCTACAGTGGTATCAGAGCTACTAGGCATTGGATGTCGACCTATGGGGGGTTCTCACTGTGTGACAGTGTGGCGAAGCATAGGCTCTTACCCCCAGGGTGTCCCGAGACCGGAAGGTGTTCCGGCGGGTTGTAGTCCTCGCGAGGGGGCATGCGTAAAAAGTAGCGGCTGAGAGACCCGTTGGTGCCACGGCGACCCCATTGGATGGGGTGGCTGCCTGACCTACAGTGGTATCAGAGCCTAGCTAGAGGTTTAGGCGAAGTGTAAACGAAGTTAGAAGTCCGATCGAACCCGAAACCCTAATCGAATACCCCTCTCTGTACAATTTTCAAAACTGTGGATTTTTCCTATTTAAAAATACCCAAAAAATTCAGCAGGGATTTTTAGAAGTTACTGTGCAACACGTGCGTCTAAGTCGTTCAAAGCGCCGCGGAACCGCGGCACGAGCATGGCTCGTGCGGCGGTTCCGCGGCCGTACCATCACTTCATTCATTGCAGTTTGCACAGTAATGTCCTAATATGATTCCTGTGTTTTCTGGGAATTTTTAATTTGCACTCAAGAGTTGAGTTTTCTGGGTTGTATTGGGGACTCGATGATTCGATCGGATGGTTTAACTTTGTCTATGTGATTTTCCGGGATATTATAGAACATGTTAAAAGGATCGACTGGATATGAATGACCCATGTTTTCCCCTGACGGGAAATTTCTAATTGTTGGATTTTTCCGTAGTTTAATAACGTTCTAAGTAGTGCAAGTAACGCGATGGACCCTCTAGAAGACAACAAAGCTTAACTCGATTATGTGACCGTCTTGAACTGCCCTTTGAACCTTAGGGTTTGGGGCAGTACGGCGTGCCACATGTGAGGCGTTGGCTTGACCCTTCTACGGCTTGACCGTTGGTACTGTGGCATGAAGTGAATGTTTTTAAACTTATTTCGTGTGTTGAGCTGTTTCGGGAAAACTTGGGTGTTTGATTGTTCGATCGGAAAGTTTAACATTTTCTATTTATCTGGAATGTTATACAATAATTGGAATCCACAAGTAGTTATGTGAGCGACTCCTCACTCAAACTAACCTAATCCTAACCCTAACAAGCTCTCTTTACATATCATTTTAACACTTAATTAATCACAACAAAATCTGGAAAACTGGACTTAACTCGTTAAAACACTTAGAAAAAGATTCCCATCTCCCTACGGACGACCCGTACTCAACCGGCTAGCTACAAGCGAAACCGTCTTGATTGTGGTAATTAACTAAACTTGAACACGCAGAATCTCTAACAATCAAATGGCGCCGTTGCCGGGGAGACGGTAGTTTATTCTTTGTGTAATTTCGGGTTAACTTGTGAATATAAATATAACCGAAAAACAAAACAAAAAAAAATATACTTTGTAAAAAAAATATTTTGTTATTTTTGATTAGTTTTTGTGCAAGTGTGCCGGATAATACGGAGTTCAAGTTCAGTGCCAAAGACGTGGGAAGATAGACCCATATTTCGCGGCTACACCGCGACGGATCAAACCGAAGCAAACGGTCTACTGTATGATTCTGGAGCAGTTCCAGTGAGCAAATCCATATTCAGGGTCTTAAAAACAGCAGAGGACACCCAAAACAGCCCACACCAGAAAAATGAAGAACCAACTCCTCCTTACTGCCGAGGAACCGCGGCATTAGGGCCTTATTGCCGCGGAACCGCGGCCACTTGGTGTCTTCAGGGTGCCAAATTCCCTTTAAGTGTCCCTCTTCTCTCCCCCACTCCTCTGGACTCCAATAAACTGTGTTTTCTGCAGTATTCTTTGCGCAAACTCTCTTCCCCCTTCCAATAAACTGTTTTTGTGCAGGATTCATTGCGCCGCGCTAAAATAAAAATTGTTTGCAGTTGATTTGTTACCGCTTTGCATTCATTAATACGGACTTAAGGGGCTTGAAACCAATTCAGATTGGGTGGGGATTTCATCACCCTTCCCAGGACCCCAAAAATCACAAAAAGCATATGCATTGACCATTGTTAAATTTAAAAATACTAAACTCAGCCCTAAGGACTTCGCGCTCAATAGGACAGAGGACTAGTTACAGGCATCGGCCGTTTATCCTATCTGACTTTTGCGGTGCCTAGGCAAGTGTGATGAAGGCAAGTGGTTATTTAATTAAGGAACTTCACGAAAGCGTTGGACAACCTCCCACTTACCTGGCACTTATCTGGCCGCATTAGACGGAGAAGAGGCGGTTTGAGGTCCTATTTCTAGCCCTCTAGAACAGTTAGGAGCTGTCTAGCAGACCTAGGTGACCCTAGATCTAGGTGAGATTGTGCATATCTTATTTGTGATTTCTTAAAGCCGTAAGTCCGTACATATTCCTGTAAAGCTCTTTCTAAAAAAAAAGGAAAAAAATCAAAAACTTTTATAAAAACTTGCCCTTTGTCGCCAAATCCATTTTTCACCCACCACCCTTCGTATTTCTCCATTGACGTTTTCTTATCCTCACCTTCTCCGCTTTGACTATACTAAACTCGTTTAGTGTATGTCCGCTTGGACTCGGGACACTAGCGCCCGCCTAGTCCGCGTTACGTTAGTCGCTACCGACTACGCGATCGACTCAGACGTCGAAACTCCGTCCACTCCTCTTTCACCCCTTCCTTTGCCGGCCAACTCCGACGTTGACCGGAATTCTGTTCATACATCTTCACCTTCACCTTCACCAACCTCTTCTTCCGCGATGTCGGGATTTAATCCGAACATCTCTTTGACTACCCCTGGATTGGCTCCACCTCCTACGGAGACCAATAACCCACCACCACCGCCTGTTGTAGCGCCGCAGCGAATCGCGCTCCAGGATCGTTTCTATCCCATCCGTTCTGCACTTCCCACCTGCCTTTCTCTTCCACCGGCCAATGGGGACAACTTTGAAATTAAGCCACACTTCATCAACATGCTTCCACGATTTCATGGGCTTGAATCTGAAGATGCCGATATCTTCATCAATAAATTTCAAAACGTCTGTGCCATGATGAAAACCACCCAGCTGTCGGACGATGCTATACGTCTACGGGTCATTCCGTTCATTTTATGCGATCTTGCTGAAAAATGGCTGTATAGCACCGCTTCCCACTCAATAACCAGCTGGGACGAGTTTGTTAAAGCGTTTCTAAAAAAATTCTATCCGAATCATCATACCGCAAGGATTCGAAATGAAATCAACCAATTCTCTCAGCTTCCTTCTGAACCCTTCTGGAAGTGCTTTGACCGGTACAAAGACCTTCTTGTTCAGTGTCCTCACCACGGTATAGAGAAATGGCAACTTTGCCAAACCTTATACGAGGGCCTGAACCCAGCAACGAAGCAGTTGTTGGAAACCATCTGTCAGGGCCACTTCCTATCGAAATCTGACGAGGAAGCGTGGCAGTTCTTTGAAGACCTTGCGGAGCAAACGCTACAATGGGAGAGCACCAGACCGACTTCTTCTTCTTCTACCTCCACTTCTACCGGTCAGTCTAGGGTAGGAATTCACCAACTTGATGTCTCTATTGCGATGAAAGCTGAAATGGCTGCAATAACGAGAAAGCTTGAAGCAATAGAGAGAAAATTTTCTTCTCCTGCTCCTGCCCCTGTTCTTCCCCTTCGTACCATCTGCGCTTGTTGTTCTGATCCTTCTCACTTAACCGAAGAGTGTCCTTACAATCCGCCCTCCCAAGGACAGGATCAGGTTAATGCTACATTTCAGCAAAGACCGAGGAATGATCCATACTCTTCCACCTACAATCCCGGTTGGAGGAACCACCCCAATTTCGCCTGGAATCAGAATCAGAATCAATTCCAAGGCAACAATTTCCAAAGGCCCCCTCCGCCACAACAACAAGCGCAACAACAAACTCAACATCAATATCAGCAGCCCTTCCAACCCCAACCTTTTCAAAATCAGACGAACAACTTTGCACCCAACAATTCTTTTCCACCAAACAACTTTGTTCCGTCAAACAACGATAAGGTTTCCACGCTCGAACGAAGTCTGGAGGCGTTCATTAAACAATCGACACAATCCACCGCAAACATCCAGTCTTCCATTCAGTCCTTAGTGCAACTCACTGCCGCTCACGGGCAAAGCATCAAGACCATCGAGGCCCAGATTGCACAGCTGAATGCGGCCTTAAGCGAGCGAGAGAAGGGGAAGCTCCCGTCCCATCCACTCCCAAATCCCGGTCACCCACATAATGTACATGTTGCTCTTGAACAACAGAATCATAATGTGAGTGCTGTGACCACATTGAGATCGGGAAGGATGCTGCAAAACAATATTGGCACACGGATCAACGATGACACCCCGGCCGCTTCTTCTTCTACTTCTTCTTCTTCTCCTACTTCTTCGTCTTCTGAGCCTATTCTCCATTCTTCAAAAGGCTCTCCTTCTTCTTCTGCTCTGAACGGACCCGCTTCTCACTCCACAAAAACACCTGTTCTGGGATCCGTTCCAACTCCACAATCTCCTCCTCCAACATTAGACTCAACCAATTTTAAAAATGTTCCATTTCCAAACCGGTTGAGGTCTAATAAACAAAATCCTCAGATGGAGAAGATTCTGGAGTTATTTAAGCAGGTTAACATTAACATTGCTCTTTTAGATGCTGTCCAACAAGTCCCGTCCTACGCGAAAATCTTAAAGGACTTGTGCACGAAAAAGAGAAAGTCTAAGGTACCCAAGAAAGTTTTCTTGGCTAGTGCTGTGAGTGATGCCCTTACCCAATCTTTACCACAAAAACGGAAGGACCCTGGCTGTCCTACGATTTCTATTACTATTGGGGATAAGAACATCAACCGCGCACTATTAGATCTTGGTGCCAGTGTTAACCTGCTTCCGTACTCAGTATATGAGCAATTAGGCGTCGGAGAGCTGAAACCCACACACTGCACTCTCCAAATGGCCGACCGATCGATCACCCATCCTAGGGGTGAGCTAGAGGATGTGTTAATAAAAGTCGGGGACTTCATATTCCCCGTTGACTTTATTGTATTAGACAAACAGCCTGTAGCTAACCCCCAGAATCAAATTCCGGTGATACTCGGTCGCCCATTCCTTGCAACCTCAAATGTTGTGATCAATTGTCGCAATGGTTCGATGGACCTCTCTTTTGGAAACATGACGATTGAACTCAACATTTTTAGGTTGGGGAATCAGCCCGCCGAACCTAATGCTCATATACTGGATGTCTGCTCGATCCAGGAGATCACCCCAGAAGAATGTGAATTCGAGGAGTTTCTGTTTGATCACGATAATCTTAACGCCACTAGTGCGTTCCTCCTCGAACCTCCTGCTGTTTCTGCGCCCGACAACGACTACGAGTGTTTCATGTTCTCGAACGATCTTAGCCGCGCACAACCCGAGTTTGAATCTTTCGAATTTCCGGATGAGTTACCTGAACCATCCAACTCGGTCGCCTACACTCGTTTTGAACCTTTGCTGGAGTCCTTTGAGTTCGAGACCTCTGCACCAATCTTGCCTTCAATCATTTCATCTCCAGCGCTCGAACTCAAGCCTTTGCCGTCTCACCTTAAGTACGCTTACTTAGGTGAGAACGAGACCCTCCCTGTCATCATTTCGGCTTCTCTAGCTCCAGAGCAAGAGAAAGCCCTTCTTGCGGTCTTGCACAGCAACAGGCAAGCTTTTGGCTGGTCCATGGCGGACATCAAGGGGATTAGTCCCCTGATCGTTGAGCATCACATTCATCTGATGGATGATGCTAAACCAGCTCGGGATCCACAAAGACGTCTCAATCCAGTCATGAAAGAGGCTGTGAAGAAGGAGATCGTAAAATTTCTAGATAGTGGTATCATTTACCCTATCTCTGATAGCCAGTGGGTTAGCCCCATTCACGTTGTCCCCAAGAAATCAGGTATAACGGTCATAACCAACGAGGCGAACGAGTTAATCCCTACTCGCACCCAAACTGGGTGGCGAGTGTGCATTGATTACAGAAAACTCAACGCCGCAACGCGGAAAGACCATTTTCCTCTATCTTTCATTGACCAAATGCTTGAACGATTGGCCGGACACGAGTACTACTGCTTTCTTGATGGCTACTCCGGCTATAATCAGATTCCCATCGCCGAAAAAGACCAGGACAAGACCACTTTCACTTGTCCTTTCGGCACATTCGCATATCGTCGCATGCCCTTTGGGTATGCAATGCGCCCGCTACCTTCCAGCGGTGTATGATGGGAATCTTCTCAGACATGGTGGAAAAATTTCTGGAGATTTTCATGGATGATTTCTCCATCTTCGGCGATTCCTTCAACGAGTGTTTGCTGCATCTTGACGTTGTCCTTACCCGATGTAAGGACAAGAATCTCACTTTGAATTGGGAGAAGTGCCACTTCATGGTGCGCGAAGGTATTGTCTTAGGACATATCATCTCGCAAAATGGCATAGAGGTTGACAAAGCAAAGATTGAGGTCATTTCCAATCTCCCTCCTCCCCGATGCGTCAGAGATATCCGAGCCTTCCTTGGCCATGCCGGTTTTTATAGACGGTTCATCAAGGACTTTAGCAAGATTGCTAGGCCCTTGACTCTTTTGCTGGTCAAGGACACGCCATTCGACTTCAACTCGAGCTGTGTGACTGCATTCGAGTCATTGAAACGCTCACTCACTTATGCTCCCGTTCTTTCTTCACTTGACTAGACGCACCCATTTGAGATTATGTGCGATGCATCCGAATTTGCCATTGGTGCTGTCCTTGGACAACACATCAACAAGATGCCGCACGTAATCTATTATGCGAGCCGAACCCAGAACGACGCCCAACTCAATTACACAACAACTGAGAAGGAATTCTTAGCTGTTGTATTTGCTTTAGAAAAGTTCAGGCCCTATCTCATCGTCTCTCCAGTCATTGTCTACACAGACCATTCTGCTCTGCGCCATCTTTTTGCGAAGAAAGATGCAAAATCTCGGCTAATACGTTGGATCCTCTTGCTTCAAGAGTTTGACCTTGTCATTAAGGACAAACGAGGATGTGAAAACGTAGTTGCCGACCATCTCTCACGACTTCCTTCTTCGCCTTCGCTTCCAATTCCGATCAACGACGTTTTCCCGGATGAACAGCTCTTGACAGTATCTTGCGAACCCTGGTTCGCAGATATTGTGAACTATTTGGCCACGGGATTACTACCGACTGAATGGTCAAGTTAGGAAAGACTTCGCTTCTTATCCCAAGTAAAACACTTTTACTGGGACGAACCTTATCTGTTCAAGTACTGTCCCGACCAGATTATTCGTCGGTGTGTCCCTGACGAGGAATTCAAGAGTGTGCTGTCGTTTTGCCACGATCAAGCGTGTGGCGGGCATTTTGGCCCCAGAAAGACAGCTGAGAAGATCTTGCAATGTGGTTTCTACTGGCCACAACTCTTCAAAGACGCTCATGACTATTGCAAGACTTGCTCCCGGTGCCAACACATGGGCCGGATATCCCGGAGGAACGAGATGTCGCTCCAACCGATCTTGGTTGTGGAGATTTTCGATGTTTGGGGGATAGATTTCATGGGGCCGTTTCCCAGCTCTTTTGGGAACTTGTACATTCTTCTCGCTGTTGATTACGTCTCTAAATGGGTCGAGGCTGTGCCCAGCCGGACTAACGACAACAAGGTTGTCGTTAGGTTTCTTAAAGAAAACATTTTCTCCCGTTTTGGGCACCCCCGAGCGGTCATTAGCGACAATGGAAGTCATTTCTGCAACAAGACTTTCGAGGCCTTGATGCGGAAATACTCCATTAATCATAAGCTATCCACGCCCTACCACCCCCAAACCTGCGGGCAGGCCGAAGTTTCAAATCGGCAAATCAAGCAGATACTGGAGAAGACGGTTTCCAAGAACCGTAAGGATTGGTCGCTGAAACTCACTGATGCCCTTTGGGCATTTCGAACCGCTTATAAGACCGACCTTGGCATGTCTCCCTATCGGCTTGTGTACGGAAAAGCCTGCCACCTACATGTCGAAATAGAGCATCGCGCATTTTGGGCGATAAAAGAGTTGAATCTGTCTCTCGAAGATGCGGGCAGCCATCGGAAGCTGCAGTTGAACGAACTGAGCGAGCTTAGGGATGAGGCTTACGATAACGCTGTTGTCGTTAAGAATCGAACGAAGGTGTTTCATGATAAACACCTTTTGCGCAAAACCTTCGTACCTGGTCAGCAAGTACTGCTTTACGACACCCGACTTCACTTCCATCCAGGAAAGCTCAGATCTCGCTGGAAAGGGCCGTATTTTGTGCGGAATGTATATCCGCAGGGCGCTGTGGATTTGGAAAATCCAAAGGACGGTTCATTTTTCAAAGTGAACGGAAACCGACTAAAACCGTACCTTAGCGCCGAACCAACAGAGAAGCTCCTGGTCTTACAGGAGCCGGTTTACCCTGCATAATCTTCCTCTGCCTACTACCAAACTTCGGTTATCCAGCCAAGAACAGTGGACACTGTTCCAAATAAGTTTGGGGGTATGTATAAACCATTTTGTATATATTTGTGGATATTCTTTTCCATTCTTTTTCTTTTTCTTTTCTTTAAAAACAAAAACAAAAAAAAAATTGTGTATCGCTAACCGACAATTTAGACCCTTCAAATGATCTCTTCATGCAATGACAGTGAGGACACTGTCCAGTTTAAGTTTGGGGGTACGCTCGGTACGCATTTCTTACCTTCGCATTCATATGTATATTTTGCATCTGTATATTAAAATCCATAAAATCCATAAAAATCTGAAAATTTTCTAAAAATATAAAAACTTTTCTGTCAAGTTAGCTTGTGGAAGAACTCTGATTCAACATTTCGACGGTTATGTTTGAGAAAATAAGAATAAATAAATCTTATTTTTAGAATTTGAAAACCTGAAAAATAACTCTCCTTTGAAGCTAACTATAGCTGATATACGTCTTTACATCACACTACACGTGTCGTGAGTTTTTGGAAATTAGATGACAAGTCTTTTATGTTTAAAAACTTTTAAATAGATAAATGATTTTCTGAGGATCAAATAGGTTTGTTCTGAAATAAGTAATATCAAGAATAGTTTATGAAGTGAGTGAATATGAAGGAATGTTATTGATGCCTTAATTAGAACTAAGTCTGAAAAATAACCCATCTGGAACTTGATTGGAATGATTACACACCAAAACCCACTAAACACGTCTTTTTATCCAAAAAAATAATTGAACTGCCGGTTATGTCTCCGTTCGTATTAAATCATCTGATTTTCACGCCAAACTGTCTTTTGTTTTTGGACCTAGGTAACTTGAGTAATTAAGTCCGCTGGGGTGTTTCTACACCTAATGCCCTAAAACCAACTGGTTTGGGTGCATTGGCCCAAAGCTCGCTAAGAAGCCTAGAAAGTCCAGATTAAAACAAAGTCAAGCAAGTGTTCTCTCCGAGTTAAAATTCCTAACGGTTCTTTGTGTGAGATAATCTTGATAAAAGACAGGCTTTTATAAAAAAATTAGCGGAGATATGAAAGTTTTACTCTTTGATAAAGACTATTGCACGTTCACAGAGGTGTGTATGAAATGAAAACAAGAAAAAGGTGGAGTGAAGAATAAGACATAGTTTCCTGTTAAGGAAGATAGAAGTTCTGAAGTTGAAACTTTACTGGAAAACGAAACTTGAAAAATGCTTAACTCTTTATAAAACTTATGTGATCCTTTCAAAATTTTTATCTGGGCTTTATTATGTGACATGATGACGTAAATCGATCCTTCTGGAAACTTAACGACACTATTTGCACTGCACGTAAAGACATATAAAATCTGTAGTTAAATAAGAAGCGATGTGTGAAAAATAAAGGTTCGATAGTCTAGACTTAGGATAATAGAATTGTTATTTTCTGAAACAAAACTTTAGGGTTTGGATCTTAGTTATTTTACAAAACTAGCTTGACCGGATTTTGTGGGTAGTATCCGCTGAAAACCCTCAGGAGACAACACTCCTCCTACTAGGGACACCTAGAGGTTTAACGGCTTGTTGCACATGCTCAGTGCAATCGCGTTCCCTGCGAAAGTGAGGTTAGGAAATTTTTTGTGAATAAATTGGCTTTGCTCGGGACGAGAAAATGATAAGTTTGGGGGTATTTGTTCATATCAGATTATTGTATTTTTATACCGCCCAATTTTTATCATATTACATATCGGTAGGTACTCTTGAGCCGTGTTTGCTAGTCAATTGCAGGATACAGGTTCTCGGCTCTAAACGGTAAAATTCATGGAAAAACACGACAAAACCCGGGTTCCTGCCAACCACAGATAAAACACGGATCTCCGCTCTTTATCCGTCTGTTGCCACACACCAGTTTAAGAGACAAAATGGCAAATCAATATCGTTTTCATGCACAAGGCTCAATGGCAGCACAAGATCCAAGAAATCTACACGGAGCTCGAGGAAATCATGACAAAAAGATCCACATCAAATTACCTTTTGCTCAACAGAAATTCTGGAAAAATCGTGAAGAAAATATGAGAAAATACATATACCAGAATAAAGGGCACACAAAACCAGGAGAAACCACAAAACCTGAAGACCTAAGTCCTCTATATGGCCGCAGTTCCGCGGCCTAAGCATGCTTAGGCCGCGAAACCGCGGCCTTATGGTGGCGGCAGAAGTTGGTATTTCAGGGGTAGTCTTTTCTTTTCATGTAGGGACAGATTTTTGCCCTAGGTTTTCAGTTGCCTGCCTATATATACTCCAGAACTTACCAAAGCCAAGGGTGTGCATAATCTTGTATTTTTCTAGGTTTTAGAATACTTGTTCTTCTTCCTCTTCTCATCTCTTCTCCATTGAAAAACTTGTAGTGAGCTTTTGTGAGTGAAGAATGATGAATAAAGAAGTTCATTTTATTATTATGCTTGTCTTGTTCTCTTATTATTGCTTGTAATTTTCATTTGTTAACTTAGTTCTTGTTATTTCTTGTTGTTTCTCTCTTTTCTCTTTTCCTTTATCCTTAAAACAACCATGATGCTTACGCTTGATCCTTGCCAAGGTGAGGTCGCAAATAGCTAGTTGTTATCTTCTAATCTCTTTCTTTCTATCTTCCTCTTTTGTTTTGTTTTCTTTTCATTATGATGTGTGATTAGTTTCATACTTGTTAGGGTAGGATAAGGGAAGTTTGAGAGAAGGAAATCTCTCTCACTCTTTCCTTGCCCAACATTTGAACCACAATCCGCTCCTTACAGCACCCTATCCTACATGATAGCGGTGATTCCGTAGTGAGACCGGTTGTGGTTGAATTAACCGGAGGTTATGGCTAAGAGCCAAGAACGGACGGACAAGCACCAAAAGGAAGAACTTATGCGTTGGAAAGCCTAGTTTATACTCCCAAGTTCCTTCCTAGTCGTGCTAATCCCCGTTGTTGCCGATTACCGTAACACCGATATTAAGAGTGGCAACGAAAGAGGTGAGCGACTCCTCACTCAAACTAACCTAATCCTAACCCTAACAAGCTCTCTTTACATATCATTTTAACACTTAATTAATCACAACAAAATCTGGAAAACTGGACTTAACTCGTTAAAACACTTAGAAAAAGATTCCCATCTCCCTGCGGACGACCGGTACTCAACCGGCTAGCTACAAGCGAAACCGTCTTGATTGCGGTAATTAACTAAACTTGAACACGCAGAATGTAACATCTTCAAAAATATAAAATATTAATTTTGGGAATTTTTATAATTTAATATTATTTTATTGATTATTTTAATATTAAATGCAAATAAATAGGAAAAATGTTAGAAAAATTATGAAAAATTATGGAAAATTCTAAAATAGGGTAAATTAGTGAATTATGACATTTTTAAGTTTTTGTGATTAGTTTGACACTAATTTAGTGCTAATCGCGATTAAAATCGCTAATTGGGTTTTTTGGCAATTTTGTGCAAAACTTGCACATATCACCTTTTCTACACTTGTGTATTTTTTCTATGCCATGGCTTTCATTTGGGCTTACTATTCTTGTGAGAAGGTTTGGTTTTAAAAGAAAAGGAAAGAAAAGAAAAAGTAATGATGAGGGTAGGTGAAAAAGAGAAGTGGACTTTTGACTAGCACCCTTAGCCATTCTCCCATCATTTTCTTCCCTCTTCCTTCTCCTCTTGCTGCTGCTGCCCCTTCCTCCATCTCCCTCCCCTCCTCAAGCCATGAAACATCTCTAAAACTACACCAAAACCCCAATCTCCTTTCATTAAAAATGTCTAAAATCCCTAGATCTACACATGGAGCTAAAGAAGCATGGATTTGGCCACTAGAGGGCAACTCAAGAAAATTCTTGAGTTGCCAAATGAGGTATTTTCTGAACCATTTGCTTAATTATAGCCTTTCCTATAACCCCATGTCAAGATTTTATCGATATTGTGTGATATTATGGAATTGAGGAAAACCTAGTTAGGGTTTGAGTGGAATTGATGTTGCATTATGAAATTGAGCTCAGTTAAGATTATACCAACACCCTAGTGTTTGAATTGAGACCCTAACCTGAAGCTTGAACCCATAATACGGATTTTAGAAACCAATATCGGGGGAAAAACTGGAATCTGCCACTGTTATTTAGAATCTGCTAACACCCCGAGAACCCTAAAATAATTTTGAGTGGAAATTGAGATGTGCAGGCAACATAGAGGCAACACCCAAAACCCTAGCCCCTGATTCTTTTTCCCGGCCGCCAAAACCTCCTTTCTGGCCGCAATTTGCGGCCAGACCAGAGAGCAATCTCCTCGTTTTGCGTGCCTGGCCCCATTTCATCAATTCTTGGCCCTGGGTACTCTAGTTTTGACAGATTCTTCCTAGGGTGAAATCTGGGACATATATCCTATGTTGTCGTTTTGGATTCGTGTTTCCGTATTCCGTATTTTTGGATTCTGAAATGGTGGAATGTGTTTTGCCTCGACTATTGTCGTTTATACGACGATATAGAGGATTATGGATGGTTTTGAACGCGTGCCATAGGTTCTCACCTATAGGCCCCCTTTTCGTATCGTTTTGGAGTTTATGCGCCGTTTTAGATTGGATTTAGTTTTAATGCGCATATACGATATTTTGATGTGTAGGTACCCATGAAGACTTCGGACGACAAGCAAATGCATGGGGATGTCCGCAAATGGTGATGCAAGGTGAGTAGATTATATCTACGGGGGAAAGTCGGGTGGATGGCGTATAGCACCCCCACAGTCCGTAGATAGCTTATTATATAGTATTGTGATATTAGGTGTATTTTGGATATGTAGGGTTAAAAGTGACTAGTGTAGTTCATAGTCGCGAACCCTAGGATAGAATTACACCTATACATATACCCTTGCTTTTCACATGTACTTACACTGTGATTGATGATATGTGACGACTTTGGAGATGAGTCGATATTGTGGGCTTGGTGCCCTGGGATCGGTGATTTGATACGATCCATATGTGGGATATGACTTGTGATTCTTGCGGGCTTGGGATGTGTGTTTACCCCCGCATGCATACTTTACCGATGTTACCGTTTGTACTAGAGATAGAGTAGTACATCCAGACTATATGATCTGATGATGGTGATATTTGTTATGCGATGAGACAGTGAGATGTTGACCCCTACCCAGCTTTTGGGAATGCCGTACGATGATTTACCGTACGAGCTGATATTGATGATAGATCTGCACTCATAGCTAGAGGATATCTTACGATATGACATTGAGGCGGGATCACCGACTATATATCTACATATATACTTTGACTCAGTTTTAGGTGGTTTCCACACCTACCCCTCCTGTTTGTCAGGATACTTAGATGTAGTTTGCATAGTAGATACTTCACTGTGCTGCTGATTACTAGATTTCCGCATATTCATGCTTTTCGCATTGCTGGCATATGTTCATTACTATGTTATTATCATGCTGTTAGGACACCAGCACCATTATCGATGATGCGTATGTTTCACGTACACTACTTGCCGGCTCACACACTTCATCATCGATAATTGCCATGTCACTACACTGTAGTACTATTGCATTCGTGATGTGATGCTTCCTTCGACATATGCACATTCCTATTCCATGTTGCATGATTTCCGATATGGTTACTTTCTTTACATGTCGCATACATTATGGATTGATTGCATAGCACATCGCATTGGATTTACTTCTTGAGGTGGATTTTCATGTGATCTCTGGATTTGGGAACCGTGCTCTTTTCAAATAAGTAATCGTTTAAAAACCCGGTTCCCTTGATATGATATTTGGGGCGTCGCCCCGTGTTTTCTCGGTGCTAGAGGCACGTACTGAGAGAGGGCTGACCCGGAATGACGGATGCCCGATGGATTGATATAGGGCTGACCCGGAATGACGGATGCCCGATGTATTGAGAGAGGGATGACCCGGACTGACGGATTCCCGATATATACTTTGGTATAGGGCTGACCCGGAATGACGGATGCCCGATGGATTGATATAGGGCTGACCCGGAATGACGGATGCCCGATGTATTGAGAGAGGGATGACCCGGACTGACGGATTCCCGATATATGTATACTTGAGAGAGGGCTGACCCGGAATGACGGATGCCCGATATAGGAGGATTTACGTGTCGATGCTTGGCACGGGTTTTCATGATGAGTTTCCATGATTTTGTTTGTATCCTCATACTTGCATACATGATGCTTGCTGTCAGTGGGTGACAGGTGGATGGGTTCCACATATATACAGACATGGTTCATATACAGGCTGGGTTTACACTTATCTTACACCAATATTAGTGGTATGGGACGCTAATATATGTGTATTGATATTATTGATATTTCTTCATTGATACTTCATGCAGACATACCTTACACTGATGACATGTTATTACCTGAGTACCTGGCACTACATACATGATTTGATGTTACCTTGCCACCTTATCACACTCAGATGTACTCTTGTGGATTATATTATTGATCGTTGACTTAGGATTATGTCTTGCATTCGATTTATCCTTGTAGATGTTTCTATTCACGAGTTGGCAACTCACCCCCGTTGTGCCACAGTTCTTGCAGGTTATGCCGTACAGGTTCTATTGCGGCATTTCTGGCACACTACCTTCTTGCGGGTGATTTGCTTTCGGTAGGTGGATTCTTTTGCATCAAGAATCCCCATTTTGTACTTATTTATTTATTGTATCTAGAAATGTCCATCAACCAAAACTTGTATATTCTTTCAGACCTAGACTTCAGTGTTGTATATTTCGACCTTAGAGTCGCGCTTAGTTGTATTGCGGATTTCCTTGTTGCTTTTGAGCTTTCTTTTGGATTTGATCCTCGCCACTTGGCGTTGTATATTATCATATCTTGCGTGGTTGTGACCGTCGATTGACGAAGAGCTAGCTCCCGCTTGGGGATGCCTTTATCATTTGCATATATTGATATCCTTGTTTTACCCCATTCGGGGCCAGTTTTACAAAAGAGACTCTGCCGAAATTTTTAGAAAAGACTTATTGTTTCCAAAACGTACTTTCGGCTTAGTTATTTAAAAACCTTGATTTCAAACCTGTATTTCTTCACTTCTTTAAACCAGTTTTCTTTACTTATTCTTCAAAATGGTTTTAGATTTCTGGGCTTTTGGTTTACTTGGATCAGATGGAGTCCTATAGGCTTCATAGGGTTCAAGGGCCAGTCACGTGCTCTTTCGGGTCGTGACAAAGTTGGTACCAGAGCGCTAGGTTGACCTTGGTTCGAGTCTAAGTTTGACTATGTGGAGCCTAGGGAGTTGTTTATATACGGAACTTAGGCTTGACCTTACGGAACTTAGACTTGGTTGAGGGGGTGTGAACCCGAACTTTCGTCGTTTTAGGATGACCCTTGGTTGATGGATTAGGTGACTAAAGTAGAGTGACGTACAGTTGGTATGTTCCGCGGCATACTTACGACACGCCACTCCGCTTAAGGAACCTTAGGATGGACATTTGTTTGAGATCAGTGATTCTTTTCATATTCTGGATTATACATCCATTTGAGATTTCCGATTCTATTAGTTTCATGATCATACCTTCATTGATGCTGTTCCTTCCTATGATCATGTATCCACTTTGGATCTGTTGTTTCCTTTCTTGCCACTGATGTGCTCTCTTGGATACTCGATTGAGATTCCTGTCACCGTGTTTGAGCGCAGTTTGGGCTGCTGCTAGGGTTACGGCCGGTGTGAGCTCGTGTGGTACGAGGGCCGACCTTTGTGTTTTCTGGTGACATGGGAACGTCTCGAGTTAGTGTGGTGATTGTGACCTCTAGTGGAGGCGAGTGCTTGGTTTGCACCGGTTGATCGTGCCTTTGTTAGAGCTGCCAGTTGAGAGAGGACTGTTGATGTACAGCATACCTCCGAGATTGTGATGTCGGCTACCGTGCAGACAGATGGACCAGCTGTTGCTGAGATTGACAGGATGTCGCTTTCGGAGCTTACGAGCTGAGATTGCCGGAGCTTTCAGGCAGATATGCGACAGATGATAGCTAGTCTACCCGATTTGAGGGACGAATGTGATTCGTCCGATTTTGCGCCAGAGCGAGCCCAGTTGAGTTGAAGATTTCCAGTGTGGAGAGTCTTACTCAGATCTAGAGCAGGCTGATTCAGAGACGACCGCCATTGTGTTGCCTTTCCTGGAGGATTGAGGCATTGTTCGGCGTACAGGCGTATGAGCCAGTTGCTGCTGCGAATGATGAGATATCGCCCAGATGATTGGAGCTACTGCAGCATGAGCATGTACTTAGAGACATGATAGCGAGTCGCTAGTCACCGAGGATGAATGACTAGGACGTGTGGTGAGTTCGCTTACCCCGATGCGAGGACATCAGGCGGATTGATTCCAGCTAGAGACGACTTCACGCAGGTTCGTTGAGAGTCGATTGAGACGATCGAATGTCAGGAGCCATTTTCCAAGTTTAAAGTATACAGAAAGACATGCAGGTGATTCTATGGACCCTCTAGAAGAATGAAACCCTAACTCGACTTAATGACCGTGTGACAGCCTTTGAACCTTAGGGTTTACGGCGGTTCCGCGGCGCCATTAGTGAGGCTTGGGTTTGCCCTTCTACGGCTGGACCACCGACGCTGTGGCATGTACTCGATACTATTAAACTGTACCCGAGATGTGAGCTCTTAGGGGATTATGAGGATCTGACGAGTCGATCGGATGGTTCGACATCTTTCGGATATCGTGATGGGACACTGCTTGGGAGACTCCAGATGCGAGGATAGCCGTTGGAGCACAGTTCGTGTAGCCACGATGAGACGAGTCCGAATCAGTCGACTTTGAGCAGAGTGAAGAAAAGAGTTCGTACGAGACTTCGACGAGATGATGTTCCACTCCGCTGATATTAGAGATGTGTTACGCACCCCGAGGCGTGGTATATGGATATATCTTCCAGAAAGAAGCGTGATAAGTATGCAGCCATTCCGGAATAAGCTTGAGCTTCAGCATTGGATGATGACTTCCGGGCACTTCGGCAGGATTGAGATTTGAGAAAGGAATCTCGGCAGGACCTTTCTGGAGTACGATACGAGAAGACTTAGACCCAGAGTGATCATTTTGTGCACACCCAGCAGGGCAGAGTTCGGCATTGTCGACGAGGTAGTTGACCAAGTTCGGATAGAGGAACTTAACCAGATGCATTGCAAATTGATCAAGGACGGACGAGTGATGGGTATTCCTCCGATAGTTGGGACGTGTTCCCGAGGACCAGTTCGGCCTGACATCTGCTACAGAGTGATGAAGCTACAGAATACGTGATTCGAGTCCGTGTGAGAGACTTCAGATTGACCGTGGCCGAGACAGTGCAGTGCATAGTAGCTTGGCGTGACGTCATAGTGGACGACGATAGAGACAGTTGGAACAGAAGTTCGTGTGAGACCCCGACGAGCTGTCATTGCTTCCCGTCGAGACTAGAGACCTGAGATGCTTACAGAGACGTTGCGATGTGACCAGTTTCTGGAGAAATATTGTGCTGAGGACACATGTGTCTTTTGAGCGAGAAGAGGTTGTGCAGGAGAGCCAGCCTCTGTACAGATCGGCATAGGCATGATTGGAAGAGACCTTGAGCAGGATTCCTTCCAGGGCGTTGCTGCAATGATGTTTGCACCCAGGATCAGATGTGTGGCGTGCATTCAGAGAGCCAGAGGCCGACGCCAGTGATATGCTTCCTTACGAGTGGTCGTGAGGTTTGACCGAGAAGTGCCAGAACGGAATCGTCCCCGTTAGCACACCTGACAGGGCCGATGAGCCGATTGACCGCGTGATAGGTAATCCGCAGAGAAGGTAAGGACCCCGAGAGCCAGAAGACGCCAGACCGTGAGCAAGAGGCAAGTAGATATCCCGCGCTTCTAGCTGTGGATTGCACCGACTCCTTCTCGACCTTGAAGGAGAAACTACCGAAGACGATATTTAGGATTTGTGATTTTGTGATTCGATTATCACGTATCCGTCATTTTGGATTTCGGTATTTTGGGCGTTCTGTTTGCATGATTTAGTTTTGGTGACTGAGTTTCATGATATTGGTTCATGCACCCACTGGATATTTATATATTTTGCGCAGGGTTTAGATTTTCGTTCGTGCACGATAGATGCACAGATTTGGATTTTCGCGCGTGTTGGGCGCATGTTTTTAGATACGATTTTGGTGCGCACCCGATGCACTAAATCGAGATTTCTTCGTGCATGTTAGATGCACCGGACCTTGGCTGTCAGGCACATACGTTGTCCATGACAGAGGTTTCGTGCACACCCGTTGCACCTAGATGTTGTTTTGTGCACTTGTTTAGCACATATTGGATTTTTGATTTCCGTGCGCACCAGACGCACAGGATTGTGTTATGTACATTTTTGAGATTTACTCCCTTTGGAGCAGTACCTTTTATGATGTTGGGTTTTTGCTTTCATGCTGAGCAGGACTAGTCAGTGGACGGTACCTGGATATACTTTTGCATGTTTTTACATCAGCTTTTTACGTGTATAGATTGAATGTCTAGATGTGTAGTTTCGATCCATATCATATCGGTTTTGTATTGGATATGACATTGTGTTTTTACATCGACTCCGATGATTGCGGGATGCTTGACGGAGTTTTGTTTTTGAGTTATCTGCTCAGTACCCTTGCGCATGCATTGCGCTGTGACGTTCTTGGTGTTGATGATTTCGGAGCCCCGACGACTTTGGTTTATTACTGAGATTGTTTTAGTAGTGGGGGTTTAAATTTAAATTCGGGGACCGAATTTCTTTAAGGGGGGTAGATTGTAACATCTTCAAAAATATAAAATATTAATTTTGGGAATTTTTATAATTTAATATTATTTTATTGATTATTTTAATATTAAATGCAAATAAATAGGAAAAATGTTAGAAAAATTATGAAAAATTATGGAAAATTCTAAAATAGGGTAAATTAGTGAATTATGACATTTTTAAGTTTTTGTGATTAGTTTGACACTAATTTAGTGCTAATCGCGATTAAAATCGCTAATTGGGTTTTTTGGCAATTTTGTGCAAAACTTGCACATATCACCTTTTCTACACTTGTGTATTTTTTCTATGCCATGGCTTTCATTTGGGCTTACTATTCTTGTGAGAAGGTTTGGTTTTAAAAGAAAAGGAAAGAAAAGAAAAAGTAATGATGAGGGTAGGTGAAAAAGAGAAGTGGACTTTTGACTAGCACCCTTAGCCATTCTCCCATCATTTTCTTCCCTCTTCCTTCTCCTCTTGCTGCTGCTGCCCCTTCCTCCATCTCCCTCCCCTCCTCAAGCCATGAAACATCTCTAAAACTACACCAAAACCCCAATCTCCTTTCATTAAAAATGTCCAAAATCCCTAGATCTACACATGGAGCTAAAGAAGCATGGATTTGGCCACTAGAGGGCAACTCAAGAAAATTCTTGAGTTGCCAAATGAGGTATTTTCTGAACCATTTGCTTAATTATAGCCTTTCCTATAACCCCATGTCAAGATTTTATCGATATTGTGTGATATTATGGAATTGAGGAAAACCTAGTTAGGGTTTGAGTGGAATTGATGTTGCATTATGAAATTGAGCTCAGTTAAGATTATACCAACACCCTAGTGTTTGAATTGAGACCCTAACCTGAAGCTTGAACCCATAATACGGATTTTAGAAACCAATATCGGGGGAAAAACTGGAATCTGCCACTGTTATTTAGAATCTGCTAACACCCCGAGAACCCTAAAATAATTTTGAGTGGAAATTGAGATGTGCAGGCAACATAGAGGCAACACCCAAAACCCTAGCCCCTGATTCTTTTTCCCGGCCGCCAAAACCTCCTTTCTGGCCGCAATTTGCGGCCAGACCAGAGAGCAATCTCCTCGTTTTGCGTGCCTGGCCCCATTTCATCAATTCTTGGCCCTGGGTACTCTAGTTTTGACAGATTCTTCCTAGGGTGAAATCTGGGACATATATCCTATGTTGTCGTTTTGGATTCGTGTTTCCGTATTCCGTATTTTTGGATTCTGAAATGGTGGAATGTGTTTTGCCTCGACTATTGTCGTTTATACGACGATATAGAGGATTATGGATGGTTTTGAACGCGTGCCATAGGTTCTCACCTATAGGCCCCCTTTTCGTATCGTTTTGGAGTTTATGCGCCGTTTTAGATTGGATTTAGTTTTAATGCGCATATACGATATTTTGATGTGTAGGTACCCATGAAGACTTCGGACGACAAGCAAATGCATGGGGATGTCCGCAAATGGTGATGCAAGGTGAGTAGATTATATCTACGGGGGAAAGTCGGGTGGATGGCGTATAGCACCCCCACAGTCCGTAAATAGCTTATTATATAGTATTGTGATATTAGGTGTATTTTGGATATGTAGGGTTAAAAGTGACTAGTGTAGTTCATAGTCGCGAACCCTAGGATAGAATTACACCTATACATATACCCTTGCTTTTCACATGTACTTACACTGTGATTGATGATATGTGACGACTTTGGAGATGAGTCGATATTGTGGGCTTGGTGCCCTGGGATCGGTGATTTGATACGATCCATATGTGGGATATGACTTGTGATTCTTACGGGCTTGGGATGTGTGTTTACCCCTGCATGCATACTTTACCGATGTTACCGTTTGTACTAGAGATAGAGTAGTACATCCAGACTATATGATCTGATGATGGTGATATTTGTTATGCGATGAGACAGTGAGATGTTGACCCCTACCCAGCTTTTGGGAATGCCGTACGATGATTTACCGTACGAGCTGATATTGATGATAGATCCGCACTCATAGCTAGAGGATATCTTACGATATGACATTGAGGCGGGATCACCGACTATATATCTACATATATACTTTGACTCAGTTTTAGGTGGTTTCCACACCTACCCCTCCTGTTTGTCAGGATACTTAGATGTAGTTTGCATAGTAGATACTTCACTGTGCTGCTGATTACTAGATTTCCGCATATTCATGCTTTTCGCATTGCTGGCATATGTTCATTACTATGTTATTATCATGCTGTTAGGACACCAGCACCATTATCGATGATGCGTATGTTTCACGTACACTACTTGCCGGCTCACACACTTCATCATCGATAATTGCCATGTCACTACACTGTAGTACTATTGCATTCGTGATGTGATGCTTCCTTCGACATATGCACATTCCTATTCCATGTTGCATGATTTCCGATATGGTTACTTTCTTTACATGTCGCATACATTATGGATTGATTGCATAGCACATCGCATTGGATTTACTTCTTGAGGTGGATTTTCATGTGATCTCTGGATTTGGGAACCGTGCTCTTTTCAAATAAGTAATCGTTTAAAAACCCGGTTCCCTTGATATGATATTTGGGGCGTCGCCCCGTGTTTTCTCGGTGCTAGAGGCACGTACTGAGAGAGGGCTGACCCGGAATGACGGATGCCCGATGGATTGATATAGGGCTGACCCGGAATGACGGATGCCCGATGTATTGAGAGAGGGATGACCCGGACTGACGGATTCCCGATATATACTTTGGTATAGGGCTGACCCGGAATGACGGATGCCCGATGGATTGATATAGGGCTGACCCGGAATGACGGATGCCCGATGTATTGAGAGAGGGATGACCCGGACTGACGGATTCCCGATATATGTATACTTGAGAGAGGGCTGACCCGGAATGACGGATGCCCGATATAGGAGGATTTACGTGTCGATGCTTGGCACGGGTTTTCATGATGAGTTTCCATGATTTTGTTTGTATCCTCATACTTGCATACATGATGCTTGCTGTCAGTGGGTGACAGGTGGATGGGTTCCACATATATACAGACATGGTTCATATACAGGCTGGGTTTACACTTATCTTACACCAATATTAGTGGTATGGGACGCTAATATATGTGTATTGATATTATTGATATTTCTTCATTGATACTTCATGCAGACATACCTTACACTGATGACATGTTATTACCTGAGTACCTGGCACTACATACATGATTTGATGTTACCTTGCCACCTTATCACACTCAGATGTACTCTTGTGGATTATATTATTGATCGTTGACTTAGGATTATGTCTTGCATTCGATTTATCCTTGTAGATGTTTCTATTCACGAGTTGGCAACTCACCCCCGTTGTGCCACAGTTCTTGCAGGTTATGCCGTACAGGTTCTATTGCGGCATTTCTGGCACACTACCTTCTTGCGGGTGATTTGCTTTCGGTAGGTGGATTCTTTTGCATCAAGAATCCCCATTTTGTACTTATTTATTTATTGTATCTAGAAATGTCCATCAACCAAAACTTGTATATTCTTTCAGACCTAGACTTCAGTGTTGTATATTTCGACCTTAGAGTCGCGCTTAGTTGTATTGCGGATTTCCTTGTTGCTTTTGAGCTTTCTTTTGGATTTGATCCTCGCCACTTGGCGTTGTATATTATCATATCTTGCGTGGTTGTGACCGTCGATTGACGAAGAGCTAGCTCCCGCTTGGGGATGCCTTTATCATTTGCATATATTGATATCCTTGTTTTACCCCATTCGGGGCCAGTTTTACAAAAGAGACTCTGCCGAAATTTTTAGAAAAGACTTATTGTTTCCAAAACGTACTTTCGGCTTAGTTATTTAAAAACCTTGATTTCAAACCTGTATTTCTTCACTTCTTTAAACCAGTTTTCTTTACTTATTCTTCAAAATGGTTTTAGATTTCTGGGCTTTTGGTTTACTTGGATCAGATGGAGTCCTATAGGCTTCATAGGGTTCAAGGGCCAGTCACGTGCTCTTTCGGGTCGTGACAAAGTTGGTACCAGAGCGCTAGGTTGACCTTGGTTCGAGTCTAAGTTTGACTATGTGGAGCCTAGGGAGTTGTTTATATACGGAACTTAGGCTTGACCTTACGGAACTTAGACTTGGTTGAGGGGGTGTGAACCCGAACTTTCGTCGTTTTAGGATGACCCTTGGTTGATGGATTAGGTGACTAAAGTAGAGTGACGTACAGTTGGTATGTTCCGCGGCATACTTACGACACGCCACTCCGCTTAAGGAACCTTAGGATGGACATTTGTTTGAGATCAGTGATTCTTTTCATATTCTGGATTATACATCCATTTGAGATTTCCGATTCTATTAGTTTCATGATCATACCTTCATTGATGCTGTTCCTTCCTATGATCATGTATCCACTTTGGATCTGTTGTTTCCTTTCTTGCCACTGATGTGCTCTCTTGGATACTCGATTGAGATTCCTGTCACCGTGTTTGAGCGCAGTTTGGGCTGCTGCTAGGGTTACGGCCGGTGTGAGCTCGTGTGGTACGAGGGCCGACCTTTGTGTTTTCTGGTGACATGGGAACGTCTCGAGTTAGTGTGGTGATTGTGACCTCTAGTGGAGGCGAGTGCTTGGTTTGCACCGGTTGATCGTGCCTTTGTTAGAGCTGCCAGTTGAGAGAGGACTGTTGATGTACAGCATACCTCCGAGATTGTGATGTCGGCTACCGTGCAGACAGATGGACCAGCTGTTGCTGAGATTGACAGGATGTCGCTTTCGGAGCTTACGAGCTGAGATTGCCGGAGCTTTCAGGCAGATATGCGACAGATGATAGCTAGTCTACCCGATTTGAGGGACGAATGTGATTCGTCCGATTTTGCGCCAGAGCGAGCCCAGTTGAGTTGAAGATTTCCAGTGTGGAGAGTCTTACTCAGATCTAGAGCAGGCTGATTCAGAGACGACCGCCATTGTGTTGCCTTTCCTGGAGGATTGAGGCATTGTTCGGCGTACAGGCGTATGAGCCAGTTGCTGCTGCGAATGATGAGATATCGCCCAGATGATTGGAGCTACTGCAGCATGAGCATGTACTTAGAGACATGATAGCGAGTCGCTAGTCATCGAGGATGAATGACTAGGACGTGTGGTGAGTTCGCTTACCCCGATGCGAGGACATCAGGCGGATTGATTCCAGCTAGAGACGACTTCACGCAGGTTCGTTGAGAGTCGATTGAGACGATCGAATGTCAGGAGCCATTTTCCAAGTTTAAAGTATACAGAAAGACATGCAGGTGATTCTATGGACCCTCTAGAAGAATGAAACCCTAACTCGACTTAATGACCGTGTGACAGCCTTTGAACCTTAGGGTTTACGGCGGTTCCGCGGCGCCATTAGTGAGGCTTGGGTTTGCCCTTCTACGGCTGGACCACCGACGCTGTGGCATGTACTCGATACTATTAAACTGTACCCGAGATGTGAGCTCTTAGGGGATTATGAGGATCTGACGAGTCGATCGGATGGTTCGACATCTTTCGGATATCGTGATGGGACACTGCTTGGGAGACTCCAGATGCGAGGATAGCCGTTGGAGCACAGTTCGTGTAGCCACGATGAGACGAGTCCGAATCAGTCGACTTTGAGCAGAGTGAAGAAAAGAGTTCGTACGAGACTTCGACGAGATGATGTTCCACTCCGCTGATATTAGAGATGTGTTACGCACCCCGAGGCGTGGTATATGGATATATCTTCCAGAAAGAAGCGTGATAAGTATGCAGCCATTCCGGAATAAGCTTGAGCTTCAGCATTGGATGATGACTTCCGGGCACTTCGGCAGGATTGAGATTTGAGAAAGGAATCTCGGCAGGACCTTTCTGGAGTACGATACGAGAAGACTTAGACCCAGAGTGATCATTTTGTGCACACCCAGCAGGGCAGAGTTCGGCATTGTCGACGAGGTAGTTGACCAAGTTCGGATAGAGGAACTTAACCAGATGCATTGCAAATTGATCAAGGACGGACGAGTGATGGGTATTCCTCCGATAGTTGGGACGTGTTCCCGAGGACCAGTTCGGCCTGACATCTGCTACAGAGTGATGAAGCTACAGAATACGTGATTCGAGTCCGTGTGAGAGACTTCAGATTGACCGTGGCCGAGACAGTGCAGTGCATAGTAGCTTGGCGTGACGTCATAGTGGACGACGATAGAGACAGTTGGAACAGAAGTTCGTGTGAGACCCCGACGAGCTGTCATTGCTTCCCGTCGAGACTAGAGACCTGAGATGCTTACAGAGACGTTGCGATGTGACCAGTTTCTGGAGAAATATTGTGCTGAGGACACATGTGTCTTTTGAGCGAGAAGAGGTTGTGCAGGAGAGCCAGCCTCTGTACAGATCGGCATAGGCATGATTGGAAGAGACCTTGAGCAGGATTCCTTCCAGGGCGTTGCTGCAATGATGTTTGCACCCAGGATCAGATGTGTGGCGTGCATTCAGAGAGCCAGAGGCCGACGCCAGTGATATGCTTCCTTACGAGTGGTCGTGAGGTTTGACCGAGAAGTGCCAGAACGGAATCGTCCCCGTTAGCACACCTGACAGGGCCGATGAGCCGATTGACCGCGTGATAGGTAATCCGCAGAGAAGGTAAGGACCCCGAGAGCCAGAAGACGCCAGACCGTGAGCAAGAGGCAAGTAGATATCCCGCGCTTCTAGCTGTGGATTGCACCGACTCCTTCTCGACCTTGAAGGAGAAACTACCGAAGACGATATTTAGGATTTGTGATTTTGTGATTCGATTATCACGTATCCGTCATTTTGGATTTCGGTATTTTGGGCGTTCTGTTTGCATGATTTAGTTTTGGTGACTGAGTTTCATGATATTGGTTCATGCACCCACTGGATATTTATATATTTTGCGCAGGGTTTAGATTTTCGTTCGTGCACGATAGATGCACAGATTTGGATTTTCGCGCGTGTTGGGCGCATGTTTTTAGATACGATTTTGGTGCGCACCCGATGCACTAAATCGAGATTTCTTCGTGCATGTTAGATGCACCGGACCTTGGCTGTCAGGCACATACGTTGTCCATGACAGAGGTTTCGTGCACACCCGTTGCACCTAGATGTTGTTTTGTGCACTTGTTTAGCACATATTGGATTTTTGATTTCCGTGCGCACCAGACGCACAGGATTGTGTTATGTACATTTTTGAGATTTACTCCCTTTGGAGCAGTACCTTTTATGATGTTGGGTTTTTGCTTTCATGCTGAGCAGGACTAGTCAGTGGACGGTACCTGGATATACTTTTGCATGTTTTTACATCAGCTTTTTACGTGTATAGATTGAATGTCTAGATGTGTAGTTTCGATCCATATCATATCGGTTTTGTATTGGATATGACATTGTGTTTTTACATCGACTCCGATGATTGCGGGATGCTTGACGGAGTTTTGTTTTTGAGTTATCTGCTCAGTACCCTTGCGCATGCATTGCGCTGTGACGTTCTTGGTGTTGATGATTTCGGAGCCCCGACGACTTTGGTTTATTACTGAGATTGTTTTAGTAGTGGGGGTTTAAATTTAAATTCGGGGACCGAATTTCTTTAAGGGGGGTAGATTGTAACATCTTCAAAAATATAAAATATTAATTTTGGGAATTTTTATAATTTAATATTATTTTATTGATTATTTTAATATTAAATGCAAATAAATAGGAAAAATGTTAGAAAAATTATGAAAAATTATGGAAAATTCTAAAATAGGGTAAATTAGTGAATTATGACATTTTTAAGTTTTTGTGATTAGTTTGACACTAATTTAGTGCTAATCGCGATTAAAATCGCTAATTGGGTTTTTTGGCAATTTTGTGCAAAACTTGCACATATCACCTTTTCTACACTTGTGTATTTTTTCTATGCCATGGCTTTCATTTGGGCTTACTATTCTTGTGAGAAGGTTTGGTTTTAAAAGAAAAGGAAAGAAAAGAAAAAGTAATGATGAGGGTAGGTGAAAAAGAGAAGTGGACTTTTGACTAGCACCCTTAGCCATTCTCCCATCATTTTCTTCCCTCTTCCTTCTCCTCTTGCTGCTGCTGCCCCTTCCTCCATCTCCCTCCCCTCCTCAAGCCATGAAACATCTCTAAAACTACACCAAAACCCCAATCTCCTTTCATTAAAAATGTCCAAAATCCCTAGATCTACACATGGAGCTAAAGAAGCATGGATTTGGCCACTAGAGGGCAACTCAAGAAAATTCTTGAGTTGCCAAATGAGGTATTTTCTGAACCATTTGCTTAATTATAGCCTTTCCTATAACCCCATGTCAAGATTTTATCGATATTGTGTGATATTATGGAATTGAGGAAAACCTAGTTAGGGTTTGAGTGGAATTGATGTTGCATTATGAAATTGAGCTCAGTTAAGATTATACCAACACCCTAGTGTTTGAATTGAGACCCTAACCTGAAGCTTGAACCCATAATACGGATTTTAGAAACCAATATCGGGGGAAAAACTGGAATCTGCCACTGTTATTTAGAATCTGCTAACACCCCGAGAACCCTAAAATAATTTTGAGTGGAAATTGAGATGTGCAGGCAACATAGAGGCAACACCCAAAACCCTAGCCCCTGATTCTTTTTCCCGGCCGCCAAAACCTCCTTTCTGGCCGCAATTTGCGGCCAGACCAGAGAGCAATCTCCTCGTTTTGCGTGCCTGGCCCCATTTCATCAATTCTTGGCCCTGGGTACTCTAGTTTTGACAGATTCTTCATAGGGTGAAATCTGGGACATATATCCTATGTTGTCGTTTTGGATTCGTGTTTCCGTATTCCGTATTTTTGGATTCTGAAATGGTGGAATGTGTTTTGCCTCGACTATTGTCGTTTATACGACGATATAGAGGATTATGGATGGTTTTGAACGCGTGCCATAGGTTCTCACCAATAGGCCCCCTTTTCGTATCGTTTTGGAGTTTATGCGCCGTTTTAGATTGGATTTGGTTTTAATGCGCATATACGATATTTTGATGTGTAGGTACCCATGAAGACTTCGGACGACAAGCAAATGCATGGGGATGTCCGCAAATGGTGATGCAAGGTGAGTAGATTATATCTACGGGGGAAAGTCGGGTGGATGGCGTATAGCACCCCCGCAGTCCGTAGATAGCTTATTATATAGTATTGTGATATTAGGTGTATTTTGGATATGTAGGGTTAAAAGTGACTAGTGTAGTTCATAGTCGCGAACCCTAGGATAGAATTACACCTATACATATACCCTTGCTTTTCACATGTACTTACACTGTGATTGATGATATGTGACGACTTTGGAGATGAGTCGATATTGTGGGCTTGGTGCCCTGGGATCGGTGATTTGATACGATCCATATGTGGGATATGACTTGTGATTCTTGCGGGCTTGGGATGTGTGTTTACCCCCGCATGCATACTTTACCGATGTTACCGTTTGTACTAGAGATAGAGTAGTACATCCAGACTATATGATCTGATGATGGTGATATTTGTTATGCGATGAGACAGTGAGATGTTGACCCCTACCCAGCTTTTGGGAATGCCGTACGATGATTTACCGTACGAGCTGATATTGATGATAGATCCGCACTCATAGCTAGAGGATATCTTACGATATGACATTGAGGCGGGATCACCGACTATATATCTACATATATACTTTGACTCAGTTTTAGGTGGTTTCCACACCTACCCCTCCTGTTTGTCAGGATACTTAGATGTAGTTTGCATAGTAGATACTTCACTGTGCTGCTGATTACTAGATTTCCGCATATTCATGCTTTTCGCATTGCTGGCATATGTTCATTACTATGTTATTATCATGCTGTTAGGACACCAGCACCATTATCGATGATGCGTATGTTTCACGTACACTACTTGCCGGCTCACACACTTCATCATCGATAATTGCCATGTCACTACACTGTAGTACTATTGCATTCGTGATGTGATGCTTCCTTCGACATATGCACATTCCTATTCCATGTTGCATGATTTCCGATATGGTTACTTTCTTTACATGTCGCATACATTATGGATTGATTGCATAGCACATCGCATTGGATTTACTTCTTGAGGTGGATTTTCATGTGATCTCTGGATTTGGGAACCGTGCTCTTTTCAAATAAGTAATCGTTTAAAAACCCGGTTCCCTTGATATGATATTTGGGGCGTCGCCCCGTGTTTTCTCGGTGCTAGAGGCACGTACTGAGAGAGGGCTGACCCGGAATGACGGATGCCCGATGGATTGATATAGGGCTGACCCGGAATGACGGATGCCCGATGTATTGAGAGAGGGATGACCCGGACTGACGGATTCCCGATATATACTTTGGTATAGGGCTGACCCGGAATGACGGATGCCCGATGGATTGATATAGGGCTGACCCGGAATGACGGATGCCCGATGTATTGAGAGAGGGATGACCCGGACTGACGGATTCCCGATATATGTATACTTGAGAGAGGGCTGACCCGGAATGACGGATGCCCGATATAGGAGGATTTACGTGTCGATGCTTGGCACGGGTTTTCATGATGAGTTTCCATGATTTTGTTTGTATCCTCATACTTGCATACATGATGCTTGCTGTCAGTGGGTGACAGGTGGACGGGTTCCACATATATACAGACATGGTTCATATACAGGCTGGGTTTACACTTATCTTACACCAATATTAGTGGTATGGGACGCTAATATATGTGTATTGATATTATTGATATTTCTTCATTGATACTTCATGCAGACATACCTTACACTGATGACATGTTATTACCTGAGTACCTGGCACTACATACATGATTTGATGTTACCTTGCCACCTTATCACACTCAGATGTACTCTTGTGGATTATATTATTGATCGTTGACTTAGGATTATGTCTTGCATTCGATTTATCCTTGTAGATGTTTCTATTCACGAGTTGGCAACTCACCCCCGTTATGCCACAGTTCTTGCAGGTTATGCCGTACAGGTTCTATTGCGGCATTTCTGGCACACTACCTTCTTGCGGGTGATTTGCTTTCGGTAGGTGGATTCTTTTGCATCAAGAATCCCCATTTTGTACTTATTTATTTATTGTATCTAGAAATGTCCATCAACCAAAACTTGTATATTCTTTCAGACCTAGACTTCAGTGTTGTATATTTCGACCTTAGAGTCGCGCTTAGTTGTATTGCGGATTTCCTTGTTGCTTTTGAGCTTTCTTTTGGATTTGATCCTCGCCACTTGGCGTTGTATATTATCATATCTTGCGTGGTTGTGACCGTCGATTGACGAAGAGCTAGCTCCCGCTTGGGGATGCCTTTATCATTTGCATATATTGATATCCTTGTTTTACCCCATTCGGGGCCAGTTTTACAAAAGAGACTCTGCCGAAATTTTTAGAAAAGACTTATTGTTTCCAAAACATACTTTCGGCTTAGTTATTTAAAAACCTTGATTTCAAACCTGTATTTCTTCACTTCTTTAAACCAGTTTTCTTTACTTATTCTTCAAAATGGTTTTAGATTTCTGGGCTTTTGGTTTACTTGGATCAGATGGAGTCCTATAGGCTTCATAGGGTTCAAGGGCCAGTCACGTGCTCTTTCGGGTCGTGACACAGAATCTCTAACAATCAGGTAGCGGTGTTTCTCCTTGGTGCACTTCGTCGACGACATCGGGGGTGCGGCCGTCTACTAAAGTTTGCGACGAGCATTCGATCTGTATGTTGGGAATCCTGTTGAATTTCCCGACTTGATATTGAAAAGAGTTTTCGATAATGAGACTAAAATGCGGGGTTTATAATTGTTAGGCATGCGATGTCTAAGGAATTCATTTGATTAGGCATGCGATGTCTAAAGAGTTTGCGGATTCCAACTATTGTAGTTTTACACTTTCTTTTCTCCGACCGTAAGAGTAATATGTGATATCTCCGGTTTCGTTGCTATATGTCAACGACAATTGGGATGCGCATATTTACTTACGTTGATGACATGTGATGTTATGAGTTGCTGGATATTTTATATTGGATCGTCGTGTTCGAATAGCCGGGGGGTTTTATGTGAGATGAGTGTTTTTCATTTTCATTCATGTAAAAACTTGTATGTAATATTCTGTTATTGGGGCACTTCCAGGTTGCGGAAGATTTCACCGTTGATGTATATTATTTACTTTTCCGCATTAGGATAGACCCAAGGAGGGGAGCACAAGTAACCGGGTTCTAGGGTCCAGTGGGAGACCATCACGAGGAGTCGAGTCCGGGTCTCCTAACTCTAGAATTGGTAGGGTTGCTTGCCGCTCTCGTAGGGGTCTAGGGGTGTGGGATTGGCTATTCATCACGACCGTGGAATCCGTGTTTTATTCAGGCTCAAAATAAAACACGGACATCCTAGTATATCCAATATTTCATATGATATTTTCTGCTGCGTTATCTGTGATGTGATCATGTGATATGTTCAGATAGATATTGCATATAGTATATATGATATATTATATAGACGCTGCTTATGTTTTACACCCGCGCTAGCCCTGCCTCGCTCTGGCGTTAGTTACCTGTAACGTTTTGAAAATCGTTTCGGTGAAATTTCGAAAAAACGGTAAAATAAGGGGGTTTTCTGTAAAAAGTCAAAATGCAAATATATTTATTATAAAATTAAATATAAATATTCTAGCTATGTAATTACTAGTATTTGGTGTTTATTGAGCCACTGGTGAAATTTCAAATTTTCTTAAAAAAATATTATTTTAATATTATTTTAAGCCGGTAAGAAAATACATTAAATTAGCGATAAATACAAATTTAAATGGGCTAATTTTAATCTTTAAAATCATGTTAATTAAAATCTAGTTGTAATTTAAATTTTTAGTATTTTATTTCAAGTTTTAATGGGTTTTTATTATGGAGAACAAAAAAATAATTAATTTAAGCTAAAACTTGCAATTTTGAGCTTGTGGGGGGTCTTTTTGCATGGAATTCTTTTTGTAATCACTCACACACACCCTCACCCCTCCATGGCCGAGCCCACCATCAGCAGCCCACTTCTCCCCCTCAAAAAATTTCTCCATCTCATTTGTATGGGTGAAATAGAGTTTATAGGTGTAGGTTAAGATGTATTGTTTTGGAGGCTCATTGTACCTTGATTTGAGGGGGGTTGACTTGACCAATTGTGCACAATACCCACACCATTCCCCCCATCACCCCATGGCCGAAATTCTGCAGCCCTTCCCCCTTCACTTTCCTCTTTTCATTTCCTTCAATTTTAATCAAAAAAATTGCTCCAAAATCCAATTTAAATCTCACAAATTGATTTCCATTCTTCATCCCATTCTCCTTAGCTTTTATCACTTGGATCATGGTGTTATGAAGCCATCATTGGAGGCAAATTCTTCTTGCTAGATCACTAGATTTTAAGGTATAATTTCTACCCATTTAAATTCTTATGTTTAGATTTATTTAATTGAGTTGTTTTAATGTTAATTTTAGTGCTATTTGCATACTAGTTTTTTTTTAAAAGTTTATGGCTTGAGTTGAATTAGGGTTTTGTTGTGGAAATGAGTTATGATAAATTGTGCATGGTTTTGTGTTGTGGATTAACATCTTAAGTTTTATAGAAAGCTAATTTAGTTGTTAATTCCAAACCATTACTTATAAAATGCCCTAATTAAGTTATTTTGCTAACTAGAGTTTTGGAAAATTATTAAATGCTTTAGATTAAATTATAATTATGGTTTCATGTCATTATAGATAATATATTGAGTGGTTTAATGCTTTTAGTTCATGAAAATCCTAGCTAAATTGTTGTTTGTGCATTTTTGCTATAAAATGTTAAAAAATTGGGTATTTTGTAAACTAGAATTTTGGGGTTAATGGAATTTAATGAGATTAAATTATGGAAATTGTTTTTATGACTTATTTAAGATATTTAATAAGTATTATGGCCACTAGATTTGTTTAAACATCATGTTTTGTACAAAAACGGCGAATTGTGCTTGCTAGATTTTCGGAAAAATGACTTTTTAAGTGAAATTGGGGTTTTTGTGAATTTTAACCTATTTTATTTTAAAATTAGTGTTCGTGAATGTGAAAATGAGTGTATTTGGGTTTTTCTCGATGATTTGGCGTTTGTACGCCGACGTCGAGGGTTTTTGGGTTGATTTGTGAAAACAACCATAGGTTTTGACCTATGTGGGATTCGTGCGTCGTTTTGGTCATGAGTCGGATTTTAATACGATACGGTGCGTTATGATATATAGGTACCCCATGTGGACTTCGAGACGACAAGCAAGCGCGTGGCGACGTCGGCACCGGCGAACGAGGACCAGGTGAGTAGATTTATATCTACGGGGAGAAGTCGGGTGGATGGCGTATAGCACCCCCGCAGTTCGTGGTGATGTATACGAATACGTATACACACATATATTGATTATATGTTGTTGAGATTATTGATGATAAGATGGATATTTGGTATTTTTGGATTGGTTTAGTGTAGTTGCGAAACCCTAGAGTAGTGGTCGCACTCACACACGCACACACGCACATACTTGCATACATTCTTTCTTTTATATGTGCGTATATGGGAGTATATATTTATGTGTTCACATGGGTATGGGACTATGTGTTCATATACTGGATTTGAGGATAGTATTTGGAATTTGAGATGAGTCGATGATATTGGGCTTGAGGCCAGAAGATCGGTGATGTGATTTGGTTCGTATTGAGATACGACATGATGTTTAGCAGGTCTTTTGACGTAGCAATTCTTACACCTGTATGCATACTTAGGCGGTATCAGTATTGTACTAGACGTAGGACATTGTCCCGGATCATGATATTTGATAAAGAAGATACCAGATGAATAGTGTGATTGAATGTGATATTAACCCGTACCCAGATTTGGGGATGCCGTACGACGGATTTACGTACGAGCTATATTTTGATGATTGATCCGCACTCTTGACTTGGGATGTCTGATTATAGATATGGTATCAGATATGATATTATTAAGGCGGGATCACCGACTAATATATATACCGGTATGTATATGTATCGACTCAGATGTTAGGCAGTTTCCTTACCTGTAGTCCAGCTGGTTAGCTTAGACCTTTAGTTTAGTTTAGTTGTTAGATTAGATTCGATTCTTACCTATTTCAAAAACTAACGAATCATGGGTATTTTAAAAGACAGCCCAAGGGATCCTACGGATATTTCAAAAGACGTATCTTTCCATAAAAACACCGTAGCCCCTATTTTCAAAACCCCATGATTCGTGTTATTTCAAAAGGCACCATTTGTAGGACTTATATTAGATTAATGCAGATTAGTTATAGTTGCGTCTAGTATTCAGCTCCCGCTCATTATTGTGGTTCGCTTCGCATCGCATGCTTATATTATGTTTCATACTCCATTATTGATATCATGCTGTTAGGACACCAGCACCATTACTGATGATGCGTATGTACCACGTACACTTACTTGCCGGCTCACACACATCTTCATCGGTAATTTCCATGTCACGTACACCTTAGAAAATATTATTGCTTGACATAGCCTGTTAGCCAATAGTTTAGACATTGTAGTTATTACCTGCTACTTCATGCATACTGTTATTCATTGTTATGCCGCATTCATGGATTCTCATGCATATATTCACTATTTTACGTGTTATTGAGGTTTTGGATTCGGATTCCATGAGATTTTCTGGATTTGGAGGAAAACCGCAAAAACATAAATAAACCTTTTCTCTCTTTTAAAATAAAAAGTGCGGTTTTCCCATGATGTATGAGTCGTCCACCATGAGTTTGCTGATGGATTTCGAGACCCGATTCGAGGAGTGGAGGAACCGTTTCGGGTACATGGTGGGCCCGGTGCGGTACCCTGGGGCAAGAGGAATGTGTTGTTGACGTTGAGCCCGGCAGGGGAGCACTACCGACCGGTGATATTACCCGACGCGTCGGATATCCGGAGGATACCGTCGTGGTCTTGAGATGGATGGTAGGGGCCGATCTGGATTGATGGCACCCTTGATATTGATTTTGAGATATTGAGGTACAGAGATTGTGATACAGAAATATCGAGATATTTGGACACTTGTTTTGTGTCGATGCTGGGCACTGTTTTATGCTGATTTCATTATGATACCTCATTTTAAAAATACAAAGGGAATCTCATTAAATTATGAAAACAGTTCTTCATTTACATGTATTCTGTTTTCATGCATTCATACCTCATTCATATGATATATTGCTACCTGAGGCACTGACACGGGCACATGAGATTACACTCGGGTTAGATATTTACCCTAGCCTTGTTATAGGCTGCTGGTTATATATTTTGAGGATATATTATGATCGTATGACCTAGGATTGCGTCATACATGCGATTTCTGTTCGTAGATGTTTTTCTATTCACGAGTTGGCAACTCACCCCCGTTGTGCCCCAGTTTCTTGCAGGTTTGCCGTACAGGTTTCATTACGGCTTGCGGGCATAGTTTCCTTCGGGTGATTTTCTAGTAGGTGGGTTTATTGGTATCGTACCCATCATATTACCTTGTATTATATGATTCAGTTGTATCTAGTAAATTCCATCAACCAAACATGTATTTATTTTTGAGATAGAGACCAGTGATGTTATTCTTTCGACCTTAGAGTCGCGCGTCTATTTCTGCAGATTTCTTGTGGTTTTGAGTTTCCTTTGAGTTTTTGATCCTCGCCGTTGGCGTTGTATATTATATTGCTTGTGTGGTTGTGACCGTCGATTGACGAAAAGCTAGCTCTCGCTTGGGGATGCCTTTTATTGATTTCGTATACTATTCATGTTGTATCTCGTTTGGGAGCCAGTATTTACAAGGGAGACTCTGCCGAAATTTTCAGAAAATACTTGATGTTTTTATAAAACCGCATAATTCGGCTTATGCTATTAAAACTTCTGGATTTAAATTGGTTTTCCTACTCTCTACTACTCTTCTTGGTTTGGATTTCTGGGTTTTCGGTTTACTTAGAATACGTACGCCTTGAGACGTTCGTAGTTTAAGTGTCGGTCATGTTCCGTACTTTCGGGTCGTGACAAAGTTGGTATCAAAGCGTTAGGTTTTACCTTCGGAGCGTAGGATGACCCTTGGTTGATGGAATAGGTGACTAAAGTAGAGTGACGTACCGTTGGTATGTTCCGCGGCATATTTACGATACGCTACTCCACTTAAGAAGCCTTAGGATGTACATTTCTTTGCTCAGTATTATATTCATTCCGATCTAGCGTCATCAGTACCAGTTATGGTTTTGCTGCCACGATTACGGGCAGGGAGAGCTACAGCTAGAGTTGCAGTCAGCACGAGCTCGTCACGAACGAGGACTGACCAGGGCGAAATTCCGGCAACACACGATTGCAGAGATGTGTCTTTTTACTGTGTTTCCGCGCCACGAGCGTTTGGCGGATCGCTTTTATGAGGTTACTCGGATGTGCTGATCGACACTAGAGGATTGAGCCAATGATAGAGGCCAGCCAGATTTTGATGACCGTTGGTGTGTTGCTTATTCATGATGATCGAGGTACTGTTCAGCGTGTAGACGAGCGAGCCAGTTAATGCTGCGAACGACGAGATATTGCCCCAGATGCTGGAATTAGTGCAGAACGAGTTGTACTAAGAGATGATAGAAGGTCGCTAGTCATCGAGGATGAATGACTAGGACATGTGGATCGTTCGCCTACCCCGATGCGAGGTCAACAGATAGATTGATTCCAGCTAGAGACGACTTCACGCGGAGACGTTGGGAGTCGATAGAGACGATCGAATGTCAGAAACCTATTATTCCAAGTTTAAAGTAGTCGGAAAGACATGCAGGCAATTCTATGGTCCCTCTAGAAGAATGAAACCCTAACTCGACTTAATGACCATGTGAAAGCCTTTGAACTTTCGGGTTTGCGGCAGTTCTATGGCGCCATTAGTGAGGCTTGGGTTTGCCCTTCTACGGCTGGACCACCGATGCTGTGGTATGTACTCGATACTATTATACTGTACCCAAGATGTTGAGCTCTTGGGGGATTATGAGGTTTTGACGACTTGATTGGATGGCTCGACTTAATTCGGATGCTAGGTGGTGAGATGCATTTCTTGGGAGACTCCCGATACGAGGATAGCCGTTGGAGCTCAGTCCATGCAGCCACGACGAGACGACTCCGAAGCGGTCGACCTTAGAGAAAAGTGGAGTAAGCGGTGCGTACGAGATCTTGATAAGATGACGTTCTACTCCGCCGACATCAGAGATGCGATACGCATGCCGAGGCATTGTACTTGGTTATACCTTCCAGAAGGAGTCGCGATGAGTATGCAGCTGTTCCGGAACAAGAAGCAGATATAGTAAAGGACGATGACTCCCGGACAGTTGGCAGAGATGAGACTGGAAGAGACCTTGAGTAGGATTCCTTTCAGGACAATGCTGCAATAATATTTGCACCCAGGATCAGATGTGTCACGTGCATTTAGAGAGCCAGAGACCGACTCCAGTGACATGTTGCTTTACGAGTGGTCGTGCGGATTGACTGAGAGATGACCAGAGAAGTGCCAAAACGGAATCGTCCCCGTTAGCACACCTGACAGGGCCGATGAGCCGGTGGATCGTGAGATTGGTAATCCACAAGGAAGACTTGAAACCAGGAGCGGTCATGTTACGCACACCAGCAGGCCAGAGTTCAGGATCGTCGATGAGACATGCTATGAGTGACCACGACAGTTGGCCAGAGATTCTTGGAGGATGCGCTTGAGCGGGACTATTCCGCCATACTTGTTTTCAGTATTGTTGGGCGATTTATTCGCTTGATTTGATTTTGATGATTGGGTTTCATGATATGTGTTTTCATGCACCATGGTTGTACTTACTGAGTATTTACGATTTTTGCACAGTTGTTGCACTTGATATCGTTTTCGTGCTTGGTTTCACATGTTTGTGATTTTACGGTTTTAGACATTTGAGTTGATTTTGTGCGTATATACGCATTTGGTTTTTGCACGCGGTATAGTTCAAGTATGCTTGCAGTGCAGTGTTACGTATGTTGTGCACTTAGATGCACTGGACTTCGATTTCGATTGGGAAACTCGATATTGTTTTGTGCACCTTGTGCACCAGATTGGATTTTAGCGCATGTTGGGAGCATGTTATGAGATGCGATTTGGTGCACACCAGATGCACTAAATCGAGATTCTTCGTGCATGAGACGCACCTGTTTTTGCTGTCAGGCACACACTTGGCCAGGACAGATGTTTCGTGCACACCCGATGCACTTAGATGTTGTTTCTGTGCACAGGTATGGCACATATATGGATTTTGATTTTCATGCGCACAAGACGCGCGTAGTATTCATACGCGTATTTTGGGATTGATTTTTCTTATAGAGCAGTACGTTTTTATGATATTGCTATGTGTTTTCGTACTAAGCAGGACTAGTCAGAGGACAGTACCTGAATATATTTTACATGTATAGTTTCGAGTTATATCATATTGGTTTTGCTTTGGATTTGGTATTGATGTCTTCCCCATGACTCCGATGAATGCGGGATGCTTGACGGAGATCTGATTTGAGTTATATGCTCATTTTTCATGCGCATGCGTTGCGCTACGATTTGTTTTATGTATTTATGATTTCGGAGCCCCGGCGATTTGATGGTTTTGGCTGAAATATTTTAGTATTTGGGAAAAGTTTTAATTTAAATTCGGGGACCGAATTTCTTTAAGGGGGGAAGATTGTAACGTTTTGAAAATTGTTTCGGTGAAATTTCGAAAAAACGGTAAAATAAGGGGGTTTTCTGTAAAAAGTCAAAATGCAAATATCTTTATTATAAAATTAAATATATATATTCTAGCTATTTAATTACTAGTATTTGGTGTTTATTGAGCCACTGGTGAAATTTCAAATTTTCTGAAAAAAATATTATTTTAATATTATTTTAAACCGGTAAGAAAATACATTAAATTAGCGATAAATACAAATTTAAATGGGCTAATTTTAATCTTTAAAATCATGTTAATTAAAATCTAGTTGTAATATAAATTTTTAGTATTTTATTTCAAGTTTTAATGGGTTTTTATTATGGAGAACAAAAAAATAATTAATTTAAGCTAAAACTTGCAATTTTGAGCTTGTGGGGGGTCTTTTTGCATGGAATTCTTTTTGTAATTACTCACACACACCCTCACCACTCCATGGCCGAGCCCACCATCAGCAACCCACTTCTCCCCCTTAAAAAATTTCTCCATCTCATTTGTATGGGTGAAATAGAGTTTATAGGTGTAGGTTAAGATGTATTGTTTTGGAGGCTCATTGTACCTTGATTTGAGGGGGGTTGACTTGACCAATTGTGCACAACACCCACACCATTCCCCCCATCACCCCATGGCCGAAATTCTGCAGCCCTTCCCCCTTCACTTTCCTCTTTTCATTTCCTTCAATTTTAATCAAAAAAATTGCTTCAAAATCCAATTTAAATCTCACAAATTGATTTCCATTCTTCATCCCATTCTCCTTAACTTTTATCACTTGGATCATGGTGTTATGAAGCCATCATTGGAGGCAAATTCTTCTTGCTAGATCACTAGATTTTAAGGTATAATTTCTACCCATTTAAATTCTTATGTTTAGATTTATTTAATTGAGTTGTTTTAATGTTAATTTTAGTGCTATTTGCATACTAGTTTTTTTTTTTAAAAGTTTATGGCTTGAGTTGAATTAGGGTTTTGTTGTGGAAATGTGTTATGATAAATTGTGCATGGTTTTGTATTGTGGATTAACATCTTAAGTTTTATAGAAAGCTAATTTAGTTGTTAATTCCAAACCATTACTTATAAAATGCCCTAATTAAGTTATTTTGCTAACTAGAGTTTTGGAAAATTATTAAATGCTTTAGATTAAATTATAATTATGGTTTCATGTAATTATAGATAATATATTGAGTGGTTTAATGCTTTTAGTTCATGAAAATCCTAGCTAAATTGTTGTTTGTGCATTTTTACTATAAATTGTTAAAAAATTGGGTATTTTGTAAACTAGAATTTTGGGGTTAATGGAATTTAATGAGATTAAATTATGGAAATTGTTTTTATGACTTATTTAAGATATTTAATAAGTATTATGGCCACTAGATTTGTTTAAACATCATGTTTTGTACAAAAACGGCGAATTGTGCTTGCTAGATTTTCGGAAAAATAACTTTTTAAGTGAAATTGGGGTTTTTGTGAATTTTAACCTATTTTATATTAAAATTAGTGTTCGTGAATGTGAAAATGAGTGTATTTGGGTTTTTCTCGATGATTTGGCGTTTGTATGCCGACGTCGAGGGTTTTTGGGTTGATTTGTGAAAGCAACCATAGGTTTTGACCTATGTGGGATTCGTGCGTCGTTTTGGTCATGAGTCGGATTTTAATACGATACGGTGCGTTATGATATGTAGGTACCCCGTGTGGACTTCGAGACGACAAGCAAGCGCGTGGCGACGTCGGCACCGGCGAACGAGGACCAGGTGAGTAGATTTATATCTACGGGGAGAAGTCGGGTGGATGGCGTATAGCACCCCCGCAGTTCGTGGTGATGTATACGAATACGTATACACACATATATTGATTATATGTTGTTGAGATTATTGATGATAAGATGGATATTTGGTATTTTTGGATTGGTTTAGTGTAGTTGCGAAACCCTAGAGTAGTGGTCGCACTCACACACGCACACACGCACATACTTGCATACATTCTTTCTTTTATATGTGCGTATATGGGAGTATATATTTATGTGTTCACATGGGTATGGGACTATGTGTTCATATACTGGATTTGAGGATAGTATTTGGAATTTGAGATGAGTCGATGATATTGGGCTTGAGGCCAGAAGATCGGTGATGTGATTTGGTTCGTATTGAGATACGACATGATGTTTAGCGGGTCTTTTGAAGTAGCAATTCTTACACCTGTATGCATACTTAGGCGGTATCAGTATTGTACTAGACGTAGGACATTGTCCCGGATCATGATATTTGATAAAGAAGATACCAGATGAATAGTGTGATTGAATGTGATATTAACCCGTACCCAGATTTGGGGATGCCGTACGACGGATATACGTACGAGCTATATTTTGATGATTGATCCGCACTCTTGACTTGGGATGTCTGATTATAGATATGGTATCAGATATGATATTATTGAGGCGGGATCACCGACAAATATATATACCGGTATGTATATGTATCGACTCAGATGTTAGGCAGTTTCCTTACCTGTAGTCCAGCTGGTTAGCTTAGACCTTTAGTTTAGTTTAGTTGTTAGATTAGATTCGATTCTTATCTATTTCAAAAACTAACGAATCATGGGTATTTTAAAAGACAGCCCAAGGGATCCTACGAATATTTCAAAAGACGTATCTTTCCATAAAAACACCGTAGCCCCTATTTTCAAAACCCTATGATTCGTGTTATTTCAAAAGGCACCATTTGTAGGACTTATATTAGATTAATGAAGATTAGTTATAGTTGCGTCTAGTATTCAGCTCCCGCTCATTATTGTGGTTCGCTTCGCATCGCATGCTTATATTATGTTTCATACTCCATTATTGATATCATGCTGTTAGGACACCAGCACCATTACTGATGATGCGTATGTACCACGTACACTTACTTGCCGGCTCACACACATCTTCATCGGTAATTTCCATGTCACGTACACCTTAGAAAATATTATTGCTTGACATAGCCTGTTAGCTAATAGTTTAGACATTGTAGTTATTACCTGCTACTTCATGCATACTGTTATTCATTGTTATGCCGCATTCATGGATTCTCATGCATATATTCACTATTTTACGTGTTATTGAGGTTTTGGATTCGGATTCCATGAGATTTTCTGGATTTGGAGGAAAACCGCAAAAACATAAATAAACCTTTTCTCTCTTTTAAAATAAAAAGTGCGGTTTTCCCATGATGTATGAGTCGTCCACCATGAGTTTGCTGATGGATTTCGAGACCCGATTCGAAGAGTGGAGGAACCGTTTCGGGTACATGGTGGGCCCGGTGCGGTACCCTGGGGCAAGAGGAATGTGTTGTTGACGTTGAGCCCGGCAGGGGAGCACTACCGACCGGTGATATTACCCGACGCGTCGGATATCCGGAGGATACCGTCGTGGTCTTGAGATGGATGGTAGGGGCCGATCTGGATTGATGGCACCCTAGATATTGATTTTGAGATATTGAGGTACAGAGATTGTGATACAGAAATATCGAGATATTTGGACACTTGTTTTGTGTCGATGCTGGGCACTGTTTTATGCTGATTTCATTATGATACCTCATTTTAAAAATACAAAGGGAATCTCATTAAATTATGAAAACAGTTCTTCATTTACATGTATTCTGTTTTCATGCATTCATACCTCATTCATATGATATATTGCTACCTGAGGCACTGACACGGGCACATGAGATTACACTCGGGTTAGATATTTACCCTAGCCTTGTTATAGGCTGCTGGTTATATATTTTGAGGATATATTATGATCGTATGACCTAGGATTGCGTCATACATGCGATTTCTGTTCGTAGATGTTTTTCTATTCACGAGTTGGCAACTCACCCCCGTTGTGCCCCAGTTTCTTGCAGGTTTGCCGTACAGGTTTCATTACGGCTTGCGGGCATAGTTTCCTTCGGGTGATTTGCTAGTAGGTGGGTTTATTGGTATCGTACCCATCATATTACCTTGTATTATATGATTCAGTTGTATCTAATAAATTCCATCAACCAAACATGTATTTATTTTTTAGATAGAGACCAGTGATGTTATTCTTTCGACCTTAGAGTCGCGCGTCTATTTCTGCAGATTTCTTGTGGTTTTGAGTTTCCTTTGAGTTTTTGATCCTCGCCGTTGGCGTTGTATATTATATTGCTTGTGTGGTTGTGACCGTCGATTGACGAAGAGCTAGCTCCCGCTTGGGGATGCATTTTATTGATTTCGTATACTATTCATGTTGTATCCCGTTTGGGAGCCAGTATTTACAAAGGAGACTCTGCCGAAATTTTCAGAAAATACTTGATGTTTTTAAAAAACCGCATAATTCGGCTTATGCTATTAAAACTTCTGGATTTAAATTGGTTTTCCTACTTTCTACTACTCTTCTTGGTTTGGATTTCTGGGTTTTCGGCTTACATAGAATACGTGCGCCTTGAGACGTTTGTAGTTTAAGTGCCGGTCATGTTCCGTACTTTCGGGTCGTGACATTACCTAACCTAATGGTGCAGACGGGACATCGAGGCGAATGCGGATGGCATAAGCGTACGTTATATTTATCTGTGATGTTTAGGTGGACTTAAATGATGGGACTTCATTAATGTGATTAATGAAAGAAAATAAACCTAAAAGATGTTGTGGAATCGAATTTCAAAAATAAAAACAGGTAGCTACAGTTCTTGCTTTGCATCGCGGTGTTTCTTGTAGAACATCCTGCACCTTATTCGATAAGGAAAGGACCGAGATCCCTTCACCGGGAGTGACTCCTTTAGCAATAACTGGCAGATGCTACAACCCTCTGTTTATCTTTTGATAGCTTCTATAGTTTTTGCTTTGCACAGTGGTATATATGATATATCCTGCACCTTATTCAATGAGGAAAGGGCCGACGATCCCTTCACCGGGAGTGACCCCTTTAGCAAAACTAGAAAAGCCTCAAAAACACTCCATTTAAAAACCATTTGATTCCGCAACGAGATCAAGTTCAAAGCGTTAAAGGTTTTCTTAAAAACCATCCGCAACCCTCCGTCATTTTAGGAAGTAGAGTACTTAGTATTCGTGCTGTGTTTGTTGACCATAGTCAAGGCACAGTGTACGGTAGCTAAGTGATGTCTTCCTACACCGCATATGATGCGATTAGTTAGGACAGTCGCGTGACTTTGTTGACCTTAGTTAAGGGTCATGTGGCTGGGTCTAATTAATCACGAAATGACGGGTAGAACTTGACTAGTGCTTATGATTTGTTGACCATAGTTAAGGTCATAAGTGCTAGGGGTAAAAACCAGTATCGAGAGTTTCAAGTGTTGAAATTTGCAATGAGATTGCATACCTTCTATATGATAGTTGGATCCCGATACCCACTGGGAGTAATTGTTACTCCTGGGAGAGTTTTGCACTTTGCAATTAGCCGATCAAGTAGGTGTCTAGAAAGGTGTCAACGGGGTTACGCCCCTGGGAAAACGACGTTTATTCTAATTAGGTTCGTGCGAAAGCACGGGGAACCTCCCTCAAAGTACCGACACTGGCCTGGCTGAAAGATTGGCGAACTTGTAGAGTGTAATTAATCCCGGCTAGTCTTTCCTTTTAAGGTTTGTAGGAAGATTTGATAAAAACAGTGGGAGCCATCCTGATTAGATAAAATATATAACCAATCTAATCTTGCAAGAGTGCACGCAGAGTGTTTTCTTCTCTCTCTCTCCAGGTAGCGACCATATCACGCCTTAATCAAGATAATAATATGGATGTATTGACCGAACCTGCTTGTTATACTGAGCTGGTGAACGTTGGTCCCGCTCCAACTTATAATTGTTATAAGACCGAGCAGGAAATAGGGGAATACCTGGATTCCCATGCCGCCCAAACGAAGAAAGTGCATATGATGCATCTCCTTCGGGTATGTTCATTATATAGAACTGTTTCTCAGTGTCCTCTACGTCCTAGGTATTAGATACTGGATCAGGATCCCGCAAATGTAATCCGTTACATGGGCTACAGAAAGGTAGATAACTGAGAACGGGTGATAAGTTTCATGAGACAGAAAACGGTGCAAGTGTTGCAGCCAAGTCTGTTGGTCACTGTCACCCTGTATTACAAATACATTGATTCTGAACAAATGCTATTAGATACCGAACCTGATATACAAAATCATATCAGTCTCTTTATTAGTAAAGAAAGGATATAATTTTGTATTGTTAAATATTGTTTTGAACATTTCAAAAGTTGATCGGTTCAGGCACGTTATCTAAAAGCATTGATGTTCTAAATCAAACTACAGTTCCTAGCATACAGAACACACACAGGAGGAAGAGTTCAGATATGAACGATTCCTTCTTGAGGTATTGTAGACTAGGTCATATCAATGTGACCCGACTAGCTTAAGTTGCATTTTAGATGCATATTTAAATCAGTTTGAATTTACATCTTGTGAAACTTGCCAGTCATGTCACAAAGATTAGATGACCATAGCTCTGATTATTGGAAACAGAGAAAGAGTTAGTGAACTCTTGGGACTGATACATAGTGATGTATGTAAGGTCCCCTGTCTACATATGCCAAGACCGGTTCCTTGTACTTCATTACATTCTCTGATGATCTCTCAAGATTCAGTCATATGTTCCTGTTGAAACATAAGTCCGAAGCTTTTGAGATATTCACAGAATATAAGTTAGAAGTAGAGAACCAAAATACGGGTATAAGTATTATGTCCTATGATAAGATCAGGGAGGAGAATACTTGTGCATGGAATTCTTGGACTATTCTAAAGGAGAATGAGATTCTCTCTCGATGTTACTCCTCTGAATACACCACATCACAACGGTGTATCGGGGCGGAGCAATCGCACCCTATATGATATAGTGCGCTCTATGATGAGTACTACTGAGTTACCTATTTCCTTTTGGAGGTTATGCACTTAAGAAGCTGCAAACCTATTGAATTAGGTTCGAATCAAATCAGTGCCTACTACTCCATATAAGATATGGTATGGGAAGAGCCTGTCTCTTAAGTAACTTAAGATTTGGGATTGTCCGGCCTATGTCAAAAGCAAAATCCGGACAAGATCGAGGCAAGGTCAGTTATGTAGAACTGGAAAGGTTCCAGCTATACAAACTGCAGTTGATGATTTGACAGAACCAAAGGATTCAATAGTCCCCAACGTGTTAGTGTATATGCCCTAGAGGCCATTACTGTATCATACTAGCATGTATATTACTTGATGGAAGCTTGGGATATTCACAGTTGTACAGACAATCTTGCTCAATATAGTAGTATGCTACTTGGTTTGTCTCTGCTTTAATGTGTACATGTGTGTTTATTTATTATATCACCTATACGCATTAGTAGAGCCCTTAGGATCTTTGCTTGATTACCGGCGTTGTGATGGCGATCACACTCGTGGGGGCTGGGTAATCTACAAGCACATCCTTATACACGTCCCTAGTCGTGGGAGTACCGAGATAGGGCATCGATACTCCGGAGTAGACTAGCGTATGCGCTTCTCATCCCAGCACGGGAGACGGTCTGTCCCACAGCCGTCGGTACGTCGTACTTGAGATAGTATGCGGGTGCTCGTTAGGTTACGAGTACACTGGACAGGACTCGTCGGGAACTGATGGTTGGTATTATACCTATCGTCAGTTATCAGTTCCCAGGTGACATGAGTACAGCTTAGTCCGCTGACTTGACACTGTCACTTCGCCTCGAGTGTGTTCCCACTGTTCTTTGATTACTACCCTACCACGGCTCTACTGAGTCGTGCAAACAGGTAGTAGTTGGGAGCAGTCCCGAAGCACTTGGAGGCAGTGACGGTTAGACAGGATTCGTCTCTCCCGGTATTGGGGGTTGACATCGCGCTGTGTCTAGGAGAGCCATTACATGAGTAGTCCCTGGCCAGGGCAAGCGAGATATACTGGTAGGTTCCAGTGTTATCTCAGGGTGTTATGGGCTTCACTCCGACACGACTTGTACCGCTATTAGGGGTCTGACGCTTGCCGTCCCCCTAGGCCCGACATGCGATGTATCAGACGAACAGACCGGACTGTACGGAGATTGTCACATACAGACTCAGTAGGAGTTCGGATGGGTTTACCTCATCGGCCTTCTTATCGACATCTACCTGGGGACCGTTACGTACAGCTAGTGCCGCTTGCGGTCTGTGGTTAAACCCACTGCCAGCGTAGTGTCGAGTCTTTAGAGTCCCACACAGAGAGTTTCCCTGCGCTGAGCGAAACGTGTAGAGGCCGTATGGTTTTACGGCAGGGCTGCGATCACTTACGTACACTTGTGTGCGTATGATGTTCGGGCAGGCAGTACTAGTGGGCTTTGGTTTAAGCCAGATCCTAGTATTGCACGGATGGATTTGTTTTGTCTTCTGCGGATCCGCATTCTACGGAATACGGATGCAGGTGTGTATGCACAGTTCTCTGGAGCGATGAAGGAGGAGGTGCCTCATTAGGGTTTTGGCAGATGGTTCGGCCAAAACCGCTATGTGACAGGCTCATTAGGGTTTTGACAGTTGATTCGGTCAAAACCACATTGAGGCGGACTCATTAGGGTTTCGACAGTTCGTTTGGTCAAAACCGTAATGAGCCGGGGACATTATTTACTAATCCTTTCATTGATAATTTTGTTATGGATAATTACATTGACCATTTGACCATCTTGACTTTGTTGACCTTTTGACCAAAGTTGACTTGGATCTTCTTAGAAAATCTAAAGTATTCTTTGGTTTTCTTTTTATTTAGTTATGATAATGGTCATGTCATTTGTAGCCATCACCTTTATCTTGATTGGATTGGTAATGATAATGTTTGTGCATTATTGCAACCATGGTTAGCTTTTCTCTTGGTTAAGCTTTTCATTTGCTTATTCTCATTCTCTCTCTTGAAATGAGAAGCTCCATGGTTGCTAGAAAATCTCCTTCTTCTTCCTCCTCTTGATTTCTCCTTTGATCTCATGTGTTGAGAGAAAAAGGATTCTACTTGACAAACACATCCATACATATTCTCTACACAACCTAGGGCTTCTAGATTAGCAATCTCCTTGCCCTAGTTACCTCGGCTTGAGGTGGAGCTCGGTGTACATCTCTCGGGTGGATCGTCTTCGACTCAAGGAGGCCGCGGAGGTGACCGAAGTCCGGATCAACCTTTGAGCAAGCAATGAGAAGAACAACAAGAAGAGAAGAACATCAAAGAGGAACAACAACAAGAAGTGAAGGAGTTCAAGTTGAGGTATAACCACTTTGCCGAGTAGCTAACTCTCCTTTGCAAGTATGCTAGTTTAGTTTAGTAAAGATCCGGCTTTTACGGTCCATGTTACAAAGTTTAGAAAAATTTTGATTTACCGTTTCCGCAACCCCGAAAGTACGTGGAGAGGTAACGTGGACCTAACACAACGAACGTCAGCCTCTCCGCCGATCTAGCAGGGTTCCTCATCCGCCTGAGAGATACTTTGGTTTCTCGATGACAGTGGGAGCGAGGAATGCATCATGAGATGATGACCCAACTAGTTTCGAGCAGGCCATCAAGAGTGGGGACTCTGTAAGAATGGCTGGATGCTTAGCGATCTGAGATGGAATCCATGTACACCAACAAAGTATGGACTTTGGATGCTATATCTGAAAGGTTATATCCCCATCAGGAGCAAGTATATCTTGAGAAGATTACTTGGTGTAGATGGAAAAGTTGAGACTTTCAAAGCTAGACTTGTTAAAGGTTTTCGTCATCGACCAGGCGTGGAAAATGATGAAACCTTTTCCAGTGGCTATGCTTAAGTCCATCCGGATCCTACTTGCCATTGCTACATACCATGACTACGATATCTGGTGGTTGGGTGCCATGACTGCTTTTCTAAATAATGATTTAGAAGAGAACGTCTATAAGATCACAGCCAGAGGGCTTCGTAAACAGTGGGAGCAGCGGAAACGTGTGCAAGTTGCTTTACAGAATAAAGCATGCATCACGGAGTTGGAACGTCTGTTTTGATATGGTAGTCAAAGTGTTTGACTTCATCAAAATGGTAGATGAACCTTGTATATACAAAACGGTAGTAGAGAGTAAGGTGGTCATCCTCGTATTGTACGTGGACAACATACTCTTGATAGGAAAAGAGTTTCCTATACTACACACGGTCAATCTCCTCTTATCATAAGGATTCTCCAATAGGATAAAGGTGATACCTCCTAAATCCTGGGATTTGGATCTATGAGATAGATCTAAATGGATGTTAGGCTTCTCACTAGGTTTAGTGAGATGGTATCAATCGATCCTGGGGAGAATCACTGGAAAAAGTTCCAGGGTGATAAGGATGACTGAATGTCAGTCGCAGGCATTGTCTTTACCCTTAGTAGATGGACGGTATGTTGGAAGAGTTCCAAGCTAGATACCGTGGCAAACTAGACGATAAAGGCTGGTAACATCGCTATTAAAGATACTACCAAATAGGAAGTTTGGGTGTATATTGGTTCATGAGATGAACTAGGTTCCTACCATTGTGTGACAATGGAAGTGTGGCTTTGGCCCAGGAACCCTGGTCCCATCAGTGACCCAGACATATTCTGAGGCAGCATCACCTGATCATGGAGATAGTTGATCTCCAGGGTGATCGAGGTTAGGAGAGTAGACTCAGAGGACAACACGGCAGATCCACTCACAAAAGCCTTTTCCTAAAGAGAAACTTTTAAGGGATGGTTGAGTATTAGATACTGCAACCACTGCTACAGATGTCCCTAGTGCAAGTGGGAGATTGTTAGTTATATGTATGCCCTAGAGGCCATTACTGTACATAGGATGTATATTGTAGTGGATGCTGGGACATATATAGGTAGGACTTTCTTGCTCGACATGATAGTACGCTATCTGGTTGCTCTTTATCTTAACATGTATACTTTCAGTCTCTCTATTACGTGTTGATAAATCCCTTAGGATGTGTACTCGACTTCCAGGACTATGATGTAGATCATACTAGCGGGGCCTGGGTAGTCCATGAGTACATCCTTCAATGTTCCTAGTCGTAGGAATATCGAGACGGGGCATCGATATTCCAGAGTTGACTAGCGTATATCTTCTCGATCCATGTGATGAGCGATGGATGATCCCATATCCATTGGTGTTTGACATCAGAGATGGTATGCGGGTGCTCAGTGGAGACTGGGTACACTGAACGGACTCGCCGAGAACTCCCAGATGGTATTATACATCACATCAGATGGCAGTTCTCTGGTGACACTGGTACAGCTTAGTCTGTTGACCCGAGATCGTCATAGAGTCTTATGTGTCTCCCACTGTGCTTTCATTTCCACCCTACCACAGCTCTACTGAGTCATGCAAACAGGTGGTTTTTGTTGGAGATAGTGCCCTCAGAGTCAATTATTGGATCACAGGCACGTGATTGCAATGATTGAGGGAGGACCTATTCCGGTAGGACAGTCTTACTCAAGATGATAGTATGCTATCTGGTTTACCTTTATCATCGTGTACTGCTTTAGGTGACCTGACAGGTCACTATTGCACGTTGATAGAGCCCCTAGGATTCTTGCTTGACAGCCAGCAGTATAAGAGCGATCATATACGTGGGAGCTGGTAGTCTATAATCACATCCTTAAAAGGTCCCTAGTCGTGGGAGTTTCGAGACAGGGCATCGATACTCCATAGTAGACTAGTGTATACAGTCGAGACCCCGACGAGGGGCAGTGGACGGTCTCACAAGCCACTGGTGTCAGTTGGTTCACCTAAGATGTATACAGGTGCTCATTGGGTTATGAGTACACCGGACAGGACTCGCCGGGAATATGCTAGTTGGTCTTATACCTGACGTCAGATGGCAGTTCCCTGGTGACATGTGTACAGGTTAGTTCATCGACCTGAGGATCGTCATTTGTCTCATGTGAGTTCCCACTGTACTTTGATTACTACCCTGCCACGCTCAAAGGAGACGTGCAAACAGGTTTTAGTTGGGTACAGTCCCGAGCCATATGGAGGCAGTGAGCGGATCTTCAGGGGTTCGTCTCTCCCGGTATTGGGGGTGAGGTCGCGCTGTGTCTAGGAGAGCCATTACACGAAGTCCTTGGCCAAGGCAGGAGATTTACTGGTAGGTATTCCAGTAGTATCTCAGGGTGTTCTGGGCTACACTCCGACACGACTTGTACCGCTTTTGGGGGTCTGACTTTTACCAACCCCCTAGGCCCGCCATGCGATGCTCATAGACGAACGGACCGGACTGTACGGATATTGTCACTGACAGGCTCAGTAGGGTGTCAGGATGAGTTCGCCCATCGACGTCCCTTTTGGTCAATAGCTGGTGGCCCGTCACGTATGGCTAATACCTCTGACGTGCTAGTGGTTAAATCCACAGCCATAGTATTGACGAGTCTTTAGAGTCCCCAACATTCAGTTACTCAAGTTTCGGGCGAAACGCTGTAGAGGCCATATGGAGATATGGCAGGGTTCGATCAGATACGTGCGGTATTGCACGGATCAAGATCGGACGGTTAGTACTAGAGGCCGTATGGATATATGGCAGGGTTCGATCAGATACGTGCGGTATTGCACGGATCAGGATCGGACGGATAATACTAGCAGGCTTTGGTTTAAGCCGAATGCTAGTATAGTACAGTGTAGATTTTGTCTCATTGGATTTGTATTTCGGTCGAAATACAGATGCGGGTGTGTATACACAGTATCGTGGTTTTCCTGTAATTTATTACGGGACCAGTTTTCTGGAGTTTCCAGTTTGCTTTCTGTTTCGGCCATATTTCTTTGTATCTTTCCTTGGCTGAAGATTGGTGGAGGAGGGCTTATTTGCATTTGTGTAAATAAGCAATTTGGAGGGTGGTCTTTGCATACTTTTGTATCATGATGGTTTCATGATGGAGCCCCATCCCTTGACCTTCCATGGTTCTTGATTGCTTGACCTTTTGTAGCAATCATGGTTGTTGATTAGTTGATGGAGTGTGGTTTTGCTAGTGATGATGATTCTTGCATGATGACCATTTCTCTCACTTGCATTATTCTTGTGGCTATCTTTTTTGATGCTCTCTCTCTCATTCTCTCCACTCCCATGTATGCATGGCCGGCCACATGAGGTGGGGCTGTCCCAAAATGTTTGGTGTGGGATTTTTGTTCTTCTAGCTTTGTAAAATCCCACAAGTTCAATCTTCACAAGCTCACTTCATTTCCTCCACCAAATGGCAACCTCCATGAACCCCATGAGACACATAGTTCTCTACACGATTCTACAGCAAACCCTGGGCACGTCGGCTCGCCAACTTCGTGCCCGAGTTGCCTCGGTCCAGAGGTGGGAGCCCGTAAAAGAAGCAGGCGACGTGGTGCCGTTCCGGCGACTTGGTGGAGACCGGAGATTCCGCGGGGAGATCGGGACGGCGACGAGAAGACCGGAGGACTCGGATCACTCGGTATATTTCTCTACTCCCTCTACAGATAGCTAGGACTAGATTAATAGCACGATCCAGGTTCATAGTGCGCGGTGGTGCCGGTTTACAGTTTTGTAAAGTTTAAAGAAAACCATCGCTTCCGCATTCCGGCGTCGGATTGACGGCCGGGGCGCCGCCGTGCACTTACAGTGGTATCAGAGCCTCGCCATTAACCTAGTCTAGCTTTGGCTAATGTGTTATACATTTTCGATCGAACAAAAATCCCAAAACCGAGTTTTCATGTACAATCAGTTTCTGTCGAAATTTGTATGTCTCCAAAAATTTTTCAGGGTGTTGCAGAATGATGTGCAGAGAATCCTAAGAACACTGTAAAATTTTGGTGACATGATCTCTCCATACAACCGCGGAACCGCGGCCATAACCCCTCTTTGGCCGCGGTTCCGCCGCAGGAATTTAGCTTCACTTCACCAATTTTTTTGTAGTGGGCTTTTGGGCTAAAAATAGGGGTTTTGGTATACTTTTTTTTGGGCCTAGAATTTCTGTGAGTGCTACAGTATTGCTTGGGGGCCCACTTGGTAATATTTAATCGATCGGATATTTTAAACACATTTGTTCACAGTATTTACATTATATCTGCGACCGTGAATGTCACTTGATCGGTAAATCCTGTCTAACTGCTATAGCCCGGTTAGACGGATTTGTGAACGTGACTTTCACGTTGATGTTCTGTGTTATGCTGTGATGTTGCGGATTGGTCGTGGGGGATAGCCTGGATGCAATGGTAGTACATATTTGGTTGTATTATGTACATTTGATATTGCGGGACGAGCGTCCGACATGTGGACTGCCGTCACTGCCTGTTTGTATTATTATTTTGGGGCACGACTAGGTTAAGGTCGATGTACCCGTTGTATGTATATTTTACTTTCTATACTAGGATTACCCCAAGGTGGGGTGCACGGATAGCCGGGTTCTAGAGGGAAACAAGCCCACATCTCATGGCATTGACATGGAGGGGGCTTCACTCTAGAATTGGCGGGCTATTTGCCGCACTCGTAGGGGGTACAGGTTGACCCAGGAGGGGTGCCCAAGTTACCGGATTCCGTGAAGTGCCGGGTGGTCCATTCACGTTGCTAAAGGGGGCTGCCTCGCTTCAGGTTTTGGCGGGTAACTTGCCGCGCCCATAGGGGTCTAGGATTTCATTGCACAGGCTATCCACACGACCAGGGGAACATCGGGTTTCAGTAGCGGCTCTGTGAAACCCGGGGATCCCAGATATCTGTATTGTTCTATGATGCTGTACATTTCTGTGATGTTGCATTTTATCACGCCTTGAGCGAAATATTATATATTGATATATATACTAGTAGATGTTGTATATGTTTTGCATCCGTACTAGTCCAATCCCCGCTCTGTCGTTAGTTAGCTAACCTAACGGGTAATGACGGGACCCAGTGGCGAATGCGGATGGCATATACGTACATCATTATTTTCGTTCTTTATTGGTGTGATCAATTGATGGGACTGCATTGATTCGGATCAATGCAAGTTAAAAACAAACCTATTCTGATGTTGTTGGAACACTTTTCAAAAAGCTGTTATTGCAAGGACGTTTACTTTTGTTTTGCACCGTGGTATTCAGTTGGAATATCCTGCTCCTCAGTCGACGAGGCAAGGGCCGAGATCCCTTCACCTGGAGTGACCCCTTGGACAAAAAGTTTGCGTCAGGGCAATAACTTCACTATAGCCGATTACTTTTGCTTTGCACCGTGGTATTCAGTTGGAATATCCTGCACCTCATTCTACGGGGAAAGAGCCGAGATCCCTTCGCCGGGAGTGACCTCTTTAGCGAAGGTTTTCGTCACTATATTTTTAAAAGCTATCTGGTTCCTTCAACGATATCAAGTTCATTACGTTAAAGGTTTTCGCCAGAAACCATTCGTAGCCCTCCATCATTTCAGTTAAATATTCGGAAGTATTCAAGCTATGTATTTTGACCTCACGCCAAGGCATAGTGATTGGTAGCTTCTGGGTATTTATCTGTTGCATAGATAGATGCGTTGGTTTGGGACAGTCGTACTACTATTTTGTCCTACGTCAAGGGTATGTACGGGTGGGTTCAAATCAACCTGGATAATGATGGGCAGAACTTGACATGTGACTTATGATATTTTGACCTCACGCCAAGGTCATAAGAGCATGGGGCAAAAATCACATCGGGGGTTTCTAAAGAAACTGAAACTTGCCAGATATGCGCATACCTTCTGGAGTGTGATGACGTGAGCGGATTCCGTCACGTTATCATGCGATGATAGTTGGATCCCGATTCCCACTGATGAGTTAGTTTACTCCTCGGGTGACCCCGACTAATTCTTCTTTCAGGTTTGGAAGAGAATTTGAGGTTACAGTGGGAGGTTTCCAGATTAGATAAATTGGTAACCATTCTGATCTAGGTTAGAGTGCACGCTGAATGTTTCTTTTCTCTCTCTCTTTGGCAGCGACCATTGACCTGACCCTAAGACTATGACTCAGTGACCAAAATTGACCGAACCTTCTTAAACACTGGCTTTTGGATTGTCAGAGTTGCAAACCTCATTGCCACTCCTACTTTTACCTTTTTCTCCGGGACACCCCGTATTGCTACGAACGTCCACTTCCATTGGACAAAACCATCGTATGGTTATATACGAACTCGAAGGAATTCGAGGATGGTTTCCGGTTATGGAGAAAACGAATAGGACTATTCAGTTGTCTTTTCCTTTTACCTTCTCTCAGGTTGCGAGTACTCCTTGGTTTAGGAGATAGTACACCTATTACGCAAATTGGATAGTCTTCTTCCAAACCTTAGGCTGGTGCCGACCGGTAGGGAATGAAGAAAACCAATTAGCCTAACGATGGTGTACAGAAGGTATTAAGTAAAGACATAACAAAGGATTAGTAAGAGGGCAAAGTAAACTGCGACTGCTATTCACGACCAAACCAAGTATTTATTCGCCAATCCTAAATCACCTTTGTATTTCTACAGAACACTCCGTATCACTACGAAGATCCACAGTTTATTGGATACTCCATCGTATGGTTATATACGAACTCGAAAGGAACTTGTTCCAGTTCGGGGATGGATTCTGGTTCAGGAGAAATAGGAATAAGATTTATTCAGGTGTCTTTTATCTTCACCTTCTCTCGCATTGCGAGTGCTCCTAGGATTAGGACAGTACACCCATTATGCTTATTGGATAGTCTTCTTTCAAACCATAGGCTGGTGCCGAACGGTAGGGAAGGAAGAAAACCATTTGGCCTAAAGGGGTGTGCAGAAGGTAACGACTAAAGACATATAAAGGGATTTGGAGAGATAGCAAAGAATTATACGGTTACAGTTGTGAATCTGGATAATGGAAGAGGCATTACTAGGAATACCAGGATACCCCATCGAAACATTTCAATGTTTCAGTTTCACTGTGTACTGTTAAAAGAAAACTGATTTCTCAATTAGACACTTTCTCCAGGGTATGTATTTACCAGGTATGACTCTCACATCTGTATGGTTTTACAGATGATGAGTGGGAGTAAGTTATTGGGAATTGGGTGATCATCCTCATTATATCGGGATTCGTTGTAATCGGTGATATTTGAGGAAGTCACCTGGGTTGTTTGCCGGACGGCAAATATTTGGTTTTGAATATCCGCTGTTATGCACCAATTTCAAATCGATATATCTGTACGTCTATTTTCATAGAGTGAGATATACTTTTTGAAATTATGTCGATGACATTTACCTATATCAGTGGATGGTTAGGTAAGAAGCATTAAACAGCGGTGTAATTCTTCTTAACCATAAGTACAGTTTTCAACCTACGACACACGGTGAATGAGTTATCAGACTCAAGGGACTTATACAGAGTATTGTATGTTGTCCAGGGTCCATCAGGACAGAGGGGTTGGTCCTCGTACTATATTCGGTTTACTTATGACTTCTATAGTTTTTAGACAGGTGTTTTGTGGAAACACAGGGTCCGAATTTTGAGAAGTTATAGGTATTTGAATAAAGTAGAGAACCAGGTATTGCAAGTATCGGGATTCTTCAAAGTGATCGAAGATGTAGTGTCACGACCCGAAAGAGCACGTGACTGGCACTTGAACCATATGAAGCCTATAGGACTCCATCTGATCCAAGTAAGCCAAAAGCCCAGAAATCTAAAACCATTTTGAAGAATAAATAAAGAAAACTGGTTTAAAGAAGTGAAGAAATACAGGTTTGAAATCAAGGTTTTTAAATAACTAAGCCGAAGGTATGTTTTGAAAACAATAAGTCTTTTCTAAAAATTTCGGCAGAGTTTCTCTTGTAAAACTGGCCCCGAATGGCGTACAACATGAATAACAATATATAAAATGATAAAGGCATCCCCAAGCGGGAGCTAGCTCTTCGTCAATCGACGGTCACAACCACGCAATGATATAATAATATACAACGCCAAGTGGCGAGGATCAAAACCAAAAGAAAACTCAAAAGTAGCAAGAAAACCGCAATACTACTAAGCGCGACTCTAAGGTCGAATAATACAACACTGTCTCTGAGTCTGAAAGAATATACAAGTTTTGGTTGATGGACATTTCTAGATACAACGAATAAATAAGTACAAAGGTGATTCCTGATACGAAAGAATCCACCTACCAAAGCAAATCACCCGCAAGAAGGAAGTGTGCCAGAAATGCCGCAATAGAACCTGTACGGCAAAACCTGCAAGAACTGTGGCACAACGGGGGTGAGTTGCCAACTCGTGAATAGAAACATCTACAAGGATAAGTCGAATGCAAGACATAATCCTAAGTCAACGATCAGTAAAATATCCACGAGGGTACATCTGAGTGTAATAAGGTGGCAAGGTAACATCTAATCATGTATATAGTGCCAGGTACTCAGGTAATAACATGTCATCAGTATAAGGTATGTCTGCATAAGGTAGATATGAAATATCAAAGATATCAATACACATATATTAGCGTCCCATTCCACTAATATTGGTGTAAGGGTATATATAACAGCGCCCTCATACCCTGTCATATATACAAATGAAGTATGATAAGTGTAAATCCAATCTGTATATGAACCAAGCCTGTATATATGTGGAACCCGTCCACCTGTCACCCACTGACAGTAATCATCATGTATGCAATATGAGGATATAAATAAAATCATGGAAAACTCATCATGAAACCCGTGCCAAGCATCGACACGTAAATCCTCATCCGTATGGGGCTCCGTCTGCGGTATCGGCCCTCGGCCCCCGGCAGTACGAGTCAACCCATGTCCATCTCTGGGCTCCGTCTGCGGTATAGGCCCGTCGGCCCCCGGCAGTACGCCCATCTCTCAGCTCCAGGCGGTATCCCCCGGACATCCGCCGAGCTCAAATACAATCACCGGTAGGTACTCGCCCGCCTCCAGGCTCAATCGGCATAACCCATCGATCATCTCGCCGAGGGGAACCATACCGGGCCCACCACGAACCCGCAAACGGTACATCACCTCCTCGAATCGGGTTTCAAGCACACGTCTCAGCACCGAGAAAACGCGTGGTGGACGCACCAAATATCATATCACGAGGTACCGGGTTTTTCATAAAAGAACATCTTTTCTTAAATAATCCCACGGTCCTCAAAATCAGAAATCACATAAGAATCCATATCAAGAAGTAAATCCAATGCAATGTGCTATGTAATCAATCCATGATGTATGCGACATGCAAGGAAGGGTAATCATATCGGAAATCATGTAACATGGAATATCATGAATGTAACAATACTACAGTGTAGTGGCATGGCAATTATCGATGATGAAGTGTGTGAGCCGGCATATAGTGTACGTGAAACATACGCATCATCGATAATGGTGCTGGTGTCCTAACAGCATGATAATAATATAATAATGAACATATGCCAGCAATGCGAATAGCAGGAAAATGCAGATATCTAGCAGTCAACACCACAGTGAAGTATCTACTATGCAACTACATCTAAGTATCAGGTCGATCAGGAGAGGTAGGTGTGGAAACCACCTAAGTCTGAGTCAATATATATAGATATATAGTCGGTGATCCCGCCTCAATGTCATATCGTAAGATATCCTCGAGTTATGAGTGCGGATCTATCATCAATATCGGCTCGTACGGTAAATCGTCGTACGGCATTCCCAATAGCTGGGTAGGGTCAACATCTCACTGTCTCATCACATAACAGATATCACCATCATCAGATCGTATAGTCTGGAGTACTACTCTATGTCTAGTACAAACGGTAACATCAGTAAGCATGCATGCGGGGGTAAACACATATCCCAAGCCCGCGAGAATCACAAGTCATAACCCACATATGAATCGTATCAAATCACCGATCCCAGGGCACCAAGCCCACATCATCAACTCATCTCCAAAGTCATCCCATATGATCAAACACAGTGCAAGTATAAGTGATAAGCAAGGGTGTGTGTATAGGTGTAATCCTATCCTAGGGTTCGCGACTATGAACTACACTAGTCACTTCTAACCCTATACTATCCATAATACACCTATCATCACAATAAACTGCATAATAATCTATCTACGGACTGCGGGGGTGCTATACGCCATCCACCCGATTTCCCCCTGTAGATATAATCTACTCACCTGAATCCTGCGTGTCGGTGTCGATGTCTCCGTCATCTTCCGTATCGTCTCGGATCGTCGCGGTGTACCTACACAAATCACACGTATCGCATCGCATCAAAACCAATTCAATACTTAAAACGACACACTAAATCCAATACGATACGCTAAAACCGATACGACACGCCAAAAGGCTTATAGGTTAGAACCTACGGTTAGCCTTCGTAAAACAACTCGAAATCACTCGATATAGACGTACAAACGTCACACGATCGAGATAACACAATAATACCAAAATCTGGAATTCAAAATACGCAAAACCAAACCCAAATTCAAAGCTGCAACTTAGGATATATGTCCCAGATTTCACCCTAGAAAGAATCTGTCAAAACTAGAAGTACCCAGGGCCAAGAATTGATGAAATGGGGCCAGGCACGCAAAACGAGGAAAATCCCCTCTGCTCTGGCCGCAAATTGCGGCCAGAATGGGAGAATTGGCGGCCGTACAGAGGAGTTAGGGGCTAGGGTTTGGGGTGTTGCCTCTATGTTGCCTGCACATCTTAATTCCCACTCAATATTATTTTAGGGTTCTCGGGGTGTTAGCAGATTCCAAATAACAGTGACAGAATACACAATTTCCCCGATATTGGTTTCTAAAATCCGTATTCTGGTGTTTGCTTCAGGTTTTGGGTTTCAATTCAAACACTAGGGTGTTGGTGTATCCTCAATTGAACTCAATTTCACAATACAACCCAAGTTCCTCTCAAACCCTAACTAGGTTTTCATCAAATCCATAATATCACACAATATCGATTAAATCTTAACATGGGGTTATAGGAAAAGCTATGATTGAGCAAATGGTTCAGCAATTACCTTCATTAGCAACTCAAGAATTTTCTTGAGTTGCCCTCTAGTGGCCAAATCCAAGCTTTCTAGGTCCATCTTGTAGATCTCGAGCTCACGCATCTTTTTTTTTTGTGAAACCGACATAGGATTTTGGGGTAGTTTTAGAGGTGATTTCATGGCTTGAAGAGAGGGGGAGAATGGAGGAGAGGAGGCAGCAGCAAGAGAAGAAGAGGGAGGGGAAAATGAAAGGAAACAAATGGTTAAGTCTCATGGTCAATGACCCATACCCCTCTTCTCACCAACCCTCCATTTTCTATTCTTTTTCTTTCCTTTTTCCCTTTTTCATTAAACCAAAACCTTCTCATGAGAATAGTAACCCCAAAAGAAATCCATGGCAAGAAACAATGAACAAGTGTAGAAAATGTGATATGTGCAAGTTTTTTGCGCAAAATTGCCAAAAAACCCGATTAGCGATTTTAATCGCGATTAGCACTAAATTAGTGTCAAAATGATCACAACAACTTAAAAATGTCATAATTCACTAATTTATCCCATTTTAGAATTTTCCATAATTTTCCGTAATTTTTTTTCTCCATTTATTTGCATTTAAATATAGATTTAATATTAAAATAATCAATAAAATAATATTAAATTATAAAAATTCCCAAAATTAATATTTTATATTTTTGAAAATGTTACAATCTACCCCCCTTAAAGAAATTCGGTCCCCGAATTTAAATTTAAAACCCCACTACTAAAACAATCTCAGTAATAAACCAAAGTCGTCGGGGCTCCGAAATCATCAACACCAAGAACGTCACAGCGCAATGCATGCGCAAGGGTACTGAGCAGATAACTCAAAAACAAAACTCCGTCAAGCATCCCGCAATCATCGGAGTCGATGTAAAAACACAATGTCAAATCCAATACAAAACCGATATGATATGGATCGAAACTACACATGTAGACACCCAATCTATACACGTAAAAAGCTGATGTAAAACATGCAAAAGTATATCCAGGTTTCGTCTACTGACTAGTCCTGCTCAGCATGAAAGCAAAAAAAATCCACATCATAAAAGGTACTGCTCCAAAAGGAATAAATCCCAAAAATATACATAACACCATCCTGTTCGTCCGGTGCGCACGGAATCAAAATCCATAACTGTGTCAAACAGATGTACAAAACAACATCTAGGTGCAACGGGTGTGCACAAAACATCTGTCGTAGGCAACGTGTGTGCCTGACAGAAAGATAAGTCAGGTGCATGTGACATGCACGAAGAATCCCGATTTAGTGCATCTGGCGTGCACCAAAATCGTATATCAAAACACTAAAGGTACATGAAAATCAAGCTGGAAGTGCAAATCAAATCACTGAATACTGTAGGCATGAAACCTCAATCAATACCTCAAATGTAATCACTCTGCGCAAAATATATAAATATCCAGTGGGTGCATGAAACCAATATCATGAAACTCAGTCATCAAAACTAAATCATGCAACAGAATGCCCAAAATACCGAAATCCAAAATGACGGATACGTGATAATCAAATCACAAAATCACAAATCATAAATACCGTCTTCGGTAGTCCCTCCTTCAAGGTCGAGAAGGAGTCGGTGCAATCCACTGCTAGCAGCGCAGGATATCTACCTGCCTCTTGCTCACGGTCTGGCGTCCTCTGTCTCTGGATTCTTATCTTCTCTGCGGATTACCTATCACGCGGTCAATCGGCTCATCGGCCCTGTCAGGGGTGCTAACGGGGACGATTCCGTTCTGGCACTTCGCTGGTCATCTCTCGGTCAAACCTCACGACCACTCGTAGGGCAGCAATTCACTGACGTCAGCCTCTGGCTCTCTGAATGCACGTCACACATCTGATCCTGGGTGCAAACATCATGGCAGCTATGTCTTGGAAGAATCCTGCTCAAGATCTCTTCCAATCATGCCTATGCCGATCTGTACAGAGGCTAGCTCTCCTGCATAACCTCTTCTCGCTCAAAGGGCATCTGTGTCCTCAGCACAATATTTCTCCAGAAACTGGTCACATCGCAACGTCTCTGTAAGCGTCTCAGGTCTCTAGTCTCGACGGGAAGCAATGACAGCTCGTCAGGGTCTCACACGAACCTCCTGTTCCAACTGTCTCTATCGTCGTCCACTATGACGTCACGCCAAGCTACTATGCACTGCACTGTCTCGGCCACGGTCAATCTGAAGTCTCTCACACGGACTCGAAATCTCGTACTCTGTAGCTTCATCACTCTGTAGCAGATGTCAGGCCGAACTGGTCCTCGGGAACACGTCTCAACCATCGGAGGAATACTCATCACTCGTCCGTCCTTGATCAACTCGCAACGCATCTGGTTAAGTTCCTCTATCCGAACTTGGTCAACTACCTCGTCGACAATGCCGAACTCTGGCCTGCTGGGTGTGCACAACACGACCACTCATGGTCTAGGTCTTCTCGTATCGTCCTCCAGAAAGGTCCTGCCGAGGTTCCTTTCTCAAATCTCAATCCTGCCGAAGTGCCCGGAAGTCATCATCCAATGCTGAAACTGAAGCTTTTTCCGGAACGGCCGCATACTTGTCGCGCTTCTTTCTGGAAGTTATATCCATAAACCACGTCTCTGGGTGCGTATCACATCTCTAATGTCAGCGGAGTGGAACATCATCTCGTCGAAATCTCGTACGAACTCTTTTCTTCACTCTGCTCAAATGTCGACTGATTCGGACTCGTCTCATCGTGGCTACACGAACTGCGCTCCAACGGCTATCCCCGCATCTGGAGTCTCCCAAGCAGTGTCCCATCACAATGTCCGAAAAATGTCGAACCATCCGATCGACTCGTCAGATCCTCATAATCCCCCAAGAGCTCACATCTCGGGTACAGTTTAATAGTATCGAGTACATGCCACAGCGTCGGTGGTCCAGCCGTAGAAGGGCAAACCCAAGCCTCACTAATGGCGCCGCGGAACCGCCGTAAACCCTAAGGTTCAAAGGCTGTCACACGGTCATTAAGTCGAGTTAGGGTTTCATTCTTCTAGAGGGTCCATAGAATCACCTGCATGTCTTTCCGTATACTTTAAACTTGGAAATAGGCTCCTGACATTCGATCGTCTCAATCGACTCTCAACGAACCTGCGTGAAGTCGTCTCTATCTGGAATCAATCCGCCTGATGTCCTCGCATCGGGGTAAGCGAACTCACCACACGTCCTAGTCATTCATCCTCGGTGACTAGCGACTCGCTATCATCTCTCTAAGTACATGCTCATGCTGCAGTAGCTCCAACCATCTGAGCGATATCTCGTCATTTGCAGCAGCAACTGGCTCCTACGCCTGTACGCCGAACAACGCCTCAATCCTCCAGGAAAGGCAACACATAAGCGGTCATCTCTGAGTCGATCTGCTCTAGATCTGAGTAAGACTCTCCACACTGGAAATCTTCAACTCAACTAGGCCCGCTCTGGCGCAAAATCGGACGAATCACCCTCGTCTCTCAAATCGGGTAGACTAGCTCACATCTGTCGCATATCTGCCTGAAAGCTCTGGCAATCTCAGCTCGTAAGCTCCGAAAGCAACATCCTGTCAATCCCAGCAACAGCTGGTCCATCTGTCTGCACGGTAGGCGACATCACAACCTCTGAGGTATGCTGTACATCAACAGTTCTCTCTCAACTGGCAGCTCTAACAGTGGCTCGATCATCCGGTGCAAGACCAAGCACTCGCCTCCACTAGAGGTCACAATCACCAACACTAACTCGAGACGTTCCCATGTCACCAGAAAACACAACGGTCGGCACTCGTACCAAACGAGCTCAAACCGGCCGTAACCCTAGCAGCAGCCCAAACTGCGCTCAAACATGGTGACAGGAACCTCAACCGAGTATCAAAGAGAGCACATCAATGGCAAGAAAGGGAAACAACAGATCCAAAGTGCATATATGATCATAGGAAGGAACAGCATCAATAAAGGTATGATCATGAAACTAATAGAATCGGGGATCTCAAATGGACGAATAATCCAAGATATAAAGAGAATCACTAATCTCGAAAGTATGTACATCCTAAGGTTCCTTAAGCGGAGTGGCGTGTCGTAAGTATGCCGCGGAACATACCAACGGTACGTCACTCTACTTTAGTCACCTAATCCATCAACCAAGGGTCATCCTAATACGACGAATGTTCGGGTCGAATACCCCCTCGACCAAGTCTAAGTTCCGTAAGGTCAAGCCTAAGTTCCGTAAATAAACAACTCCTTAGGCTCCACATAGTCAAACTTAAACTCGAACCAAGGTCAACCTAGCGCTCTGATACCAACTTTGTCACGACCCGAAAGAGCACGTGACTGGCACTTGAACCATATGAAGCCTATAGGACTCCATCTGATCCAAGTAAGCCAAAAGCCCAGAAATCTAAAACCATTTTGAAGAATAAATAAAGAAAACTGGTTTAAAGAAGTGAAGAAATACAGGTTTGAAATCAAGGTTTTTAAATAACTAAGCCGAAGGTATGTTTTGAAAACAATAAGTCTTTTCTAAAAATTTCGGCAGAGTTTCTCTTGTAAAACTGGCCCCGAATGGGGTACAACATGAATAACAATATATAAAATGATAAAGGCATCCCCAAGCGGGAGCTAGCTCTTCGTCAATCGACGGTCACAACCACGCAATGATATAATAATATACAACGCCAAGTGGCGAGGATCAAAACCAAAAGAAAACTCAAAAGTAGCAAGAAAACCGCAATACTACTAAGCGCGACTCTAAGGTCGAATAATACAACACTGTCTCTGAGTCTGAAAGAATATACAAGTTTTGGTTGATGGACATTTCTAGATACAACGAATAAATAAGTACAAAGGTGATTCCTGATACGAAAGAATCCACCTACCAAAGCAAATCACCCGCAAGAAGGAAGTGTGCCAGAAATGCCGCAATAGAACCTGTACGGCAAAACCTGCAAGAACTGTGGCACAACGGGGGTGAGTTGCCAACTCGTGAATAGAAACATCTACAAGGATAAGTCGAATGCAAGACATAATCCTAAGTCAACGATCAGTAAAATATCCACGAGGGTACATCTGAGTGTAATAAGGTGGCAAGGTAGCATCTAATCATGTATATAGTGCCAGGTACTCAGGTAATAACATGTCATCAGTATAAGGTATGTCTGCATAAGGTAGATATGAAATATCAAAGATATCAATACACATATATTAGCGTCCCATTCCACTAATATTGGTGTAAGGGTATATATAACAGCGCCCTCATACCCTGTCATATATACAAATGAAGTATGATAAGTGTAAATCCAATCTGTATATGAACCAAGCCTGTATATATGTGGAACCCGTCCACCTGTCACCCACTGACAGTAAGCATCATGTATGCAATGTGAGGATATAAATAAAATCATGGAAAACTCATCATGAAACCCGTGCCAAGCATCGACACGTAAATCCTCATCCGTATGGGGCTCCGTCTGCGGTATCGGCCCTCGGCCCCCGGCAGTACGAGTCAACCCATGTCCATCTCTGGGCTCCGTCTGCGGTATAGGCCCGTCGGCCCCCGGCAGTACGCCCATCTCTCAGCTCCAGGCGGTATCCCCCGGACATCCGCCGAGCTCAAATACAATCACCGGTAGGTACTCGCCCGCCTCCAGGCTCAATCGGCATAACCCATCGATCATCTCGCCTAGGGGAACCATACCGGGCCCACCACGAACCCGCAAACGGTACATCACCTCCTCGAATCGGGTTTCAAGCACACGTCTCAGCACCGAGAAAACGCGTGGTGGACGCACCAAATATCATATCACGAGGTACCGGGTTTTTCATAAAAGAACATCTTTTCTTAAATAATCCCACGGTCCTCAAAATCAGAAATCACATAAGAATCCATATCAAGAAGTAAATCCAATGCAATGTGCTATGTAATCAATCCATGATGTATGCGACATGCAAGGAAGGGTAATCATATCGGAAATCATGTAACATGGAATATCATGAATGTAACAATACTACAGTGTAGTGGCATGGCAATTATCGATGATGAAGTGTGTGAGCCGGCATATAGTGTACGTGAAACATACGCATCATCGATAATGGTGCTGGTGTCCTAACAGCATGATAATAATATAATAATGAACATATGCCAGCAATGCGAATAGCAGGAAAATGCAGATATCTAGCAGTCAACACCACAGTGAAGTATCTACTATGCAACTACATCTAAGTATCAGGTCGATCAGGAGAGGTAGGTGTGGAAACCACCTAAGTCTGAGTCAATGTATATAGATATATAGTCGGTGATCCCGCCTCAATGTCATATCGTAAGATATCCTCGAGTTATGAGTGCGGATCTATCATCAATATCGGCTCGTACGGTAAATCGTCGTACGGCATTCCCAATAGCTGGGTAGGGTCAACATCTCACTGTCTCATCACATAACAGATATCACCATCATCAGATCGTATAGTCTGGAGTACTACTCTATGTCTAGTACAAACGGTAACATCAGTAAGCATGCATGCGGGGGTAAACACATATCCCAAGCCCGCGAGAATCACAAGTCATAACCCACATATGAATCGTATCAAATCACCGATCCCAGGGCACCAAGCCCACATCATCAACTCATCTCCAAAGTCATCCCATATGATCAAACACAGTGCAAGTATAAGTGATAAGCAAGGGTGTGTGTATAGGTGTAATCCTATCCTAGGGTTCGCGACTATGAACTACACTAGTCACTTCTAACCCTATACTATCCATAATACACCTATCATCACAATAAACTGCATAATAATCTATCTACGGACTGCGGGGGTGCTATACGCCATCCACCCGATTTCCCCCTGTAGATATAATCTACTCACCTGAATCCTGCGTGTCGGTGTCGATGTCTCCGTCATCTTCCGTATCGTCTCGGATCGTCGCGGTGTACCTACACAAATCACACGTATCGCATCGCATCAAAACCAATTCAATACTTAAAACGACACACTAAATCCAATACGATACGCTAAAACCGATACGACACGCCAAAAGGCTTATAGGTTAGAACCTACGGTTAGCCTTCGTAAAACAACTCGAAATCACTCGATATAGACGTACAAACGTCACACGATCGAGATAACACAATAATACCAAAATCTGGAATTCAAAATACGCAAAACCAAACCCAAATTCAAAGCTGCAACTTAGGATATATGTCCTAGATTTCACCCTAGAAAGAATCTGTCAAAACTAGAAGTACCCAGGGCCAAGAATTGATGAAATGGGGCCAGGCACGCAAAACGAGGAAAATCCCCTCTGCTCTGGCCGCAAATTGCGGCCAGAATGGGAGAATTGGCGGCCGTACGGAGGAGTTAGGGGCTAGGGTTTGGGGTGTTGCCTCTATGTTGCCTGCACATCTCAATTCCCACTCAATATTATTTTAGGGTTCTCGGGGTGTTAGCAGATTCCAAATAACAGTGACAGAATACACAATTTCCCCGATATTGGTTTCTAAAATCCGTATTCTGGTGTTTGCTTCAGGTTTTGGGTTTCAATTCAAACACTAGGGTGTTGGTGTATCCTCAATTGAACTCAATTTCACAATACAACCCAAGTTCCTCTCAAACCCTAACTAGGTTTTCATCAAATCCATAATATCACACAATATCGATTAAATCTTAACATGGGGTTATAGGAAAAGCTATGATTGAGCAAATGGTTCAGCAATTACCTTCATTAGCAACTCAAGAATTTTCTTGAGTTGCCCTCTAGTGGCCAAATCCAAGCTTTCTAGGTCCATCTTGTAGATCTCGAGCTCACGCATCTTTTTTTTTGTGAAACCGACATAGGATTTTGGGGTAGTTTTAGAGGTGATTTCATGGCTTGAAGAGAGGGGGAGAATGGAGGAGAGGAGGCAGCAGCAAGAGAAGAAGAGGGAGGGGAAAATGAAAGGAAACAAATGGTTAAGTCTCATGGTCAATGACCCATACCCCTCTTCTCACCAACCCTCCATTTTCTATTCTTTTTCTTTCCTTTTTCCCTTTTTCATTAAACCAAAACCTTCTCATGAGAATAGTAACCCCAAAAGAAATCCATGGCAAGAAACAATGAACAAGTGTAGAAAATGTGATATGTGCAAGTTTTTTGCGCAAAATTGCCAAAAAACCCGATTAGCGATTTTAATCGCGATTAGCACTAAATTAGTGTCAAAATGATCACAACAACTTAAAAATGTCATAATTCACTAATTTATCCCATTTTAGAATTTTCCATAATTTTCCGTAATTTTTTTTCTCCATTTATTTGCATTTAAATATAGATTTAATATTAAAATAATCAATAAAATAATATTAAATTATAAAAATTCCCAAAATTAATATTTTATATTTTTGAAAATGTTACATGTAGATACTTGTGTATGGTGTTCAGTTGATAGTAATGATTAAGAGAACTTGCTTCTCTTTCAGGTTACTCATAATTGGAAGCATTCCTAAGTTGAGTAACGCTGATCGTCCTCTTTCCATTTAGTTGACATGCACTGGAGACAGCTGCATGATTTGAATCTAGTTCAATTAAATCAGTGTCTCTGGTTCTATATTGGATATAGAACAGTTCATATCTTAACGATGTTAAGGTACGGGGAGTTGTCCGGCCTATGCTTAAAACCAGACTCTGGATAACCCAAGGCACGTTTCTGTAATGGTTGTTTGTGGGTTGACCCAGGCTATGACGAGGGTTGACTTTCTACCATCTGGGAGATCAATAGTAATATTGTTCTAGACTCGCCACAGTTTTAATAAAAATGGATTTTTTCAAAAAACAGTAGTGGGAGTATGGTAGAACTGGAAGTGATTCCAGAACCACAAACGATTACTGAAGATTTGATAGGAACCTAAAGATTCAATCTGGTTTGACATTCCATTGGCCACTCCGCAGATTTGGTGGGTAACTTCAGGCACCCGAGAGGTACTCCGGTAGCCTCAAGGACGGTGACAGGGAAGTTCTTGTTTACCCAGACTTGCCATTGCTGTTGTTCCAGACTGCGAGACCCGGCAGGAGGATGAGTATAGCGTCGTTCTAAACTGGCTTTAGAAGTGTACGTCTATATGACTCTGCCAGAGGGTTGTCGTGGTCAGTGGGAGCAGCGAAAGCATTGGTGGACAGGTGGCTTATGTCTATTTATAGACTAAAGCATATATAGCGGAGATAGATCATCTATTTCTGATGTGACAGTCATAGGTTTGACTTCATCAGAATAGGAGATGGATCTGTTGAGAATGTAGTAGGGTGTGATGTCATGGTATTTGGATGACATACACAGAGTAGGAAGTGATATTCCTATACTACGATCGGTTATACTTTGGTCGTCACACAGTGTTTTCTCCACATGGGACTTGGACATTATATCAGACATACTGGTTACTAGATCTATGGTTTTAGATCTAGATTTGGGTGGTTTCCCAATCAGGGTACTTAAACAGCATTCTAAGAGTATTTAGAATGGACGACTCCTGGCACGGTAGTATACCTGCAGGTAATGGAGTCACCCTCTCTAAAGGTGTCTTACAGACTGAAGGGGAGAGGGATGTGCATGACTGGCAGATCACTTGCTCAGGCAATTGAGTCAATCATGAGATGTCAAGTACCACACCAGATGTTGTTCTTGTACTAGATGCAATAAGTTGATATTGATCCACTCCTGGAGAAGCAATCGGAAGCAGTTTTAGAACATAAGTGAATGTTCTAGGGATATAATAACGACAGCCTCATTCGGGATACAGTTATCATTCCAGGCTTCCAAGGTGACCTGGACGACAGGAAGGTTGTCAGAGTTATAGTTTTTCCTTCTGACGAGGGGTAGTATTTTGGACAGGTGGTCCAAGGCAATACTGAGGGAGGCATGGCGCAGGATACTGATTAAGTTCAGTTGACGATACAGTCTAAGAAGTTTGGATTTGGAGTTCATTTATGAGCTAGGTCCCATCAGACATCCAGACATATTCTAAGACAGGTATTGCTCATTTCGGAAGATGGCTTTCTCCGTGAACTTGAGATATAGAGAGACATAGAAATAAACATCAAAGCGGATCCACTTACTGAGGCTATTCCTCGAACGCAATAGTTTCGCAAACGAGCTTTGTGAGACTGACTAGTAGAGGAGTTGGGTGTTCGGTATCACATGGGCTGTGAGTATGCGACATCGCAATAATTAGCCTTGAGTGCAAGTGGGAGATTGTTGGAGATAGTTTCCTCAGAGTCAATTATTGGATCACAGGCACGTGATTGCAATGATTGAGGGAGGACCTATTCCGGTAGGACAGTCTTAATCAAGATGATAGTATGCTATCTGGTTTATCTTTATCATTGTGTACTGCTTTAGGTGACCTGACAGGTCACTATTGCACGTTGATAGAGCCCCTAGGATTCTTGCTTGACTGCCAGCAGTATGAGGGCGATCATATACGTGGGAGCTGGTAGTCTATAAGCACATCCTTAAAAGGTCCCTAGTCGTGGGAGTTTCGAGACAGGGCATCGATACTCCAGAGTAGACTAGTGTATACAGTCGAGACCCCGACGAGGGGCGGTGGCCGGTCTCACAAGCCACTGGTGTCAGTTGGTTCACCTAAGATGTATACAGGTGCTCATTGGGTTATGAGTACGCCGGACAGGACTCGCCGGGAACATGCTAGTTGGTCTTATACCTGACGTCAGATGGCAGTTCCCTGGTGACATGTGTACAGGTTAGTTCATCGACCTGAGGATCGTCATTTGTCTCGTGTGAGTTCCCACTGTACTTTGATTACTACCCTACCACGCTCAAAGGAGACGTGCAAACAGGTTTTAGTTGGGTACAGTCCCGAGCCACATGGAGACAGTGAGCGGATCTTCAGGGGTTCGTCTCTCCCGGTATTGGGGGTGAGGTCGCGCTGTGTCTAGGAGAGCCATTACACGAAGTCCTTGGCCAAGGCAGGAGATTTACTGGTAGGTATTCCAGTAGTATTTCAGGGTGTTCTAGGCTACACTCAGAAACGACTTGTACCGCTTTTGGGGGTCTGAATTTTACCAACCCCCTAGGCCCGCCATGCGATGCTCATAGACGAACGGACCAGACTGTACGGATATTGTCACTGACAGGCTCAGTAGGGTGTCAGGATGAGTTCGCTCATCGACGTCCTTTTTGGTCAATAGCTGGTGGCCCGTCACGTATGGCTAATACCTCTGACGTGCTAGTGGTTAAATCCACAGCCATAGTATTGACGAGTCTTTAGAGTCCCCCACATTCAGTTACTCAAGTTTCGGGCGAAACGCTGTAGAGGCCGTATGGAGATATGGCAGGGTTCGATCAGATACGTGCGGTATTGCACGGATCAGGATCGGACGGTTAGTACTAGAGGCCGTATGGATATATGGCAGGGTTCGATCAGATACGTGCGGTATTGCACGGATCAGGATCGGACGGATAATACTAGCAGGCTTTGGTTTAAGCCGGATGCTAGTATAATACAGTGTAGATTTTGTCTCATTGCATTTGTATTTCGGTCGGAATACAGATGCGGGTGTGTATACACAGTATCGGGGTTTTCCTGTAATTTATTACGGGACCAGTTTTCTGGAGTTGCCAGTTTGCTTTCCGTTTCGGCCATATTTCTTTGTATCTTTCCTTGGCCGAAGATTGGTGGAGGATGGCTTATTTGCATTTGTGCAAATAAGCAATTTGGAGGGTGGTCTTTGCATACTTTTGTATCATGATGGTTTCATGATGGAGCCCCATCCCTTGACCTTCCATGGTTCATGATTGCTTGACCTTTTGTAGCAATCATGGTTGTTGATTAGTTGATGGAGTGTGGTTTTGCTAGTGATGATGATTCTTGCATGATGACCATTTCTCTCCCTTGCATTATTCTTATGGCTATCTTTTTTTATGCTCTCTCTCTCATTCTCTCCACTCCCATGTATGCATGGACGGCCACATGAGGTGGGGCTGTCCCAAAATGTTTGGTGTGGGATTTTTGTTCTTCTAGCTTTGTAAAATCCCACAAGTTCAATCTCCACAAGCTCACTTCATTTCCTCCGCCAAATGGCAACCTCCATGAACCCCATGAGACACATAGTTCTCTACACGATTCTACAGCAAACCTTGGGCACGTCGGCTCGCCAACTTCGTGCCCGAGTTGCCTCGGTCCAGAGGTGGGAGCCCGTAAAAGAAGCATGCGACGTGGTGCACTTCCGGCGCTTGGTGGAAACCGAAGATTCCGCGGGGAGATCGGGACGACGACGAGAAGACCGGAGGACTCGGATCACTCGGTATATTTCTCTACCCCCTCTCTAGATAGCTAAGACTAGATTAATGGCACGATCCGGGTTCATAGTGCGCGGTGGTGCCGGTTTACAGTTTTGTAAAGTCTAAAGAAAACCATCGCTTCCGCATTCCGGCGTCGGATTGACGGCCGGGGCGCCGACGTGCACTTACAGTTTTTGGGTACAGTCCCGATTCACATGGAGGCAATGAGCGATAGGAGGGGATTCGTCTATCCCGGTATTGGGGCTTGATGTTGCGCTATGCTCGACTGGCCATAACTGGAAATCCCTGGCCAGGGTTGCAGTGATATACTGGTAAGAGTTATCAGTAGTTTCACGCTTGTTATGGACCTTACATCGGCATGACTCATCAAGCTACTGGGGTCTGACGTTTACCACCCCTAGGCGATATATGCGACATATCAGACGAACAGACCGGACTGTACGGTAAGTGTTGCTGGTAGGATTCACAGGAGTGTGAGCGGGCTTGCTCGTTGTGTAGGGTTCCTAGGCACTCTCAAGAGGTCTCACAAGGCATCAACCAAGCCAATTTCTAAAATTACGGTGCCGAGAAACCCTAGACTAGATCGTTGGCTAGATGTTTAGGCGATAAAAAGAAACTAGTTTACAGCTAAACTAAAAGAACGGATATACAACCTTTGTAGATTCGGTCCTCCACCTCCATAGCTCCGCAATGAAGTCTCCTCGCTGTCCAAGTCGAACCCCGGGCTCTAGCGTCGGCTTCATCGGAGAATGGACGGGCTAGGTCGTCAACGTCGATGCCGAAGATGATCTACGTCGAGGCATCACTAGATCAAGCTCTAACTTCACCAAGTCAAGAAACATGTGAAGAAAACACACTCCACTACTTGGCAAGAGGTAGATGATGAAGAAATAGGAAGTGGGTAGACTTTAGAATTGGATTTCTCACTCATTTTCATCAATCACCATTGTTGAAGTGAAGGTTTCTTCATTGAAGAAGATGAAGAAGAAGATGATAATTGTTATGATAAGTTGATTAAAAAGGAAATGAAAAAGAATACTTATCATAATAATAACCATGGTCAAGTGTAGAGAATAAACTAGGGTTAGGTCAATGGTTAGGTTAGGCATGAAACAAAAATGGTGGACTTTTTCAAACCTTCATGAAGCTTCAATGTAAAACAAAGCAAGCCACCATTTCTTTTCTTTTGCCAAAATGAAATAAATAAATAAATGAGTAAGTAAATAAAATCATAACCCTAACCATTACATAACCATGGTTTAATCTTAACATACACTTAAACAATCATGTATCATCAAACATGATACAATCAAATGTACAAATGTATATCACATATACAATGTGCACAATCCAAGTGAGAAAATCCATTTAAAGTGAACCAATACTAGTTAATGCAAAGTAATATATCAAATATATAATTATGCATTAAATCATTAAATCAACACTTGATTCAATGATCCGGTCATGTCACACACAACCGACTAGTATACAATGTATCGGCTTATCGAATCAACGCTTGAATCAATAACTAGGTTATATCGCATACAACCATTCGATACATTCATCGCGAGAAAAGAATACGGTATCACATACACGCATTATTCTCGGTCCCGCACATATCTCATATGCGCTCCTATTTCGTTTCGCTTGAGTCAGGAAACCTCTGTGTAGGACTCTAAAGACTCGTCAATACGCCGGCAGCAGGTGATGATCATATCACACCCGCAAGCCGCAAGCGGTCTGCTAAACGTAACGGCCACCCGGGTATTGAGCGATCAGAAGATCGACAAGCAAGCCCGCTCACACTCCAGTGAATCCAACCAGTAACACTACCGTACAGTCCGGTCTCGTCGTCTGATATGTCGCATATCTTGCCTAGGGGTGGTAAACGTCAGACCCCAATAGCTCGATAAGTCGTGTCGATATGAGGTCTATAACAATTCGAGAAACTACTGGTAACACTTACCAGTAAATCTCAGCAACCCCGGCCAGGGGTTTCCTATTATAGCCAATCGAACACAGCGCAACATCAACCCCCTATACCGGGAGAGACGAATCCCCTCCTATCGCTCATTGCCTCCATGTGACTCGGGACTGTACCCAAAAACCACCGTTTTGCACGCCCTCTTGGACGTGGTAAGATGGAAATCAAAGCACAGTGGGAACCACACAAGACTCTATGACGATCTCGGGTCAACAGACTACTCTGTACCAGTGTCACCAGAGAACTGCCATCTGACGTAAGGTATAATACCATCTGGGAGTTCTCGGCGAGTCCGTCCAGTGTATCCAGTCTCTACTGAGCACCCGTATATCATCTCTGATGTCAAACACCGATGGATATGGGATCATCCATCGCCCATCTGTATGGGTCGAGAAGGTACACGCTAGTCTACTCTAGTATATCGATGCCCCGTCTCGATACACCCACGACTAGGGACTTTGAAGGATGTACTTATGGACTACCATGTCCCCACTAGTATGATCCGCATCATAGTCCAGGTAGTCAAGTACATATCCTAAGGGCTTTACCAACATGTAATAGAGAGACAATCTGAGTACACGTTAAGGTAAAGAGTAACCAGATAGCATACTATCATGTCGAGCAAGAAAGTCCTCCCTATATATGTCCCAGCATCCACTACAATATACATCCTATGTACAGTAATGGCCTCTAGGGCATACATATAACTAACAATCTCCCATTTGCACTAGGGCCATCTGTAGCAGTGGTTGTAGTATCTCATACTCAACCATCCCATAAAAGTCTCTCTCTGGGAATAGGCCTTCGTGAGTGGATCCGCCGTGTTGTCCTCTGAGTCTACTCTCCTAACCTCGATCCCTTAGAGATCAACCATCTCCATGATCAGGTGATAATGCCTTAGAATATGTCTGGATCACTGATGGGACGGGGGTTCCTGGCATAAGCCACAACTCCATTGTCACACAATGGTAGAAACTAAGTTCATCGCATGAACTATTATACATCCAAACAGCCTCTTTGGTAGCATCTTAAGTAGCGATGTATCCTGCCTTTATCGTCTAGTATGTCACGGTATCTAGCTTGGAACTCTTCCAACATACCGTCCCTTTACTGAGGGTAAAGACAGTGCCTGCGACTGACATTCAGTCGTCTTTATCACCCTGGAACACTTCCAGTGATTCTCCCCAGGATCGATTGATACCATCACACTACTGCTAGTGAGTATCCTAACATCCAATTAGATCTATCTCATAGATCCGAAATCCAGGATTTAGTAGGTATCATTTTGATCCAATATGGAGAATCATTGTGATAAGCGGAGATTGACTGAGCGTAGCATAGGAAACTCCTTCCCTATCAAGAGTATGTCATCCACGTACTCTACGAGGATCACTACCATACTCCCTACTACCTTTTTGTTTATACAAGGTTCATCTACCATTTTGATGATGTCAAACTCTTTGACTAACACATCAAAACAGACGTTCTAACTCCGCGATGCCTGCTTTATCAGATAAAGCATCTTGCTCACATTTCCGCTGCTCCCACTGTCTACGAGGCCCTCTGGCTGTGTACTTATAGACACACTCTTCTAAAACATCATTTAGAAAAGGAGTCATGGCACCCTACCGCCAGATATCGTAGTCATGGTATGTAGCCGTGACAAATAGGATCTGGATGGACTTAAGCATAGGTACTGGAAAAGGTTTCATCATTATCCACGCCTGGTCAATGACGAAAACCTTTAACAAGTCTAGCTTTGAAAGTCTCAACTTTTCAATTTACACCAAGTAATCTTCTCAAGATATACTTGCTCCTGATGGGGATTTAACCCTTCAGATATAGCAACCAAAGTCCATACTTTGTTGGTGTATAAGGATTCCATCTCAGATCGATAAGCATCCAGCCATTCTTACAGAGTCTTACTCCTGATGGCCAGCTCGAAGCTAGTTGGGTCATCAACTCATGATGCAATCCTCGCTCCCACTGTCATAGAGAAACCGAAGTATCTCTCAGGTGGGTAAGGAACCTTACTAGATCGGCGGAGAGGCTGAGGTTCATTGGAATCTACTGAATCCTTTGGTTCTGTCAAATCATCAGCTGCAGTTTGTATAGCTGGAACATTTCCAGTTGTACATAACAGACGTTGCCTCGAGCTTGTCCGGATTTTTCTTTTAGATATTGGCCGGACAACCCCAAATCTTAACTGACTTAAGAGATGGGCTCTTCCCTTTCCATATCACATATGAAGTGGTAGGCTACTGATTTGATCGGGACCCTATTCAATAGGTATGCAGCTTCTCAAGCGCATAACTCCCAAAAGGAAATAGGTAACTCAGTAGTAATCATCATAGAGCACACCTTATCATATAGGGTATGATTGCTCCGCCCCGATATACCATCGTGCTATGGTGTATACGGAGGAGTAATGCTGAGAGAGAATCTCATTCTCCTTTAGAATAGTCCAGGAATTCCATGCACAAGTATTCTCCTCCCTGATCTCATCATAGGACATAATACTTATACCCGTATTTTGGTCCTCTACTTCTAACTTATATTCTGTGAATATCTCAAAAGATTCGGACTTATGTTTCAACAGGAACATAGGTCTGAATCTCGAAAGATCATCAGAGAATGTAATGAAGTATAAAGAACCAGTCCTGGCACGTGTAGACAGGAGGCCTTACATACATCATCATGTATCAGTCCCAAGAGTTCACTAACTCTTTCTCTGTTTCCATTAAACAGAGCTATGGTCATCTTATCTTTGTGTCATGACTGGCGAGTTTCACAAGATGTAAATTCAAACTGATTTAAATATGCATCTATATGTAACTCTAGCTAGTCGGGTCACATTGATATGACCTAGTCTACAATACCTTAAGAAGAATTCGTTCATTTCTGAACTCTTCCTTTTGTGTGTGTTCTATATACTAAGAACTGTAGTTTGATTTAGAACATCAATGCTTTTAGATAACGTGCCTGAACCGATCAACTTTTGATATAGGAAATGTTCAAAACATTATCCAGCAATATAAAATTTTATCATTTCTTTACTGATAAAGAGAATGATATGATTTTGTATATCAGGTTCGGTATCTAATAACATTCGTTCAGAATCAATGTATTGGTAATACAGGGTGACAGTGACCAACAGACTTGGCTGCAACACTTGCCCCGTTTTCTGCCTCATGAAACTTATCACCCGATCTCAGTTTTTCTACCCTTTTGTAGCCCTATGCAACAGATTACATATCTGGGATCGTGATCCGGTATCATATACCCAGGATTCAGAGGATACTGAGAAACAGTTCTATGTAACGAACACACCCGAAGATGATGCATCATCATGCACTCTCTTCGTTTGGGCGGCACGGGAAATCTGGTATTCCCCAATTTCCTGCTCTGTCTTATAACAATTATAAGTTGGAGCGGGACCAACGTTCCCCAGCTCAGTATAACAAGCGGGATCGGTCAATTATCCGTATTATTATCTTGATTAAGGCGTGATATGGTCGCTACCAGGAGAGAGAGAGAGAAGAAAACACTCAGCGTGCGCTCTTGCAAGAATAGATTGGTTTTATTTTATCTAATCAGGATGGCTCCCACTGCTTTTTATCAAATCTTCCTTCAAACCCTAAAAGGAAAGACTAGCCGGGATTAATTACACACTACAAGTTCGCCAATCTTTCAGCCAGGCCAGTGTCGGTACTTTGAGGGAGGTCCCCCGTGCTTTCGCACGAACCTAATTAATGTAAACCTCATTTTCCCAGAGGCGTAACCTCGTTGACACCTTTCTAGACACCTACTTGATCGGCTAATTGTAATGTGTAAAACTCTCCCAGGAGTAACTCTTACTCGCAGCGGGTCTCAGGATCCAACTATCTCATAGAAGGTATGCAATCTCATTGCAAATTTCAACACTTGAAATTCCCGATAATATTTTTCCCCAAGCATCCTATGACCTTGACGCAGGCCAACAAACCATAGTGCGCTAGTCAAGTTCAACCCGTCATTTCCTGATTGAATTAAACCCACCCGCACGACCCTTGACGCAGGCCAACAAAGTCGCACGACTACCCTAATCCAATCTGCATCATATGCATAAGCAGATAAATACTAGTTAGCTACCGCACACTACGCCTTGACGCAGGCCAACAAACGTAGCACGAATACTAACTACCACTTATCTGAAATGACGGAGGGCTACGACAGGTTTTTCTGAAAACCTATTGCGTAATGAACTTGATATCGTTGTAGGATCGAATGAATTTTGAAATGGAGTGTTTTTGAGGCTTTTTTAGTTTTGCTAAAGGAGTTACTCCCGGTGAAGGGATCGTCGGTCCTTTCCTCGTTGAATGAGGTGCGGGATATATCATATATATCACTGTGCAAAGCAAAAACTCTTCAAAGCAATCAAAAGACAAACCGAGTGTGTAGCATCTGCCAGTTATTGCTAAAGGAGTCACTCCCGGTGAAGGGATCTCGGTCCTTTCCTCATCGAATAAGGTGCAGGATATATCATATATACCGCTGTGCAAAGCAAGAACTGTAGCTACCTGTTTTATTTTGAAATTCGATTCTACAACATCTTTAGGTTTCTTTTTTTTCATTAATCACATTAATGAAGTCCCATCATTTAAGTCACCTAAACATCACAGATAAATACGACGTACACTTATGCCATCCGCATTCGCCTCGATGTCCCCTCGTGCACCGTTAGGTTAGGTAACTAACGGCAGGGCGGGGCAGGGCTAGCGCGGGTGTAAAACATAAGTAACGTCTATATAATATATCATATATACTATATACTGTATCTATCACAGAACATCACATGATCACATCACAGATATTGCAGCAGAAGAAACATATGAAATATTGGATATACTAGGACGTCCGTGTTTTCAATACGAGCCAGTATAAAACACGGATTCCACGGTCGCGATGAATAGCCAAACCCACACCCCTAGACCCCTACGAGAGCGGTAAGCAACCCTACCAATTCTAGAGTTAGGAGACCCGGCCTCGACTCCTCGAGTTGGTCTCCCACTGAACTCCAGAACCCGGTTACTTGTGCCCTCCTCTTTGGGTCTATCCTAGTGCGGAAAAGTAAATAATATACAAAAGGTGACAACTTCCGCAACCTGGAAGCGCCCCAATAAAAAGAATATTACATACAAGTTTTTACATGAATGAAAATGAAAAACACTCATCTCAAATAAAAACCCCCGGCTATTCAAACACGACGATCCAATATAACATACCCAGCAACACATAACATCATATGTCATCAACGTAAGTAAATATGCGCATCCCAATTGTCGTTGACATATAGCAACGAAACCGGCGATATCACATATTACACTTACGGTCACAGAAAAGAAAGTGTAAAACTACAACAGTTGGAATCCGCAACCACCTCAGACATCGCATGCCTGACCAAATGAATTACTTAGACATCGCATGCCTAACAATTATAAACCCCGCATTTTAGTCTCAAAATCGAAAACTCTTTTCAATATCAAGTCGGGCAATTCAACAAGATTCCCGACATCCTGATCGAATGCTCGTCGCAAACTTTAGTAGACGGCCGCACCCCCGACGCCGTCGACGAAGTGCACCAAGGCGGAACACCTCCACCGCGAGCACCCGAAAGGATGCTTTCGGCGACGGGGTTCTCCTACAGTCACTTGGTCGGGGCTATGGGGTGTAGCTGTCTATTAAGTTTACCCGGCGAGTATCCGCGTACGCTACGTGATTGCGACGGACTTTTGATCACATCAAAATTCCGTGGCAACCGATCAAGTGAGACTAAACTGCTATGTTTATAACATTCATTCAGTTATCTCATAACTTTTGTGAATTCCAATTGTTGTATCACATTCCGGATAAACAGAAAATGTTAAACTTTCCGATCGAACAATCGAACACCCAAGTTTTCCGGATACAGATCAACACATGAAACAAGTCTAAAAACATTCAGTTCGTGCCTCAGTACCAACGGTCCAGCCGTAGAAGGGTCAAGCCAACGCCTCACATGTGGCACGCCGTACTGCCCCAAACCCGAAGGTTCAAAGGGCAGTTAAAGACGGTCACATAATCGAGTTAAGGTTTGTTGTCTTCTAGAGGGTCCATCGAGTTACTTGCACTACTTAGAACGTCTTTAAACTACGGAAAAATCCAACACTTGGAAATTTCCCGACAGGGGAAAAATTGGGTATTTATATCCGGTCAAACTTTTTAACATATTCAACAAAATTATCCGGAAAACCACATAGACAAAATCTGATACTCCGATCGAAACACCGAATCCCCAAAACAACCCCAGAAAATTCAACTCTTGAATAAAATTTAAAAATACCCAGAGAACTCAGAACCTGAATTGATAAATTACTGTGCAAAAACTATTTGCAGATCTCACTATGTGGCCGCGGAACCGCCGCAGAAGCCATGCTTCTGCCGCGGTTCCGCCGCCGTTTAGCCGTATCACATGATAATTTTTGCATCGTAATTCTTATAATTCCCTGCTGGGTTTTCTGCAAATTTTTAATTCTCAAAAATCCACAAATTTAGAAAATGTCCAGAGAGCATGGAAATTTTGGGGTTTCGGTTCGTTCGGACTTCAAACTCCGTCTAGACTTCGCTTAAGGCTCTAGCTAGGCTCTGATACCACTGTAGGGTTCCTAGGCACTCTCAAGAGGTCTCACAAGGCATCAACCATGCTAATTTCTAAAATTACGGGGCCGAGAAACCCTAGACTAGATCGTTGGCTAGATGTTTAGGCGATAAAAGGAAACTAGTTTACAGCTAAACTAAAAGAACGGATATACAACCTTTGTAGATCCGGTCCTCCACCTCCATAGCTCCGCAATGAAGTCTCCTCGCTGTCCAAGTCGAACCCCGGGCTCTAGCGTCGGCTTCATCGGAGAATGGACGGGCTAGGTCGTCAACGTCGATGCCGAAGATGATCTACGTCGAGGCATCACTAGATCAAGCTCCAACTTCACCAAGTCAAGAAACTTGTGAAGAAAACACACTCTACTACTTGGCAAGAGGTAGAGGATGAAGAAATAGGAAGTGGGTAGACTTTAGAATTGGATTTCTCACTCATTTTCATCAATCACCATTGTTGAAGTGAAGGTTTCTTCATTGAAGAAGATGAAGAAGAAGATGATAATTGTTATGATAAGTTGATTAAAAAGGAAATGAAAAAGAATACTTATCATAATAATAACCATGGTCAAGTGTAGAGAATAAACTAGGGTTAGGTCAATGGTTAGGTTAGGCATGAAACAAAAATGGTGGACTTTTTCAAACCTTCATGAAGCTTCAATGTAAAACAAAGCAAGCCACCATTTCTTTTCTTTTGCCAAAATGAAATAAATAAATAAATGAGTAAGTAAATAAAATCATAACCCTAACCATTACATAACCATGGTTTAATCTTAACATACACTTAAACAATCATGTATCATCAAACATGATACAATCAAATGTACAAATGTATATCACATATACAATGTGCACAATCCAAGTGAGAAAATCCATTTAAAGTGAAACAATACTAGTTAATGCAAAGTAATATATCAAATATATAATTATGCATTAAATCATTAAATCAACACTTGATTCAATGATCCGGTCATGTCGCACACAACCGACTAGTATACAATGTATCGGCTTATCGAATCAACGCTTGAATCGATAACTAGGTTATATCGCATACAACCATTCGATACATTCATCGCGAGAATAGAATACGGTATCACATACACGCATTATTCTCGGTCCCGCACATATCTCATATGCGCTCCTATTTCGTTTCGCTTGAGCCAGGAAACCTCTGTGTAGGACTCTAAAGACTCGTCAATACGCCGGCAGCAGGTGATGATCATATCAAACACCCGCAAGCCGCAAGCGGTCTGCTAAACGTAACGGCCACCCGGGTATTGAGCGATCAGAAGATCGACGAGCAAGCCCGCTCACACTCCAGTGAATCCAACCAGTAACACTACCGTACAGTCCGGTCTCGTCGTCTGATATGTCGCATATCTTGCCTAGGGGTGGTAAACGTCAGACCCCAATAGCTCGATAAGTCGTGTCGATATGAGGTCTATAACAATTCGAGAAACTACTGGTAACACTTACCAGTAAATCTCAGCAACCCTGGCCAGGGATTTCCTGTTATAGCCAATCGAACACAGCGCAACATCAACCCCCTATACCGGGAGAGACGAAACCCCTCCTATCGCTCATTGCCTCCATGTGACTGTAGCGTTTTGAAAATCGTTTCGGTGAAATTTCGAAAAATCGGTAAAATGAGGGGGTTTTCTGTAAAAAGTCAAAATACAAATATCTTATTATAAAAATTAAATATACATATTCTAGCTATGTAATTGCTATTATTCGGTGTTTATTGAGCCGCTGGTGAAATTTCAAATTTTCTGAAAAAAATATTATTTTATTATTATTTAAGCCGTCACTAATACATTTAATTAGGGAAAATTACAAATTGGAATGAGTTGAAAAAAAATTTGTGCATCATAAAACATTAAATAAAATTTTATCATGTGGTTTTTGGAACGAAATTATTTGCCAAAACGGTTTAGAAATTATTGAAGAAAAAAAGTCTTTTTTTAGCGTAAATGGATGTTTGGGGTATTGTATTTATCATTTTTCATCACCCCACACCCGTACCCACACTCACACACCCCCACTTACTCCTCCCTATGGCTGAATTCAGCAGCCCCCATATTTTTCCCCACTTGATTTTCAAAGGAAAAGATATGAAAGAAAAGAAAAGAAAATGGGTGAATTAGGTGGACTTTTGACCTTGGTTGACTTTGACTTCTTCCCCCACTTTCTCTACCTCCCTCTCTCTCCTCTCCCACTCCAATTCCAGCAGCCCTCCCCTCTCCTACTGCAGCAACAGCCCCCCCCCCCCCTTTCCCTTCTCTTTTCTCTTCAAAACTTCTTCAAAAATTGCCCCAAAATCCATCAAAAAAATCCCAAAACCCAAATCCGACTCCTACCCATTTTAGCTTAGCCAAAATTGCATGGATCTAGGGAACAAGATTCCAATTTGGGAGGCTATGTGTGTTCTTGTGGATCTTCATATGTTTTGGGTATAATTCTAAACATTTTTGTTGCTTAATTTGTTACTAATGTCTTAAGCTAATTTAATTAAGTGTTAATTTGGATATGTGAGTTTAATTGCAAGTTTTGAAATTCAAGTTATGAATTTGAATGCAAGTTAGGGTTTTGTAAAATTAGTGTATGGTTGTGTGTTATATTTAGGTTTTTGTTATGTTAATACAAGATTAGTAGCTTGTGCTAATGGTTAGTTTAAAATTGTGTTAAATTGTAATTTGCAAACTAGGTTTTAGTGAAATACATATAAATTGTGATTTAAAATGTAATTAAGGTTTTGATGACTTTATTAGCATTTTAATTTGTTGTTTAGCGACTTTGATCATGCAAAACCGTGCTTAATTGATAAATTGTGAATTTTACTTTGAAAAGTGTTAAAATCGATATTTGTTGCAAACTTGAATTTTGAGTTAATGCTAATTCGTGAGATTAAAAATATGGAGGTGATTTGTATGACCTAATTATGATATTAAGTGAGCATTTTGGCCATTAGAATCGTCAAAATATTTAGTTTGGGTAAAACATCAAGTTTTGAACCGAAATGGGAAATTGTGCTAACTAGGTTTTTGGAAAATAAAACGAATTGTTTAATTTTATGGTTTTGATGAACTAAACCATATTTCTTATATAATTATTGAGTTTTGAAATCACGATTGGTGTGTTTGGGTTTCCTCGATGGTTTGACGTTGGTACGCCGACGTCGAGGGTTTTTGGGTTGATTTGTGAAAGCAACTATAGGTTTTGACCTATATGGGTTTCATGTGTCGTTTTGTTCCTGAGTCGGATTATAATGCGATACGGTGCGTTATGATATGTAGGTACCCATGTGGACTTCGAGACGACAAGTAAGAGCGTGGCGACGTCGGCACCGGCGGGCGAGGATGTAACACCTTAGAATGTGTTTTATAGCTAATTATATTTTATTATGTGGTTTTTAATAAAAAGTTTACCAAATCAAGTTTTAAATGTTTTATCCTAATTATTGTGTATTTTATTAGAATTTTATTAGGCACACACACACTTGTGCATGTAAACTAGGATGTAAATTGAGGTTTAACCATTGCTTAATCTAGTGTTAAGTTTGGTTTAGGTGTTTTGGGTTGTTTAAGTGCATGGTTGTTTTAATGAAAATGAATTTTAAATAAGGGTTTTATTTTCTTTGGTTGAATTGTTGACTTTGGGGAGAGAGAGAGAGGGAAAGCATGGGGCAACATGGCTCATGCCATGCTCATTTATTGTGGGAAGAGAAAGGAAGAGAGGGGTTGGCCTTTCTCTCATTTTCTCTCCTCATTTTCTTTCTCTCACACTCTCTCTCACACACACAGCAGCAGCAGAAGAGGCAGCAGCATCAGTAGCAGCAAAGCAAGCAACCACAACAACAATAACAGCAGCAGCCCCAGCACAAGGAGGAGACAACAATAACAATAACAACAGCAGTGACAGCAGCTATCATCATCCTCTGCAGCAGAAGCAGCAGCACACCAATAGCAGCAGTAGCAAAGCAAGCAGCAGCAGCTTCAGAGGCAACAGCAGCAGCAGCTTGAGCTCCAGCAACTTGGAGCAGCTCCTCACACTCCTTCTCCTGCTTCTTGTGATCCTTTTGGGTATATTTCCTTAACCCAATTTACTAATTTGCTAGCTTGTGCGTGGTTTGGTGTCGATTAGTGTTAATTAGCTAGTTTAGTGCTAATTTTAGTGATTTGTGTGATATTGTGGTAAATTGTTAATTGTGTTAGCTACCTTAGGTTAATTTAGTGTTGTTAGGGTCACTTAACTAAGTTTAAACCCGGATTACACTAAAATACCATAAGGTTTCTATTTGGTGCAATTTGTCGTTTTTAAGTGATATTTTGGACATCTGGAATCTGCTATTGACCCGATGCCTTCAGGTAAAAATTGAGGAAACTGGAGCATGCTTGCTAGGTTTAGATAACACCACGAGAAAACGAGACCCCCACTCTCATTCTCGGCCGCCAATTTTGGGATTCTGGCCGCAATTTGCGGCCAGGTTAGGGGTTTGGGTGTTGGGGTTTTGTCTGGGGTGGTCTGCAGTGTTGTGTAGTGTGTTGGTATGTCTAGTTTTGTAATATTCTACCTGTAGGAAAATCTGGGACAATATATCGTTTTTGGTGTCCGTTGTGTTTGCGCGATACGCGCGATACGTGAGTGGGTTCTGTGATCCAGCGTATCGCGGCGTGTCGCGATGGTTTTAGACGCGTACACACACGATTCAGCGTATCGTGCACACGCGCGTTTAGTTCGCGACGCGAGTTTCTCGTTTCGATTCGATATCGCGTTTCGCGGGATATTTGGCTTATATGTGATTTCCATGTCGTATTTGCAGGTTTGCAGACAGGGGCTACGGACACGGCTACAGGGGGAGCAGGTGATAGGATTCACCCAGCGTGGAGTTTAGGTGAGTAGATATAACATCTACAGGGGAATCGCCCGCATGGCGTTATGCGTCTGGGCTAGGGTTCTTTTACCTGTCGCACATTCTACGTCATTGTAGAATTGCGCCTTACTGCATTTCCTAGATATAGCTATATACTGTGACTAGCAGCCGTAGGACACTGCACACATTATTGACGGTTCATGTTGCACGAGCACGGATTGCATGCTACACACACACCGTCAATAGTTGCCATGTCACACACTACCCCTTATAGCTACCATTGCTTGCCACACTTGACATCAAGTTTATCGGTATACTTATAGTGTATCATACCTTTAGTGATAGGTATATTTTCACTTGCGATACAGCTACAGGTATACCTCCTACATATTTTACTTATACCGGGAGGGATTTCCTACATATGTTACTTATACCCAGGGGGGAATACGACATCAGATCTTATAGGTAGATACATATACTTTGCTACACCTGTATGTTAGATACATATTCAGTTGTTGTCGCATATTCACATTTACTGATGTTACTTAGCTGTACCTTATCATGATTTCGCATACATCTGGTTCAGCTATATACTTGTGTTTACCTGCTCGCATTCAGATATATCGCATACATTTATTCCTGTATCTATGCATTGTTTATCTGGATTTTATATGATGTTTTCGGGATTTGGGAACCGCGGGAGTTCATGAAATTATGCATACATGTAACAACCCGGTTTCCTTGATATGATATTTCGAGCGTCCCCCAGGAGTTTTATCGGTGCTGATTCTATGCTCCATACGATGTGTGGTTGCCGTATGAGAGTACATGGTGGGGCCCGGTATGGTTCCCCTCGGCAAGAAGATCGATGGGTTTGCCGATTGAGCCTGGAGGCGGGCGAGTACCTACCGGTGATAGTTTGGACCTGGCAGTTGTCTGGAGGCTACTGGCCAGAGTAGAGAGATGGATGCGGGATGACCTGTACTGTCGAGGCCGAGGGCCGACACTGCAGACGGACCCCGTGGGCTGATCCGGACTGACGGAGCCCCATATACGAGGATTTCTGTGCCGATGCTTGGCACACGGTTTCATGATATTTCTTTAACCCCCTTTTTGTATATATAACAGGGGACTTAGCCGTTGTTATATATACCCTTACACCAATATTAGTGGAATGGGACGCTAATATATGTGTATTGCCCCCATCATATTTATTTCTGTACATATATTTACCTTTAGGATGCTAGAACCTACTTGAGATTGGACTTGGGATACTAGGTGATCCATTGGGACTTGGACATTGGATATACCTATATGATTGGTGACTTGTACATTCGGGATATAGGAGATTACTCGACATTGTACATTGAGGAGATGTGAGACTTATTTGATGTGAGTGCCCAATATGGGGCCTGGTTTGAGGATTGGGATTGGAGTATCTTAGTGGATTGTGATCCTGCCACGACGTCAGGTTTCCGTGGAAAATGACATATTCCACCCTACACCTCACCATTTCCTATCTTATGCACAGATTCATACATTGGTAGTACTTGTAGTGTACCCTTATGATAGTTGCATATTTGCTTTCTCATATCTCTACTGCATACTATTTTCATGTTACTATCGCTTCACTTATTGATTATACCTGCTAGTGTACTCTCTTTATTCCAGCATTGCATGACATATTATTACTACGGTAATCGCATATCTTAGATTCATGCTGTACGTGCATTCCTGCGATTACCTGCATATGTTTTATACTATTCACGAGTTGGAAACTCACCCCCGTTGTGCCACAGGTGTTTCAGGTTTTTCCCCAGAGTAGTCGAGGCAGGCTATTCCCCTATCCAGCTATCCAGTTACCATCTTTTGCTACAGATACCGCATCAGCTCACAGTACCTTTTTGCTTAGGTGGGTTAGATGGTTATCTGTATTACATATTGTATATTCATTGTATTTTGTACTCTCCATCAGCTATTGTATTATTGACATAGAGACTTGGTGAGGACGTTAGATGTATTATGGTGGATTTGATGTCTTTATATATACAGCTTTTCTCTACTGTTCTTATTCTTCTGTTGTACTCATATTGACTAGTCTTTATAAAAATGGGGTGTTGCTAACATTTTAAAGAAAGAATGGAAGACTTTTAAAGAATTTGGGTTGCGATTTCAATTGTTTTCAAAACTTATATTATCTTTTCCGTATTTCTCATGGTTTAGATTTCTGGGTTTGGCTTTCTCTTACTACGTTGCGTCTTTAGGCGTTGCGTAGTATTAGGGCCGTCACGGGCCATTTTTGGGTCGTGACAAAGTTGGTATCAGAGCGTTAGGTTTTACCTTTCGGAGTGTAGGATGACCTTAGTATGATGGAGTAGGTAGCTTAAGCAGAGTAACGTAGTGTGTGTATGTCTGCAGCATACCCACAGCGCGGTACCTTGCATTAAGTGACCTAAGTACAATTTGCTTGAAATTCCTTCATTGATGATTCCTACCCTTAAGATTCGATTTCCTTATTCTCATCGGATCTTATATCTACTTATAGCCTTGCCGCCGATGACTATGGGGACTCAGAGCGATGCAGCGAGGGCCGAGGTCAGAATTGGCTCGGGTGAGACGAGTACTGACCAGGATGGCACTCTAGTTGCACAGGTGCAGACGGATCAGCCTACGACTTATACTATGGATAGACTTTTGGTAGAGATGCAGGAGTTCCGCCAGACGATGAGTTCGTTGGTGGATGTCGTTCGGGAGCTACGACAGGAGGTTGTCACCCCCGTTACTCAGCTATCCCTTACGATCAGTATGCAGCAGTCCGTCACCTACATAGCACCAGTGGTTGCAGCTCCAGTTGATGAGGCGCATATTTCGGAGGCTCAGAGAGTTCCAGGACAGTGGAGGACTCGTACCAGCGTACCAGCCCAGAGACAGAGGTTTGGTCGTCGAGACAGATTTCGCGGCCGTAGCGGGAGTAACAGAGGCTTAGGACGAGGACAGTCGTTCAGCTCTCATTCCCAGGATGGTCAGCAGTCAGCATGTGGATGTTTTCGATGCGGGAGCCTTCAGCACTTCGTCAGGGATTGTTCCTCAGCACGGCGTCAGGATCGTATTCAGAGAGGCCGTGGACGTGGAAGGTTCGCTCAGAGGGCTCAGGCTACCAGAGGAGTACATCCAGCTGCGAGTAGAGGGCAGACACAGGAGTTTGCTTCTACTCATCGGAACGCGCAGACGTCCAATGTGGAGTTTTCAGGTACCCTTGAGTTATATTTTCTCTTGGTGTAATTGCTTGTTTCTTGCTTGTACCGTGGTTGGGTAGATTAGTCGTAGTTGTTTTAACTTCTGTCAGCGATTCTTTTGTTGCGCAACACGTATTTCAGTTTTGTGCCAATCGGATAGGAGGTAGGGATTCGTCCGTCGTTTTGATCCTTCTAGAGATGTTGGGTTTGACGTTCTCCTGGGCACGGACTGGTTAACTACGTGTTAGGCGTCTGTGGACTACCGTGTGGAAGCAAGTTAGGTTTTGTTTCCCCCGGCAAGTCAGTTCTTGTTGTGCAGGTGGATAGTTGTGCCGCCTCTCACAGCTTGAATTCAGCCTTTTTAGCTAGTCGGCTACTGAGGAGATGGCGTGGATTCTTGGCGTTCATTCGTGATACCGGAGCCACCGTAGGATTGTTGGACCGGGTTCTTTTCGTGCGAGAGTTTTCCGACGTGGTTCCAGATGAGCCGGCGAAGCTGAGGAAGCTTAAGGATCAGCTGCAAAGTTGTGGTTTGGGGAGTTTTGTGCACCTGAGTGTTTCGCTTTTGGAAGCTCCTATTTCTGTTCGTCGAGGAGAAAGACGGCAGTTTGGGGTTGCGTATCGACGGATCGTCAATTGAACCGGCTTACGGTGCGGATAGGTATCCTTCACCTTGCCGTGGCGGTTTCTTCGATCAGCTCCAGAGTGCGAGACATTTTTCTAAGTGTGCTTGGGATCAGGTCATCATTATTGCGGATTCGGAGTGACGGCATTCCGAAGACTGCCTTGTGCGTGCTATGGGCTTTGTGTGTTTTGTGAGTCGTTGGATTCACTGTCGCCCTAGCAGCACTCGTAGATATGATGAGCCAGATTTCTGCAGGCCGTTCCTCGACCAGTTTTTGTTGTGTTATTTACGACACTCTGGTCTACTTAATGTGTCTTGAGGGACAGTAGTAGCACTTGAGGATTTGTTATGCAGATACTGGGAGAGTACCAGCAGTTTGCTAAATTCTCGGAGTGTTTCTTCAGGCTTGTTTGTGTTGACTCCTAGGTCTTGTAGTCGCGGGAGACGGTTCCGTATGGTTCCGAGGGAGATCGTGGCCGTACAGCTTAGGCCCAGACTTGTGTGCAGGACGGGGATCCGCAGATTGTTGGGCTTAGCAGGTTTTTGCCGCCGTTTCATGCAGGATTGCTAGAGTAGTGCTGCACCATCGACTGAATTGGCCAGAAGGGGGGTTTCTTTCAGTGGACTGAGGCATGTGTACGGAGTTTTCAGCAGTCGAAAATTCAGTTAACAACTGCATCAGTCTTTCTTTGCTTTTGGTTCGGGCGACTTCGTTGTTTAACTGTAATGTTTCTTGAGTGGGCTCGAGGGTGTACTGAGGTGACACTATAGAGATATCGCTTTTGCTTTCCCTACATTTGGAGGAAGTACGAGGAGGATATTCCACTCATGATCTGGAGATGGCCGCGGTGGTTTTGCGTTGGAAGTTTGGAGACACTTCTTGTTTGAGAGTCGTGTCAGATTTTCCACGGACCACCAGAGCTTAATGCACATCTTCCTGCAGCAGATTTGGATTGTTGTGATGGTCTTCTGCAGATTTACAGTTCTTGTGTGATCGTCGAGTATAGCTTAGTTCGTCTCTACGGAGGGGACAGCTTGCTCATGTCCGCGCCCGACCACTTTCCTTAAATCGTTTTCGCGAGACACTGCCCGTCGAAGCTCGTACGTCAGAGATACTTGAGCATATTCGGCTGGGTAATGATTCGGAGACCTTGATTGTGACAATGACGTGCTAAGTTAGGGACACGTGTGTGTACCTGCTATTATCAGGTAGAGGCGTGTAATCCTAGAGCATGCACATCTGTCAACTCCCTCTGTGCATTCAAGTTCCACCAGCTTTGGCGTGACTTGTGAGATAGTTACAAGTGGACAGGAATGTAAAGAGAAGTTCAGGTTTCGTCTCAAGGTGTCTGTCTTGTTGTGTGTTTGAGTTGAGCATCTGAGGCCGGCTGGAGAGTTGCAATCGTTTGCCGTTCCGAAGTAGGAATGGGAGCAGACCTCCACAAATTTCGTTATGGTTTCTACCTAGGTTTGGTCAGGGTGCGACTCCATTCGGATTCTTGTCGTCCGGTTTTTACTCAGTGTGCTCAGTTGTTTTTGTTAAGTTGTGTGTTTGTTGTTTTGTTTGGTCGTCAGCAGCTTGGGATCGTCACTCGCCATCGTTCGGGTTCTCCTTCGATAGCTGTTATCAGGAGACACTCCAATTGGCCACCCTTAGGCTTAGGGGTTAGGTCATGTCGATCGCCAGCCTGTTGTCTTCTGACTCCGCGAAGGTAGGATTTTGGACCCCAGCTATGTCTAGAGAATTCGGAGATAGTCCAGTTGTGTTCAGGTCAGGATGACAACTGTCCATTGCAAACAGATGTTTTATGCGACTGTGCTGGTCGCAGGCTTGAGTGCGCAGTGGCAAATCATGGATTCCTATGGACTTTCCGATGAATGACGTGTTGGATTTTGGGAAGCTTGTTCCAGGATTTAGGTCCTTCCGAGATCCTATAAGCGAGTTAGTTTTGTTGCCTTTAACTTGGCACTTCCGCCCAGATTATTGGATTTTCACCCCGTATTCCTTGTGAAGATACTTTACATTTACCTTCATGACCTTTCTCACATGTTTTGGCACCAGACCATTTAGCTTGACGCGATCTTTCGTTCACCCGTAGCCATGTGTGTTAATGGCTCGACAGGTAGAGAAACATCGGTCAAGGGTCTTGCCATCTGTGAAGGGTTTTCTTGGACGTAGCCGTATAGTGAGGTAGTCACTTGGGAGGCTGCGAACGAGATTTGAGGATTTTAATCTTCTCTTGAAGGTATGCGTATCAGTATTTTTTTCTTAAATTCGGGGACGAATTTCTTTTAAGGGGGGGAGATTGTAACACCTTAGAATGTGTTTTATAGCTAATTATATTTTATTATGTGGTTTTTAATAAAAAGTTTACCAAATCAAGTTTTAAATGTTTTATCCTAATTATTGTGTATTTTATTAGAATTTTATTAGGCACACACACACTTGTGCATGTAAACTAGGATGTAAATTGAGGTTTAACCATTGCTTAATCTAGTGTTAAGTTTGGTTTAGGTGTTTTGGGTTGTTTAAGTGCATGGTTGTTTTAATGAAAATGAATTTTAAATAAGGGTTTTATTTTCTTTGGTTGAATTGTTGACTTTGGGGAGAGAGAGAGAGGGAAAGCATGGGGCAACATGGCTCATGCCATGCTCATTTATTGTGGGAAGAGAAAGGAAGAGAGGGGTTGGCCTTTCTCTCATTTTCTCTCCTCATTTTCTTTCTCTCACACTCTCTCTCACACACACAGCAGCAGCAGAAGAGGCAGCAGCATCAGTAGCAGCAAAGCAAGCAACCACAACAACAATAACAGCAGCAGCCCCAGCACAAGGAGGAGACAACAATAACAATAACAACAGCAGTGACAGCAGCTATCATCATCCTCTGCAGCAGAAGCAGCAGCACACCAATAGCAGCAGCAGCAAAGCAAGCAGCAGCAGCTTCAGAGGCAACAGCAGCAGCAGCTTGAGCTCCAGCAACTTGGAGCAGCTCCTCACACTCCTTCTCCTGCTTCTTGTGATCCTTTTGGGTATATTTCCTTAACCCAATTTACTAATTTGCTAGCTTGTGCGTGGTTTGGTGTCGATTAGTGTTAATTAGCTAGTTTAGTGCTAATTTTAGTGATTTGTGTGATATTGTGGTAAATTGTTAATTGTGTTAGCTACCTTAGGTTAATTTAGTGTTGTTAGGGTCACTTAACTAAGTTTAAACCCGGATTACACTAAAATACCATAAGGTTTCTATTTGGTGCAATTTGTCGTTTTTAAGTGATATTTTGGACATCTGGAATCTGCTATTGACCCGATGCCTTCAGGTAAAAATTGAGGAAACTGGAGCATGCTTGCTAGGTTTAGATAACACCACCAGAAAACGAGACCCCCACTCTCATTCTCGGCCGCCAATTTTGGGATTCTGGCCGCAATTTGCGGCCAGGTTAGGGGTTTGGGTGTTGGGGTTTTGTCTGGGGTGGTCTGCAGTGTTGTGTAGTGTGTTGGTATGTCTAGTTTTGTAATATTCTACCTGTAGGAAAATCTGGGACAATATATCGTTTTTGGTGTCCGTTGTGTTTGCGCGATACGCGCGATACGTGAGTGGGTTCTGTGATCCAGCGTATCGCGGCGTGTCGCGATGGTTTTAGACGCGTACACACACGATTCAGCGTATCGTGCACACGCGCGTTTAGTTCGCGACGCGAGTTTCTCGTTTCGATTCGATATCGCGTTTCGCGGGATATTTGGCTTATATGTGATTTCCATGTCGTATTTGCAGGTTTGCAGACAGGGGCTACGGACACGGCTACAGGGGGAGCAGGTGATAGGATTCACCCAGCGTGGAGTTTAGGTGAGTAGATATAACATCTACAGGGGAATCGCCCGCATGGCGTTATGCGTCTGGGCTAGGGTTCTTTTACCTGTCGCACATTCTACGTCATTGTAGAATTGCGCCTTACTGCATTTCCTAGATATAGCTATATACTGTGACTAGCAGCCGTAGGACACTGCACACATTATTGACGGTTCATGTTGCACGAGCACGGATTGCATGCTACACACACACCGTCAATAGTTGCCATGTCACACACTACCCCTTATAGCTACCATTGCTTGCCACACTTGACATCAAGTTTATCGGTATACCTATAGTGTATCATACCTTTAGTGATAGGTATATTTTCACTTGCGATACAGCTACAGGTATACCTCCTACATATTTTACTTATACCGGGAGGGATTTCCTACATATGTTACTTATACCCAGGGGGGTATACGACATCAGATCTTATAGGTAGATACATATACTTTGCTACACCTGTATGTTAGATACATATTCAGTTGTTGTCGCATATTCACATTTACTGATGTTACTTAGCTGTACCTTATCATGATTTCGCATACATCTGGTTCAGCTATATACTTGTGTTTACCTGCTCGCATTCAGATATATCGCATACATTTATTCCTGTATCTATGCATTGTTTATCTGGATTTTATATGATGTTTTCGGGATTTGGGAACCGCGGGAGTTCATGAAATTATGCATACATGTAACAACCCGGTTTCCTTGATATGATATTTCGAGCGTCCCCCATGAGTTTTATCGGTGCTGATTCTATGCTCCATACGATGTGTGGTTGCCGTATGAGAGTACATGGTGGGGCCCGGTATGGTTCCCCTCGGCAAGAAGATCGATGGGTTTGCCGATTGAGCCTGGAGGCGGGCTAGTACCTACCGGTGATAGTTTGGACCTGGCAGTTGTCTGGAGGCTACTGGCCAGAGTAGAGAGATGGATGCGGGATGACCTGTACTGTCGAGGCCGAGGGCCGACACTGCAGACGGACCCCGTGGGCTGATCCGGACTAACGGAGCCCCATATACGAGGATTTCTGTGCCGATGCTTGGCACACGGTTTCATGATATTTCTTTAACCCCTTTTTTGTATATATAACAGGGGACTTAGCCGTTGTTATATATACCCTTACACCAATATTAGTGGAATGGGACGCTAATATATGTGTATTGCCCCCATCATATTTATTTCTGTACATATATTTACCTTTAGGATGCTAGAACCTACTTGAGATTGGACTTGGGATACTAGGTGATCCATTGGGACTTGGACATTGGATATACCTATGTGATTGGTGACTTGTACATTCGGGATATAGGAGATTACTCGACATTGTACATTGAGGAGATGTGAGACTTATTTGATGTGAGTGCCTAATGTGGGGCCTGGTTTGAGGATTGGGATTGGAGTATCTTAGTGGATTGTGATCCTGCCACGACGTCAGGTTTCCGTGGAAAATGACATATTCCACCCTACACCTCACCATTTCCTATCTTATGCACAGATTCATACATTGGTAGTACTTGTAGTGTACCCTTATGATAGTTGCATATTTGCTTTCTCATATCTCTACTGCATACTATTGTCATGTTACTATCGCTTCACTTATTGATTATACCTGCTAGTGTACTCTCTTTATTCCAGCATTGCATGACATATTATTACTACGGTAATCGCATATCTTAGATTCATGCTGTACGTGCATTCCTGCGATTACCTGCATATGTTTTATACTATTCACGAGTTGGCAACTCACCCCCGTTGTGCCACAGGTGTTTCAGGTTTTTCCCCAGAGTAGTCGAGGCAGGCTATTCCCCTATCCAGCTATCCAGTTACCATCTTTTGCTACAGATACCGCATCAGCTCACAGTACCTTTTTGCTTAGGTGGGTTAGATGGTTATCTGTATTACATATTGTATATTCGTTGTATTTTGTACTCTCCATCAGCTATTGTATTATTGACATAGAGACTTGGTGAGGACGTTAGATGTATTATGGTGGATTTGATGTCTTTATATATACAGCTTTTCTCTACTGTTCTTATTCTTCTGTTGTACTCATATTGACTAGTCTTTATAAAAATGGGGTGTTGCTAACATTTTAAAGAAAGAATGGAAGACTTTTAAAGAATTTGGGTTGCGATTTCAATTGTTTTCAAAACTTATATTATCTTTTCCGTATTTCTCATGGTTTAGATTTCTGGGTTTGGCTTTCTCTTACTACGTTGCGTCTTTAGGCGTTGCGTAGTATTAGGGCCGTCACGGGCCATTTTTGGGTCGTGACAGAGGACCAGGTGAGTAGATTTATATCTACGGGGAGAAGTCGGGTGGATGGCGTATAGCACCCCCGCAATTTATGGTGATGTATACGAATACGTATACACACACATATATATTGTTTATATTGTTTGAGTATATTGATGATGATATAGATATTTGGTGTTCTTGGATGATTTAGTGTCGCGAAACCCTAGAGTAGTGGTCGCACTACACATGCACACACACCCATACTTGCATACATTTTTCTTCATATGTGCTTATATGGGGTTATATAGTTATGGGTTCACATGGGTATGGGACTATGTGTTCACATACGGATTTGAGGATGATACTTGGGATTGAGCTGAGTCGATGAGATTTGATTTGAGGCCGTGAGATCGGTGATATAGCAGGGTTCGTATTTGAGATACGACATGACGTTGTAGCGGGTCCTTGACGTAGTGTTTCACACACGTCCATGCATATGTAGGCGGTATCAGTATGGTACTAGACGTAGATCAGTACCCCGATCATGATTTGATAAAGAGGATATCAGATGAATAGTATGATGAATGTGATTTTGACCCGTACCCAGAATTGGGGGATGCCGTACGACGGATTTACGTACGAGCTATATCTTGATGATTGATCCGCACTCTTGACTTGGGATGTCTGATTATAGATATGGTATCGGATATGATATTATTGAGGCGGGATCACCGACTAATATATATACAGGTATGTATATGTATCGACTCAGATGTTAGGCGGTTTCCTTACCTGTAGTCTAGCTTGTAGCGTAGCCCTTTAGTTTAGTTAGTTGTTAGATTAGATTCGGTTCCTACCTATTTCAAAGCTTGCGAATCGTGCGTATTTTTAAAGACAGCCTAAGGGATCCTACGGATATTTCAAAAAAACGTATCTTTTCTTAAAAACACCGTAGCCCCTATTTTCAAAACCCCACGATTCGTGTTATTTCAAAAGGCACCATTGTAGGACTTATATTAGGTTAAAACAGATTAGTTATCGTTGCGTCTAGTATTCAGTTCCCGCTCATTATTGTTGTTTGCTCTGCATCACATGCTTATATTATGCTTCATATTCTACTGTTGATATCTTGTGGTTAGGACACCAGCACAATTACCGATGATGCGTATGTACCACGTACACTTACTTGCCGGCTCACACACATCTTCATCGGTAATTGCCATGTCACGTACACCTTAGAAAATATTATTGCTTGACATAGCCTGTTAGCTAATAGTTTAGACATGATATTAGTGTACTTGCCTTATATGTTAGTTTAGACATTATAGTTATTACCTGCTACCTCATGCATACTGTTATTCATTGTTATGCCGCATTCATGGATTCTCATGCATATATTCACTTTTTACGTGCTATTGAGGTTTTGGATTTGGATTTCCATGAGATTTTCTGGATTTAGGGAAAACCGCAAAACATATACAAACTTCTTCTTTCTCTTTTTAAATAAAAAGCGCGGTTTTTCCCATGATGTATGAGTCGTCCACCATGAGTTTGCTGATAGATTTGGAGACCTGATTCGAGGAGTTGGATGAACCGTTTCGGGCACATGGTGGACCCGGTAAGGTACCCCGGGGCAAGAAGCTCGTGGTGATGACGATGAGCCTGGCAGGGGGAGACTACCTACCGGTGATTTTACCCGACGCGTCGGATATCCGGAGGATACCGTCGTGGTCTTGAGATGGATGGTAGGGGCCGGTCTGGACTGACGGCGCCCTAGATATTGAGATTGAGACATTGAGATTTCGAGATATTGAGGTACTGAGATTTGATGATACAGGCCAGTCCGGATGGCCGGAGCCTGAGGTTTTGAGACATTGAGATTTATGTTTTGTGTCGATACTAGACACTGTTGGTGCTGATTTCATTTATGATACCTCATTTTAAAAATACAAAGGAAATCTCACTAATTTATGAAAATAGTTTCTTCATTTACATGTATTCTGTTTTCATGCATTCATACCTCATTCATATGATATATTGCTACCTGAGGCACTGACACGGGCACGTGAGATCACACTCAGGTTAGATATTACCCTAGCCATTGTTATAGGCTGCATGTTATTCATATATTGAGGATATATTATGATCATTGACCTAGGTTGCGTTATTCATGCGATTTTCTGTTCGTAGATCTTTTTCTACTCACGAGTTGGCAACTCACCCCCGTTGTGCCCCAGTTTCTTGCAGGTGTTGCCGTACGGATTTCATTACGGATTTGCGGGCACGGTTTCTTTTCGGGTGACTTGCTAGTAGGTGGGTTTATTGTATCTTACCCATCATTATACCTTGTATATTATATTTCAGTTGTATCTAGAAGTTCCATCAACCAAACTTGTATTTTTTTGAGATAGAGACCAGTAATGTTATTCTTTCGACCATAGAGTAGCATGTTATATTTCTTGAGTTTCTTGCTGGTTGAGTTCCATTTCTGTTGTGATCCTCGTCTTTAGGCGTTGTATTTTATGTTGCATACAGGTTGATTTGATATGGTTCTTCCTATTCTCTACTACTTCTCTTGGTTTGGATTTCTGGGTTCGGCTTACTTAGCATACGTACGCCTTGAGACGTTCGTAGTCTAAGTGCCAGTCATGTTCCGTACTTTCGGGTCGTGACAAAGTTGGTATCAGAGCGTTAGGTTTTAACCTTAGGAGCGTAGGATGACCCTTGGTTGATGGAATAGGTGACTAAAGTAGAGTGACGTACCGTTGATATGTTCCGCGGCATATTTACGACACGCCACTCCACTTATGAAGCCTTAGGATGTACATTTCCTTGTTCAGTATTATATTCCTTCCTGATCTAGCCTCATCGGTACCAGTTTGGTTTTGCTGCTACGGTTACAGGCAGGGAGAGCTATGGCTAGAGTTGCGGTCAGCACAAGCTCGTCACGAACGAGGACTGACCAGGGCGTAATTCCGGCAATACACGATTGCAGAGATATGTCTTTTTACTATGTTTTCGCGCCACGAGCGTTTGGCGGATCGCCTTTACGAGATTTCTCGGACGTGCCGATCAGTACCAGAGGATTGGGCCACCGACAGAGGCCAGCCAGATTTTTGATGACCGTTGGCGCATTGCTTATTCATGTTGATTGAGGCACTGTTCAGTATGCAGGCGAGTGAGCCAGTTATTGCTGCGAACAACGAGATATCGCCCCAGATGTTGGAGCTATTGCAGTACGAGTTGTACTAAGAGATGATAGAAGGTCGCTAGTCACCCGAGGATAAATGACTAGGACAGGTGGTTCGTTTGCCTACCCCGATGCAAGGTCATCAGATAGATTGATTCCAGCTAGATACGACTTCACGCGGAGACGTTGGGAGTCGACAGAGACGATCGAATGTCAGAAACCTATTATTCTAAGTTTAAAGTAGTCGGAAAGACATGCAGGCAATTCTATGGTCCCTCTAAAAGAATGAAACCCCAACTCGACTTAATGACCGTGTGAAAGCCTTGGAACCTTCGGGTTTGCGGCAGTTCTGCGGCGCCATTAGTGAGGCTTGGGTTTGCCCTTCTACGGCTGGACCACCGATGCTGTGGTATGTACTCGATACTATTAAACTGTGCCCAAGATGTTGAGCTCTTGGGGGATTATGAGGTTTTGACGACTCGATCGGATGGCTCAACTTAATTCGAATGCTAGGTGGTGAGATGCATTCTTGGGAGACTCTAGATACGAGGATAGCTGTTGGAGCTCAGTCCATGCAGCCGCGACGAGACGAGTCCAAAGCAGACGACATTAGAGAAAAGTGAAGTAAGAGGTTCGTACCAGATCTAGATGAGATGACGTTCCACTCCGCCGACATCAGAGATGCGATGCGCATGCCGAGGAATGGTACTTGGACTTACCTCCCAGAAGGAGTTGCGATGAGTATGCAGTCGTTCCAGAGCAAGATGCAGATATAGGAAAGGACAATGACTTCCGGACAGTTGGCAGAGACGAGACATGGAAGAGACCGTGAGCAGGATTCCTTCCAGGACACTACTGCAATGATACTTGCACCCAGGATCAGAGGTGTCACGTACATTCAGAGAGCCAGAGGCCGACGCCAGTAATATGCTGTCTTACGAGTGGTCGCGATGATTGACCGAGAGATGACCAGAGAAGTGCCAGAACGGAATCATCCCCGTTAGCACACCTGACAGGGCCGATGAGCCGATGGACCGAGAGATTGGTAATTCACAGTGAAGACCTTGACCCAGGAGTGGTCATTGTTACGTACACCAGCAGGCCGGAGTTCATGATCATCGATGAGACGCCCCACTAGTGACCGCGACAGTTGGCCCGAGATTCTTAGAGGATGCGCTTGAGCGGTACTATTCTTCCATTATTGATTTCGATGTTTTGGGTGATTTATTCGCATGATTTGATTTTGATGATTGAGGATTTACGATCGTTGCACAGTGTTGCACTTGATATCGTTTTCGTGCTTGGTTTCACATGTTTATGATTTTACGGTTTTAGACATTTGAGTTGATTTTGTGCGTATATACGCACACGATTTGGTTTTTGCACGCGGTATAGTTCATATATGCTTGCAGTGCAGTGTTACGTATGTTGTGCATTTAGATGCCCTGGACTTTGATTTCGATGGTGATGTTCGATATTTGTTTTGTGCACCTTGTGCACCTGATTTGATTTTGCGCATGTTCGGCACTTGATATTGGATTTCATGATTTCGTGCATGATGGATGCCCCTGGTTTTGAGTTTTCGCGCATGATTGAGAGCAGGTTTTGAGATACGATTTTGGTGCACACCAGATGCACTAAATCGAGATTCTTCGTGCATGTTAGATGCACCTGATTTTGCTGTCAGGCACACATGTTGCCTACGACAGATGTTTCGTGCACACCTGATGCACTTAGATGTTGTTTCTGTGCGCATGTATAGCACATTCATGGATTTTGATTTCCGTGCGCACCAGACGCACGTAGTATTCATGTGCATATTTTGGGATTGATTTCTTATAGAGCAGTACGTTTTTATGATATTGCTATGTGTTTCCGTACTGAGCAGGACTAGTCAGAGGACAGTACCTGAATACATTTTGCATGCATTGATAGTTATTGAAGGGATTTCCAAAAAGCGAGCTATAGCCTTAGTATTTACCTACGTGTCTGATATGACACGAAATGTTTAAAACAAGGAGACCCTTCTAAATTGTTTCCAAAACGGCGGAACGTACATTTCAAACAAAGGTATATATGTATATAGTTATTTTCTTATGATAGACGTCCGCCACTGTGCAGTGTTATACGGGTTGCACAGCGACTTAAAGAGATTTGGCATGCATTTCCTTCAGATACTTACAGATATAGATTCGATGTTTACATGTATAGTTTCGAGTTATATCATATTGGTTTGATTTGGATTTGGCATTGATGTCTTCTCCACGACTCCGATGATCGCGGGATGCTTGACGGAGTTTTGATTTGAGTTATATACTCATTTTTCAAGTGCATGCGCTGCGCTACGATTTGTTTTATGTATTTACAACTTCGGAGCCCCGACGACTTGATGGTTTTTCTTAGATGTTTTAGTAATTGGGGGAGTTTGAATTTAAATTCGGGGACCGAATTTCTTTAAGGGGGGAAGATTGTAGCGTTTTGAAAATCGTTTCGGTGAAATTTCGGAAAATCGGTAAAATAAGGGGGTTTTCTGTAAAAAGTCAAAATACAAATATCTTATTATAAAAATTAAATATACATATTCTAGCTATGTAATTGCTATTATTTGGTGTTTATTGAGCCGCTGGTGAAATTTCAAATTTTCTGAAAAAAATATTATTTTATTATTATTTAAGCCGTCACTAATACATTTAATTAGGGAAAATTACAAATTGGAATGAGTTGAAACAAATTTTGTGCATCATAAAACATTAAATAAAATTTTATCATGTGGTTTTTGGAACGAAATTATTTGGCAAAACGGTTTAGAAATTATTGAAGAAAAAAAGTCTTTTTTTTAGCGTAAATGGATGTTTGGGGTATTGTATTTATCATTTTTCATCACCCCACATCCGTACCCACACCCACACACCCCCACTTACTCCTCCCCATGGCTGAATTCAGCAGCCCCCATATTTTTCCCCACTTGATTTTCAAAGGAAAAGATATGAAAGAAAAGAAAAGAAAATGGGTGAATTAGGTGGACTTTTGACCTTGGTTGACTTTGACTTCTTCCCCCACTTTCTCTACCTCCCTCTCTCTCCTCTCCCACTCCAATTCCAGCAGCCCTCCCCTCTCCTACTGCAGCAACAGCCCCCCCCCTTTCCCTTCTCTTTTCTCTTCAAAACTTCTTCAAAAATTGCCCCAAAATCCATCAAAAAAATCCCAAAACCCAAATCCGACTCCTACCCATTTTAGCTTAGCCAAAATTGCATGGATCTAGGGAACAAGATTCCAATTTGGGAGGCTATGTGTGTGCTTGTGGATCTTCATATGTTTTGGGTATAATTCTAAACATTTTTGTTGCTTAATTTGTTACTAATGTCTTAAGCTAATTTAATTAAGTGTTAATTTGGATATGTGAGTTTAATTGCAAGTTTTGAAATTCAAGTTATGAATTTGAATGCAAGTTAGGGTTTTGTAAAATTAGTGTATGGTTGTGTGTTATATTTAGGTTTTTGTCATGTTAATACAAGATTAGTAGCTTGTGCTAATGGTTAGTTTAAAATTGTGTTAAATTGTAATTTGCAAACTAGGTTTTAGTGAAATACATATAAATTGTGATTTAAAATGTAATTAAGGTTTTGATGACTTTATTAGCATTTTAATTTGTTGTTTAGCGACTTTGATCATGCAAAACCGTGCTTAATTGATAAATTGTGAATTTTACTTTGAAAAGTGTTAAAATCGATATTTGTTGCAAACTTGAATTTTGTGTTAATGCTAATTCGTGAGATTAAAAATATGGAGGTGATTTGTATGACCTAATTATGATATTAAGTGAGCATTTTGGCCATTAGAATCGTCAAAATATTTAGTTTGGGTAAAACATCAAGTTTTGAACCGAAATGGGAAATTGTGCTAACTAGGTTTATGGAAAATAAAATGAATTGTTTAATTTTATGGTTTTGATGAACTAAACCATATTTCTTATATAATTAGTGAGTTTTGAAATCACGATTGGTGTGTTTGGGTTTCCTCGATGGTTTGACGTTGGTACGCCGACGTCGAGGGTTTTTGGGTTGATTTGTGAAAGCAACCATAGGTTTTGACCTATATGGGTTTCATATGTCGTTTTGTTCATGAGTCGGATTATAATGCGATACGGTGCGTTATGATATGTAGGTACCCATGTGGACTTCGAGACGACAAGTAAGAGCATGGCGACGTCGGCACCGGCGGGCGAGGACCAGGTGAGTAGATTTATATCTACGGGGAGAAGTCGGGTGGATGGCGTATAGCACCCCCGCAATTCATGGTGATGTACACGAATACGTATACACACACATATATATTGTTTATATTGTTTGAGTATATTGATGATGATATAGATATTTGGTGTTCTTGGATGATTTAGTGTCGCGAAACCCTAGAGTAGTGGTCGCACTACACATGCACACACACCCATACTTGCATACATTTTTCTTCATATGTGCTTATATGGGGTTATATAGTTATGGGTTCACATGGGTATGGGACTATGTGTTCACATACGGATTTGAGGATGATACTTGGGATTGAGCTGAGTCGATGAGATTTGATTTGAGGCCGTGAGATCGGTGATATAGCAGGGTTCGTATTTGAGATACGACATGACGTTGTAGCGGGTCCTTGACGTAGTGTTTCACACACGTCCATGCATACGTAGGAGGTATCAGTATGGTACTAGACGTAGATCAGTACCCCGATCATGATTTGATAAAGAGGATATCAGATGAATAGTATGATGAATGTGATTTTGACCCGTACCCAGAATTGGGGGATGCCGTACGACGGATTTATGTACGAGCTATATCTTGATGATTGATCCGCACTCTTGACTTGGGATGTCTGATTATAGATATGGTATCGGATATGATATTATTGAGGCAGGATCACCGACTAATATATATACAGGTATGTATATGTATCGACTCAGATGTTAGGCGGTTTCCTTACCTGTAGTCTAGCTTGTAGCGTAGCCCTTTAGTTTAGTTAGTTGTTAGATTCGGTTCCTACCTATTTCAAAGCTTGCGAATCGTGCGTATTTTTAAAGACAGCCTAAGGGATCCTACGGATATTTTAAAAAAACGCATCTTTTCTTAAAAACACCGTAGCCCCTATTTTCAAAACCCCATGATTCGTGTTATTTCAAAAGGCACCATCGTAGGACTTATATTAGGTTAAAACAGATTAGTTATCGTTGCGTCTAGTATTCAGTTCCCGCTCATTATTGTTGTTTGCTCTGCATCACATGCTTATATTATGCTTCATATTCTACTGTTGATATCTTGTGGTTAGGACACCAGCACAATTACCGATGATGCGTATGTACCACGTACACTTACTTGCCGGCTCACACACATCTTCATCGGTAATTGCCATGTCACGTACACCTTAGAAAATATTATTGCTTGACATAGCCTGTTAGCTAATAGTTTAGACATGATATTAGTGTACTTGCCTTATATGTTAGTTAGACATTATAGTTATTACCTGCTACCTCATGCATACTGTTATTCATTGTTATGCCGCATTCATAGATTCTCATGCATATATTCACTTTTTACGTGCTATTGAGGTTTTGGATTTGGATTTCCATGAGATTTTCTGGATTTGGGGAAAACCGCAAAACATATACAAACTTCTTCTTTCTCTTTTTAAATAAAAAGCGCGGTTTTTCCCATGATGTATGAGTCGTCCACCATGAGTTTGCTGATAGATTTGGAGACCCGATTCGAGGAGTTGGATGAACCGTTTCGGGTACATGGTGGACCCGGTAAGGTACCCCGGGGCAAGAAGCTCGTGGTGATGACGATGAGCCCGGCAGGGGGAGACTACCTACCGGTGATTTTACCCGACGCGTCGGATATCCGGAGGATACCGTCGTGGTCTTGAGATGGATGGTAGGGGCCGGTCTGGACTGACGGCGCCCTAGATATTGAGATTGAGACTTTGAGATTTCGAGATATTGAGGTACTGAGATTTGATGATACAGGCCAGTCCGGATGGCCGGAGCCTGAGGTTTTGAGACATTGAGATTTATGTTTTGTGTCGATGCTAGACACTGTTGGTGCTGATTTCATTTATGATACCTCATTTTAAAAATACAAAGGAAATCTCACTAATTTATGAAAACAGTTTCTTCATTTACATGTATTCTGTTTTCATGCATTCATACCTCATTCATATGATATATTGCTACCTGAGGCACTGACACGGGCACGTGAGATCACACTCAGGTTAGATATTACCCTAGCCATTGTTATAGGCTGCATGTTATTCATATATTGAGGATATATTATGATCATTGACCTAGGTTGCGTTATTCATGCGATTTTCTGTTCGTAGATCTTTTTCTACTCACGAGTTGGCAACTCACCCCCGTTGTGCCCCAGTTTCTTGCAGGTGTTGCCGTACGGATTTCATTACGGCTTTGCGGGCACGGTTTCTTTTCGGGTGACTTGCTAGTAGGTGGGTTTATTGTATCTTACCCATCATTATACCTTGTATATTATATTTCAGTTGTATCTAGAAGTTCCATCAACCAAACTTGTATTTTTTTGAGATAGAGACCAGTAATGTTATTCTTTCGACCATAGAGTAGCATGTTATATTTCTTGAGTTTCTTGCTGGTTGAGTTCCATTTCTGTTGTGATCCTCGTCTTTAGGCGTTGTATTTTATGTTGCATACAGGTTGATTTGATATGGTTCTTCCTATTCTCTACTACTTCTCTTGGTTTGGATTTCTGGGTTCGGCTTACTTAGCATACGTATGCCTTGAGACGTTCGTAGTCTAAGTACCAGTCATGTTCCGTAATTTCGGGTCGTGACAGTGACTCGGGACTGTACCCAAAAACCACCGTTTTGCACGCCCTCTTGGACGTGGTAAGATGGAAATCAAAGCACAGTGGGAACCACACAAGACTCTATGACGATCTCGGGTCAACAGACTACTCTGTACCAGTGTCACCAGAGAACTGCCATCTGACGTAAGGTATAATACCATCTTGGAGTTCTCGGCGAGTCCGTCCAGTGTACCCAGTCTCTACTGAGCACCCGTATATCATCTCTGATGTCAAACACCGATGGATATGGGATCATCCATCGCCCATCTGTATGGGTCGAGAAGGTACACGCTAGTCTACTCTGGTATATCGATGCCCCGTCTCGATACACCCACGACTAGGGACTTTGAAGGATGTACTTATGGACTACCATGTCCCCACTAGTATGATCCGCATCATAGTCCAGGTAGTCAAGTACATATCCTAAGGGCTTTACCAACATGTAATAGAGAGACAATCTAAGTACACGTTAAGGTAAAGAGTAACCAGATAGCATACTATCATGTCGAGCAAGAAAGTCCTCCCTATATATGTCCCAGCATCCACTACAATATACATCCTATGTACAGAAATGGCCTCTAGGGCATACATATAACTAACAATCTCCCACTTGCACTAGGGCCATCTGTAGCAGTGGTTGTAGTATCTCATACTCAACCATCCCATAAAAGTCTCTCTCTGGGAATAGGCCTTCGTGAGTGGATCCGCCGTGTTTTCCTCTGAGTCTACTTTCCTAACCTCGATCCCTTAGAGATCAACCATCTCCATGATCAGGTGATACTGCCTTAGAATATGTCTGGATCACTGATGGGACGGGGGTTCCTGGCATAAGCCACAACTCCATTGTCACACAATGGTAGAAACTAAGTTCATCTCATGAACTATTATACATCCAAACAGCCTCTTTGGTAGCATCTTAAGTAGCGATGTATCCTACCTTTATCGTCTAGTATGTCACGGTATCTAGCTTGGAACTCTTCCAACATACCGTCCCTTTACTGAGGGTAAAGACAATGCCTGCGACTGACATTCAGTCGTCTTTATCACCCTGGAACACTTCCAGTGATTCTCCCCAGGATCGATTGATACCATCACACTACTGCTAGTGAGTATCCTAACATCCAATTAGATCTATCTCATAGATCCGAAATCCAGGATTTAGTAGGTATCATTTTGATCCTATATGGAGAATCATTGTGATAAGCGGAGATTGACTGAGCGTAGCATAGGAAACTCCTTCCCTATCAAGAGTATGTCATCCACGTACTCTACGAGGATCACTACCAAACTCCCTACTACCTTTTTGTTTATACAAGGTTCATCTACCATTTTGATGATGTCAAACTCTTTGACTAACACATCAAAACAGACGTTCCAACTCCGCGATGCCTGCTTTATCAGATAAAGCATCTTGCTCACGTTTCCGCTGCTCCCACTGTCTACGAGGCCCTCTGGCTGTGTACTTATAGACACACTCTTCTAAAACATCATTTAGAAAAGGAGTCATGGCACCCAACCGCCAGATATCGTAGTCATGGTATGTAGCGGTGACAAGTAGGATCTGGATGGACTTAAGCATAGGTACTGGAAAAGGTTTCATCATTATCCTCGCCTGGTCAATGACGAAAACCTTTAACAAGTCTAGTTTTGAAAGTCTCAACTTTTCCATTTACACCAAGTAATCTTCTCAAGATATACTTGCTCCTGATGGGGATTTAACCCTTCAGATATAGCAACCAAAGTCCATACTTTGTTGGTGTATAAGGATTCCATCTCAGATCGATAAGCATCCAGCCATTCTTACAGAGTCTTACTCCTGATGGCCAGCTCGAAGCTAGTTGGGTCATCATCTCATGATGCAATCCTCGCTCCCACTGTCATAGAGAAACCGAAGTATCTCTCAGGTGGGTAAGGAACCCTACTAGATCGTCGGAGAGGCTGAGGTTCATTGGAATCTACTGAATCCTTTGGTTCTGTCAAATCATCAGCTGCAGTTTGTATAGCTGGAACATTTCCAGGTGTACATAATAGACGTTGCCTCGAGCTTGTCCGGATTTTGCTTTTAGACATTGGCCGGACAACCCCAAATCTTATCAAGCTTGTCCGGATTAGGGTTTACTAATTTCCTAATAAATAACAAATGAAATAAGACTTTGGTCAAAGTTATCAAGCATCATGAAGCTTGAAGAAACTTTGTGAAAGTCAATTTCTTTTGTCATTTCCTTAGGATGCTAGTTAACCCAACCCTTAACCCAAGTCTTTGGTTAATTCTCTACACAAGTTAAGCATGAGGGCTTAACTTAACCATGGTACCATAATTAAAAGGATAAGTTTCATTCTTTTTTCTTTTATTTTTCTCATCATTTTTTCTTTCTTCTTCTTCTTCTTCAAGAAGAAGAAAGCTTACAAGCTCTAATAGTGCCATGAGATTAAGAGTGAGAAATCCAATTCTAAAATGATCCCACTTCCTATTTATTCATTCTCTACCACTTGCCATGTAGTAGAGTGTGTTATCTTCACAAGTTTCATGACCAAGTGAAGATGGAGCTTGAGTTTGAGTCGCCTTGACATAGATCATCTTCGGCGTCGAAGTCAACGACCTAGCCCGCTTATTTCTCCGATGAAACCAACGCTAGGGTCCGAGAATCCGATGATCGCAGCGGAGGGATGTCATCACGGAGCTAAAGAGGTGGAGGACCGGATCTACAAAGGTTGTAGTCATTTTCACTTGTAGTTAAACTGTTAACTTGCTTAGTTTTGCCTTACCTCTAGTTAACGATCTAGTATTAGGGTTTCTTTGGCCCATGAAAAATTTGATTTTGGCATGGTTGATCAGTTGTAGAACCTCATGGGTGTGCCCAGGAACCCTACAGAGAGTACAAGGATACAACGAATATACAATACAATATCGGATAACCACAAAACCCACTTGGGCAAAACTGCACACTGTCAGGCGAAGTGGTATCCGCAGCCAAAAGATGATACGAAGGATGAAAATAGCCTGCCTCTGACTATCCTGAGGAACACCTGCAAACACTGTGGCACAACGGGGGTGAGTTGCCAACTCGTGAATAGTAAATAACATATGCAGGTAATCGCGAGCATGCACGTACAACGCGAATCTAACATAAGCATTTAATATCAATGAATGGTCATATGTAATGCAGTAATCATGAAAAGTACACTAGCAGGTATAATTAATACATGAAGCCATAATATGATGATCAGTATGCAGTAATCATGCAATAATGATATGAACATGTATATATGCAGCAGTCATGAAAGGTACTCTAACAGGTACTACTAATACATGAAACAGTGCATAAACAATAAATGTGGAGTATGGAATGAAATATGTCATTTCCACGGAATCCTGACATCGTGGTAGGATCACAATCCATCAAGACAATCCAAATCCCAATTCCTCAAATCAGCCCTCAAATTGGCTCTCATATCAAATAAGTCTCACAAATCCTGAATGTATACTATCAAGTAGATCTCACATATCCCGTATGTACAATATCAAGTGTATCTCGTATACCCCGAATGTACAATATCAAGTAGATCTCACATATCCCGTATGTACAATACCAAGTGTATCTCGTATACCCCGAATGTACAATATCAAGTAGATCTCACATATCCCGTATGTACAATATCAAGTGTATCTCGTATACCCCGAATGTACAATATCAAGTAGATCTCACATATCACGAGTGTACAAAATCAGTAATCTCATATATGTCCTGTAATCAATATCAAATCAATTCTCAAATGTCCTAAATCCAATGTCAATGAGTCCTTTACATTCTAGGTATATTTGCATGAATAAATATGATGATCTATAAAATTAATGTCAATACACATATATTAGCATCCCATTCCACTAATATTGGTGTAAGGACATATATAACAGCGGCCTAATCCCCTGTTATATATACAAAGGAGTAAAAAGAAATATCATGAAACCAATGTGTCAAGCATCGACACAGAAATGCTGATCTATCAGGTGCTGTCATCATGACTGGCCCCCTGATAGGTATGTATCATACGCTATCCCGAAAGCACGAGTGCCTAGCTCTGACCCTCGCATCTCGACGTATCTATACGTACATGACTCCCGTCTGTATCCACATGATAACCGCCGAGTCATTGGTAATGTCACCGGTAGGTACTTGCCCACCTTCCAGGCTCAATCGGCATGGACCGTCGATCATCTTGCCGAGGGGAACCGTACCGGGCCCCACCATGTACCCTCATACGGCACCACTCCTTGTATAGAGTATATAATCAGAACCAATAAATCTCATGGTGGATACTGAAATGTCATATCAAGGGAAACTGGGTTTTTAAAATAATGCATAATTTCATGAACTCCCATGGTCCCCAAATCCAGAAAACATCATGAAAAATTCATATCTCAATGCGAAAATCCATGAATATAATATACGCATCATAAATCTGAAATGCGAGCATATAAAGGAAAAGCAGCAATTAACTGTAACAAGTTAATATAATATCATGTGGTTCCTAATCTCTCCAATTCTAAAATAATATCAAGTAAAGGTAAACATGTAGCTATAATCAGATATATGTGCAACATAAAGGTATAGCAAGATATATGTATCTACCTATAAGTAATGATGTAGTATACCCCCTGGGTATAAGTGAAGTATGTGTGCAAAGTATACCTGTAGCTATGACATAAAGTGTGTATGTACCTATCCTAATGGTACGATACTCTATAGGTATACAGGTATCTAACACGTAAGTATGTGAAGGCATATGTGTAAGCATGTGGATATACAGGTATGCTTAATGTCATATGCGATAAGAAATATGAATCATTGTCTCAATGTTCCTAACCAACAATAGCATTTCTATATGTGGGTTGTGCATGACATGGCAATTATTGACGGTGTGTGTAGCATACAATCAGTGCTCGTGCAACATGAATCGTCAATAATATGTGCAGTGTCCTAAGGATACTAGTCCAAGCACAACAATAACTAAGCAGTAGGGTGAAAACGCAAATCCTAAATCTGACATAGAATATGCGACAAAAGTAACATCTCTAGCCCAGACGCATAACGTCATGCGGGCGATTCCCCTGTAGATGTTAAATCTAGTCACCAACGCCCCTGGCTAGGTAAAGCCTACCACTCGCTTTCCCCTGTTCGCAGTGCCTGAAGTCCCCGCCTGTGATCCTGAACACATAAAACAATAAAGCAAGTGTATGTAAGCAATCGACCAAAAATACGTACAACTACGTTGACTAACGCACCAACTCCAAACATACTCTCAAGTGTTCGTCAAGTGGCTAACACGCGTAGCGACACTACGAACCCAACTCAAGAGCAAAAGCTACACAAAGACACGAGCGACATCGGCACGACCCTAACTAGGAACGCAAAGCGACACAACTACCAAGTCTAGACCCTGATCGTACCGATCGCGCATTCAAAACACAATAATAAACATGGACTCAATATAATTAACGTCGCAACGTCAAAAGATACCCACGCCTAAAAGTTACCAATATCTAGTAAGCAGTATTTATCATTTTAGCACAAAAGTACAAGTTCAACAAAAACTATAATTTACGAACATCTTCAAATAGCAAGGTTAAACCAATTATACCTTTATTAAAATTTTAGCTTTCACTAATTAGGATTAGCAAAAGTCTAGTTTGTAATTAATCTAATTAGGTAATTAGGAAAATAACATTTAACAAATTAGCAAACTAGGTTATGTTTTCTTTTGGTTAAAACTAACAATTAACCTATTCACTAATCAAAACCCTAATTTAATTATCCAAAAATCATTTCTAGAATTTTAAACATGCAATTAAATAGCTTAATTTTAACAACTAATAAACTAATTAAAGTATTAGAACAACAAAGATATTAGGGTTAGGGTTTTATACCTCCAAATTTGATTTGTAACTCAAGTTTGCAAGCCGACAGTCCAAGATTGAAGTAGAGAGAATGTAAAATATTTTGCCTCAAGGCACTCAACGAATCGGGTGATGGTAAATTGAAGTTGCCTTTTGGAGTTGTGAAGTGAATAATGGATTTGAAATGAAGAACAAACTTCCTCACTCAACAAATTGAGCTCGGCCAAATTGGCACATGAATAGTGCTCGGCCACTATTTCCCAGAGAAGGAAGAAGTTCTTGTGAAAGAAAAAAAAAGAAAAAAAGATAAAGCAATACTCAAATGAAGAAGTGAGCTTTTTCAATTAATCAACAAAGAACAATATATCATCTTCAAAATAAGTGGTCCAGCCACAAATTTGTGCACTGTGAAATGGGGGGGTGAGCTCAAGAGATTCAAGTGGTGACCACATCCAATTAACATCACAAATCTCCAACAAAAGATCTTAAGCAAGACAAAGATCATTGAAAGCAAAGGATAACTCATGATATAAAACCATGCCATTCTAGAAGCTAGCATATGACTCACACAAAACCAAAAAAAAACTCACACCCACAAGGTTCGGCCATTACAGGGAAGGAATGGAATTTTGGCCAAAATGATATATCAACATCAACCAATAATTAAAATAATATTTTAATTAGGAAAAAAATATATCTGAACCTAAACCTCCTATTTACCCCCAAAGTTCGCGCACTAGTTTTATTTTAGCTAAAAAAAGTGCCGGTAAGTTTTTACGGAAGTTTGATCGAAATCGAGTTAAAACGGAAAATACCGTCTATTTTGCCCTAAAACGGAAAAATTCGCAAAACGAATTCTGAAACGTTACAACTAAACTACTAGAGAGTGCTAACTACTAGGTTGAGAAGTTATACCCTCGTGTCTAGTCCTTCGGTTCATCAAGTGGTTGGTTGCTCATTGGTTCAAGCTCCTTTCTTTGGCTCCTCCTTGGCTTCGTACGAACTCGGTTGCCGGTCTCCTTTGTGTCGAAGATGGATCCACCCGAGGGCCTATGGTCAAGCTCCAACCTCAAAGAGATAATTTAGTGGCCCAACTTGCTAAAAAAGATCACTAAGTAGAAGTAGAGAGAGTGTAATGTACTAGTTGATCTCAAAGCTCATTGTTTCACAACACATGTGAGTGTATGAGCTTGAGGGAGAAGGAGAGGAAAAACCTATGAGAGAGAGAGAATTTTTGTGAAAATGAGTAGAGAATGAGTTGTGAGAATGGCTAAGTATTTGGCTAATAATTCAACCATGGAATAAACAAAACACATAAAATGCAATCATGCTTGAATAGTAGCTCCAAATGAATAAACAAATAATTAAGCCATGCTTGCAACCCATTCCTCAAATATCTCCTAATATCCACCTCATTAATCCTTTATGGAAAAAAGGACAAATCAATAATGAGGTGTCTCCTTCTAGAAGCTCATCCTTGCAAAATTACAAGAATGCCCTCCCCGTATTTTCATACCCGTATCCGTATTCCGAAAAATACGGATACACTGAGACCGGTATAATCCAATAATATAATACTAGTATCCGGCTTAAACCAAAGCCTACTAGTATTATCTGTCCGAACATCATTCGTGTAGCTAGTACACATATGCGATCGAAACCCTGCCATAAAATCGTATGGCCTCTACATTGTTTCGCCTGATCCAGGAAAACCCTCTGTGTGGGACTCTAAAGACTCGACAGTATGCTGACAGTGGGTTTAACCATAAGTCCGTCAGTAGCACTAGCTGTACGTAACGGAAACCCAGGTACATGCCGAAAAGGAGGCCGACGAGCGAACTCGTCCGTAACCCCTACTGATCTTGTCCGTGACAATATCCGTGCAGTCCGGTCTGTTCGTCTGAGAGTATCGCATGTAAGGTCTAGGGGGTGGAAAATGTCAGACCCCTAATAACAGTACAAGTCGTGTCAGTATGGCTCAAGACCATCCGAGAATCTACTGGTCCGCCCGCCAGTAATCAGCCCTGGCCAGGGACTTATGGTAATGAACAACTGATCACTGTGCGATATCGACTCCCTATACCAGGAAAGATGAATCCCTAACAGTCGCTCAATGCCTCTATGTGGCTCGGGATTGTACCCAACTAAAACCTGTTTGCACGACTCCTTTGAGCCGTGGTAGGGTAGTAATCAAAGCACAGTGGGAACTCACACGAGACAAATGACGATCTCAAGTCAACAGACTATCTGCACACATGTCACCTGAGAACTGCTATCTGACGCTAGGTATAATACTATCTAGTCAGTTCTCGGCGAGTCATGTCCGGTGTACTCACACCCAGTGAGCATCTGTATACAATCTTAGGTGTACATCACCAATGGCTGCGGGACCAATCCATCGCCCCTCGTCAGGGTCTAGATATGTGTACACTGGTCTACTCTAGAGTATCGATGTCCATTCTCAATACTCCTGCGACCATGGACAATTAAGGATATGCTTATTGACCACCCAGCTCCCATAAGTATGACTACCATCACAACGCTGGTAGTCAGGCAAATATCCTACGTGCTTTATCAACATGTTCATAATATATGAAATACAAAATATAATATATCACATGTTAAGATAAAGACAAACCAAATAACATACTATCATATCGAGCAAGATTGTCCTGTACATACATATCCCTAGCATCCTATGCAATGAAGGCCTCTAGGGTATATATATCCAACAAAAGATTGGTTGTGGAGGAGTTTTCACCGAGGCTAACTTCATCTTGTTCAGCCTCGCCTTTTCCAACCCCAAAATTGATCTTACCAAGGGTCACGAGAGCCTGCAGTATAATCATGAGCGATTAGCTTGGGTGAGAGCATAGTGCTCCCTATGTGAGAAGAAAAAAATGTCCCTCGAGCTGCAACATCCCTCCCTCCTTCCCCCTTCTAAGGTATCCCCAACCCATTCCGTAGATCTAACGGGGGAGGCTCTTCCGAACACCGACCGTATTCATGATTCCAATCCTTCTAAAGCTTCTAGTGTAGAGTCCACTTCAGACCCTCCTGTTCTATCTTCAAAGAACTTGCCCTCCCAGAGTTCGAACTCTCACCGAGGTGGTAAGAGGCCGCTAGGTAAAGTAAAGAAACTCTCTTCCACCTCCAGGGTTGGCAAGGCTCGAAAAAGGAAAACTACCTTCGCCCCTGACCTCGCTAGAGAAATTGTCGTCTATCCCCCTTCCCAGCCCGAGGAGAAAGAATTGGACCCTTTAAGTCTTGTAGTTTGTGTGGAAGGTATCCTTCGGTCTATCCATTTAGCGGAGCATTCAAGTGCTGGGTTGTGGCTTTATCTGACGTTGTTTTATTTTTTTCCTTTTTAGATCAAGTCGACATGAACAAAATCTTTGGGAGCAAGGCCTCGGCATCAGGTGGTTCCAAGCCTCCGATCTCCGATGACTCTTCCAAGAGTGCTAAGCATCGTATGGACGAGAGGCTTCCTGAGTCAAACAAAAGTGGGCGACCTTCCGTCCATACCAATGACGGTTTTTTGCGAGCTGCAGAAGTGTTGCCTTTTCTTCTGATCTCTGCTCCCCATCCTTGCCTAATGCGCTTTCTTCTATGGAGGCTTTGCGGGAGGTGGTCGCTCATTTAGTCGAGACGAGAAAGTCCTATTATTTACCTTTGGTGTGCAGTTTTCTTCCCTTTGAATTTTTCTAACATAGCCTGAAACGTGCACACTGATCTCCTGTCGTTCGACCTTGGCTGCAGGGACCAAGCTTGTGAGGAGGCACTACCTCGGGAGAAGGAAGAATGGAAAGGGAAGATAGCTGAGCTTTCTGAGTGCAGGAGGAAGCTCGAGCTGGAAGTGGGGCAGGCGAAAGCCGAGCGGGATGCCGCCAAGGCTGCCGAGGAGAGTGGAAGAATAATGCCGCCTCACTTGGTGAGATGCTAGCTGAGACCGAGCGTAACCTAGAGCAGGCCTTAGCGAGCTCCGGCGCTCCCGCGGATTGGTTGGAGGAGTAAAAATCCTGCGATGAGTATGTGGCGGATTTCATCAAGGTTTTTCAGGGTGGTGCGGAGGCTGTGCTCCGGTTAGTGGTCCAGCGAGTTCCGGAGTACTCTCTTAAATTGGCCAGTTTGACGCCTTAGGTGGTCTACGCTGAAGAGAAGAATTCTAGGGATGCTGTCCTTATCGAGACCCTTCCGGCCCCCGTTGCATCTGGGGATCTGGCTCTGACTCTCCCTCCGGATAATACCGGGGTTTCTTCTTTGGCCACCCATAGTAGGGATAAGGGGATTGTTCCCCATAATGATGACTCAAGGTCCCAGGGCAAGGCCCAGACTCCAAGGTTGCCAGATAAATCCTTCATTTACCTCTATCGATTTGTTTTGTAATTTTGTAGGATCTTTCGGATATGTCTATTATGATTATGCGTTTCATTTGATTTATATGATTGCCTGCTATGTACGTTTTTGGGTAGTGTCCCTTTATTTATCTTGTATCTGCATTTGTTCGTGTCCCTCCCTTTATAGTGAATATGTGTGGTTTGAAATAGATTACAGTCCTCCTTGTTCGCATAGGTGAACTGCAGGCCCGTTATGCTGAGCTGTCTGATTGACACGTAAAAGTGTTTTTGTAGTTAACCGCAATCAATAACGGTGTCGCGTATAGCTAGACCGAGATGAGTACGGGTCGTCCTCTGGGAAACGTGGAACCTTTTACTTTTACTTTAGATGTGTTGAGAAAGAGAGGGGGGAATAAAGAATATTGTAGAATGGTTTCTAGATCTATGTTAAACAAGAATGTAAAATATAGATCTAGATTATTTTAAAGATGTAGATAATATAATAAGAGGGCTTGTAGGGTTCGTTAGGATTTAGTAGTTATGGACGATTAATTAAAAGTTACCATTTTTATCCATTAATAGATTTAGAACTAGAACGACGGTGATGCGTGTAGATTAGGGTTTCTGGAGGGAAAAGGAATCCCACTCTTAACCCTTATCTCGACACGGAACTCCGTTCATATCTAGCCTTTACCAAAACAATCATTAATCTAATCTCTAATCGCGGTCGGAACTAGCAAAGAATTGCTAGCGCGCCCGATTAGGATGTTAATGATTCTTTTGATAAAGTTCCTAAACTTTATAGGACTTAAAAAGGGTTTAGTTATTTTCATCGTCCATTAGCCTACCCTAATCCTACGAAACCTAACAAGTGGAGAATTACTCGCGCATGTTGGGAGAAGAAGATGAAAAGAAAGAGAGGGAAAACATAATGTAAAATGCAAAAAGAATTAAATAAAACAACTACCTTTATTAATCAACTTGAACAATCTACACTTTGATTCCTTAGAAAATGATTACAAAGACTAGTTTGCTTCTCGATCTCTTCCGAAGGAGGTAGATGAATAGTTGATGATCAGCCTGGATGCGTGAGCCGTCTTGGACTTCGTGATCTCTTCGGCTTGATAGCTTTTTCAAGAGGCTCTCGGTGCCTTTTTATAGTGAAAACCCAGAATCTTATTATTGAAAACTTGGTAAAATTCAGCAGAGAATAATGCCCCAAAATCTTGCACTCCAATTCCATAAGATTGCGGCGGATCCGCGGCCCCAGGGTGGGTTTGGCCGTGGATCCGCGCTCAAGGGACAAGATTAATTGATGATTTTTCTTGTGCTTTCATCTGGTGACATTTGGCAATCCTAGGCATCTTCATATTTCAGAAATATTCTCTCGGTTGCTTCCAGACTTGGTCTCCAAGTTTGCTTCTTAATTTGGCAAGTTTTCTTCAACAAATTGATTTGTTTGTTAAATCCTTAATAACAACTTGGAAATATTCTGCACAACAACTCAAATAAGATTTTAGTAGACTTTGTTCTACTAGGATTAGGTCAATAATATTATTTGCATACATTTTCCTACCAAATGATAATTAAAATATATTAACACATGGAAAATAATGTTTTTACACATAAACCCTCATATGTATAATATATTATAATAAAGTCCTTTTTTAATATAAAAATGATAGGAAAAATGTACTACAAATGTGCAGTTTAATCGACTGAACAAATACCCCCAAACTTATCTTTGATCGTCCCGAGCAAACTAGTTTATTTAAGAGGAGAAAAAAAAAGGAGAAAACTAAGCACACTTTCGTAGGCAGACACGATTGCACTGAGCACGTGCAACAAGCCGTTAAACCTCTAGGTGTCCCTAGTAGGAGGAGTGTTGTCTCCTGAGGGTTTTCAGCGGATTACACCTACAAAATCCTATAACAAAAGAAAGATGGTGAAATTTACATATAAAGATAAGAACCATAAAAGAAATACTTTGAAAAGAAGAGTTTCCAACTATACTAGCTTTTCAGTTGTCATGAGCCCTATCTTAATAGTCATGAAAAAATGTTAGAAATCACATCATCTCTCAATAAAACATCGTCTTTATTCTTCATTCCTACCTTTTGTCCAAACATTGATCATATAACCCTACGTGTGTGTAAAGAACATCCCTACACTCAGAGAATTCAATTCAAGCTATCATACTCTTGTCCATCTACCTTAGTACTTTTTACTTTGATGAATACTTAGAATTGCTTACACATTTTCATGCGACCGTTAATACTTCTTGAGGTACTAACCGACCGATTACTCATGTGCTTGCAGATTTGGTGATAATATTTTCCTTGTCTTGCACCACCTAAGGCTTAGCAGTGACTCCCAGACCAGTTGGCCATAGGGCACTAGGTGAAGAGGCACCCTCGCTATATTTTTTTTATTGCTACCTTGGCGATACAAAACCAGTGTTCATTTTTTTTCTTTTCACCATTTTATATTTTCTTCGTCATTTCCTTCATACTTTGTCTTTTAGAAAAGAGTATTTCAAGGTATCCTCTACTATCCCGAGTTTCAAGACGTGTGTATGTGCATATAGTAGGGTATCAACATTCAAATGTTTGGCTTCCAGAATAGAAATTATTTTTCAGACTTATTTTTATCCTCAGATTAGTGACTTCCTTCATCTTACTAACCCTTGGGACAACAGCTCATAACTACTTATTACTAGTTCGTATAAGAAAACTTCTAATTTTCTTGGTTTTCTTAAACTATTCCTATCTTTTGGATGTAATGTTTCACTTTCTATTCTTTTGTTATAAAAAAAAATTCTTTTTTTTTATTTTTAATGCCCGGTGTCAAAGATAATTCAGTGAATACAAACCTCCCCCCCAAACCTGTTTTCAGCAGTGTCCTCACTGATGTAGCCTTTTGAGAACATGGACCTGTATACTAAGGGAGAGATACAAGGGGTAAAATAATAGTTAAATGAAAAATTTCCCCAAACTTATTCTTTGACACGCACAGATATGCAATCAAATCCATTTTTTACTCACCTCCATTTTTAAAATGAGAAAATGATATAAAAACATGGAGGTGAGGCGGAGGAAATTTTAGTTTTGATAAAGCGGCTCCTGTAAAAACAGGAGCTCCTCCGCGGGGTCAGCAGAAAAATACGGTTTTAATCTATGCCCATTTACTTTAAAAATCGAACCGTTTTTCAAATTTTCGACTTCAACAGCCCCGTGCGGGTGTACATACCGCACCACAAAAGGTCCTTTCCAACGAGATTTAAGCTTACCCGGATGAAGATGGAGACGGGAATCGTAAAGAAGGACTTGTTGCCCCGATGTGAAGGTTTTTCTAGAAAGATTTTTATCGTGGAACACTTTAGTCCTATTCTTTACTATTACCGCATGATCGTAAGCTTCATCGCGGAGTTCGCTTAGCTCATTCAATTGCAGCTTCCGATAGCTGCCTGCATGATCAAGATCAAAATTAAGCTCTTTAATAGCCCACATTGCTTTATGTTCAATCTCGATAGGGAGGTGACATGCCTTCCCAAACATAAGGCGGTATGGAGACATACCAAGATCGGTCTTATAAGCGGTGCGGAATGCCCAAAGAGCATCCGTCAATTTGGTTGACCAATCCTTACGGTTTTTGGAAACCGTCTTTTCCAATATCTGTTTGATCTGCCTATTTGAGATCTCAGCCTGCCCGCTTTTTTGGGGATGATAGGGCGTAGAAAGTTTGTGAGTGATTGAATATTTCCGCATCAGGGCCTCGAAAGACCTATTGCAGAAATGTGTCCCGTTGTCGCTAATGATAGCGCGAGGGTGTCCGAATCGCGAGAAGATGTTTTCTTTAAGGAACTTAATGACAACTTTGTTGTCATTAGTGCGACACGGTATAGCTTCCACCCACTTCGAGACATAATCAACCGCTAACAAGATATATAAATTCCCAAAGGAGTTGGGAAAAGGGCCTATAAAATCAATACCCCAAACATCAAATATTTCCACAACCAATATAGGTTGGAGCGGCATCTCGTTCCTTCGTGAAATCCGGCCCAAATGCTGACATCGCGGACAAGTTTTGCAATGTTCAAATGCATCTTTAAATAATGTTGGCCAATAAAAGCCACATTGCAAAACTTTCTCCGCCGTTTTTCGAGGTCCAAAGTGACCGCCGCATGCCTGATCATGACAAAATGATAACACGCTCTTGAATTCATCGTTAGGGACACACCTGCGAATGATTTGATCGGAACAATACTTGAATAGATATGGTTCATCCCAGTAAAAATATTTTACTTGGGATAAAAACCGAAGTTTGTCTTGTTTCGACCAATCGCTAGGTATAAGTCCCGTCGCAAGATAGTTCACGATATCCACGAACCAAGGTTCGTAGGATACATTCAAGAGCTGTTCATCGGGAAATGAGTCATTTATCGGCACGGTCACAGTTGGCGAAGAAGTGATGCGTGAAAGATGGTCTGCTACTACGTTTTCACATCCACTCTTGTCTTTGATAACAAGATCAAATTCTTGTAACAATAGGATCCAACGTATTAGCCTGGCCTTTGCATCCTTCTTCGTTAAAAGATGTCGTAGGGCGGAGTGATCTGTGTAAACCACAATAGGCGAGCCAATCAAGTAGGGCCTGAACTTCTCTAATGCAAATACAACTGCCAAGAGTTCTTTCTCGGTAGTTGTGTAATTTATTTATGCATCATTCAAGGTCCTACTTGCATAGTAAATTACATGTGGCATCTTATCAATATGCTATCCCAAGACAGCATCAATAGCAAAATCTGATGCGTCACACATAAGCTCGAACGGGTGGTTCCAATCCGGAGATGATAGAACGGGGGCTGTAGTGAGTGATTCTTTAAGTGATTCAAAAGCAGCCTCACAATCCGAATTGAAGTGAAAAGTAGTGTCCTTGGCCAATAGAAGGGTTAAGGGTCTAGGAATTTTGCTAAAGTCCTTAATAAATCTCCTATAAAATCCTGCATGACCAAGGAAGGATCGTATATCTTTGACGCAATTGGGACGAGGGAGGTTTTGAATGACATCTATTTTAGCTCTGTCGACCTCAATGCCTTTATGTGAAATTATATGTCCAAGTACAATACCTTCTTGAACCATAAAATGGCATTTTTCCCAATTCAAAGTCAAGTTCTTATCCTTACAGCGGGTAAGAACAGCGTCAAGATTACGAAGGCAGTCCTCAAAGGAGTCCCCAAAAATGGAGAAATCGTCCATAAAAATTTCTAGAAAATTTTCCACCATATCTGAAAATATCCCCATCATGCACCGCTGAAATGTAGCGGGAGCGTTGCATAACCCAAAGGGCATGCGTCTATAAGCAAAAGTTCCGAAAGGACAAGTAAAAGTGGTTTTATCTTGATCCTTTTCGGCGATGGGGACCTGGTTGTAACCAGAGTATCCGTCCAAGAAACAGTAGTATTCATGTCCCGCTAATCGTTCTAACATCTGGTCAATGAAAGGTAGAGGGAAGTGATCTTTCCTCGTCGCGGCATTAAGTTTCCTGTAATCGATACATACGCGCCACCCAGTTTGGGTGCGCGTTTGGATTAACTCATTAGCCTCGTTAGTGATGACCGTGATGCCAGACTTTTTAGGGACCACATGAATTGGACTTACCCATTGACTATCAGATATGGGGTAAATTATTCCACTATCAAGACACTTGACGATTTCTTTTTTTACCGCCTCCTTCATAACGGGATTTAACCGTCTTTGTGGGTCTCGGGTTGGTTTGGCTTCATCCATCAGATGTATGTGATGTTCAACAATTAAGGGACTAATCCCTTTGATGTCGGCCATTGTCCAACCAAATGCTTCCCGATTCGATCTCAACACTGCCAAAAGTGCATTCTCTTGCTCTAAGGCTAGAGAAGCGGAAATAATCACTGGCAAAGTCTCATTCTCTCCTAAATATGCATATTTAAGATGAGAAGGTAGCGGTTTGAGATCAAGAATTGGCGGAGAGACAATAGAAGGAGGGGTAACGGAATGATATTCGGACTCCTTAAGAGGTTCAAAACTTGCATAAGATATTGACTCGGAAAGTGCTGCTGACTTTTGCAACGAGTCAACGGGTTCAATCTCAAGGTCGGACTCAATGAACATATCCTCACTGTGAAGTGGTGCAAGATCAAACGATGTCTCATTAGTGTTGTCGAGAACATCAAAGCAAAGTTCCTCATCCATGCAGCTTTCGAGAGCTATCTCGTGGATGGAATAAACATCCAGCAAATGAGCAGAAGGTTCTGATGGCTGACTTCCTAGCTTGTAAATATTAAGCTCAATTGTCATTTTCCTTAAGGATAAGTTCATAGAACCGTTACGACAATTAATCACAGCGTTAGAAGTTGCTAGGAAGGGTCGACCAAGTATCACCGGGATTTGATTGCGTGGGTTTGCCACAGGTTGTGTATCTAAAACAATAAAGTCCACGGGAAATATGAATTCCCCGACTTTAATTAACACATCCTCTAGTTCGCCCCGAGGTTTGGTGATAGATCGATCAGCCATTTGGAGAGTACAATGGGCGGGTTTTAACTCTCCAATTCCTAACTGCTCGTATACTGAATAAGGAAGCAAGTTGACGCTAGCGCCTAGATCGAGTAAAGCACGATTTATATTTTTACCCCCAATAGAAATAGAGATTGTAGGACAGCCGGGGTCCTTACGTTTCTTTGGTATTTTTTGGGTAAAAGCTGTGCTAACATTACTCGTCATGAAAACCTTTTTAGGCACTTGAGTTTTTCTCTTCCTAGTGCACAAGTCTTTAAGGATTCTTGCATAAGATGGGACTTGTTGAATAGCATCTAGAAGAGGAATATTCACGCTAACTTGCTTAAACATTTCCACAATCTTCTCCATTTGCGGGTTAGGTCGGTTGGCCCTTAATCGGTTTGGAAATGGAGCACGATCAATAAGTTTTAGGTCCAACGTTTGTGGAGAAGACTGTGGCGACGGATTCGATCCCAAAATTGGAGTGGGAATCGACTTAGATAGATTTGGCGAAATGTTTGAGCCTTGGGGAAAACGGAGAATAGGCTCGGATGAAGGTGGGAGACTAGACGAGTTAGGGGAAGAAGAAGAAGAAGGGGTATCAAATGTGTCACTATCATCAACTTGCTCACCCACTTGGTTGTTCAGCACTCTCCCCGACCTCAACGTAGTAATGGCATTCACATTATGACTTTGTGAATGGCCAGGATTCGGTAGGGGTTGAGATGGGAGTTTCCCTTTCTCTCTCGCACTCATTGCGGCGTTTAACTGTGCGATTTGGTTTTCTATTGATTTAATACTCTCACCATGGGAGGAGGAGTTTTTCGTTAGGGTATCAATAGAAGACCTTATCTCAGCCGAATTTTGCATGGATTGTTTCATGAACATATCCAAAGTTTGTGCAAGCGAGTTGTCAGTACCGGCCATTTGTGGTGTAGAAATGTTGGCCGGATTTTGGAAATTTTGTGACTGAAAGGGGGGCTGATTCTGTGGTTGTGGTTGCTGTGGAGGAGGTCTTTGATAATTACTTTGTTGGTTTTGATTCCAAGCAAAGTTAGGATGATTCCTCCATCTTTGATTATATGTGGAAGAATAAGGATCATTTCTAGGTCGCTGCTGAAAAGCAGCATTAGCTTGAAATGATGCATTCATAGGACATTCTTCCGTTAAGTGTGAAGGATCCGAACAGCAACCACAGACAGTCTTGGGATGCGTAACCTGATTTAGGGAGACTGATGAGAATATGCTCTCAATAGCGTCGAGTTTCTTCTGCATCGCTGCCATTTCGGCTTTTACTGCGATGGAAACATCGAGCTGGTGAACTCCTCCCCTAGATGAAGGTGGTCTTACGCTTTCCCACTGCAAAGTGCTTTCAGCAAGGTCTTCCAGATATTTCCATGCTTCACCGTCATCTTTAGACATGAAATTGCATTGACACATTGTTTCAAGCATCTGCTTTGTCGCTGGATTAATGCCCTCATATATAATCCGACATAAATCCCATCTTTGTATTCCGTGATGGGGGCATTGGACAAGCAGATCTTTGAAACGTTCAAAGCACTTCCAAAATGGTTCATTGGGAAGCTGGGTGAACTGGTTGATCTCGCTCCTAACATATGCAGTCTTATGATTTGGGTAAAACTTCTTAAGAAATGCTACGACGAATTCATCCCAATTAGTGATAGAGTGTGCGGCAGTATTGTAAAGCCATTTTTCTGCCAAGTCGCACAATGTGAATGGGAGAAGACGTAAGCGCATAGCATCTAAAGTCAATTGTGAAGTACCCATCATTGCGCATACGTTTTCGAATTTGGTGATGAAAACGTACGCGTCTTCCGACTCAAGCCCGTGAAATTTGGGCAGCAGATTGATGTAGTGGGGTTTAATTTCGAAATTATCCCCGTCAGGTGGTGGAAGAGATAGACAAGTAGGAAGAGGGCCACGAATAGGATAGCATCTCTCTTGGAGAGAGATGCGCGGTGGATTCTGCTCACCTGCGGGCGGTGGCAGCGTGGTGTTATAATTAGATGGAGTGCCGTCCATCACGGTCGATGTGGTGTGTGGTGGGGGAAAAGAAGATGAAGAAGTACCGACTTCGGCGTCGATAGCAGGAACGTGGACAAGACGGGCACTAGGATCCCGTGTCCAGCCGAGCATGCACTAAGCGGGTTTAGTGCAAGTGGCAGCGTGTGTGTGATTTTAAAATTGGCTTGTTTTGAAAAAGTGTGGGACTCAAGACAAATCACCCTAAGATGCACAAGCAACCCTAGAACTAAGGTTACCTAGGTCAGTCTCTAGACAGCTCCTAACTGGGGCTAGAAATAGGACCTCAAACCGCCTCTTCACGGACAAGTACGGCCAGGTAAGTGGGAAGGAACCACCACTACAGTGGGCCTAATTAAAAACCACTAGCCTAGACACCGCAATGTCAGTTAGGATAAACGGCCGATGCCTATACTAGTCTTTTTCCTATTGAGCTCGACAGTCCTTAGAGTCTGGTCTAGATATTTTTTAAATTAATGAAGGGTTGATCTGTATGCTCGGTTTGTGATTTGTGGGGCTTAGGAAGGGTGATGAAATCCCCACCTAATCTTGATTTGGTCTTTGCCCTTTAAAATCCGTATTAAATATGCAAAACAAAACCAATAACAAAACTTTTGCAAAATGATTTTTGAGCGGCGCAATTTTGCAAAGAATCCTGCAGAAAATAGATTTTATTGGAGTTGAGAGGAGAGAGGAGGAGTTGAAAGAAAATACCAGAGAAGACTGAAGCCCTAATTCCCCAAAGAAGCCGCGTTTCCGCCGCAGGAATGGTACTTTTGCCGCGGTTCCGCCGCAAGGTGGAAGGAACAATTGCTGAAAATTTTTCTCAAGCCCTCTGTGCTCCTCTGGATCTCGATGAATTCCTCTGTCTTCTGTTTTCCTCAATTCTGTAACTCCAGATCTCCTTGCAAAATTCACGCACAAATCGTTAAATATGCAATTTGCAGTTTTGTTTTAATAATGATATAGCTCGTCTAAGAATTCAACACAAATAGTAAAAATAAAAAATTACGCACGTATCCCCGGCAACGGCGCCATTTGATTGACACGTAAAAGTGTTTTTGTAGTTAACCGCAATCAATAACGGTGTCGCGTATAGCTAGACCGAGATGAGTACGGGTCGTCCTCTGGGAAACGTGGAACCTTTTACTTTTACTTTAGATGTGTTGAGAAAGAGAGGGGGGAATAAAGAATATTGTAGAATGGTTTCTAGATCTATGTTAAACAAGAATGTAAAATATAGATCTGGATTATTTTAAAGATGTAGATAATATAATAAGAGGGCTTGTAGGGTTCGTTAGGATTTAGTAGTTATGGACGATTAATTAAAAGTTACCATTTTTATCCATTAATAGATTTAGAACTAGAACGACGGTGATGCGTGTAGATTAGGGTTTCTGGAGGGAAAAGGAATCCCACTCTTAACCCTTATCTCGACACGGAACTCCGTTCATATCTAGCCTTTACCAAAACAATTATTAATCTAATCTCTAATCGCGGTCGGAACTAGCAAAGAATTGCTAGCGCGCCCGATTAGGAAGTTAATGATTCTTTTGATAAAGTTCCTAAACTTTATAGGACTTAAAAAGGGTTTAGTTATTTTCATCGTCCATTAGCCTACCCTAATCCTACGAACCCTAACAAGCGAAGAATTACTCGCGCATGTTGGGAGAAGAAGATGAAAAGAAAGAGAGGGAAAACATAATGTAAAATGCAAAAAGAATTAAATAAAACAACTACCTTTATTAATCAACTTGAACAATCTACACTTTGATTCCTTAGAAAATGATTACAAAGACTAGTTTGCTTCTCGATCTCTTCCGAAGGAGGTAGATGAACAGTTGATGATCAGCCTGGATGCGTGAGCCGTCTTGGACTTCGTGATCTCTTCGGCTTGATAGCTTTTCCAAGAGGCTCTCGGTGCCTTTTTATAGTGAAAACCCAGAATCTTATTGTTGAAAACTTGGTAAAATTTGTTGGAGATAGTGCCCTCAGAGTCAATTATTGGATCACAGGCACGTGATTGCAATGATTGAGGGAGGACCTATCCCGGTAGGACAGTCTTACTCGAGATGATAGTATGCTATCTGGTTTACCTTTAACATCGTGTACTACTTTAGGTGACCTGGCATGTCGCTATTGCACGTTGATAGAGCCCTTAGGATTCTTGCTTGACTGCCAGCAGTATGATGGCGATCATATACGTGGGAGCTGGTAGTCTATAAGCACATCCTTAAAAGGTCCCTAGTCGTAGGAGTTTCGAGACAGGGCATCGATTCTCCAGAGTAGACTAGTGTATACAGTCGAGACCCCGACGAGGGGCGGTGGCCGGTCTCACAAGCCACTGGTGTCAGTTGGTTCACCTAAGATGTATACAGGTGCTCATTGGGTTATGAGTACACCGGACAGGACTCGCCGGGAACCTGCTAGTTGGTCTTATATCAGACGTCAGATAGCAGTTCCCTGGTGACATGTGTACAGGTTAGTTCATCGACCTGAGGATCGTCATTTGTCTCGTGTGAGTTCCCACTGTGCTTTGATTACTACCCTACCACGGCTCAAAGAAGTCGTGCAAACAGGTTTTAGTTGGGTACAGTCCCGAGCCACATGGAGGCAGTGAGCGGATCTTCAGGGGTTCGTCTCTCCCGGTATTGGGGGTGAGGTCGCGCTGTGTCTAGGAGAGCCATTACGCAAAGCCCTCGGCCGAGGCAGGAGATTTACTGGTAGGTATTCCAGTAGTATCTCAGGGCGTTCTGGGCTACACTCCGACACGACTTGTACCGCTTTTTGGAGTCTGACTTTTACCAACCCCCTAGGCCCGACATGCGATGCTCATAGACGAACGGACCGGACTGTACGGATATTGTCACTGACAGGCTCAGTAGGGTGTCAGGATGAGTTCGCTCATCGACGTCCCTTTTAGTCAATAGCTGGTGGCCCGTCACGTATTGGCTAATACCTCTGACGTGCTAGTGGTTAAATCCACAGCCATAGTATTGACGAGTCTTTAGAGTCCACCACACTTACAGTTACTCAAGCTTTCGGGCGAAACGCTGTAGAGGCCGTATGGAGATATGGCAGGGTCCGATCAGATACGTGCGGTATTGCACGGATCAGGATCGGACAGTTTGTACTAGTGGCCGTATGGTTATATGGCAGGGTTCGATCAGATACGTGCGGTATTGCACGGATCAGGATCGAACGGATTTTACTAGCCGGCTTTGGCTTAAGCCGGTCCTAGTTTAGTACAGTGTAGATTTTGTCTCATTGCATTTGTATCCGGACGGAATACAGATGCGGGTGTGTATGCACAGTATCGGGGTTTTCCTGTAATTTATTACGGGACCTGTTTTCTGGAGTTGCCAGTTTGCATTCCGTTCCGGCCGGTTTTCCTTTGTTCTTTCCCGGCCGGACTTTTCCGATGGAGGGGGTAATTTGCAGTTTTGCAAATTACATTTGTGGAGGGGGTATCTTGCATATTGGTGGCATCATGATAGCTTTTCATGATGAGATCCTTTCTTAGTCTTTTCCTTGCTTTATGAGATTAGAAAGATTAGGATTGATTTGCATCTTTGATTTGAGGTTTACTTTGGATGTGGTCACCACTTGCTTTACACTACACTCACCTCCCTTCATGCTTCATATTCTTTCTCTCCACCATTTTTGTTAAGTGAGAAGAAAAGGAAAAAGAATGAGAGAGTTCATTTGAGTGATGTGAGAATTTCTTCATCCCATCTTCTTCTTGCTAGAAAATTGAAAGCACCAATTTTCTTCACCTCTTCCTCCATCCATCAATGGCAACAACATAACTCCAAATGAGACTAGCATGATCTACTACACATTCTACAGCATATCTTGAGCATGTCGAGTCGCCGGCTTCATGCCCGAGTTGCCTCGGTATTGAGGCGGGAGCCCGTAAAAGACGCAGGCGATGTGGTGCCCTTCCGGCGAGGAGGCAACGATGTGGAGCCAAGACTTTCCGCGGGAGATCGGGATGATAAAGAGAAGACCGGAGGACTCGGATCACTCGGTATACTTTTCTTCCCATCTCTTGATTGCTAGCATTAGGTTAATGGTAAACGATCCGTGTTTTCATTGTCCGCGGTAGCGCCGGTTTCCGAGTAAGGAAAATTTTTGATTCCGCATTTTGGCCTCGAGTACGAGGCCGGGGCGCTGCCGTGGCGCAACATGGTATCAGAGACACGCCATTAACCTTACCTAGCTTGTTCTAATGTGTTTTGCTTATCCGATCGACCGAAATTCCAAAAAACCTCATTTTGCAAGCATCAGTTTTCTGTTGGAACTTTTTGGTGTCAAAATTTTTTTCAGGTTGTAGAAAACTGCTGTAGAAGACATTCTAAGACTTCTGACAAAATTCGACGCAGTCAGTCAACAGTTCAAGCGCGGAACCGCGGCCATTCCCCCCCTTGGGCCGCGGTTCCGCCGCACGTTTGTGTCTGCACTGAGTCCAAATTTTCCAGTAGTCTTGTGGGCTTATTTCAGGGGTTTTGGGATATTAAATTTGGGCCCATTTTTCCTGTAACTGCTACAGTTTTTCTTGGGAGCCCACTTGTTAATTGTTTGATCGATCGGATATTTTTAAACACATTATTTCACAGTATTTACATTATATCTGCGACCGTGAATATCACTTGATCGGTAAATCCGGTCTAACTGCTATTGCCCGGTTAGACGGATTTGCGAACGTGATTTTCACGTTGATGTTCTATGTTTATGCTGTGATGTTGCGGATCGGTCATGAGGGATAGCCTGGATGCAATATTAGTACAGTTTTGTTGTATTATGTACATTTGATATTGCGGGGCGAGCGTCCGACATGTGGACTGCCGTCACTGCCTGTTTGTGTTATTCTTTTGGGGCACGACCTGGTTGCGGTCGATGTACCCGGTATATGTATATTTTACTTTCTATACTAGGATTACCCCGCGGAGGGGTGCACGGATAGCCGGGTTCTAGAGGGCAACGGGCCCGCATCTCATGGCATTGAAACGGAGGGGGCTTCGCTCTAGGATTGGCGGGCTATTCGCCGCACTCGTAGGGGGTACAGGTTGACCCAGGAGGGGTGCCCAAGTTACCGGATTCCATGAAGTGCTGGGTGGTCCATTCACGGTACTGAAGGGGGCTGCCTCGCTTCAGGTTTTGGCGGGTGACTTGCCGCGCCCGTAGGGGTCTAGGTTTTCATTGCACAGGCTATCCACACGACCAGGGGAACGTCGGGTTTCAGCAGCGGCTCTGTGAAACCCGGGGCTTCCAGATATCTGTATTGTTCTGTGATGCTGTACATTTCTGTGATGTTGCATTTTATCACGCCTTGAGCGAATATAATATATTGGTATATATATTAGTAGATGTTGTATATGTTTTACATCCACGCTAGTCCAGTCCCCGCTCTGCCGTTAGTTAGCTAACCTAACGGGTGATGACGGGACCCAGTGGCGAATGCGGATGGTATATACGTACGTCAGTATATTTTCGTTCTTTGTGGTGTGATTAATTGATGGGACTGCGTTGATTCGGATCAATGCAAGATAAACAAACCTAATCTGATGTTGTTGGAATATTTTTCAAAAAGCTGTTATTGCAAGGACGTTCACTTTTGTTTTGCATCGTGGTATTCATTTGGAATATCCTGCTCCTCAGTCGACGAGGCAAGGGCCGAGATCCCTTCACCGGGAGTGACCCCTTGGACATAAGTTTGCGTCAGGGCATTAACTTCACTATAGCCGATTACTTTTGCTTTGCATCGTGGTATTCAGTTGGAATATCCTGCACCTCATTCTACGGGGAAAGAGTCGAGATCCCTTCACCGGGAGTGACCTCTTTAGTAAAGGTTTTCGTCACTATATTTTTATAAAAAGTTGTGCAGTTCCTTCAACGATATCAAGTTCATTACGTTAAAGGTTTTTCGCCAAAAACCAGCCGTAGCCCTCCGTCATTTCCTACAGGTATTATTTAGTATTCGTGCTGCGTTTGTTGACCTAGTCAAGACGTAGTGTTCGGTAGCTGAGTGGTACTTGTTTGTTGCATAAGTGGGATTGGTTAAGATAGTCGTGCGGCCTTGTTGACCTAGTCAAGGGCACGTACGGGTGGGTTTAATGCAATCCAGAATAATGATGGGTTGAACTTGACTGGCGGTTTATGGTTTGTTGACCTAGTCAAGGTCATAAACCGCTTGGGGTAAAATCAAACATCGAGAGTTTCAAAAGAACTGAAACTTGCCAGGCATGCGCATACCTTCTGGAGTGTGGTGACTTGAGTGGATTCCGTCAAGTTATCATGCGATGATAGTTGGATCCCGATTTCCACTGATGAGTTGGTTTACTCCTCGGGTGATCCCGACTAATTCTTCTTTCAGGTTTGGAGGAGAATTTGGGGTACAGTGGGAGGTTTCCAGATTAGACAAAGTGATAACCATTCTGATCTAGGTTAGAGTGCACGCTGAGTGTTTCTTTTCTCTCTCTCTTTGGCAGCGACCATTGACCCGACCCTAAGACTATGACTCAGTGACCAAGTTGACCGAACCTTCTTGACACAGGCTTTTGGATTGTCAGAGTTGCAGACCTCATTGCCACTCCTACTTTTACCCTTTTCTCCAGGACACCCCGTATTACTACGAACGTCCACTTCCATTGGACAAAACCATCGTATGGTTATATACGAACTCGAAGGACTTCGAGGATGGTTTCTGGTTCTGGAGAAAACGGATAGGACTATTCAGTTGTCTTTTCTTTTCACCTTCTCTCAAGTTGCGAGTACTCCTTGTTTTAGGAGATAGTACACCTATTACGCAAATTGGATAGTCTTCTTCCAAACCTTAGGCTGGTGCCGACCGGTAGGGAATGAAGAAAACCAATTAGCATAACGATGGTGTGCAGAAGGTATTAAGTTAAGACAAAGCAAGGGATTAGTAGGAGGGCAAAGTAAATTGCGACTGATATTCACGACCAAACCAAGTATTTCTTCGCCAATCCTAAATCACCTTTGTATTTCTCCAGGACACTCCGTGTCACTACGAAGATCCACAGTTTATTGGATACTCCATCGTATGGTTATATACGAACTCGAAAGGAACTTGTTCCAGTACGGGGATGGATTCTGGTTCAGGTGAAATAGGAATAAAGTACATTCAGGTGTCTTTTATCTTCACCTTCTCTCGCGATGCGAGTGCTCCTAGGATTAGGACAGTACACCCTTTATGCTTATTGGATAGTCTTCTTCCAAACCATAGGCTGGTGCCGAACGGTAGGGAAGGAAGAAAACCATTTGGCTTAAAGGGGTGTGCAGAAGGTAATGACTAAAGACATATAAAGGGATTTGGAAAGGTGGCAAAGAATTATACGGTTACAGTTGTGAATCTGGATAATGGAAGAGGCATTACTAGGAATACCAGGATACCCCGACGAAACATTTCAATGTTTCAGTTTCACTGTGTACTGTTAATGGAAACTGATTTCCCAGTTAGACACTTGTTCCAGGGTATGTATTTACCAGGTATGATTCTCACATCTGTATGGTTTTACAGATGCTGAGTGGGAGTAAGTTATTGGGAATTGGGTGATCATCCTCATTATATCGGGATTCGTTGTAATCGGTGATATTTGAGGAGATCATCTGGGCTGTTTGCCGGTCGGCAAATATTTGGTTTTGAATATCCGCTGTTGTGCACCAATTTCAAATTGATATATCTGTACGTCTATTTTCATAGAGTGAGATATACCTTTTGATATTATGTCGATGACATTTACCTATATCAGTGGATGGTTAGGTAAGGAGCATTAAACAGCGGTGTAATTCTTCTTAACCATAAGTACAGTTTTCAACCTACGACACACAGTGAAAGAGTTATTAGACTCAGTGGACTTATACAGAGTATTGTATGTTGTCCAGTGTCCATTAGGACAGAGGGGTTGGTCCTCATACTATATTCTGTTTACTTTTAACTTCTCTAGTTCTTAGACATGTGTTTCGTGGAAACACAGGGTCTAAGTTTAGAGGAGTTATAGGTATTTGAATAGAGTAGAGAACCAGGTATAGCAAGTATCGGGATTCTTCAAAGTGATCGAAGATGTAGATACTTGTGTATGGTATTCAGTTGATAGTAATGATAAAGAGAAATTGCTTCTCTTTCAGGTTACTCATAAATGGAAGTATTCCTAAGTTGAGTAACGATGATCGGCCTCCTTCCATTTAGTTGACATGCACTGGTGACAGCTGGATGATTTGAATCTGGTTCAATTAAATCAGTGCCTCTGTTTCTATATTGGATATAGAACAGTTCATATCTTGACATTGTTAAGGTACGGGGAGTTGTCCGGCTTATGCTTAAAACCAGACTCTGGAAAACTCAAGGCACGTTTCTGTAATGGCTGTTTGTGGGTTGACCCAGGCTATGACGAGGGTTGACTTTCTACCATCTGGCAGATCAATAGAAATACTGTTCTAGACTCGCCACAGTTTTATTAAAAATGGATTTTTTCAAAAACAGTAGTGGGAGTATGGTAGAACTGGAAGTGATTCCAGAACCGCAAACGATTACTAAAGATTTGATAAGGAACCTAAAGATTCAATCTGGCTTGACATTCCATTGGCCACTCCGCAGATACGGTGGGTAACTTCAGGCACCCGAGAGGTACTCCGGTAGTCTCAAGGACGGTGACAGGGAAGTTCTTGTTTACCCACACTTGCCATTGTTGTTGTTCCAGGCTGCGAGACCCGGCAGGAGGATGAGTATAGCGTCGTTCTAAACTAGTTTTAGAAGTGCGCGTCTATATGACTCTGGCAGAGGGTTGTCGTAGTCAGTGGGAGCAGCGGAAGCATTGGTGGACATCAGACTTATGTCTATTTATAGACTAAAGCAGATGTAGCGGAGATAGATCATCTATTTCTGATGTGACTGTCATAGGTTTGACTTCATCAGAATAGGGGATGGATCTGTTGAGAAGGTAGTAGGAAGTGATATTCCTATGCTACGATCGGTTATACTTTGGTCGTCACACAGTGTTTTCTCCGTATGGGATTTGGACATTATGTCAGACATACTGGTTACTAGATCTATGGTTTTAGTGTAAGTCTACGCTAGCGCCCCGGCAGTCTACAGACGCCAAATGCGGAACAAAAACTTTTAACTTGGCGCTATCGTATACTTTAACCCGGATCTGTCATTATTGCTAAACTAACAAACTGTAAAGAGTGTAGAAAGGTTATACCGAACGATCCGAGTCCTTCGTTCTTTAACCATCATCCCACGCTCCGTTGCGGCTGCTCCGATCTCGTCGATCTCCGATTCCTTCGTCGAGGTGGCACCACATCATCGGTTCTTTAAACGGGCTCCTGCCTCTGACTCGAGGCAACTCGATCGTCAAGTTTGCTAAAAGAGACGACCAAGAATGATGTAGAGAATAAGTAGATGACTTTGTCTCACTTCATCCAAATCCGTGGACGATCGGTTAATGAAGTTGCCGAAGGAATCGGGTGATGGAATGAAATGGACTGTGAAATTCCATACACCGATAAAACCTATCATAATCTTTTCTCTCTAAAATGAAATCAACAAGTGAAGTGAGGAGGAGAGAGAAGGCCGGCCATTTTATATGAAGGAGGGAGGTGACCGTAGGAGAGGGGGGTGACCACAAGAAAGCTTCTCACTTAAAAGATCAAGAAGAAAATATCTTAAGGAAAACAAAAAGCTTTAATCACAAAGCATGAATCATTAAGCATAGTCACCATATAATAAATGCACCATTAAAGTCAAGATGACTCATTAGCCACTTCATCACTTCTAGAAGCTTCTAGAATGATGACTCACTCATACAGAAGAAAAGATAAACCCGTCTTTAACCGAATGTTAAAAGACGGCTGATAGAAAACTGGAAACTGGCAACTTCCAAAAGTGATCCTGAAACGACTTTCAGGATAACCCCGAAACTGTATAAATATACCCGCATTTGTATTACGACCGAATACAAATGCAACTGAGACAAAGATATTATACCTACTCAACATAATACTCGGATCCGGCTTAAACCAAAGCCGACCAGTATCATCTGTCCGAAAATCGACACGTGCGTAAACGCACGTGCATTTTCCGAACCCTGCCATAAAACCATACGGCCTCTACAACGTTTCGCCCGAACTTGGGAAACTGTCTGTGGGGGACTCTAATGACTCGTCAGCACCCTGGCAGTGGGTTTAACCACAAACCGTCTGCGGCACTAGCAATGCGTAACGGCTGCCTACGGACTGACCTCAAGGGTGGCCGAGGAGCGAACTCAAGGGAGACCGATGAGCGAACTCCTCCGAAAACCCTACTGAGCCTAACAGTGACAATGTATATACAGTCCGGTCCATTCGTCAATGAGTATCGCATATCCGCCTAGGGGGCTAGCAACGTCAGACCCCCAATAGCAGTATAAGTCGTGTCGGAGTGAAGCCCAATAACACCCTGAGATACTACTGGAGTACCTACCAGTAAATCTCCTGCCACGGCCGTGGGCTTTGTGTAATGGCTCTCCTAGACACAGCACGACCTCGTCCCCAATACCGGGAGAGACGAATCACCTGCCGATCCGCTCACGTGCCTCCATATGGCTCGGGACTGTACCCAAAAGCTACCTGTTTGCACGACTCCTTTGAGCCGTGGTAGGGTAGAAATCAAAGCACAGTGGGAACTCACACGAGACAAATGACGACCTCAGGTCGATGAACTAACCTGTACACATGTCACCAGGGAACTGCTATCTGACGATAGGTATAGTACTAACTAGCAGATTCCCGGCGAGTCCTGTCCGGTGTACTCATAACCCAATGAGCACCTGTATACATCTTAGGTGATCCAACTGACACCAGTGGCTTGTGAGACCGGCCACCACCCCTCGTCGGGGTCTCGACTGTATACACTAGTCTACTCCGGAGTATCGATGCCCTGTCTCGAAACTCCCACGACTAGGGACCACAATTAAGGATATGCATATAAACTATCCAACTCTCACGTATATGATCGCCATCATACTGTTGGTAGTAAAGCAAGATCCTAAGGGCTCTATCAAAGTGTAACATGCAATCAGTCACCTGAACATGTACACGACTGATAAAGGCAAACCAGATAGCATACTATCATCTCGAGTAAGACTGTCCTACCGGGATAGGTCCTCCGCAATCATTGCAATCACGTACCTGCGATCCAATAATTGACTATGAGGGCACTATCTCCAACAATCTCCCACTTGCACTCAAGGCTAATATTGCAATGTCGACTACTCACAGCCCGTGTGAAACCGAACATCCAACTCCTCTACTAATCAGTTTCACAAAGCCCGTTTGTAAAACTATTGTGTTCGAGAAATAACCTCAGTGAGTGGATACGCCTAGAAGTATCTTTCTATATCTCTCTTAATCTCAAGTTCGCGGAGAAAACCATCTCCCGAATTGAGTAATACCTGTCTTAGAACATGTCTGGATATCTGATGGGACCTTAGTTCATAAATGAACTCCATATCCAAACTTCTTAGACGGAATCGATCACTGAACCTAATCAGTATCGGGCACCTTGCTTCCCACAGTATCCTCTTGGACCACCTGTCCATAATACTGTCCCTCTTCGTCAGAGGGAAAAACTATTACTCTGACAATCTCTCTGTCAACCATGTCACCTTTGATGCCTGGAATGATAACCGTCTCCCGAAGGAGGCTGCCGTCATCAAATCTGTAGAACATGTACTTATGTTCTAAAACTGCTTCCTTATATTTCTCCAGGATTGGATTAATACAAACTTATTGCATCTAGTGCAAAACCAACATTTGGTGTGGTACTTGACATCTCATGATTGACTCATTTGCCTAAGCAAGTGATCTGCCAATCATGCGCATCCCTCTCCCCTTTAGTCTGTAAGACACCTTTAGAGAGGGTGACTCCATCACCTGCAGGTACACCACCATGCTAGGAGTCAACTATTCCAAAAACCATTAGAATAACTGTCAAAGTACCCATATTGGGAAACTACCCAAATCCAGATCTAAAACCATAGATCTAGAAACCAGAATGTCAAATATTATATCCATATCCTGTCTGGAGAAACAACTGTGTGACGACCACAGTACAACCGATCGTAGTATAGGAATTTTACTTCCTACTCTGTGTATGTCATCCAAATACCATGACATCACACCCTACTACCTTCTTAACTGATCCATCCCCTATTCTGATTGAAGTCAAACCCATGACTGTCACATCAAAATTAGATGATCTATCTCCGCTATAACTGCTCAAGTCTATAAATAGATATAAGCATCTTGCCCACTATGCTTCCGTTGCTCCCACTTACTACGACAACCCTCCTACTGGGTCTCACAGCCTGGAACAACAGTAGTGTCAAGTCTGGGTAGATAAGAACCTCCCTGTCACCGTCCTTGAGCCTACCGAAGTAACTCTCGGGTGTCTGAGGTTACCTACCATACCTGCGGAGTGGCTATTGGAATGTCAAACCTGATTGAATATATAGGTCCTATTAAATTTTCCGTAATCGTTCGCGGTTCTGGAATAACTTCCAGTTCTACCATACTCCCACTACTGTTTTCTGAAAAAGATCCATTTTACTAAAACTGTGGCGAGTCAAGAACAATATCACTATTGATCTTCCAAATGGTAGAATATCAACCCTCGTCATAGCCAGGGTCAACCCACAAACAGCCATTACAGAAACGTGCCCTGAGTTATCCAGTGTCTGGTTTTAAGCATTAGCTGGACAACTCCCCGTACCTTAATTTCTTTTAAGGTACGATCCATTCTATATCCAATACAGAAACTTTGGCACTTATTTAATTGGAACCAGATTCAATCCATGCAGCTGTCTCCAGTGCATATCAACTTAATGGAAAGAGGCTAATCAGCATTACTCAACTTAGGAATCCATCCAATTATGAGTAACCTGAAAGAGAAATACGTTTCTCAAAACCATTACTATCATCTGAATACCAATCACAAGAATCTATATCTTCGATCTCTTTGAAGAATCCCGATACTTGTGACACCTGGTTCTCCACTTTATTCTTATACCCACAACTTCTCAAAACTTAGACCTTGTATTTCTACGAAACACTTGTCTAAATACTAGAGAAGTTATAAGTAAACAGAACAAAGCACGAGGACCTACCCCTTTGTCCTGAAGGACACTTGGACAACATACAATACTCTGTATAAGTCCGCTGAGTTGAACAACTCAAAACCTGTGCGTTGTAGGTGGAAAACTGTACCCTGGCGATTTCCTCAACTATCACCAATTACAACGAATTCCGATATAATGAGGATGATCACCTAATTCCCAATATCTTACTCCCACTCATCATCTGTAAAACCATACAGATATGAGAATGAAACCTGGTAAACACATACCCATGGAGTAAGTGTCTAATCGGGAAAACAGTTTTTCCTTTAACAATGCACTGAAACATGAAAATGTTTCGTAGGGGTATCCTGGTATTCATAGCAATGCCTCTTTCATAATCCAATTCATGACTTCAACCGTATATTTTATTTCCATCTCTCCAAATCCCTTTATTTGTCTTTAGTCGTTACCTTCTGTACACCATCGTTAGGCTAAATGGTTTTCTTCCTTCCCTACCGTTCGGCACCAGCCTATGGTTTGGAAGAAGACTATCCAGTAAGCATAATAGGTGTACCCTCCTAAACCAAGGAGTACTCGTATCTTGAGAGAAGGTGATGATAAAAGACAACTGAATAATACCTTATTCTTTTAAAGGCGAAATAGGAGTGGCGATGAAGTACGCGGTTTTGGTCGTGAATGATATCAGTCGCAATTTACTTTGCCCTCTTTCTAATCCCTTTATTTTGTCTTTACATATTACCTTCTGCACACCCTACTTAGGCTAATTGGTTTTCTTCATTCCCTACCTTTCGGCACCAGCCTATGGTTTGGAATAAGACTATCCAATAAGCGTAATAGGTGTACTCTCCTAAACCAAGGAGCTCTCGCAACCTGAGAGAAGGTGATAATAAAAGACAACTGAATAAACCAATTCTATTTCTCCTGAACCTTGATCCATCCCCGAAGAAGTTCCTTCGAGTTCGTATATAACCATATGATGGATCTATCCAATAGAAGTGGATATCCGTAGTAATACGGGTGTTCTGAGAAATTCAAAGGGTAAAAGAAGGAGTGGCAATGACTTATGCAACTTAGACAATCCAAAAGCCAGTATTTTAAGAAGGCTCGGTCAACCTGGTCACTGAGTCATAGTCTAGGGTCGGTCAAAGGTCGCTGCCAAGAGAGAGAGAAAAGAAACACTCTGCGTGCACTCTATCCTAGATCAGATTGGTCATCACTTTATCTAATCCGGAAACCTCCCACTGTCCTGTCAAATTCTCCTCCAAACCTAAAGAAGAATCAATCGGGATCACCCGAAGAGTAAACCAACTCATCAGTGGGAATCAGGATCCAACTCTCATCGCATGATAACGTGATGGAATGCATCCGCGTTACTCATACTCCAGAAGGTATGCGCATACTCGGCAAGTTTCAGTTTCTTTAGAAACTCCTGATATTGTTTTTGCCCCATGCTCTTATAACCTTGGCTTTGGTCAAAATGTCATAAGTCACATGCCAAGTTCTACCCATCACTATCTTGTCAATTTGAACCCACCCACACATGCCCCTGACTTTGGCCAATCGGCAGAACGACTGTCCCAAACTAACTCATCTATCTATGCAACAATTGAATACCCAGCAGCTACCAAACACTATGCCTTAACTTTGGCTAAAATGCATAGCTTGAATACTACTGAATACCCAAAAGAAGTGACGGAGGGCTACGGCTCGTTTTTGGCGAAAAACCTTTAGCGCAGTGAACTTGATATCGCTGAAAGAACCTGATAGCTTTTTAAAATATAGTGGCGAAAACCTTTTGCTAAAGAGGTCACTCCCGGTAAAGGGATCTCGGCTCTTTCCTCGTGGAATGAGGTGCAGGATATTCCACTGAATACCGCTATGCAAAGCAACATGTAATCGACTATAGTAAAGTTATTACCCTGATGCAAACTTCTGCCCAAGGGGTCAGTCCCGGTGAAGGGATATCAGCCCTTGCCCCGTCGAATGAGGTGCAGGATATTCCACTGAATACCGCTATGCATAACAAAAAGGAGACGTCTTTGTAACAACACTTTTTAAATTTGTTCCAATAACTGTAAACAGGTTTGTTTAACTTTGCGTTGATCAGAATCAACACAGTCCCATCAATAATCACACCAGAAAAGAACGAAAATAAAATGTACGTATATGCCATCCGCATTCGTCACTGGGTCCCGTCATCACCCGTTAGGTTACTTAACTAACGACAGAGCGGGGACTGGACTAGCGCGGGTGTAAAACATATACAACATCTAATAGTATATAAACCAATATACAATAATCGCTCCAGGCGTGATAATATGCAACATTACAGAAAAGTAATAAGCATCACAGAACAATACAGATAATCTAGGATCCCCGAGTTTCACAGAGCCGCTGCAGAAACTCGACGTTCCCCTGTCGTGTGGATAGCCTGTGCAATGAAACCTAGACCCCTACGGGTGCGGCAAGTTACCCGCCAAAACCTGAAGCGAGGTAGTCCCCACAGCATAGTGAATGGAACACCCGGCACTTCACGGAATCCGGTAAATTGAGCACCCCTCCTTGGGTCAACCTGTACCCCCTACGAGTGCGGCGAATAGTCTGCCAATTCTGAAGTGGGGCCCCTCTGCCTCTCAAAGCCATGAGATGCGGACCCGTTGATTTCCCGAACCCGGCTATCCGTGCACTCCGTCGCGGGGCAGAACCTAGTACAGTAATGAAAAATAGTACAATAGGTACATCGACCGCAACCTGGTCGTGCCCCAAAAGAATATTATACAACAGGCAGTGACTGCAGTCCACAAGTTGGACGCTCGCCCCGCAATATCAAATGTACAAATAAACTCAAACTGTACTACCATTGCACACTGCTATCCACCACGACAAATCCGCAACATCACAGCACAACACAGAACATCAACGCGAATGTCACGTTCGCAAACCCGTCTAAAAGAACTATAGCAATCAGACGCAGTTTACCGATCAAATGACATTCCCGGTCGGAGATATAATGTAAGCACTGTAAACTAACGTGTTTAAATTTCGATCGACCAAAGACCAAATATCAAAAAGTGGGCCCCACAGCTTACTGGTGAACAGTAACAAAACCTGGGCCAAAATGATATTTACCAAAAACCCCAAAATCCAACACAGAACCTACTGACAAAATTTGGGAGCACGAGCTCCTCACGTGGCCGCGGAAGGGCGGCCAAACCATGGGTTTGGCCGCACTTCCGCGGCGATTTGGTGGAGACATGTGCCCAAATTTCGTCGTGGTTCTTAAAATTCCCTGCACAGATTTTTAAGACATCCAGAAATAAATTTTGAGACCGTTTAAAATTAACAGAAACTGTCAGGTAGGAATTTTGCAATTTTTGTTTTTCGGTTCGATCGAAGTTTTAAACACGTTAGCACAAGTTAGCATAGCAAAATGGTGAGGCTCTGATACCACTGTAAGTCTACGCTAGGGCCCCGGCAGTCTACAGACGCCAAATGCGGAACAAAAACTTTTAACTTGGCGCTATCGTATACTTTAACCCGGATCTGCCATTATTGCTAAACTAACAAACTGTAAAGAGTGTAGAAAGGTTATACCGAACGATCCGAGTCCTTCGTTCTTTAACCATCATCCCACGCTCCGTTGCGGCTGCTCCGATCTCGTCGATCTCCGATTCCTTCGTCGAGGTGGCACCACATCATCGGTTCTTTAAACGGGCTCCTGCCTCTGACTCGAGGCAACTCGATCGTCAAGTTTGCTAAAAGAGACGACCAAGAATGATGTAGAGAATAAGTAGATGACTTTGTCTCATTTCGTCCAAATCCGTGGACGATCGGTTAATGAAGTTGCCGAAGGAATCGGGTGATGGAATGAAATGGACTGTGAAATTCCATACACCGATAAAACCAATCATAATCTTTTCTCTCTAAAATGAAATCAACAAGTGAAGTGAGGAGGAGAGAGAAGGCCGGCCATTTTATATGAAGGAGGGAGGTGACCGTAGGAGAGGGGGGTGACCACAAGAAAGCTTCTCACTTAAAAGATCAAGAAGAAAATATCTTAAGGAAAACAAAAAGCTTTAATCACAAAGCATGAATCATTAAGCATAGTCACCATATAATAAATGCACCATTAAAGTCAAGATGACTCATTAGCCACTTCATCACTTCTAGAAGCTTCTAGAATGATGACTCACTCATACAGAAGAAAAGATAAACCCGTCTTTAACCGAATGTTAAAAGACGGCTGATAGAAAACTGGAAACTGGCAACTTCCAAAAGTGATCCTGAAACGACTTTCAGGATAACCCCGAAATTGTATAAATATACCCGCATTTGTATTACGACCGAATACAAATGCAACTGAGACAAAGATATTATACCTACTCAATATAATACTCGGATCCGGCTTAAACCAAAACCGACCAGTATCATCTGTCCGAAAATCGACACGTGCGTAAACGCACGTGCATTTTCCGAACCCTGCCATAAAACCATACGGCCTCTACAACGTTTCGCCCGAACTTGGGAAACTGTCTGTGGGGGACTCTAATGACTCGTCAGCACCCTGGCAGTGGGTTTAACCACAAACCGTCTGCGGCACTAGCAATGCGTAACGGCTGCCCACGGACTGACCTCAAAGGTGGCCGAGGAGCGAACTCAAGGGAGACCGATGAGCGAACTCCTCCGAAAACCCTACTGAGCCTAACAGTGACAATGTATATACAGTTCGGTCCGTTCGTCAATGAGTATCGCATATCCGCCTAGGGGGCTAGCAACGTCAGACCCCCAATAGCAGTATAAGTCGTGTCGGAGTGAAGCCCAATAACACCCTGAGATACTACTGGAGTACCTACCAGTAAATCTCCTGCCACGGCCGTGGGCTTTGTGTAATGGCTCTCCTAGACACAGCACGACCTCGCCCCCAATACCGGGAGAGACGAATCCCCTGCCGATCCGCTCACGTGCCTCCATATGGCTCGGGACTGTACCCAAAAGCTACCTGTTTGCACGACTCCTTTGAGCCGTGGTAGGGTAGAAATCAAAGCACTGTGGGAACTCACACGAGACAAATGACGACCTCAGGTCGATGAACTAACCTGTACACATGTCACCAGGAAACTGCTATCTGACGATAGGTATAGTACTAACTAGCAGATTCCCGGCGAGTCCTGTCCGGTGTACTCATAACCCAATGAGCACCTGTATACATCTTAGGTGATCCAACTGACACCAGTGGCTTGTGAGACCGGCCACCGCCCCTCGTCGGGGTCTCGACTGTATACACTAGTCTACTCCGGAGTATCGATGCCCTGTCTCGAAACTCCCACGACTAGGGACCACAATTAAGGATATGCATATAAACTACCCAACTCTCACGTATATGATCGCCATCATACTGTTGGTAGTAAAGCAAGATCCTAAGGACTCTATCAAAGTGTAACATGCAATCAGTCACCTGAACATGTACACGACTAATAAAGGCAAACCAGATAGCATACTATCATCTCGAGTAAGACTGTCCTACCGGGATAGGTCCTCCGCAATCATTGCAATCACGTACCTGCGATCCAATAATTGACTATGAGGGCACTATCTCCAACATTTAGATCTAGATTTGGGTGGTTTCCCAATCTGGGTACTTAGACAACATTCTAAGAGTATTTAGAATGAATGACTCCTGGCATGGTAGTGTACCTGCAGGTAATGGAGTCACCCTCTCTAAAGGTGTCTTACAGACTAAAGGGGAGAGGGATGTGCATGATTGGCAGATCACTTGCTTAGGCAATTGAGTCAATCATGAGATGTCAAGTACCACACCAGATGTTGTTCTTGCACTAGATGCAATAAGTTGACATTGATCCAATCCTGGAGAAACAGTCGGAAGCAGTTTTAGAACATAAGTGGATGTTCTAGGGATATGATAACGACAGCCTTATTTGGGAGACAGTTATCATTCCAGGCTTCCAAGGTGACGTGGACGGCAAGGAGGTTGTCAGAGTTATAGTTTTCCTTCTGACGAGGGGCAGTATTTTGGACAGGTGGTCCAAGGCAATACTGAGGGTGGCATGGCGCAGGATACTGATTAAGTTCAGTTGACGATACAGTCTAAGAAGTTTGGATTTGGAGTTCATTTATGAGCTAGGTCCCATCAGACATCCAGACATTCTAAGACAGGTATTGCTCATTTCGGGAGATGGCTTTCTCCGCGAACTTGAGATATAGAGAGACATAGAAAGAAACATCACAGCGGATCCACTCACTGAGGCTATTCCTCGAACGCAATAGTTTCGCAAACGAGTTTTGTGAGACTGACTAGTAGAGGAGTTGGGTGTTCGGTATCACACGGGCTGTGAGTATGCGGCATCGCAATAAATAGCCTTGAGTGCAAGTGGGAGATTGTTGGAGATAGTGCCCTCAGAGTCAATTATTGGATCACAGGCACATGATTGCAATGATTGAGGGAGGACCTATCCCGGTAGGACAGTCTTACTCGAGATGATAGTATGCTATCTGGTTTACCTTTATCATCGTGTACTGCTTTAGGTGACCTGGCATGTCGCTATTGCACGTGGATAGAGCCCCTAGGATTCTTGCTTGACTGCCAACAGTATGATGGCGATCATATACGTGGGAGCTGGTAGTCTATAAGCACATCCTTAAAAGGTCCCTAGTCGTAGGAGTTTCGAGACAAGGCATCGATTCTCCAGAGAAGACTAGTGTATACAGTCGAGACCCCGACGAGGGGCGGTAGCCGGTCTCACAAGCCACTGGTGTCAGTTGGTTCACCTAAGATGTATACAGGTGCTCATTGGGTTATGAGTACACCAGACAGGACTCGCCAGAAACCTGCTAGTTGGTCTTATACCAGACGTCAGATAGCAGTTCCCTGGTGACATGTGTACAGGTTAGTTCATCGACCTGAGGATCGTCATTTGTCTCGTGTGAGTTCCCACTGTGCTTTGATTACTACCCTACCACGGCTCAAAGGAGTCGTGCAAACAGGTTTTAGTTGGGTACAGTCCCGAGCCACATGGAGGCAGTGAGCGGATCTTCAGGGGTTCGTCTCTCCCGGTATTGGGGGTGAGGTCGCGCTGTGTCTAGGAGAGCCATTACGCAAAGCCCTCGGCCGAGGCAGGAGATTTACTGGTAGGTATTCCAGTAGTATCTCAGGGCGTTCCAGGCTACACTCCGACACGACTTGTACCGCTTTTGGGGGTCTGACATTTACCAACCCCCTAGGCCCGACATGCGATGCTCATAGACGAACGGACCGGACTGTACGGATATTGTCACTGACAGGCTCAGTAGGGTGTCAGGATGAGTTCGCTCATCGACGTCCCTTTTGGTCAATAGCTGGTGGCCCGTCACGTATTGGCTAATACCTCTGACGTGCTAGTGGTTAAATCCACAGCCATAGTATTGACGAGTCTTTAGAGTCCACCACACTTACAGTTACTCAAGCTTTCGGGCGAAACGCTGTAGAGGCCGTATGGAGATATGGCAGGGTCCGATCAGATACGTGCGGTATTGCACGGATCAGGATCGGACAGTTTGTACTAGTGGCCGTATGGTTATATGGCAGGGTTCGATCAGATACGTACGGTATTGCACGGATCAGGATCGAACGGATTTTACTAGCCGGCTTTGGCTTAAGCCGGTCCTAGTTTAGTACAGTGTAGATTTTGTCTCATTGCATTTGTATCCGGACGGAATACAGATGCGGGTGTGTATGCACAGTATCGGGGTTTTCCTGTAATTTATTACGGGACCTGTTTTCTGGAGTTGCCAGTTTGCATTCCGTTCCGGCCGGTTTTCCTTTGTTCTTTCCCGGCCGAACTTTTCCGATGGAGGGGGTAATTTGCAGTTTTGCAAATTACATTTGTGGAGGGGGTATCTTGCATATTGGTGGCATCATGATAGCTTTTCATGATGAGATCCTTTCTTATTCTTTTCCTTGCTTTATGAGATTAGAAAGATTAGGATTGATTTGCATCTTTGATTTGAGGTTTACTTTGGATGTGGTCACCACTTGCTTTACACTACACTCACCTCCCTTCATGCTTCATATTCTTTCTCTCCACCATTTTTGTTAAGTGAGAAGAAAAGGAAAAAGAATGAGAGAGTTCATTTGAGTGATGTGAGAATTTCTTCATCCCATCTTCTTCTTGCTAGAAAATTGAAAGCACCAATTTTCTTCACCTCTTCCTCCATCCATCAATGGCAACAACATAACCCCAAATGAGACTAGCATGATCTACTACACATTCTACAGCATATCTTGAGCATGTCGAGTTGCCGGCTTCATGCCCGAGTTGCCTCGGTATTGAGGCTGGAGCCCGTAAAAGACGCAGGCGATGTGGTGCCCTTCCGGCGAGGAGGCGACGATGTGGAGCCAAGACTTTCCGCGGGAGATCGGGATGATAAAGAGAAGACCGGAGGACTCGGATCACTCGGTATACTTTTCTTCCCATCTCTTGATTGCTAGCATTAGGTTAATGGTAAACGATCCGGGTTTTCATTGTCCGCGGTAGCGCCGGTTTCCGAGTAAGGAAAATTTTTGATTCCGCATTTTGGCCTCGAGTACGAGGCCGGGGCGCTGCCGTGGCGCAACAAAATTCAGCAGAGAATAATGCCCCAAAATCTTGCACTCCAATTCCATAAGATTGCGGCGGATCCGTGGCCCCAGGGTGGGTTTGGCCGCGGATCCGCGCTCAAGGGACAAGATTAATTGATGATTTTTCTTGTGCTTTCATCTGGTGACATTTGGCAATCCTAGGCATCTTCATATTTCAGAAATATTCTCTCGGTTGCTTCCAGACTTGGTCTCCAAGTTTGCTTCTTAATTTGGCAAGTTTTCTTCAACAAATTGATTTGTTTGTTAAATCCTTCATAACAACTTGGAAATATTCTGCACAACAACTCAAATAAGATTTTAGTAGACTTTGTTCTACTAGGATTAGGTCAATAATATTATTTGCATACATTTTCCTATCAAATGATAATTAAAATATATTAACACATGGAAAATAATGTTTTTACACATAAACCCTCATATGTATAATATATTATAATAAAGTCCTTTTTTAATATAAAAATGGTAGGAAAAATGTACTACAAATGTGCAGTTTAATCGACTGAACACTGTCCTAGCTATGTGATGATCTAAATGAAAGGTTTCGGGCCGTGACCCAAGCTAGGGATGAATACAAGTGGAAGTATGAAGAGCTGTTGTAGCATTTTAGTACCCCCGAGTCTCCTCGTCTTAAGCCTCAGTCTGATCGAAGAGCAATCAAGGCCTATCGTCGTGGTTACGTTCTTTCTGCGAGGATGTGGGAGATCTTTCGTGTTGGGGTCTCGTTGACCAGGATATGTTGGGTTTCGGTGCCCGTACCGCGGAGGCCGCGGCCGAGGCGGAAGCGAAAACAAAAACTTTTGCGAGCACTGTAAGTCGATGTCGAGCACCCCGTGGGTTCGCAGAGAGGCGGAATTTACAAAAAATGATTTTTCTTACTTCGCAACACGGACTAAACTCCGGGATCTTAACAGAAACCTTAACTAGCTAAATCTACTTGGAGGTTTAACTACTCGGTAAGAGTTTTATACCTCCTAGAATCTTGTCCTTCGGGTCTTCTTCTCCTTCTCTCCGTGAGCTCCTCGACCGAATCGCGCTTGATCGTCGGCCTCCTCGTATCGAAGATGATCCACTCGAGAGTCTATACCTTAAGCGCCAACCTCTAAACCGATGTAACTAGGGTACCTAGTTCGCTAAGCTAGATAGCCTAGAAAATGTAGAGTATCTGATGGAGTATTTAATCTCATGAGACCCTAGGGTTCACAACTCATGTGAGGGTTAGGGTCTTGAGGAAGAAGGAAAGGAAAGTATAGAGAGAGAAAGAGAATGAACAAATGAGCAAAGGTTATGGCAAGTGAAGAATGGTTCACACACTTCACTCATTCAAGCATGCAATATTTTCCAATAGAAAATCTCAACCATGCTTGAATAGTGAGTCCAAGCTAATAAACAAATACAAAGAGCCATGCTTCACCCCATGCCATGTATGTCTCCAATTTCCACCTCATTAATCTATTTCTCAAAATAGATAAACCAAATAATGAGGTGTCCCCTTCTAGAAGCATCTCTTGTGCAATTACAAGAATGCCTTCACAGTATATACATACCCATATTCGTATTCCAAAAAAACGAATACAATGAAATAATAATAATCCAATAATATAATACTAGCATCCGGCTTAAACCAAAACCCACTAGTATTATCTGTCCGAACAACATCTTTGTAGCTAGTACACGTATATGATCGGAACCCTGCCGTAAAACCAAATCAACGCATCTATCTATGCCACAGATGAACACCCAGCAGCTACCAATCACTATGCCTTGGCGAAGATCAAAATATATAGCTTGAATACTACTCAATACCCATCTGAAATGACGAAGGGCTACGGATGGTTTTGGCGAAACCGTGAATGCAATAAACTTGATATAGTCAAAGGAAACATGATAACTTTTAAAAGGAGTGGTTTATGCTCCGCATTTAAAAGTTGTTTTTTCAAGAAAACCGAGTGGTTTTGAAATTGTTCCAACGATTTAAACTTTGGTTTCTTTCCTTGCATTAATCAATATTAATGTGGTCACATCATTTAACCCTATCATTGCAGAAAAGAAACGAAAATAGAACGTATGCTTATGCCATCCGCATTCGCCACGGGGCCCCTTCATGCACTGTTAGGTTACTTAACTAACGGCAGAGCGGGGGGCTGGACTAGCGCGGGTGCAACACATAAGCAACGTTTATTATATACATAATATATATATAGCCATTCGTCTCACGTAATAATAGGCATTCCGGATCACAGATGAATATATTGGATATACTAGGAATTCCATGTTTCGTTTTAGCCTAGAACGAAAGACGAATTCCACGGTCGTGATGAATAGCCAAATCCCACCCTAGACCCCTACGGGTGCGGTAAACTACCCGCCAAATTCCCTAAGTGAAGCAACCTCTCTCAATAAAATGAGTAGGCCACTCGGCACTTCAAGAACCCGGTAGTTTATGCACCCCACCTTGGGTCTATCCTAGGTGCAAAAAAAAGTAAATGAAATAATACAACGGTGGCTACAACCTCAACCCGGATGTGCCCCGCAAAAATAATATTACATCAATTTACAAATTTACATGAATGAAAGAAAAGAAAACACATTTCTCACATCCCCCGGCTATTCATTTACGATGATCCAATACTTCATATACACAAACCATCATCAAGATACTTCTATGTGCAACCCTCACTAATCGACATATAGCAATTAGCGGATGTTTAGCAACACATATACAAACTAAAACTTATAAACGACGTTAAAACTGCGACTTTGAAATACTCTGTATTGCCCCAACACAAAGATAACAGAATATGAAATCTAGGCAAAAACAAACAACACCTAAAACCCTAAATCCAAGAGTACAGAACACCACAGAAAACCCAACACCTAACTCCACAGTTTGGCCGGCCATACCGGAAAAAATGGCAATTTCGCCGGCCATGTTTTAGAGTTTTGGCCTCGTTTTTCTATGGTGTTCTAGTTACAACAGGAAAAGCACTCTGTAATTGTTTAAATAATTTTTAGAGTCTCTTTGAAAATCGACAGAAACATGGATTTCGTTTCGACTGTTCCGGAGTTATTTCGGTTTCGTAATTTTAAATATCATCTAACAAACTGGTTAAGTTCTGAATAGGCTCTGATACCACTGTAAATTGATGTCGCGCACCCCGCGGGTTCGCTGGGAGGAGGAATTTACAAAAAACGATTTTTCTTATTTCGCAACACCGACTAAACTCCAGGATCTTAACAGAAACCTTAACTAGCTAAATCTACTTGGAGGTTTAACTACTCGGTAAGAGTTTTATAGCTCCTAGAACCTTGTCCTTCGGGTCTTCTTCTCCTCCTCTCCTTGAGCTATGTTCATATCAGAATTTTGCATTATTATATTCCCCATTCTTAATCATATTGCAAATAAACAGGTGTTTTTGATCCATGTCTGCTAAATAGTTGCAGGTTACAGGTTCACGGAACAATACAGTGAAAATGGTGAAAAGATGCTACAAATGTAAGACTACGACCAACAAATAGATGAATCTACAAGATGCTGCCTACAGTTTAAGGAACAAGTGAAGATCAATGAACAGTTCGATTGCACACCGTATAAGGGCAGCACAAGATTCAAGATTTCAATACGAAGCTAACGGTAAAAGTCCACAACATTCTGCACTGTGGAAATCTGGAAGAACATAGAAGATATTCTGAGAAACCAAGTGAAGAAAACAGATGGAAAAAGCAACTTGAAGCATCACAGAAAAACAGAGCCCAAGAGCCCATCAAACGGTCGCGGATCCGCGGCCAAACATGGCTTATGGCCACGGTTCCGCGGCCGAGCTGTGCACGTATCGGTGGAAAGTGTCGGTAGGTGTCGGTGCGTTGACCAGGCTTCTCAGGATAGTCTTATAATTTTAGATATGGATCCGATGTAAACCCTAGGGTTTTTCCTATATATAAATAGGAAAGCATACAGCCTCTTTAAGGGCATGCCTCTTTTAATTCTTGATTAGATTTTTAATTCCCTTGTAATCGTTCAAGAGTGCATCAATAAAAGTAAGTTTTTATTTTGAATCTTTCATATCTGCAATTTTATTTCTCTGAAATTTTTACCTGTCTTTATTTATCTGCAAGTTAATTAGGTTAATAAAAAAACATAAAAATGAATTTTGTCGCAATTTCCCTAATGAATGAGTAGTTCCTCACTTGTTAGGGTTAGGTTTGGGGAAGGTTTGAGAGATGGAAATCTCTCACTCCTTTCTTGCCCGTTTAACTTTATATATTAGGACTCTATGTAAATCAATCACCCACCGCTCACTACGGTACCCTATCCTACGAGATAGTGGTGAATCCCTAGTTAGACCGGTCGTGGTTGATTTAGATAGAGGTTAGGGATAAGAGTTAAGAAAGGACGGACAAGGACCAAAAGGAAGAAACTACGTTTCTTCCCAGTCGTGCTAATCCCCTTTGTTAATTATTACCCTAACACCTACGTTCTTAATTAGGGCAAAGAAAGCGGTAAGTAGAATTAACTTTCCAAACTAACCTAATCGTAATCCTAGGAAGGTTTTAGTCCAAATCAAACTCAATTTCAGTTTTTATAAAAATCAAAACCTACCACAAATAGGAATTGACTCGTTAGAACAACTAGAAAAGAACACGTTTTCCCTATGGACCGACCCGTACTCAATCGGCTAGCTACTAAGCGACACCGTTATTGATTGCGGTTAATTCTTTGATTTCAAAACGCATACGCGAAACATAAGCATCGATCAATCAAATGGCGTCATTGCCGGGGATAACGGTAGTTATTTTCTTTTTGTAATTTCGGGTTAATTAAAAATTAAAAAATCATAAAAACTGAAAAAATATAAAAAAATATAAAAAATTATCATCTTGTTATTTTTTGAAGGGTTTTTGTACGAATTGTGCAGGAACGGAAAGACGAACAGATTCAGATCTGGAGCAAGCTCGGTGAACAAATCCAGAAACAGAAGATCTGAACAGACAGAGGAGAACCACAACAGAAAACAGAAAGATTTTGGAGATCTGAACCTATTCTTCCACCGTGGAAGCGCGGCACCAATATACAATTGGCGGCGGAACCGCGGCGGTTTGCTGACGTCAGCAATCTAAATTCTCTATAAGTCTTCCTTACCTTCTCTGTAACCCTATGTAGTCCACTGAAAAAATTTCCTGCAGGGTTCTTTGCGCAAAAACTTCTTCCCCTTTCCAATAAATCAATCTTGTGCAGGATTCTTTGCCCCGCAATAAAAAAAATTTTGCAAGTGTTTTGGATTTTTGTGTGTTTACTGCTTTGCATTTTTAAAACGGACTTTTAAGGGGATATAACACCAATCCATATTGGGTGGGGATTTCATTACCCTTCCTAGGACCCCAAAAATCACAAAAAGAATTTGCATCAACTCTCGTGTTAATAAAAAAATATTAGACTCAGCCAATAAGGACTGTCGCGCTCATTAGGACAAAGGAAGGTTGTGGGCAATCGGTCGTTTATCTAAACCAGACTTTGTGGTGCCTAGGCTAGACAAGTAGGAAAGGTAATTTTAAAAGGCCCGTCTCACGGTGATTCGTGAGCGGATCCCTCCTTTCTTTACTTGTGCTTACCTGGCCACAATTGGCGGTGAAGAGGCGATTCGAGGGATATATCTCACAACTTGTCCTTTGGATCAGTTAGGAGCGGTCTAGTTGACTTAGGAGACCCTAGCTCTAGGCTTGATAGTGCATGCTCAAATTGTGATTGCTTGAAAGTGTGTCATAGTTCCGTATAAAAATCTTTTGCAAAAATATATATTAAAAAAACTACAAAACAAAAAAAAAATTTACAAAAACTTGCCATTTTGTCGCTAGAAATCCATTGCACCCCACTTGCACCCACTTTCTCTCATTGACGTTTTCTTACCCTCACTTTCTATTTTTACTTTTTGACTACACTACACCTCGTTAGTGTATGTCCGGTTGGACTAGGGACACTAGCGCCTGTTTAGTCCGTGTCTCGTTAGTTCCTACTGACGACGCGTTCGACTCTGAAGTCGAAATTCCCTCCACTTCTTTACCTTCATCTTCAAATTCATCATCTTCTAAGGAGATGTCGGGATTCAATCCTAACAACCCCTTACCTACTTCGGGACTGATTCCACCTCAGCTGGGTGCGAATAACCCACAACACCCGCCTGTTTAAGCGCACCAACGAATCGCGCTCCAGGATCTTTTCTATCCAACCCGCACCACACTTTCCACTTGTCTTTCACTTCCGCGGCCAAATGGGGATAACTTTGAAATTAAACCCCACTTTATCAACATGTTGCCCAAATTTCACGGGCTGGAATCCGAAAATTCCTACATCTTTATTAATAAATTCAAGAATGTTTGCGCAATGATGAAGACCACCCAACTTTCCGATGATGCTATAAGGCTACGTGTCATTCCATTCACTTTATGTGACCTAGCTGAAAAATGGTTATATAGCACTGCATCGCACTCGATAAAAAATTGAGAAGAGTTTGTTAAGGATTTTCTTAAAAAGTTTTACCCACACTACAAGACCGCGAGAATTTGCAACGAAATTAATCAATTTTCCCAGCTTCCTTCCGAACCTTTTTGGAAGTGTTTCGAAAGATTTAAGGACCTTCTTGTTCAGTGCCCTCACCACGGTATTGAGAAATGGCAACTTTGCCAAACGTTATACGAAGGACTGAACCCAGGAACTTAGCAGTTGTTGGAAACCATTTGTCAAGGTCACTTTCTTACAAAATCGAGCGAGGAAGCTTGGCAATTTCTCGATGATCTTGCTGAACAAACACTTCAGTGGGAAAGAATTAAGACCACTTCATCTATTTCATCAGGTCAGTCTAGGGCAGGTGTACATCAACTTGATATGTCGATTGCAATGAAGGCCGAAATGGCTGCACTCACGAAAAAACTAGAAGCAATTGAGAGCAAATTCTCATCGCCTTCTCCTGCCCCTGCTTTAGCCACTCGCACTTTTTGCGCTTGTTGTTCGGATCCGTCCCATCTTACTGAAGAGTGTCCTTACAACCCATCTGTTCAAGGACAAGATCAAGTCAATGCTGCCTTTCAGCAAAGACAAAGAAATGATCCATACTCTTCAACTTATAATCCTGGTTGGAGGAGCCACCCAAATTTTGCCTGGAATCAAAATCAACAACAATTCCAAGGAAATAACAACTTTTAAAGGTATCCTCAACAACAACAAGCCCCTCAACAAACTCGGTATCAGCAACCTTTCCAACCCCAACCTTACTAAAACCAAATGAACAATTTTGTACCAAACAACTCTTATTCTCAAAACAATTTTGTTCAGCCAAATAACGATAAGGTTTTCTCGCCAGAACGAAGTCTGGATGCGTTTTTAAAACAATCTACGCAATCCTCAGCCAGCATCCAATCTTCCATTCAGTCTTTGGTGCAACACACTGCTTCACATGATCAGAGCATCAAAACAATTGAAGCCCAAATTGCACAACTGAATGCTGCGTTAAGCGAGCGAGACAAGGGAAAGCTTCCGTCTCAACCATTGCCAAATCCTGGTCACACACACAACGCACATGTTGTTTATGAACAACAAAATTATAATGTAAATGCTGTGACTACGTTGAGATCTGGAAGAGTGTTGCATAATAATGTGGTAATTAATGATGACACCCCAGCCGCCGCTTCTTCTTCTTCTTCATCATCTTCTTCGTCTTCTTCAGAGCCTGTTCTTCATTCTTCACAAGGCTCTACTTCTTCTAATTCGAACGGACCCACATCTCACTCAACGAAAACACCAACACTGGGATCCGTTCCAACTCCACAATCTACTCCACAAACATTGGACTCAACAAATTTTCAAAATATTCCATTTCCAAACAGGTTGAGATCCAATAAACAAACTCCACAAATGGAGAAGATTTTGGAGTTATTCAAACAGGTTAGCATTAACATACCTCTCTTGGATGCAATCCAACAAGTCCCTTCTTACGCTAAAATCTTGAAGGACTTATGCACCAAGAAAAGGAAGTCGCAGGTACCCAAGTAAGTATTCGTGGCTAGTGCAGTAAGTGATGCTCTTACCCAACCTTTACCCCCAAAATGCAAGAACCATGGCTGTCCTACAATTTCAATAACTATTGGGGATAAGAACATCAACCGCGCACTTTTAGATCTTGGTGCCAGTGTTAATTTGCTTCCCTATTTAGTATATGAACAATTAGGCTTTGGAGAGCTAAAACCTACACATTGTACTCTCCAAATGGCCGACCGATCTATCACCCATCCTAGGGGTGAGTTAGAGGATGTGTTAATTAAAGTAGGGGAATTCATATTCCCCGTTGATTTCATTGTTATGGACACACAGCCTGTAGCTAACCCCCAGAGTCAAATTCCGGTAATACTTGGTCGACCATTCCTTACAACTTCTAATTGTAGGGTTCCTAACACTAGTGAAGGTTCATAGAGCATCAAACATGCCCGAATAAAATTCTACATGTGCCGAACAACCCAAAGACGGGATCTTTGCTAGATTATTAGGGTTTAGCATGCAAGATAACAACTTTTTATCTAAGTGTGAGGGATTACAACCTTTGTAGTCCGCTCCTTCGGTTCACAAGCTCCGAGTAGAAGTCCCTTTGCCGTGATCCACGATCTCCCGGACTCAAGAGAGGCTCCACGACTCGAACGATCCATGCTAGCTTGAAGTGTTCCGAATCTCCGATGATCTACGTCGAAGTTGCAAAAACCCAAGCTTTCTCACTCTATAGAGATGAACACCCTAATCTCATGGGGTAGATGAGATGAGGATGAGGGAGTAGTATTTATGCTTTCTTTTTAATTCACTTTCTCACAATTTATCATCACAAATGGAATTTCTAGTGAGCTCAAAAACAAGAGAGAAGAAGATGATCATGGAAATGATAATTCCTTTTGTGATGAATAGAAAAGAAATCTATATGATTGATATATCAACCATGGTCAAGGATGAGTGGCTAAGAATTTGTAGAGAATAAACTAGAGTTAGGGTTTGGTTAGGTTAAGGATAAGTATCAAACATAATATCTTAACCAAGACAAAAGAAAAAGCTTCTAGAATGTGCATGAAGAAGCTAACCCTAATCAAACCCTAATCCCATTTAATCATCCTTAAACATGTTTAATAATAAATCATATCATGTCACAATAATATATATCACATATATATTATATATTTGCAACAAAAGAAAATAATACATTTAACATATATCGCATATATATCAATGTATTAATCCAGTGAGAAAATGAAATAATAAAGTGAGCCAATATTAGATAATGTAATACAATATATCATATATATTATTATACATTAAATCATCGAATCAACACTTGATCCAACGATCCGGCTATATCGAATATAACCGGCTAATATATCATGTACCGATTCATCGAACCAACACTTGATCCGATGTCCTGATTCATATCAAAATATCTCGAGAATATAATACGGTATCTCATATCGCATTATCCTCGGTCCTATACATATCACATATGTGCCTCTACTCCGTTTCGCCTGAGGCAAGAAACCTCTGTGTAGGACTCTAAAGAATCGTCAATACGCCGGTAGCAGGTGATGATCATATCAAACACGCACAAGCTGCAAGCGGTCTGCTAAACGTAATAGCCACCCAGGTATTGAGCGATCGGAAGATCAACAAGCTAGCCTGTGCGTTCTCCTGTGAATCCAATCAGTAACACTCCCGTACAGTCCGGTCTGTTCGTCTGATATGTCGCATATCAGGTCTAGGGGTGGTATATGTCAGACCCCAGTAACCGATAAGTCGTGTCGATGTGAGGCTCATAACAGGTCGAGAAAAACTACTGGTAACACTTACCAGTATATCTCTATATCAGCCCTGGCCAGGGACTTCCAGTTATAGCCAATCGAACACAGCACAACATCAACTCCCTATACCGGGAGAGACGAATCACCTCCTATCGCTCATTGCCTCCATGTGATTCGGGACTGTACCCAAAAGCCACCGTTTTGCACGCCCTCTTGGACATGGTAAGGTGGAAATCAAAGCACAGTGGGAATCATACAAGACTCTATGACGATCTCGGGTCTACAGACTACTCTGTACCAGTGTCACCGGAGAACTGCCATCTGACGTGTGGTATATCACCAACTGGGAGTTCTCGGCGAGTCCTTCCAGTGTACCCAGTCTCCACTGAGCACCCGTACATCATCCTTGATGTCAAACACCGATGGATATGGGATCATCCATCGCCCATCATATGGGTCAAGATGCGTATACGCTAGTCTACTCTGGTGTATCGATGTCCTGTCTCGATATACCCTCGACTAGGAACATTTATAGGATGTACTCATCGACTACCGTGGCCCCACTAGTATGATCTCATCATAATTCCAGTAGTCGAGTACAGATCCTAAGGGCTTTATCAACATGTGAGAGAAAGACAGTAAACCAATACAAGTCAACATGTTAAGATAAAGTGAAACCAAATAGCATACTATCATGACGAGCAAGAAAGTCCTCTCTATATATATCTAAGCATCCATCATAATATACATCAAATGTACAACAATGGCCTCTAGGGCATATACATAACTAACAATCTCCCACTTGCACTAAGGCCAGCTGCTGTAGTATCTCATACCTAGCATCCCGAATAATCTATCAAACTGTATCTGGGGAATGGCCTTCGTGAGTGGATCCGCAGTGTTGTCCTTCGTATCTACTCTCCTGACCTCGATCTCCCGGCGATCAACTATCTCCCTGATCAGGTGATACCGTCTCAGAATATTTCTGGATTTCTGATGGGATCTGGGTTCCTTGGCCAAAGCTACAGCTCCATTGTTATCGCAATACAGAGGTATTGGATGTTCAATGGATGGAACCATACCAAGTTCACTAATGAACTTCTTCATCCAGATAGCCTCTTTGGCAGCATCGTTAGCAGCGATGTATTCAGCCTCCATCGTCGAGTCTGCAACGGTATCCTGTTTGGAACTCTTCCAACATACCGCCCCTCCATTGAGGGTAAAGACAAAACCCGAATGCGACTTAGAGTCGTCCTTATCACTTTGGAAGCTGGAATCGGTAAAGGACTCCACCCGGAGTTCTCCGTTACCATACACCAAGAACATGTCTCTAGTCCTTCGCAAGTACTTGAGAATGTTCTTCACAGCTGTCCAGTGACTCTCTCCTGGATCTGCTTAATACCGACTCACTACACTTAGTGAGTATGCTACATCGGGTCTGGTACATAGCATCGCATACATGATAGAGCCTACTGCCGAAGCATAGGGTATCCCTTGCATGCGAGCTCTCTCCAAATCAGTCTTGGGAAACAACTCTTTGGAGAGAGTGAGTCCAGAGATCGTGGGTTGGTTCCTACGCTTGGATTCTTCCATACTAAACCTCTTTAGGATGGTGTCAATGTACCTGGATTGGGACAATCCCAGTATACGTTTAGATCTATCTCTATAGATCATGATTCCCAATATGCAGGAGGCATCACCTAGATCTTTCATTGAGAATCTCTGTGATAAGAAGAGCATGACTGATTGCAGCATAGGAATATCATTTCCTATCAAGAGTATGTCATCCACGTACAATACGAGGAAGACAACCTTACCCTCTGCTACCTTCTTATAGATACAAGGTTCATCTATATTTTTTATGAAGTCAAACTCTTTGACTACAACATCAAAACAGATGTTCCAACTCCACGATGCTTGCTTTAACCCATAAATGGATTTAAGCAGCTTGCACACCTTTCCGCTGCTCCCACTATCTATAAAGCCCTCTGGCGAGTCATGTACACGCTCTCTTCTAAATCACCGTTTAGAAAGGCGGTCTTAACATCCATTTGCCAGGTTTCGTAGTCATGGTATGCAGCAATGGCAAGTAAGATCCGGATGGACTTAAGCATAGCCACTGGAGAAAAGGTTTCGTCATAATCCACACCTGGTCGTTGACGAAAACCCTTTGCTACAAGTCTAGCTTTGAAAGTCTCAACTTTTCCATCTACACCAAATTTCTTTTTAAAAATCCACTTGCTCCCAATGGGTTTTACCCCTTCAGGAGCATTTTCCAAAATCCATACTTTATTGGTGTACATGGATTCCATCTCAGATCGCATTGCATCCAGCCATTTCACAGAGTCACCACTCATGATGGCCTGCTCGAAACTAGTCGGGTCATCATCTTCCATGATGCAATCCTCGCTTCCACCATGAATGAGAAAACCGTAGTATCTCTCAGGCGGATGAGAAACCCTGCTAGATCGGCGGAGAGGCTGGGGTTCGTCGGGTACTACTGAATCCTCTGGTTCCACTAAATCTTCAGCTGTAGTTTGTGTTGCTGGAACCTCTTCCAGCTCTACCTCATCGCCACTAATTTCTTTTGTAAGAAATTCCTTTTCTAAAAAGGTGGCATGTTAAGCAACAAACACCTTTTGTTGTTCACTGTGGTAGAATAGATATCCATACGAATTGCTTGGATATCCTACAAACTTACAAAGAACTGATCGTGCCTCGAGTTTGTCCGGATTTTGCTTTTTAACATAAGCCGGACAACCCCATATCTTAACTCTTTTAAGAGATGGTCTCTTTCCATTCCATATCTCATATGGAGTGGTAGGCACAGATTTAGTTGGAACTCTATTCAATAGGTATATGGCTGTCTCCAGCGCATACCCCCAGAAGGAAATAGATAACTCAGCTGTACTCATCATAGAGCGCACCATATCTAATAGGGTGCGATTCCTCCGCTCCGATACACCGTTGTGCTGTGGTGTATAAAGAGGAGTAAGCTGAGAGAGAATCCCATTCTCTTTTAGATAATCTAGGAACTCATTGCTTAAGTATTCACCTCCTCGATCAGATCGAAGAATCTTAATACTTTTGCCCGTTTGATTCTCTACTTCGTGCTTATATTCTCTGAATTTCTCAAAAGCTTCAGACTTGTGTTTCATCAGGAACACATATCCGAATCTTGAGAGATCTTCAGTGAATATAATGAAGTAGGAAGAACCGTTCTTGGCATGCGTAGACATGGGACCGCATACATCACTATGTACCAGTCCTAAGAGTTCGGTAACTCTTTCTCCGTGTCCACTAAACGGAGCTTTGGTCATTTTTTCTTTGAGACAAGAATGGCAAGTATCATAAGATGATAATTCGAACGAATTCAAATAACCATCCTTATGTAACTTAGCCAGTCGTGTCGCATTGATATGACCAAGTCTACAATGCAACAAGAAGGATTCGTTCATTTCTGAACTTTTTCTCTTGTGTGTGTTTTGTATATTGAGGATTGTATTCTTATTTAGAATGAATATGCCATTATGTAACGAGCCTGATGCAATCAACTTTTGATCTAGGAATATGTTCATAACATTATCCTTTACTACAAAATTATATCCTTCTTTACTTAATAAAGAAACTGATAAAATGTTGCACATCATGTTCGGTATATAATAGCACTCATTTAGAATCAGTGTATTACGACTTGGCAATACAAGGTGATATTCGCCAACTGCTTTGGCTGCAATACTTGCACCGTTCCCTACTTGAACGGAATGATCACCTTTTCCCAGTTCTCTACCTTTACGTAGCCTATGTAACAATTTACATATGTGGGATCCTGATCCGGTATCTAATACCCAGGACGTAGGATGAACTGAAAAACAGTTCTCAATAACTAACACACCTGAAGAAGATGCATCAACATGCATGTTCTTTTGGGCGTCTTGGGAATCTAGATATTCTTCTATTCCCTGTTCAGTCTTATAACTCTTATAAGAAAGAATGGGTCCAACGTTCCCCTGCTCAGAATAATAAGCGGGTTCGGTCAATACATCCATATTATTATCTTGATTATGGCCTGACATGGTCGCTACCTGGAGAGAGAGAAGAAAACACTTTAGCGTATGCTCTTGCAAGATTATATTGGTTATTATCTTATCTAAACAGGATGTCTCCCACTGTTTTTATCAAATCTACCTTCAAACCCTAAAAGGTAAGATTAGCCGGGATTAATTACACCCTACAATTTCGTCAATCTTTCAGCCAGATCAGTGTCGGTACTTTGAGGGAGGTTCCCCGTGCTTTCGCACGGACCTAATTAAAGTAACCCTCGTTTTCCCAGAGGCGTAACCCCGTTAACAATTTTCTAGACACCTACTTGATCGACTAATTGTCCTGTGTAAAACTCTCCCAGGAGTAACTCTTACTCGCAGTGGGTATCGGGATCCAACTATCTCATAGGAGGTATGCAATCTCATTGCAAATTTCAACACTTGAAATTCCCGATAATGCTTTTACCCCTAGCAACTTATGACCTTGGCTAAGGTCAACAAATCATAAACGCTAGTCAAGTTCAACCCGTCATTTCCTGATTGAATTAAACCCACCCGTACGACCCTTGGCTAAGGTCAACAAAGTCGCACGACTACCCTAACTCAATCACATCGCATGTTTTAGCAGATAAATACTAATTAGCTACCGTACACCACGCCTTGGCTAAGGTCAACAAACGCAGCACGAATACTAACTAGTCTCTATCTGAAATGACGGAGGGCTACGCAGGTTTTTCAGAAAACCCTGAGCGTAATGAACTTGATATCGTCGTAGAATCAAGTGTTTTTGAAAAGGAGTGTTTTTGAGGCTTTTCTTAGTTTAGCTAAAGGGGTCACTCCCGGTGAAGGGATCGTCGGCCCTTTCCTCATCGAATAAGGTGCAGGATATATCATATATACCGCTGTGCAAAGCAAAACAGTAAAAGCATTCAAAAGACAAACCGCGTTTTGTAGCATCTGCCAGTTTCGCTAAAGAGGTCACTCCCGGTGAAGGGATCTCGGCTCTTTCCCCATCGAATAAGGTGTAGGATATATCATATATATCACTGTGCAAAGAAAAACTGTAGCTATCCTTTTTTTTTATAAAGTTTTGATTCTACAACATCTTTAGGTTTCTTTTCTTTTTATTAATCTCATTAATAAAATCCCATCAGCTTATGCTTCCTAAGCATCACAGATAAATATGACGTACACTTATGCCATTCGCATTCGCCTCGATGTCCCCTCGTGCACCGTTAGGTTAGGTAACTAACGACAGAGCAGGGCAGGGCTAGTGCGGGTGTAAAACATAAGTAACATCTATATAATATATCATATATACTATATACTGTATCCATCACAACATATCAAATGATCACATCACAGATATCGCAGCAGAATCATAGATATAATGTGGGATATACTAGGACGTCCGTATTTAGTACTTAGCCAATAATAGAAAATACGGATTCCACAGTCGCGATGAATAGCCAAGCCCACACCCTGGACCCCTACGAGAGCGGCAAGCGACCCTACCAATTCTAAAGTTTAGGAGACCCGGTCTCGACTCCTCGAGATGGCCTCCCACTGAACCCCATAACCCGATCACCTGTGCTCCCCTCCTTGGGTCCATCCTAATGCGGAAAAGTAAATAATATACAACACTGGTGGCATCAACCTCAACCTGGAAGTGCCCCAAATAAAAGAATATTACATTACATTTGAATTTATATGAATGAAAATATAAAACTCTCATCTCACATAAAACCCCCGGCTATTCAATCGCGACAATCCTGCACATCATATCTCAGCAACACATAATATCACATATCATCAACGTAAGTAAGTATGCATACACCGATCGTCGCCGATGTATAGCAACGAAGACCGGCAATAAAACTACATACTACACTTACGGTCACAGAAAGGAAAGTGTAAAACTACAATATTTGGAATCCACAATCACTTTAGACATCGTAAATCCGAAATATCACATACTTCGCATTTCATGCCTAACTCTATGAATTCCACATATTGTATCACATTCCAGATAAATAGATAGTATTAAACTTTTCGAACAGATAATCAAACACCCAAAATTTCCCAAAGTGCTCAACACTTGAGCGGAGTTCAAATAATCCCAAAATATGTCATAGTACCAGTGATCCAGCCGTAGAAGGGTCAAGCCAACGCCTCACATGTAGCACGCCGTACTGCCCCAAACCCGAAGGTTCAAAAGGCAGTTCAAGACGGTCTCATAGTCGAGTTAAGGTTTGTTGTCTTCTAGAGGGTCCACCGCTTAACATGTACAATTTTTCCGAAAGATTTAAACCCAATAAAAATTCAACACTTGAAAGTTTGTCGTGCCGGGAAAAAGTGAGTTAATGATATCCGTTCAAATAGTTTAACAGTTTCTAAATATCCGGAAATAAAAACGAATTAAAATTTTCCGATCGAATCTATGATTATAAAAGAAACCACAGAATACTCAACACTTGAGTCATAATAAAAATACCCATAAAATATATACCAGATAAATATGAATTACTGTGCAAAAATGAGGCCCTGATCTCTTTATGCTGCCGCGGTTCCGCGGCCCAAGCGAGGTACGGCCGCGGTTCCGCGGCGGTTTGTACGGATCAGTGGATTATTTTTTCACCGTATTTCTTATTTTTCCCTGCTGTAATTTTCAGGTATTTTTAATTCAGAAAAATCCCAGATTTTGAAAACTTTCCAGAGAGGGGGTTAAATTTGTCGGTTCGGGTTCGATCGGAGTTTTAACTTCGTAAACACGTCGCCTAATGCTCTAGCTAGGCTCTGATACCACTGTAGGGTTTTTAGGCACACTAGTGAAGGTTCATAGAGCATCAAACATGCCCGAATAAAATTCTACATGTGCCGAACAACCCAAAGACGGGATCTTTGCTAGATTATTAGGGTTTAGCATGCAAGATAACAACTTTTTATCTAAGTATGAGGGATTACAACCTTTGTAGTCCACTCCTTCGCTTCACAATCTCCGAGTAGAAGTCCCTTTGCCGCGATCCACGATCTCCCGGACTCAAGAGAGGCTCCACGACTCGAACGATCCATGCTAGCTTGAAGTGTTCCGAATCTCCGATGATCTACGTCGAAGTTGCAAAAACCCAAGCTTTCTCACTCTATAGAGATGAACACCCTAATCTCATGGGCTAGATGAGATGAGGATGAGGGAGTAGTATTTATTCTTTCTTTTTAATTCACTTTCTCACAATTTATCATCACAAATGGAATTTCTAGTGAGCTCAAAATCAAGAGAGAAGAAGATGATCATGGAAATGATAATTCCTTTTGTGATGAATAGAAAAGAAATCTATATGATTGATATATCAACCATGGTCAAGGATGAGTGGCTAAGAATTTGTAGAGAATAAACTAGAGTTAGGGTTTGGTTAGGTTAAGGATAAGTATCAACCATAATATCTTAACCAAGACAAAAGGAAAAGCTTCTAGAATGTGCAAGAAGAAGCTAACCCTAATCAAACCCTAATCCCATTTAATCATCCTTAAGCATTTTTAATAATAAATCATATCATGTCACAATAATATATATCACATATATATTATATATTTGCAACAAAAGAAAATAATACATTTAACATATATCGCATATATATCAATGTATTAATCCAGTGAGAAAATGAAATAATAAAGTGAGCCAATATTAGATAATGTAATACAATATATCATATATATTATTATACATTAAATCATCGAATCAACACTTGATCCAACGATCCGGCTATATCGAATATAACCGGCTAATATATCTTGTACCGATTCATCGAATCAACACTTGATCCGATGTCCCGATTCATATCAAAATATCTCGAGAATATAATACGGTATCTCATATAGCATTATCCTCGGTCCTGCACATATCACATATGTGCCTCTACTCCGTTTCGCCTGAGCCAAGAAACCTCTGTGTAGGACTCTAAAGAATCGTCAATACACCGGTAGCAGGTGATGATCATATCAAACACCCACAAGCTATAAGCGGTCAGCTAAACCTAACAGCCACCCAGGTATTGAGCGATCAGAAGATCAACAAGCTAGCCTGTGCGTTCTCCTGTGAATCCAATCAGTAACACTCCGGTACAGTCCGGTCTGTTCGTCTGATATGTCGCATATCAGGTCTAGGGGTGGTATACGTCAGACCCCAGTAACCGATAAGTTGTGTCAATGTGAGGCTCATAACAGGTCGAGAAACTACTGGTAACACTTACCAGTATATCTCTATATCAGCCCTGGCCAGGGACTTCCCGTTATAGCCAATCGAACACAGCACAACATCAACTCCCTATACCGGGAGAGACGAATCCCCTCCTATCGCTCATTGCCTCCATGTGATTCGGGACTGTACCCAAAAGCCACCGTTTTGCACGCCCTCTTGGACGTGGTAAGGTGGAAATCAAAGCACAGTGGGACTCACACAAGACTCTATGACGATCTCGGGTCTACAGACTACCCTGTACCAGTGTCACCGGAGAACTGCCATCTGACGTGTGGTATATCACCAACTGGGAGTTCTCGGCGAGTCCGTCCAGTGTACCCAGTCTCCACTGAGCACCCGTACATCATCCTTGATGTCAAACACCGATGGATATGGGATCATCCATCGCCCATCATATAGGTCAAGATGCGTATACGCTAGTCTACTCTGGTGTATCGATGCCATGTCTCGATATACCCTCGACTAGGAACATTTATAGGATGTACTCATCGACTACCGTGGCCCCACTAGTATGATCTCATCATAATTCCAGTAGTCGAGTACAGATCCTAAGGGCTTTATCAACATGTGAGAGAAAGACAGTAAACCAATACAAGTCAACATGTTAAGATAAAGTGAAACCAAATAGCATACTATCATGACGAGCAAGAAAGTCCTCTCTGTATATATCTAAGCATCCATCATAATATACATCAAATGTACAACAATGGCCTCTAGGGCATATACATAACTAACACTAATGCAGCGATCAATTGTCGAAATGGTTCAATGAACCTATCTTTTGGAAATATGACAATTGAACTCAACATTTTTAAGTTGGGGAATCAGCCCTCCGAGCCTAATGCTAATATACCTTATGTTTGCTCGATCCAAGAGATCACTCATGAGGACTGTGAGCTCGAAAAATTTCTGTTTGATCACAGCAGTTTTGACGCCACTAGTGCGTTCCTCCTTGATTCTGACACAGCTTTCACACCCGATAACGATTACGAGTGTTTCACTTTTTCGAACGATTTTGAAGAATCACCACCCAAGTTTGAGTCCTTTGAATTTTTGGATGAGTTAGCTGAACCATCCGACTCGGTTGCTTACACTCGCTTCGAACCTTTATTGGAATCCTTCGAGTTTGAGACAGTTTCACCAATTTTACCTTCAATTGTTTCGCCTCCAAAACTCGAACTCAAGCTATTGCCATCTCACCTTAAATATTCTTACTTAGGTGAGAATGAGACCCTTCCTGTTATCATATCGGCATCTCTAGCCCCCGAGCAAGAGAGAGCCCTTTTAACGGTCTTACAAAATAATCGGCAAGCTTTTGGCTGGACTATGGCGGACATCAAGGGGATAAGTCCCCTCATTGTTGAACATCATATTCATATGATAGATGATGCCAAGCCAGCAAGGGATCCACAGAGACGCCTCAACCCCGTAATGAAGGAGGCTGTTAAAAAGGAGATTGTAAAATATCTTGATAGTGGTATCATTTACCCTATCTCCGATAGCCAGTGGGTTAGCCCCATTCACGTTGTCCCAAAGAAATCGGGCATAACGGTCATACCTAATGAGGTGAATGAGTTAATACCTACTCGCACCCAAACTGGGTGGCGATTATGCATCGATTATAGAAAACTCAACGCCGCTACACGGAAAGACCACTTTCCGTTACCTTTTATTGACCAAATGTTAGAACGATTGGCTGGGCATGACTTTTATTGCTTTTTGGATGGCTACTCCGGCAATAATCAAATTCCCATCGCCGAAAAGGACCAAGACAAGACCACATTCACTTGTTCGTTCGGTATATTTGCTTACCGTCGCATGCCCTTTGGGTTGTGCAATGCACCCGCTACTTTTCAGCGGTGTATGATGGGAATTTTTTCAGACATGGTTGAAAAATTCTTAGAGATTTTTATGGATGATTTCTCCATTTTCAGCGACTCCTTTGACGAGTGTTTGTTACATTTAGACGTAGTTCTTACCCGATGTAGGGTTAAGAACCTCACTTTAAATTGGGAGAAATGGTACGAGAAGGTATTGTCTGGACATATCATCTCGCAAAATGGTATTGAGGTAGATAAGGCCAAGATTGAAGTTATTTCTAATCTTCCTCCTCCCAAGTGCGTCAAAGACATTCGAGCCTTACTTGGCCATGCCGGTTTCTATAGACGGTTTATCAAGGATTTTAGCAAGATTGCTGGACCCTTGACCCTTTTGTTGGCCAAAGACACTACTTTTGATTTTGATTCGAGCTGTATGAAGGCGTTCGAGTCTTTGAAAAACTCGCTTACTTCTGCTCCAATTCTTTCATCTCCTGACTGGACGCATCCATTTGAAATTATGTGCGATGCATCAGATTTTGCCATTGGTGCGGTCCTTGGACAGCACATCAATAAGATGCCGCATGTGATTTATTACGCTAGCCGGACATTGAATGAGGCCCAATTAAATTACACAACAACTGAAAAAGAATTCTTAGCTGTTGTGTTTGCACTCGAAAAGTTTAGGCCCTATTTAATCGGCTCTCCGGTCATTGTTTACACCGATCACTCAGCTCTTCGCCATCTTTTTGCAAAGAAGAATGCTAAATCTCAGGTGATACGTTGGATCCTCCTACTATAAGAGTTCGATCTTGTCATCATAGATAAGAAAGGATGTGAAAATGTAGTCGCCGACCATCTATCACGCCTTCCTTCTTCGCCAATGCTTCAAATTCCTATAACAGACGTTTTTCCAGATGAGCAGCACTTAACTATGTCATGCGAACCTTGGTTCGCAGATATTGTAAATTATTTGACCACCGGACTGATACCAAACGATTGGTCGAATCAGGACAGACTCCGATTCCTGTCCCAAGTAAAACATTTTTACTGGGATGAACCGTATCTCTTCAAATACTGTTCCGACCAAATCATTCGTCGGTGTGTCCCCAACAAAGAGTTTAAGAGCGTGCTATCTTTTTGCCTCGATCAAGCGTGTGGCGGGCATTTTGGCCCCAAAAAGACAGCAGAAAAAATCTTGCAGTGTGTCTTCTACTAACTACGAATTTTTAAAGACGCATACGAATACTGCAAGGCATGCTTCCAGTGCCAACACTTGGGCCGGATATCTCGGAGAAATGAAATGCCGCTCCAACCAATTTTGGTTGTTGAAATTTTTGATGTTTGGGGGATAGACTTTATGGGACCATTTCCCAATTCCTTTGGGAACATGTATATTCTACTTGCTGTTGACTATGTTTCCAAATGGGTCGAGGCAGTGCCCAGCCGAACTAATGACAACAAGGTTGTCGTTAGATTTCTCAAAGAAAACATGTTTTCTCGGTTTGGGCATCCTCACGCAATTATCAGTGATAATGGATCTCACTTTTGTAATAGGACTTTCGAGTCCTTAATGCGAAAATAATCCATTACTCACAAGCTGCCAACGCCTTATCATCCCCAAACTTGTGGGCAAGCCGAAATTTCGAATCGGCAGATTAAACAGATATTGGAGAAAACGGTTTCCAAAAATCGTAATGATTGGTCATCAAAACTTATTGATGCCCTTTGGGCATTCCGAACTGCCTTTAAGACCGATCTTGGCATGTCTCCATATAGGCTTGTTTAAGGAAAGGCTTTCCACCTTCCTGTTGAAATCGAGTATGGGGCATTTTGGGCAATAAAAGAGTTGAACCTATCCTTAGGAGATGCAGGCAGCAATAGAAAGCTGCAGTTGAACGAATTGAACGAGCTGCGGGATGAAGTCTATGAGAACGCAGTAGTTGTTAATAACCGAACAAAGGTGTTCCACGATAAACACCTTATGCGCAAGTCTTTCAAACCTGGTCAACAGGTTTTACTTTATGATACTCGCTTACACTTCCATCCCGGGAAGCTCAGATCTCGATGGAAAGGGCCATTTTTGGTACGCACCGTATATCCGCACGGTGCGATCGATCTAGAAAACTCAGAGGACGGTTCACTGTTTAAAGTGAACGGATATCGACTTAAAGCGTTCCTCACTGCGGACCCTTCGGAGGAGCTCCTGTTTTTGCAGGAGCCGATCTACATTGACTAATCTTCCTCTATTTACCCCTAAATTTCGATTATCTAGCCAAAACACTGTTTCAATCAAGTTTGGGGGTATGTATCATTTTAATTATATAAAAATGAAATAAAAAATGAAAATTTGAAAATAAATTTTTTTTGGGTATTTTTGTAAATTTCCAGTTTTAATAAAATAAAAATTTTATTTACAAATAATTTCCTCTTTTTAAAAGGGGCTTTTTGCAAATACCCAACACACTTCCCACTATAAATAACACCCGAACCCACTCTGCCTTTTTCCATAACCCTAAAATTTCATTTCCTAAAACCCTAGCTGCCGCTCCAACTTCTGCAGAGAGAACCCTCCTAGCCGCCGCTGATCCACAGCCGGTACCCACCATCGGCCGCGCTTCCGCCGCTCCTTTGCTGTGTCACCCTCTAAATCTTTCAGAGGCGGCTTGCAACTTCTTCTCCCTCTCTGTTAAATTTTTCTTTTAGATCTGCACTCTCTGTAATGGCATCGAACATGCAATTAGAACGTGATTTTTCACAAATCTTTTCACACACAATTTACCGGAGTTATTTTCGTGATGAAATCATGCGGAGGGGGTGGAACTTTTTAATTTATAATCATCCCAATGATTACGCTCTTCCAGATTTAGTCACTCGTTTTTACGAGTGCATGGAGGAAGGCTGCCTTACACAATACAGTTTTATCAAACTACTTTGGGGCGATAGGGAAATTATCATTGACAGGGACTTTATCAATGAAGTCACTTTAATCCCTAGATTACCTGTTCATGACCAACCCCTTCAATTTGAAGATTACATGCCCTTAATGGGTAATGACTGCTCGAGGGAACCTAGGAAGGGAAACAAGCTAGGACCCTTTTTGCCAATGTTTTAACCGTGTGTCGGTGGGCACAAAACAACATTTTTGGCAGTTCACATAATACCACATTTTTCACCCCGTCTCTTCATATCGTGCACACCCTAATGACTAGGAACCCTATATTTGATATGTGCACGGTTTTTCTTAATTCAATTGGTGCTGGCAAAAGGGCCGCAAATTACCCATGCCCCATGTTAGTGACACAACTGTGTCGTCATTTCCTCCCTGTGGAGGAATTTAAATTCTGCATGCATGGAGGTATACCCATTAGACCTCTCATTGAGGGCGTATCCACGTCCTATACCCGCTTGACTGATGTATGGTCGCGAAGGGAACCGGCCGAACATGTGCCATCCAGAATACCCAGCTCCAGCTCGACTGCGATCGAGGAAGAGCTCACCCCCATAGAACATGCACGTTTAATGAGAAGAGCCATTAGGAGGATTGATAATTTAGTGGGGATGGTGACCAACTTGGATCACCGGATGACTGAGATAGCACATGGAGTATCTACGCTGCTGGCGCGAGAGGAGCGTTCCCATTCACGCTCATAGGGACGGTGAGGGCCTGAGCAGTGAGGGCACTGCTTTTGGTAAGTTTGGGGGAGGAGGTGCTTGTAAATAATTATCATTGCATTGCATCTTTTTAATTTGTGTACATATTTTTTCTTTTTTCTTTTGCATGTTTATTTCTGCATTGCATCTTTATAAAAAAATTAAAAAAATTAAAAAAATGAAAATAAAAAAAAATTATAAAATAATCAAATAAAAAATTGAAAAATTTTAAAAATTGAAAAATTCAATTTTGGCCATATTTGACTTAAGTTTGACAAGACGGTTAACTAACTAGGAAAAACTAAATCCAAAACTTAGTAAATTAAAAACCCTAAAAATAACCTTTCTTAAATTTTAACGGTAGAAAATATATATTCTTGTAGTTTATTTAGAAATAGGCAAATTTTGAGTTCACTTCTTGAGCTAAGTCAAAATAATGGAAGAGTATTGAAATTTTTATTGAAATGTAAGTCTGAAAAATAATTCTGAACCTTAAGTCTAAAAATATATGCCCTACAACTCGCACATACACGCACCTTGAAACTTGGAATAGTAGAGGATACCTTGAAATGCTCTTGTCTAAAATCCTTAGTATGAAGGAAAATAAAATTATAAGTGTGAATAAAGAGATATAAAAAAAATGAACACTGGTTTTGTAATTACTTAAGGCTGCGTAAAATAAAAATATATAGCGAGGGTGCTTTATCACCTAGTGCCTTAGACCAACTGGTTTGGGAGTCACTGCTAAAGCCTTAGGTATTACAAGACGAGAAATTACGCCTTAATGCACAAAAACATTTTGTAATCGGTCGTTAGTATCTCAAGAAGTATTAACGGTCGCATGAAATTTGTGTGAGCAATTTCATCTAAAATTCACCAGCTAAAAGTACTTTGGATGATGGACAAGAGTATAATAGCTTGAATTGAATTTCCAAGTGTAGGGGTGATACATACACACACGTAGAGATATATGATTGGGTTTGGATGAGAGATAGGAATGAAAAATAGGACTTATATCTTCAGTAGAGATGATAAAAATTCCTAAGTTGAGATGGAACCTTATAAGAAAAATTCAAAAGATGATAAAAACTAAATAAATTTACAGAACATATACGATCTTAAGTTAAATGATAAGTGAGTGTGAAAAATACGGGTTGATGATTTCTGAGTTGAAGATAATAGAATTTCTTGCTAGAACACCGAATTGAAGAATGAAAGTCAATAGGCCAAATTGATCGGATTTTGTGGGTAGTATCCGCTGAAAACCCTCAGGAGACAGCACTCCTCCAACTAGGGACACCTAGAGGTTTAACGGCTAGTTGCACGAGCTCAGTGCAATCGCGATTCCCTGTGAAAGTGAGGTTAGGTTTTTTCGAGAATAAAATGGTTTTTCTCGGGACGAGCAAAAGATAAGTTTGGGGGTATTTGTTCATATCAGAATTTTGCATTATTATATTTCCCATTCTTAATCATATTGAAAATAAACAGGTGTTTTTGATCCATGTCTGCTAAATAGTTGCAGGTTACAGGTTCTCGGAACAATACAGTGAAAATGGTGAAAAGACGCTACAAATGTGAGACTACGACCAACAAATAGATGAATCTGTAAGATGCCGCCTACAGTTTAAGGAACAAGTGAAGATCAATGAACAGTTCGATTGCACAACGTATAAGGGAAGCACAAGATTCAAGACTTCAACACGAAGCTAACGGTAAAAATCCACAACATTCTGCACTGTGGAAATCTGTAAGAACATAGAAGATATTCTGAGAAACCAAGTGAAGAAAACAGATGGAAAAAGCAACTTGAAGCATGTAACACCTTAGTTCATTTATAGCAATTCCAGTTCTCGTATTTCCTTATTTGTGGTATTTTCCCGATTTATCGTGTTTTGGGTGCGAATAGTATTTTACATTAGTATTTGCATCTGACCCGACCCGCTTGCTTGAAACCTGTCTTGATTCATGTTTATGATTTATCCTGACCCTGTTACATGGATTCGGGCATTTTCACTTTTTACTGTATACTGACATTTTATCTGGCATCTGCATTTTTTTAATATAACATTTAAAGTCATGTAAAATATTTTAAAATACATTGCATGGCCTGCTTGATACCCCTAACCCTATGGTAGCATCCACGCATCTTGTTCTCGTCCCGTTCAGTGAAACGGACTTGTTTGGATGGCTACGCGCACATACGTGCATCCGTTCTTGGGGGTATGCATTTTCGTTACCCGGACATCCAATTTGAGTTTTGGTCGACATGTATATTATTTTATATTTTTGAAACTGAATTTTATACCCGACCCGGGCGTATTTTGGACTAAATTTGTATTTACCAGAAAATCCAATTTTATTTCATCTAATATCTTTATTAAAATTTAACAGTTTAAAATATTTATAACTTACAAAATCTTTTTAAATTAAAATCTAAAACTTAATAACAACCCCTTTCTCTCTCTCTCTCTCCTCTGCATATATATATTTATATATATTTTATTTATTTATTTTTCTTTCCTTATTCAATACACAGCCTCTTCTTCTTCATCCTTCTTCTTTTCTTGATCTTGTTTCTTGATTCCGGTGATCACCGTCGGAGCTGTGCTCGTTGCTAACGATCCGAGTGATCCAGTGAATGTACCTTTCCTGTGTGATCACTCTCTTGCCTTACTTGGAACCGTTCCGTGTACCGTGCGCGCGTCGCGACATTTCACCGACGTAGGACGTTCCGTACATATCCGTTCTTGTTCCGTCTAGACAAGTTTACAACTTGATACATGCTATGATTTATGTAATTTATTTATATGTTTCCGTATTATTATCATCATCATCATCATCATACAGCTATGTCTATATAATTTATACACCGTAGTTATTTAACGTTAATCGGTTTTATAATATAAAATGTATGAAAGTTTACAACTTGCGACATGCTATAATTATATCTATAAAATTTATATCGTCGTAATATTTTTTATTATTATCTTTAATTAGTTTATAATCTGCATTTTATAATTTTATACAAAATATAGTTTGAAAATAGTATAGTTTACACATGAAACGTCGTTGCAAAGCGGATACGACAAATCTGAATTTTACTGTACACCTTACCTTATAAAATTCATTATAAATCATAGAAAAATTATTAGTATACGTTCTTTAGTTCGTTACGAAGCTAACTCAGAATAATATAACTTTATGAAATATTTACTAGCAAAATAAATTGTTTAAATAACATAAAATGCAAATGAAAATATCTCTAAACTGCTGTCCAGGGAAATTCCAGCAGCAAACTTTCAACTTCAAATATTCATATCTTTTTGTAGAAACAACCTGAGATACTTTAACTTATAAAAATGAAAACCTTATTTAATTATCTTTGTTCTGGTATAAGACACGTCCCTTTTGGAGAACGTTTGTTATTTTTAAGCTATTTTACAAATCAGGATGACGCTGAATTTCTGAACGGAACTTTCTTGCGCATGGTTAATCAATACCACTTTTATAGTTATTAATCGGTTTGAATATGTTATCCATATTAATATTATTATATCAATATTTACATATCTAGTCGCATGCTAATTCATCTTTCTACATGCCATAATACCATAATCTATATCTATTTGAAATATAATACTTCAAAATGGTTAATTTTGAAATCCACATTATTGTTTTTAGTTTTATCGATTTATTCGACACCCGTATACATTCATATATATATTTCAGATCTAGGGCATGCAATTCAATCTTAATACATGCTACATTATTTTATATACATCTATTATAACAAATATAATACTTTGATTTCAAATCGTGCATCCCAAGTTCTTGTTTTACAGTTTTACGATGTCCATATAGATCCATTCATATCATTTTAGATCTAGAGCATGAAAACCTGTATTGTTACATATTATACTATAATATATATTGCATCCATATCATATAGAATGCATATAGCTGCATCTACAGATCTCATTAATAACTTAATATTGTTGTTATAACATCCCATGTTTAATAAAGTGCATCCTAACTAGTATTAGAACTATAAATGAAACCCTAATCGATAATTGTGCATCCATTGATTTTATACCTACCATGTTACATTATTTCATTGTATTGTTATATTTGATTTCGTGCATTCATACTTACTACAGTTGATTATGATTACCCATTTGTTACCTGTGCTCTACCTGACTTGACCTGATACCCTATTTGACATGACTTGATACATGTACACTACTTGACATGACCTGATATTCCACTACTTGACATGACTTGATACATGTACACTACTTGACATGACCTGATATTTCACTAATTGACATGTTACCTGATCCTGTTTCTAATGCCAACAATCCTGACATGTTGTCCCGATGGATATATCATGTTTTCTGTATAGACAAACCTATTCCTGCTTGATCCTGTGTTGGAATTAGCCTCAGATTTATCAATACCTGACTTGAATACATAACTTGGGGGTAAGGGGAAATCAATGATGAAACCTGACCTGTAACTCAACAGTTCGACGCTTATACTGATCAGTTTTACGGGCTAGGCCAGCCCCGAGATGATGCTGTTGACATCATCCGTCTATACATGTTACCTGTTTACTGCCTAGCGGCACGTCTCGGATTCAGCCCTAGAGTCTTTACCGTGGTCCCGGGCATGCACGGGATACTATTGAGTTACATCGATGATTCATCAAATTGATTTCAAAGACTTGAGAGTAATTAACCCAGTAGCTTAGTTCAGATTACTCGCTGCACATTACATATGCTTTTACCCTTCACTGTTCCTTATTCGTGTTACTGTTCTACTTTTATTACTGTTCATACTCGTGCCTGCATGTCTTGCCCTTGATTATATTATTGTTTGATATTATGACGCACTGACGTCTGGGTTTTGCATGGCCCAGATCCTCTACCTTTGTCGCAGGCTGATCAGGAGTATTTCCACCGTCAGGCCGAGCAGTGAGGATCCAGTTAGTATCCAGTTTAGTTATGTTACTTTCCAGATGTTATTGTTTATTGTATCTATTGCTTCCGCATATTATTTCTTGACTCGTTTATTCTGGCTTATGGACATGTACTAGATAGTTTACTTTATTTTTACTGTTCTTGATATCTCTAGACAGCCGTAATGTGACTGTGGAGGGATGTTTCCTATCCACAGGTAGCATGGTTGGCTCTGTCACGTGCCTATCTTAGCGCACTCTGGGATGCTAGGCGTGACAGAGTTTGTTTGGTATCAGAGACATAGGATTTAGGTTAATCGGGTTTGATTCTTTTGTAGTTGGGTATTGGACCCAATACACGAACCGGAAAACTCGTAATTAGGAACATATCCTGCCACCTTGTTCTCGTAATTCTTGAATCTTATCTTTCTCTTGATCCTTTGTCTTGACGATATGCAAACAACTTTAAATCTCGGCTTGAAACCTTTTGGTTCCCTATTGTTTCTCCATGTTCCTTTGATTCTGATACTAGGATTTGGGCGACTTGAACGGAGTTAAGTGATTGTAACTATGAACTGCAGCATGGTTACAATGCGGTACTCTATTTAAGTAACTTGGAGCTCTAGTCTTGATTCACTTTCTTGTTTCATGGACGTTTTATTGCCTTACTTCTCTTGCTTTCCAGTTCATGTTTATCATAAGCTTGAATCCTATTTACCGTGCTTATCTTCTTCAGTGTTTGGCTTCAGGTGAAGTCGTTTCAGGTATCCTACTTGTTCATGTTTTCCCCGCATTAGAATTATTCAATTCTGGTGCATTCCTTTGTTTGAAGTTGTCTTGGGAATGGATTTTCTCGGCACTTTCCACGCTCACATTGATTGTAAGGCAAAGAAAGTGATTTCCAGATTCCCGGACATCCGGAGTTTGTCTTTACTGGAGAAAGCTGTTTTGTCGGGCCAGTCGAGTTTAGGGATAGGCCGACAAACAGTGTTCTTTCATCGATGGAAGTTGATAAGGAGGAAGCGCCAGCTGCAGTTCGAGAGTTCATGGACGTGTTCAAGGACATCTCGGGTTTACCGCCAAAACGAGATGTGGAGTTCGTGATCGATCTTGTTCCTGGTGCAGCGCCAATCTCAAAGGCGTACTATCCAATGGCGCCAGTGGAGTTGGAAGAAGTCAAGAAGCAGGTTACCGAATCGCTAGAGAAAGGTTGGATTCGCAGCAGCAATTCACCTTGGGGAGCTCCAGTTCTTCTAGTCAAGAAGAAATATGGCACAAGGAGGATGTGCATCGATTATCGAGAATTAAACTGGGTGACTATTAAGAACAAGTACCCGATCCCTCGCATTAGCGAATTGTTCGAGCAGCTTTGTGGCGCGAGGGTATTCTCGAAGCTGGATTTGCGATCCGGATATCATCAGGTCCGAGTTAAATCAGAGGATATTTGCAAGACTGCGTTCCGAACTCGATATGGACATTACGAGTATTTAGTGATGCCATTCGGAGTCACGAATGCACCGGCGATATTTATGGACTTGATGAACCGAATCTTCTCACCGTTATTGGACCAGTTTATAGTGGTGTTCATCGACAATATTCTGGTCTACTCGAGGAGCATTGAAGAGCATGCAGAACACTTGAAGATCGCACTGCAGACATTGAGGCAAGAAAGATTATATGCAAAGATGAGCAAGTGCGAGTTTTGGCTTGAATAAGTGAAGGTTTTGGGGCATGTCGTATTCGGAGATGGAATCGCCGTTGATCCCGAGAAGATTGCAGCAGTTCCAGATTGGCCGATTCCGAAGAACGTAGCAGAGATCAGAAGTTTTCTTGGACTTGCCGGATATTACAGAAGGTTCGTGGAGAATTTTGCTCGTTTGGCTGAGCCTCTGACCAAGCTTACGTGCAAGGAAGTATCGTTTGTATGGACGGATAAGTGTGCGTCAGCTTTTGAGGCGTTGAAGCAGAAATTGATAACCGCTCCTATTTTGACCGTACCAGACAGTTCCGGAGGATTGGTGATTCACAGCGACGCGTCTGGGAAAGGTTTGGGATGTGTTTTGATGCAGCATGGGAAAGTTATAGCTTACGCATCGAGACAGTTGAAGACCCATGAGAAGAATTACCCAACTCATGATTTGGAGCTTGCAACAGTGATTTTCACTTTGAAGATTTGGAGACACTACTTATTGGGCGAAAGGGTCGAAGTATTCACCGATCACAAAAGCCTAAAGTACGTGTTCACACAGAAAGAGCTTAACATGAGGCAGCGTAGATGGTTGGAGCTGATGGCTGACTATGATCTTGATCTTAAGTACCATCCGGGGAAAGTTAATGTTGTGCCGGATGCGCTTAGTCGGTTGCCAACAATTCGGATGTTGACTGTACAGAAGGAGCTTATCGATGATTTTCGGAGATTCGAGTTGGAGATTGTGCTACCGCATTCTTCGGGACAGTTGATGCAGCTGCAAGTACAGTCGTCGTTGATCGATAATATTAAAGCAGCGCAGTCGCAGGACCCAAGATTGCAAAGGTTTCAAGAACAGGTTGAAGCAGGACTTCGAACGGACTTGTTCATTCATGAAGATAGTTTATTGCGATATGGTAGTCGTTTGTGTGTGCCGAAAGGGGACATTCATAAAGAGGTTATGAAGGAGGCACACAGTTCCGCGTATTCCGTACATCCACAAGGCACGAAGATGTACCGTGATCTACAACAGCATTTCTGGTGGGAAGGCATGAAAAGGGAGATTGCTCGCTTTGTAGCGAAGTGCTTGGTGTGTCAGCAAGTTAAGGCTGAACATCAAAGGGTTGCTGGTTTATTGCAACCACTTCCGATTCCTCAACGGAAGTGGGAACATATAACTATGGATTTCGTGACAGCTTTACCACGGAGTCCAAAGGGCAACAATGCAGTTTGGGTGATTGTTGATCGATTGACCAAGGCGGCTCATTTCATACCATTTCGATTTGGTCAGTCAACGAAAGCGTTGGCGGAACGGTACATGCAGGAGATTGTGAGATTGCATGGAGTACCTGTGAGCATCGTGTCCGACCGACACCCGATTCTTATCACACTTCTGGAGGAGTTTACAGGAAAGTTTGGGGACGCGATTGAAGTTTAGCACAGCTTATCATCCTCAGACAGATGGCCAGTCGGAGAGAACAATCCAAACTCTTGAAGATATGTTGAGAGCTTACATGTTGGACTTCAAGGGTTCGTGGGAGGATCATCTACACTTGATGGAGTACTCGTATAATAACAGCTTCCAGGCGACTATTCAGATGGCTCCATTCGAAGCATTGTATGGTCGCAAGTGTCGTTCACCTGTTTGTTGGGATGATGTTGGAGATCGAAGATTGTTGGGACCGGATTTGATCGTGCAAACTGTAGAGAAAGTTATTACTATCCGGAATCATATGAAGGCGGCACAAGATCGACAGAAGAGTTGGGCCGATACATCGAGAAGACCTCTAAAGTTCGCTGTTGGTGATCTTGTGTTCTTGAAGATATCACCTACTAGGGGAGTGATTCGTTTTGGGAGTCGAGGTAAGCATAGTCCTCAATTCGTTGGGCCTTTCGAGATTTTGGAACGTATTGGAGAAGTGGCGCATCGATTGGTTTTACCCCAATCTTTGGCGAATGTTCATGACGTGTTTCATGTATCTCAACTCCGTAAATATGTTCGAGATGAAACACACGTGCTGGATCATTCGGAGCTGGCTGTACGAGAAGATTTAACCTTTGAAGAACAACCGATGTCGATTGCGGATCGAAGGGAAAAAGTTCTTAAGAACAAGGTTATCCCTCTCGTACTTGTTTCTTGGGGAAATCGCTCGTATGGAGAATCGACTTGGGAATGAGAAGACGAGATTCAACAGAAGTTTCCACCCCTATTCTTATAGTTTCATGATTGTTTATCTTTCCTTGTTCTTGGAATTTCGAGGACGAAATTCTTTTTGTAGTTGGGTATAATGTAACACCCTAGTTCATTTATACCAATTCCAGTTCTCGTATTTTCTTATTTGTGGTATTTTCCCGATTTATCGTGTTTTGGGTGCGAATAGTATTTTACATTAGTATTTGCATCCGAACCGACCCACTTGCTTGAAACCTTTCTTGATTCATGTTTATGATTTATCCTGACCATGTTACATGGATTCATGCATTTTTATTTTTTATTGCATACTGGCATTTTATCTGGCATCTGCATTTTTTTAATATAACATTTAAAGTCACGTAAAATATTTTAAAATACATTGCATGGCCTGCTTGATACCCCTAACCCTGTGGTAGCATCCGCGCATCTTGTTCTCGTCCCGTTCAGTGAAACGGACTTGTTTGGATGGCTACGTGCACGTACGTGCATCCGTTCTTGGGGGTATGCATTTTCGTTACCCGGACATCCAATTTGAGTTTTGGTCGACATGTATATATTTTTATATTTTTGAAACTGAATTTTAGACCCGACCCGGGCGTATTTTGGAGTAAATTTGTATTTACCAGAAAATCCAATTTTATTTCATATAATATCTTTATTAAAATTTAACAGTTTAAAATATTTATAACTTACAAAATCTTTTTAAATTAAAATCTAAAACTTAATAACAACCCCTTTCTCTCTCTCCCTCTCTCTCTCCTCTGCATATATATATATATTTATATATATTTTATTTATTTATTTATTTATTTTCTTTCCTTATTTAATACACAGCCTCTTCTTCTTCCTTCTTTATTTTCTTGATCTTGTTTCTTGATTCCGGTGATCACCGCCGGAGCCGTGCTCGTCGCTGACGATCCGAGTGATCCATTGAACGTACCTTGCCTGTGTGATCACTCTCTTGCCTTACTTGTACCCGTTCCGTGTACCGTGCGCGCGTCGCGACATTTCACCGACGTAGGACGTTCCGTACACATCCGTTCTTATTCCGTCTAGACAAGTTTACAACTTGCTACATGCTATGATTTATGTAATTTATTTATATGTTTCTGTATCATCATCATCATCATCATCATCATCATCATCATACAGCTATGTCTATATAATTTATACACCGTAGTTATTTAACGTTAATCGATTTTATAATATAAAATGTATGAAAGTTTACAACTTGTGACTTGTTATAATTATATCTATAAAATTTATATCGTCGTAATATTTCTTATTATTATCTTTAATTAGTTTATAATCTTCATTTTATAATTTTATACAAAATATAGTTTGAAAATAGTATAGTTTACACATGAAACGTCGTTGCAAAGCGGATACGACAAATCTGAATTTTACAGTACACCTTAACTTATAAAATTCGTTATAAATCATAGACAAATTATTAGTATACGTTCTTTAGTTCGTTATGAAGCTAACTCAGAATACTATAACTCTATGAAATCTTTACTTGCAAAATAAATTGTTTAAATAACGTAAAATGCAAATGAAAATATCTCTAAACTGTTGTCCAGGAAAATTCCAGCAGCAAACTTTCAACTTCAAATGTTCATATCTTTTTTTAGGAACAATCTGAGATACTTCAACTTATAAAAATGAAAACTTTATTGAATTATCTTTGTTTTGGTATAAGACACGTCCCTTTTGGAGAACGTTTGTTATTTTTAAGCTATTTTACAAATTAGGGTGACGCTGAATTTCTGAACGGAACTTTCTTGTGCATGGTTAATCAATACCACTTTTATAGTTATTAATCGGTTTGAATATGTTATCCATGTTAATATTATTATATCACTATTTACATATCTAGTCGCATGCTAATTCATCTTTCTACATGCTATAATACCATAATCTATATCTATTTGAAATATAATACTTCAAAATGGTTAATTTTGAAATCCATATTATTGTTTTCAGTTTTATCGATTTATTCGACACCCGTATACGTTCATATATACATTTCAGATCTAGGGCATGCAATTCAATATTAATACATGCTACATTACTTTATATACATCTATTTTAACAAATATAATACTTTGATTTCAAATCGTGCATCCCAAGTTCTTGTTTTACAGTTTTACGATGTCCATATAGATCCATTCATATCATTTTAGATCTAGGGCATGAAAACCTGTATTGTTACATATTATACTATAATATATATTGCATCCATATCATATAGAATGCATATAGCTGCATCTACAGATCTCATTAATAACCTAATATTGTTGTTATAACATCCCATGTTTAATAAAGTGCATCCTAATTAGTATTAGAACTATAAATGAAACCCTAATCGATAATTGTACATCCATTGATTTTATACCTACCATGTTACATTATTTCATTGTATTGTTATATTTGATTTCGTGCATTCATACTTACTACAGTTGATTATGATTACCCATTTGTTACCTGTGCACTACCTGACTTGACCTGATACCCTATTTGACATGACTTGATACATGTACACTACTTGACATGACCTGATATTCCACTACTTGATATGACTTGATACATGTACACTACTTGACATGACCTGATATTTCACTACTTGACATGTTACATGATCCTGTTTTTAATGCCGACAATCCTGACATATTGTCACGATGGACATATCCTGTTGTCTGTATAGACAAACCTGTTCCTGCTTGATCCTATGTTGGCATTAACCTCAGATTTATCAATACCTGACTTGAATACATAACTTCGGGGTAAGGGGAAATCAATGATGAAACCTGACTTGTAACTCAACAGTTCGACGCTTATACTGATCAGTTTTACGGGCTAGGCCAACCCCGGGATGATGTTGATGACATCATCCGTCTATATATGTTACCTGTTTACTGCCTAGCGGCACATCTCGGATTCAGCCCGAGCGTCTTGACCGTGGTCCCGGGCATGCACGGGATACTATTGAGTTACATCGATGATTCATCAAATTGATTTCAAAGACTTGAGAGTAATTAACCCAGTAGCTTAGTTCAGATTACTCACTGCACATCACATATGCTTTTACCCTTCACTGTTCCTTATTCGTGTTATTGTTCTACTTTTATTACTGTTCATACTCGTGCCTGCATTTCTTGCTACCCCTTGATTATATTATTGTTTGATATTATAACGCACTGACGTCTGGGTTTTGCATGGCCCAGATCCTCTACCTTTGTCGCAGGCTGATCAGGAGTATTTCCGCCGTCAGGCCGAGCAGTGAGGATTCTGTTAGTATCCAGTTTAGTTATGTTACTTTCCAGATGTTATTGTTTATTGGATCTATTACTTCCGCATATTATTTCTTGAATCGTTTATTCTGGCTTATGGACATGTACTAGATAGTTTACTTTATTTCTACTTTTCCTGATATCTCTAGACAGCCGTAATGTGACTGTGGAGGGATGTTTCCTATCCACAGGTAGCATGGTTGGCTCTGTCACGTGCCTATCTTAGTGCACTCTGGGAAGCGCGGCGTGACAAAGCATCACAGAAAAACAGAGCCCAAGAGCCCATCAAACGGCCGCGGATCCGCGGCCAAACATAGCTTATGGCCGCGGTTCCGCGGCCGTGTTGTGCACGTGTCGGTGCAAAGTGTCGGTGGTTGTCAGTGCGTTGACCAGGCTTCTCAGGGTAGTCTTGTAATTTTGGATATGGATCCGATGTAAACCCTAGGGTTTTTCCTATCTATAAATAGGAAAGCCTACAACCTCTTTAAGGGCATGCCTCTTTTAATTCTAGATTAGATTTTTAATTCCCTTGTAAACGTTCAAGAGTGCATCAATAAAAGTAAGTTTTTATTTTGAATCTTTCTTTTCTGCAATTTTATTTCTCTGCAATTTTTACCTGTCTTTATTTATCTGCAAGTTAATTAGGTTAATAAAAAAAACTTAAAAATGAATTTTGTCGCAATTTCCCTAATGAGTGAGTAGTTCCTCACTTGTTAAGGTTAGGTTTCGGGAAGGTTTGAGAGATGGAAATCTCTCACTCCTTTCTTGCCCGTTTAACTTTATAAATTAGGACTCTATGTAAATCAATCACCCACCGCTCACTACGGCACCCTATCCTACGAGATAGTGGTGAATCCCTAGTTAGACTGGTCGTGGTTGATTTAGATAGTGGTTAGGGATAAGAGTTAAGAAAGGATGGACAAGGACCAAAAGGAAGAAACTACGTTTTTTCCCAGTCGTGCTAATCCCCTTTGTTAATTATTACCCTAACACCTGCGTTCTTAATTAGGGCAAAGAAAGTGGTGAGTAGAATTAACTTTCCAAACTAATCTAATCCTAACCCTAGCAAGGTTTTAGTCCAAATCAAACTCAATTTCAGTTTTTATAAAAATCAAAACCTCCCACAAATAGGAATTGACTCGTTAGAACAACTAGAAAAGAACACGTTTTTCCTGTGGACCGACCCGTACTCAATCGGCTAGCTACCAAGCGACACCGTTATTGATTGAGGTTAATTCTTTGATTTCAAAACGCATACGCGAAACATAAGCATCGATCAATCAAGCTCCTCGAAGATCCGGATCGCGCTTGATCGTCGGCCTCCTCGTATAGAAGATGATCCACCCGAGAGTCTATACCTCAAGCTCCGACCACTAAACCGAGGTAACTAGGGTACCTAGTTCGCTAAGCTGGGTACCCTAGAAGATGTAGAGTATCTAATGGAGTATTTTATCTCATGAGACCCTAGGGTTCACAACTCATGTGAGGATTAGGGTCTTGAGGAAGAAGGAGAGGAAAGTATGGAGAGAGAAAGAGAATGAACAAATGAGCAAAGGTTATGGCAAGTGAAGAATGACTCACACACTTCACTCATTCAAGCATGCATTATTTTCCAATAGAAAATCTCAACTATGCTTGAATAGTGAGTCCAAACTAATAAACAAATACAAAGAGCCATGCTTCACCCCATGCCATGGATGTCTCCAATTTCCACCTCATTAATCTATTTCTCAAAATAGATAAACCAAATAATGAGGTGTCCCCTTCTAGAAGCATCTCTTGTGAAATTACAACATTGCCCTCACCGTATATACATACCCGTATTCGTATTCCGAAAAATACAAATACAATGAGATAATAATAATCCAATAATATAATACTAGGATCCGGCTTAAACCAAAACCCAAACTCTTACCCAAATTAACCTAACCCTAATCATCACCCAAACCCCAACACAAATTAACTCTAGCACTAACCAAAATTAACTCTAATTAATCTAATTAACCCAAACCCTAGCCCTAATCATCACCAACCCTATTTTACCTAATTAACCGAAACTAACCCTAACCCTAACCCTTCCTAATTAACCTAAACTAACCCTAACCCTACCTAATTAACCCTAACCCTAAAACTAACCCGAACCCGAACCCTACCTAATTAACCCTAACCCTAACTCTAGCCCAAATCCTAGACCGAACCCTAACTTTAAGCCCTAGTAGTAGCCCTAAAATCAACAATAACATAAATAAAAGCATAATTATAAGTTAAAAATTGAAATTAACTCACCTAATAGTAGTTTTGACGGCGATTCTACTGTCGACGAGGTGGAGGAGGCCGAAGATTCCATTGTCGACGAGACGAGAATGTCGACGATGATTCCACTGCCGGAGCTCGCGGGATGTGATGTCAACGAGGAAGTCGACGATAGTGTACCGGCGACGAGAAGGCGCATGCGGGTGTGGTGGCGAGGAAGCGCGCGCGGGAGGGAGTTGGAAAATTTTGGGAACGAAGAGGAAATTTCTGCGGTTTATTTTTTTATAAATAAGCCTTTGATGCCCCTACAGATTAATCCGTAGGGCCTTCTTTTGCGGCTCTGTAGGGCCAAATCAATAATTAGATTTTAATATTTTTTAATTAATCCGTAGGGCACCGTAGCGACAAACCGATGGCCCTACGGATTAATCCGTAGGGGCAACCCCTTATTGTAGTAGTGCTTGTAGGTTTCTAGTTGTTGAGACAAACTTAGTGATGATCCTCCACATCATAGATGATCCATCTTGAGAGCTCCTCATTTGGCTTCAAGTCTTCCGATATGAAGACTAACTTTGATCCTTTAATTGCTAATTAAAAGAACTAAGGTTTGCAGTTTTAATCCTTACTTGTAATTTTATCTCTTTGATTCTCTTATAATTTTCTTTTTCTCAAATTAAAAAGAGGAGGATGAAGATGAAAGAGTGCTAGAGCAAAGAGAAAAAAATGAATAATCATCAATGAATTCTAATAATTTAGCATTTTAACTATAACCCAAAAAATTTCTAAACGATTAGATTTCATCTACTAGCCAAATGTCCAACCCTTCCTCTCTCCTCCACATGTCACCACCCTACACAAGGGTGGGTTTATGCTATGCTTAAACTTTAACTTAAGCAAAAGAGAAAAAGAAATGAAAAAAAGAAAAGATTAAATTAATTAAAAATTGCATGTATATTAAAATGTAAAATACATTCTCATATACATACATTTGTGATCAATTCCTAATGTATTTAAAATACATAAAGAGAAAAAAATACTAATAAATACATATCACAAAAAATATGTATTAATATATTAAATCGATAACCGATTTAATATCCGTCTTTCAAAAAAATTCGGTTAGTATTTCAACCGTCCGACGTCGGTGCAACAAGAACAATAATTTTAACCGAACTCCTGCACGTACAGTGTATGACATGAAGGAGTTCCTACAGCACCACTACAAGGGTTTGGTGGCATCACACATGCCATATTTAAAATTTATATGCTGCAAGAAAAGCTAGGGTAACAAAACTTTAACACTAACACAAGTAGTAAAAGCTAGGATTTTGAGAGTACAACCTTTGTAGCTCCCTACGCTAGACTCCTTGGCTACTTGAGGGTTGGGAAAGGCTCACTTGAGATCCTCTAGAATCATACTAGAAAAGCTAGGGTTTTGAGAAGCTAGGGTAACAAAACTTTAACACTAACACAAGTAGTAAAAGCTAGGGTTTTGAGAGTACAACCTTTGTAGCTCCCTTCGCTAGACTCCTTGCCTACTTGAGGGTTGGGAAAGGCTCACTTGAGATCCTCTAGGTCCACGACGATCCACCCGGAGTTCTCTTTGTCTAAGCTTGAAGCTCCACTAGATCAAGAGAAGAAGTAGAAGCTAACACTCTAAACTAATGGGCAAGACTAGTGTAGAATGGTGATGTGATTTGTTTTCTCACTTCAAAACCCTAACTTGATGACTCTTTTGTTCACAAGTAAAAGCTAGAGAGCAAGAGAGAGGAGGAAGAAGATGATGGCTAATGAAGAGCTCAAGATAATGATAAGCTTATGTTAAAAATGAGAAATTAAAATATATATATATTCTCTTTCTCATTCTTAACCCTAGTTATAAAATATCTAGATATTTATTTTGGATCAAGAATGGCCGTAGAAAATAAATCATGGTTAAAGCAAAGGGTTAGTGTATGAATAAAATATTAAACCATGATAACAATTTCCATTTCCATTCTTCTTTTCCAAAAAGAAATATCCATATATTTTATAAATGGTGTGAGTCTTATATTGCCACCATCCACTATATCAACAACCATGATAGAATTATGTATGCATGTATGTGTGCATGCACATCCATATGTGTATCAATGAGAATAAATGCATACATGCATGCATACAACAAAAGACAAGAAGGGTTTGAAGTGAAAAAGCTAATGGTCAATGATAAATCAACACTTGATTTAGCAAACCGGTCATATCACATACGACCCGTCCATTTGCATACCGCCCGATTAATATACGGTATCACATACGCGCATTTAATCGGGTCCCCGCGCATATCACATATACGCACCACATCGTTTCGTCTGAACTAGGTAACTCCATTGTGGGACTCTAACACTCGTCAATACGCCGGCAGTGGGTGATGATCATATCAAGCACCCCTAAGCCGCAAGCGGACAGCTAAACGTAACGGCCACCCGGGTATTGAGCGATCAGAAGAAAACAAGCGAACCTGTCACAACTCCCGTCGAGCCAACCGGCAACACTACCGTACAGTCCGGTCTATTCGTCAGATATGCTGCATATCGAGTCTAGGGATGGTAGCGTCGTCCCCAATAACTCAATAAGTCATGTCGATGAATGGTCTATAACAGATCGAGAAACTACAAATAACACTTATCAGTAAATCTCAACAGCCCAGGCCAGGGACTTACTGATATAGCCAATCGAGCACAGCATCAACTCCCAATACCGGGAGAGACGAAACACCTCATATCGCTCATTGTCTTCGTGTGTCTCGGGACTGTACCCAAAAGCCACCTTGTCACGCCCCGCTTCCCAAAATCCGAAATGCGGAGAGCGACGAAGGCCAGCCGTGCTACCTACGGTAAGGAAGATCCTTCCATAGTCATATAAGGCTGTCTAGATTAACCTGTCAAAAATAAAATCCAATATCGAAAGGAATAATACCGATAATCATGCTGCAATGAAACCAAAAGAAATTCAAAAAATGGGTCCACTAGATAATTGATGCAAAAAGATCCGATACAATAGGTTCGAAAAGAAAACAAAATCGGAAAGAAATATAAGTCCTAATGTCCCATAAGGGCGCACATGCTAAAAGCTAAATGAAAAGGAAATAAACCTACGATTACTGATCTTCAGCAAAGTCCCGGTAGCCGCTCTGATCCTGCTCATCCTGAAAACCTGTCTCTAAACCTGAGATGGCAAATCTCAAGGATGTCAGAACACCCCAGCAAGTACTCAACGTAAAAAGTGTGTGTGTAGCATAATAACATGAATATATAAAAAAGTGAAGCCTGGTGCACAAGAAAAACATGTACATAAATAATTAAATGCACTAACACTATGAAACATGTATGTAAGGAATCAGGTCATAACCTAACTGGTCACTAAAAGGTAAACTATCCTATCGTAAGCTTGAGTGTGTATGTCAACCTCTGCAAGAGTATTCCTAACCCAAGAGTGGTGCCCCAGGGGCTAGGAAACACGGGCCCAAGTGTGGAATGAACAAGAGACCGCTATAGCCCGGTACGAGCTGCAAACATGAGACCGCTATAGCTCGGTATGAGCTGTAATCATGAGACTGCTATAGCCCGGTACGAGCTGTAATCATGAGACCGCTATAGCCCGGTACGAGCTGCCGACATGGGACTCCTGAGATCCTGTTGTACAACGCACACTCAAACTACCCCAACACCCATGTATTTACAGCTACTATGGTAATGACTAGAGCACTAATTAAGAATGCTGAAAAGACAGGAACTTGTGGTATGGTAATTGTATGGAAATAAAACTTGTAAACAGTATAGATAGTGTCATATCATGTAATGTAATGTAGTTCAGCATCCTTATCAGCGATTTCGCCCAATAAGACTAAAGTAATGAATAATCAAGACATGTTAGTGGTAATAGTTATCAGGTAATAGTAACTGCATAAAGGTAGTGTACGAGATGGAATGAGTCATAATTGTTATCCTTACCGTTAACCTTAATATGGGTATATTAATCATAATCTGACTAGAAACATATAAATGTGAGATAGGTTAACTTTCGAACTTTATTTATAGTTAAAAAAAATCTCATTTTAAAACCACACTTGCTAATTATTCTCACTTGCTACATAAAAGTTTGCCTATATATATTTGTATGATATAATGAAGAATAGATACTAACACATTTCCCTTTTTGTTCTAACAGTGCAGGAAATATATATATACATATAACCACAAAGGAAAGTCGATGTACATCGACCAAAAGTAAGCAAGATTACTTGCCTGGAGGATAAGGATCACGGAAGAACGACGTACGAAGATGCGAGGCACGAACTCAGCTAGGATTCACTTGGGATCAGAGTTATACGCTCATCCTGTAGCTACACGCTTCTTTTGTCCCCCAAAATATCCTCTTCTCATCTCATCTCCAACTTGAGTATATAATCCGTCGCAAGACTTGTTTTCTGCCCTTCCAATGCAGTTGCTTTCATGAAGGCATCAATCTCAGGATCTGGTTTAATACCGGCATCCTTCTCTCGCCTAGACAATTCCGCTAGCATTTCATATCGCATTCCCAGACCCAAGCACCGGGCTGAAAAATCGAAAGTCTCTCGAACTGTCATCTCAGGATTATGAAGATCGTGCTGACTGATATATGCACAAGTTCTTTGGGGAAAGAATTCTTCTAGTTCATGACCACAATATGTGATACTTCCAGATACCCTAAGTTCTTCATCAAGCTTTCTAGCAAGAGCCAGCAGCAATGTTGTTTTCCCTGATGCTGGAGGTCCAAGTAGCAGTGTCATCCTAGATGGCTTCAGGATCCTAATAACACCTTCAAGTATCTTTTTAACCTTTTTCTTGGATGGTGAAATCCCAACAAACCCAAATGCCCCCTCAATGGTGTTCAATGTGGCATTTAGTAAAGTGGGCAAAGCTCTACGTCCAACAAAGGTATCCGCCTTTACCGACAAATCCTCAAACCTGACCTCGATCTTTGGAAGCTCAAGCCCAACCTGATCGATCCGGTTCTTAAGTCGATGAAGGAACCGCTCATTGTCCTCCTCCAAAACTTTAGGATGCTCTCAACAAGAAGCTTCCTTTCACAGATCCCCAGTTTATTTAGATTGATCTCATTGCTCAAATACTTCCATTCTCAGCTTCGTTCCTCAAGATCCTCTTCCGCATTCGATCATAGGTCGGCAGCTTCTCGAGCGCCGCCCATTTGTGCGCTCCTCGTCGTTGGCTCGATCGACCGAAGACCGCCGGAAGACGTCGGTGGGTCTTCGAACCCTCCAGCGATCCAGCTCCGGCGGCTGCTGAAAGATCTGGCGGCGAGATCGTCGGCGGACATTAGGGTTAGGGTTAGGGTTTTGGGGACAATGCAATTGCAATGAGATCATGGTGGAATTTTTATGTAGGAGATGATGAAGGAGAATAGCAACGAGGGATTAAAGAATTAGACGATTGAATCTCAGAAAAGAGAAAAAGTTGAAGTTTTTAAAATGGAGTTCGCGAGAGGCGGCGGCACAAAGGAAGAAGGAGAAGAGAAAGAGGGAACATGGGGTTAAGGAAAATAGGGTTTTGAAAAAAATAATAATAATGTATATATATATATATATATATAGTAAGAGAGAGAGAGACAGGGTGGGTGAGTTGTTTAGTTTAGGATTAAAAAGATTTAAAAATATATTTGGTTTGGTAAAATTATTTAGTTTGGTAAAATTTTAAATGGATAAAAGTATAACATAATATTAGTTTGTTTAAAATATGATTGAGGATATTAAAATTTAATATTAATAAAACTTGAGTTTTAGGCTAAATACAAAATAGTCCAAAAGATGTTCGGGTCGGGTCTAAAATTACAGTTTGAAAATACGGATAATATACGTGTCAGCCAAAACACAAAAGCGAATTAAAACAGGAAATAGCCATAAGAAAATAATGAAAGAGAATATAGTATAACTGAACTAGGGTGTTACATTCTACCCACCTTACAAAAAATTTCGTCCTCGAAATTTGAAGAACGAAAATACAAGGTCGCGAACAAATTACAAGGATTAATGAAAAATAGATGGGTATGAAAAATCAAGGATCAAGAAAACAAATGAGGGTATGAAGAGTCACTGTCTTGGCTCGAGAAATCGGCGTGTTCAAGAAAATCAAATTAGTGGAAACAAATCAAATAGAACTCTAAGTTACTCAAACAGAATGACACATTGTAACCATGCCGTGGTACATGAGTACAATATCGTAATTCTATCTCAGTCGCCCGAATTCTATAATCGGAGTCAAAAAAATATGCAGCATGACACACCGAGAGAAACCTAGACATGTGATTCTAACCTAAAAAATTCGGTAGAACCAAGACTAACTTTGATGTCAGCCTGGGCTCTGATACCAACAAAACCTTGTCACGCCTCGCTTCCCAAAATCCGGATTGCGGAGAGCGACGAAGGCCAGCCGTGCTACCTACGGTAAGGAAGATCCTTCCATAGTCACATAAGGCTGTCTAGATTAACCTGTCAAAAATAAAATCCAATATTGAAAGGAATAACACCGATAATCATGCTGCAATGAAACCAAAAGAAATTAAAAAAATGGGTCCACTAGATAATTGATGCAAAAAGATCCGATACAATAGGTTCGAAAAGAAAACAAAATCGGAAAGATACATAAGTCCTAATGTCCCATAAGGACGCACATGCTAAAAGCTAAATGAAAAGGAAATAAACCTACGATTACTGATCTTCAGCAAAGTCCCGGTAGCCGCTCTCGTCCTGCTCAGCCTGAAAACCTGTCTCTAAACCTGAGATGGCAAATTTCAGGGATGTCAGAACACCCCAGCAAGTACTCAACGTAAAAAGTGTGTGTGTAGCATAATAACATGAATATATGAAAAAGTGAAGCCCGGTGCACAAGAAAAACATGTACATAAATAATTAAATGCACTAACACTATGAAACATGTATATAAGAGATCATGTCATAACCTAACTGGTCACTAAAAGGTAAACTATCCTATTGTAAGCTTGAGTGTGTGCGTCAACCTCTGCAAGAGTATTCCTAACCCAAGAGTGGTGCCCCAGGGGCTAGGAAACATGGGCCCAACTGTCGAATGAACAAGAGACCACTATAACCCGGTACGAACTGTAAACATGAGACCGCTATAGCCCGGTACGAGCTGTAATCATGAGACCGTGAAAGGTTCCTAGGCACCCTAATGAGGTCACACAAGGCATCGAACATGCCAATTTCAAATTCTAACGGTGCCTACAAACCCTAACAAGATCGTTTGCTAGAAATTTAAGCGAAAATGCAAACTGGTTAACACTTAACTAAGAGTTTTACGGAAATACAACCTTTGTAGATCCGGTGCACCACCTCCACGGCTCCGCAACGAAGTCGTCTCCGCTGTCCAAATCAAAATCCGGCCTCTAGTGTCGCTTCGTCGGAGGAATGGCGAGCTAGGTCGTCGATGTCCATGCCGAAGATGATCTACGTCGAAGCATCGCAAGATCAAGCTCTCACTTCGCCAAGTCATGAAACTTGTGAAGGAAACACACTCTACTACTTGGCAAGAGGTAGAGGATGAAGAAATAGGAAGTGGGTAGACTTTAGATTTGGATTTCTCACTCATATCATCAATCCACCATTGATGTAGTCTAGGTTTTTCTTCTTGAGTTGAAGGAAGAAGAAGAAGAATATATTATGATAAGAATTATAATAATGAGAAAAGAAATTCATTCTTATCATAATTGAACCATAGTTAGGTGTAGAGAATCAATCATGGTTAAAGGAATGGTTAGGGTCAAACTTGAGACAAAATGGTCACTTAGTCAAAAGATCAAGAAGCTTCAACTAGAATCCAAAATTAGCAACCATTTCATTTCATTTTCTTTTATTCATTTATAATAAATAAATGGATAATTAAATAAGATAAATGAATAACAAATAATAAACCCTAACCTATTCATTGACCAAGGTTTAACACCTTACACTTAACCAAAAAGCATGTATCATCAAACATGATACAAGCTAGTGCACAAAATCATATCACATATATAATGCGCACAAACGAGTGAGAAAATCCATCTTAAAGTGAACCAATACTAGTTAATGCAAAGTAATATATCAAATATATATAATTATACATTAAATCATTAAATCAATACTTGATTTAACGATCCGGTCATATCGCATATAACCGACTAGTATCCTATGTATCGGCTTATCGAATCAACGCTTGAATCGGTAACTAGGTTATATCGCATACAACCATTCGATACATTCATCGCGAGAATGGAATACGGTATCACATACACGTATTATTCTCGGTCCCGCACATATCTCATATGCGCTCCTATTTCGTTTCGCTTGAGCTAGGAAACCTCTGTGTAGGACTCTAAAGACTCGTCAATACGCCGGCAGCAGATGATGATCATATCAAACACCCACAAGCCGCAAGCGGTCTGCCAAACGTAACGGCCACCCGGGTATTGAGCGATCTGAAGATCGACGAGCAAGCCCGCTCACACTCCAGTGAATCCGACCAGTAACACTACCGTACAGTCCGGTCTGATCGTCTGATATGTCGCATATCTTGCCTAGGGGTGGTAAACGTCGGACCCCAATAGCTCAATAAGTCGTGTCGATATGAGGTCTATAACACTTCGAGAAACTACTGGTAACACTTACCAGTAAATCTCAGCAACCCTGGCCAGGGATTTCCTGTTATAGCCAATCGAACACAGCGCAACATCAACTCCCTATACCGGGAGAGACAAATCCCCTCCTATCGCTCATTGCCTCCATGTGACTCGGGACTGTACCCAAAAACCACCGTTTTGCACGCCCTCTTAGACGTGGTAAGATGGAAATCAAAGAACAGTGGGAACCACACAAGACTCTATGACGATCTCGGGTCAACAGACTACTCTGTACCAGTGTCACCAGAGAACTGCCATCTGACGTGAGGTATAATACCATCTGGGAGTTCTCGGTGAGTCCGTCCAGTGTACCCAGTCTCTACTAAGCACCTGTATATCATCTCCGATGTCAAACATCAATGGATATGGGATCATCCATCGCCCATCTGTATGGGTCGAGAAGGTACACGCTAGTCTACTCTGGTATATCGATGCCCCGTCTCGATACACCCACGACTAGGGACATTGAAGGATGTACTTATGGACTACCATGTCCCCACTAGTATGATCCGCATCATAGTCCAGGTAGTCAAGTACACATCCTAAGGGCTTTACCAACATGTAATAGAGAGGCAATCAGTATACACGTTAAGGTAAAGTGTAACCAGATAGCATACTATCATGTCGAGCAAGAAAGTCCTCCCTATATATGTCCCAGCATCCACTACAATATACATCCTATGTACAGTAATGGCCTCTAGGGCATACATATAACTAACAATCTCCCACTTGCACTAGGGCCATCTGTAGCAGTGGTCGAAGTATCTCATACTCAACCATCCCATAAAAGTCTCTCTCTGGGAATAGGCCTTCGTGAGTGGATCCGCCGTGTTGTCCTCTGAGTCTACTCTCCTAACCTCGATCACCCTGGAAATCAACCATCTCCATGATCAAGTGATACTGCCTTAGAATATGTCTGGATCACTGATGGGACCTGCGTTCCTTGGCATAAGCCACAACTCCATTGTCACACAATGGGAGGAACATAGTTCATCTCATGAACCAATATACACCCAAACAGCATCTTTGGTAGAATCTTAAGTAGCGATGTATTCTGCCTTTATCGTCTAGTATGCCACGGTATCTAGCTTGGAACTCTTCCAACATACCGTCCCTTTACTGAGGGTAAAGACAATGCCTGCGACTGACATTCAGTCGTCTTTATCACCCTGGAACACTTCCAGTGATTCTCTCTAGGATCGATTGATACCATCTCACTACAACTAGTGAGAATCCTAACATCCAATTAAATCTATCTCATAGATCTAAAACTCAGGATTTAGGAGGTATCACTTTGATCCTATATGAAGAATCATTGTGATAAGCGGAGATTGATCGAGCGTAGCATAAGAAACTCCTTTCTTATCAAGAGTATGTCATCCACGTACTCTACGAGGATCGTCACCATACTCCCTACTACCTTTTTGTATATACAAGGTTCATCTACCATTTTGATGATGTCAACTTCTTTGACTAATCCATCAAAACAGATGTTCCAACTCCGCGATGCCTGATTTATCCTATAAAGCATCTTGCACACGTTTCCGCTGCTCCCACTGTCTACGAAGCCCTCTGGCTGTGTATTTATAGACGCACTCTTCTAAAACATCATTTAGTAAAGCAGTTATGACACCCAACCACCAGATATCGTAGTTATGGTATGTAGCCGTGGCAAGTAGGATCTGGATGGACTTAAGCATAGCTATTGGAAAAGGTTTCATCATTATCCACGCCTGGTTGATGACGAAAACCTTTAACAAGTCTAGCTTTGAAAGTCTCAACCTTTCCATGTACACCAAGTAATCTTCTCAAGATATACTTGTTCCTGATGGGGATTTAACCCTTCAGATATAGCAACCAAAGTCCATACTTTGTTGGTGTATAAGGATTCCATCTCAGATCGCTAAACATCCATCCATTCTTATAGAGTCTTACTCCTGATGGCCAGCTCGAAACTAGTTGGGTCATCATCTCATGATGCAATCCTCGCTCCCACTGTCATAGAGAAACTGAAGTATCTCTCAGGTGGGTGAGGAACCCTACTAGATCGGCGGAGAGGCTGAGGTTCGTTGGTATCTACTGAATCCTTTGGTTCTATCAAATCATCAGCTGCAGTTTGTATAGCTAGAACCTTTCCAGTTCTACATAACAGACCTTGCCTCGAGCTTGTCCGGATTTTGCTTTTAGAAATAGGCCGGACAACCCCAAATCTTAACTAGCTTAAGAAATGGGCTCTTCCCATACCATATCATATATGAAGTGGTAGGCAACTGATTTGATTGGAACCCTATTCAATAGGTATGCAACTTCTCAAGTGCATAACCCCCAAAAAGGAAAAAGGCAACTTAGTAGTACTCATCATAGAGCACACCATATCAAATAGGGTGTATCTGCTCCGCCCCGATATACCATCGTGCTATGGTGTATACGGAGGAGTAATGCTGAGAGAGAATCTCATTCTCCTTTAGAATAGTCCAAGAATTCCGTGCTCAAGTATTTACCTCCTCGATCTCATCATAGGACATAATACTTATACCCGTATTTTGGTTCTCTACTTCTAACTTATATTCTGTGAATATCTCAAAAGGTTCGGACTTGTGTTTCAACAGGAACATATGTCTGAATCTTGAGAGATTATCAGAGAATGTAATGAAGTACAAAGAACCGGTCTTGGTATATGTAGACAGGGGACCTACATACATCAACATGTATCATCCCAAGAGTTCACTAACTCTTTCTCTGTTTCCAATAAACAGAGCTATGGTCATATTATCTTTGTGACATGACTGGCGAGTTTCGCAAGATGTAAATTCAAACTAATTTAAATATGCATCTTTATGTAGCTCTAGCTAGTCGGGTCACATTGATCTGACCTAGTCTACAGTACCTCAAGAAGGATTCGTTCATTTCTGAACTCTTCCTCTTGTGTGTTTTCCGTATACTAAGAACTGTAATTTGATTTAGAACATCAACGCTTTTAGATAACGTGCCTGAACCGATCAACTTTTGATATAGGAAATGTTCAAAACATTATCCAACAATACAAAATTTTATCGTTTCTTTACTAATAAAGAGACAGATATGATTTTGTATATCAGGTTCGGTATCTAATAACATTCGTTCAGAATCAATGTATTACAATACAGGGTGATAGTGACCAACAGACTTGGATGCAACACTTGCCCCGTTTTCTGCCTCATGAAACTTATCACCCGTTCTCAGTTTTTTCTACCCATTTGTAGCCCTATGTAACATCTTACATATCTGGGATCCTGATCTGGTATCAAATACCCAGGATACGGAGGATACTGAGAAACAGTTCTTTGTAATGAACACACCCGAAGATGATGCATCAACATGCACTCTCTTCGTTTGGGCGGCACGGGAAATCTGGTATTCCCCAATTTCCTGCTCTGTCTTATAACAATTATAAGTTGGAGCGGGACCAACGTTCCCCAGATCAGTATAATAAGCGGGTTCAGTCAAATATCCGTATTATTATCTTGATTAAGGCGTGACATGGTCGCTACCAGGAGAGAGAGAGAAGAAAACACTCAGCGTGCGCTCTTGCAAGAATAGATTGGTTTTATTTTATCTAATCAGGATGGCTCCCACTGCTTTTAATCAAATCTTCCTTCAAACCCTAAAAGGAAAGACTAGCCGGGATTAATTACACACTATAAGTTCGCCAATCTTTCAGCCAGGCCAGTGTCGGTACTTTGAGGGAGGTCCTCCGTGCTTTCGCACGAACCTAATTAATGTAAACCTCGTTTTCCCAGAGGCGTAACCCCGTTGACACCTTTCTAGACACCTACTTGATCGGCTAATTGTAATGTATAAAACTCTCCCAGGAGTAACAATTACTCGCAACGGGTATCGGGATCCAACTATCTCATAGAAGGTATGCAATCTCATTGCAAATCTCAACACTTGAAATTCCCGATAATATTTTGCCCCTAGCAGCTATATGACCTTAACATAGTCAACAAATCATAAGTGCTAGTCAAGTTCAACCCGTCATTTCCCGATTGAATTAAAACCCACCAGCACGACCCTTAACATAGTCAACAAAGTCGCACGACTACCCTAATCCAATCACATCATATGCTTATGCAGATAAGCACTAATTAGCTACCGCACACTACGCCTTAACATAGTCAACAAACGTAGCACGAATACTAACTAGGACTTATCTGAAATGACGGAGGGCTACGACAGGTTTTTTCTGAAAACCTATTGCGTAATGAACTTGATATCGTTGTAGAATTAAACGATTTTGAAATGTAGTGCTTTTGAGGCTTTTCTAGTTTTGCTAAAGGAGTCACTCCCGGTGAAGGGATCGTCGGTCCTTTCCTCATCGAATGAGGTGCGGGATATATCATATATATCGCTGTGCAAAGCAAAAACACTTAAAAGCAATCAAAAGACAAACCGAGGGTGTAGCATCTGCCAGTTATTGCTAAAGGAGTCACTCCCGGTGAAGGGATCTCGGTCCTTTCCTTATCGAATAAGGTGCAGGATATATCATATATACCGCTGTGCAAAGCAAGAACTGTAGCTACCTATTTTATTTTGAAATTCGATTCTACAACATCTTAGGTTTCTTTTACTTTCATTAATCACATTAATGAAGTCCCATCATTTATATACCTAAACATCACAGATAGATATGACGTACACTTATGCCATCCGCATTCGCCTCGATGTCCCCTCGTGCACCGTTAGGTTAGGTAACTAACGACAGAGCAGGGCAGGGCTAGCGCGGGTGTAAAACATAAGTAACGTATATATAATATATCATATATACTATATACTATATCCATCACAGAACATCACATGATCACATCACAGATATCGCAGCAGAAGAATCATATGAAATATTGGATATACTAGGACGTCCGTGTTTTCAATACGAGCCAGTATAAAACACGGATTCCACGGTCGTGATGAATAGCCAATCCCACACCCCAAGACCCCTACGAGAGAGGCAAGCAACCCTACCAATTCTAGGGTTAGGAGACCCAGACTCGACTCCTCGAGTTGGTCTCCCACTGGACCCCAGAACCCGGTTACTTGTGCTCCCCTCCTTGGGTCTATCCTAGTGCAGAAAAGTAAATAATATACAAAAGGTGACAACTTCCGCAACCTGGAAGCGCCCCAATAAAAGAATATTACATACAAGTTTTTACATGAATGAAAATGAAAAACACTCATCTCACATAAAAACCCCCGGCTATTCAAACACGACGATCCAATATAACATATCCAGCAACACATAACATCACATGTCATCAACGTAAGTAAATATGCGCATCCCAATTGTCGTTGATATATAGCAACGAAACCGGCGATATCACATATTACACTTACGGTCACAGAAAAGAAAGTGTAAAACTACAACAGTTGGAATCCGCAACCATCTCAGACATCGCATGCCTGACCAAATGAATTACTTAGACATCGCATGCCTAACAATTATAAACCCCCGCATTTTAGTCTCAAAATCGAAAACACTTTTCAATATTAAGTCGGGCAATTCAACAGGATTCCCGACATTTTGATCGAATACTCGTCGTAAACTTCAGTAGGCGGCCGCACCCCCGATACCGTCGACGAAGTGCACCAAGGAGGAACACCGCTGCCGCGAGCACCCGAACGGATGCTTTCGGCGACGGGGTTCTCCTACAGTCACTTGGTCGGGGTTATGGAGTGAGGCTGTCTATTAAGTTTACCCGGCGAGTATCCGCGTACGCTACGTGATTGCGACGGACTTTTGATCACATCAAAATTCCGTGGCAACCGATCAAGTGAGACTAAACCTGCTACGTTTATAACATTCATTCAGTTATCTCATAACTTCTTGTGAATTCCAATTATTGTATCCCATTCCAGATAAACAGAAAATGTTAAACTTTTCGATCGAATAGTCAAACACCCAAGTTTTCCCGATACAGATCAACACATGAAATAAGTCTAACAACATTCAGTTCGTGCCTCAGTACCAACGGTCCAGCCGTAGAAGGGTCAAGCCAACGCCTCACATGTGGCACGCCGTACTGCCCCAAACCCGAAGGTTCAAAGGGCAGTTCAAGACGGTCACATAATCGAGTTAAGGTTTGTTGTCTTCTAGAGGGTCCATCGATTTACTTGCACTACTTAGAACGTCGTTAAACTACGGAAAAATCCAACACTTGGAAATTTCCCGACAGGGGAAAAATTGGGTATTTATATCCGGTCGAACTTTTTAACATATTGTGAAATTATCCGGAAAGCCATACAGACAAAATTTGATATTCCGATCGAACTCATGAAAACCCAAAACAACCAAGAAAAATTCAACTCTTGAAAAAAATATTTAAAAATACCCATGAAAACCAGGACTGTTAAATAGGAGTTACTGTGCAGTCATTACCTCACAACACGACAAAACAGCCGCTGTTCCGCCGCACGAGGCATGCTCGTGCCGCGGAAACGTGGTGGGAAAGTTGAATTAGGTCCACGAAATTTACAGTAATTCCTAGAAAAACCCTGCTTGATTTTTTGAATATTTTTAATACTGAAAAATCCCTGTTTTTGAAAATTGGACAGAGAGCATGGGTGTGTTAGGATTTCGGGTTCGTTCGGATTTCAAACTCCGTCGGGACTGCGCCTAAGGCTCTAGCTAGGCTCTGATACCAGTGAAAGGTTCCTAGGCACCCTAATGAGGTCACACAAGGCATCGAACATGCCAATTTCAAATTCTAACGGTGCCTACAAACCCTAACAAGATCGTTTGCTAGAAATTTAAGCGAAAATGCAAACTAGTTAACACTTAACTAAGAGTTTTACGGAAATACAACCTTTGTAGATCCGGTGCACCACTTCCACGGCTCCGCAACGAAGTCGTCTCCGCTGTCCAAATCAAAATCCGGCCTCTAGTGTCGCTTCGTCGGAGAAATGGCGAGCTAGGTCGTCGATGTCCATGCCGAAGATGATCTACGTCGAAGCATCGTAAGATCAAGCTCTCACTTCGCTAAGTCATGAAACTTGTGAAGGAAACACACTCTACTACTTGGCAAGAGGTAGAGGATGAAAAAATAGGAAGTGGGTAGACTTTAGATTTGGATTTCTCACTCATATCATCAATCCACAATTGATGTAGTCTAGGTTTTTTCTTCTTGAGTTGAAGGAAGAAGAAGAAGAATATATTATGATAAGAATTATAATAATGAGAAAAGAAATTCATTCTTATCATAATTGAACCATAGTTAGGTGTAGATAATCAATCATGCTTAAAGGAATGGTTAGGGTCAAACTAGAGACAAAATGGTCACTTAGTCAAAAGATCAAGAAGCTTCAACTAGAATCCAAAATTAGCAACCATTTCATTTCATTTTCTTTTATTCATTTATAATAAATAAATGGATAATTAAATAAGATAAATGAATAACAAATAATAAACCCTAACCTATTCATTGACCAAGGTTTAACACCTTACACTTAACCAAAAAGCATGTATCATCAAACATGATACAAGCTAGTGCACAAAATCATATCACATATATAATGCGCACAACCGAGTGAGAAAATCCATCTTAAAGTGAACCAATACTAGTTAATGCAAAGTAATATATCAAATATATATAATTATACATTAAATCATTAAATCAACACTTGATTTAACGATCCGGTCATATCGCATATAACCGACTAGTATCTTATGTATCGGCTTATCGAATCAACGCTTGAATCGGTAAACTAGGTTATATCGCATACAACCATTCGATACATTCATCGCGAGAATGGAATACGGTATCACATACACGTATTATTCTCGGTCCCCGCACATATCTCATATGCGCTCCTATTTCGTTTCGCTTGAGCCAGGAAACCTCTGTGTAGGACTCTAAAGACTCGTCAATACGCCGGCAGCAGATGATGATCATATTAAACACCCATAAGCAGCAAGCGGTCTGCCAAAACGTAACGGCCACCCGGGTATTGAGCGATCTGAAGATCGACGAGCAAGCCCGCTCACACTCCTGTGAATCCGACCAGTAACACTACCGTACAGTCCGGTCTGATCGTCTGATATGTCGCATATCTTGCCTAGGGGTGGTAAACGTCAGACCCCAATAGCTCAATAAGTCGTGTCGATATGAGGTCTATAACACTTCGAGAAACTACTGGTAACACTTACCAGTAAATCTCAGCAACCCTGGCCAGGGATTTCCTGTTATAGCCAATCGAACACAGCGCAACATCAACTCCCTATACCGGGAGAGACAAATCCCCTCCTATCGCTCATTGCCTCCATGTGACTCGGGACTGTACCCAAAAACCACCGTTTTGCACGCCCTCTTGGACATGGTAAGATGGAAATCAAAGCACAGTGGGAAACCACACAAGACTCTATGACGATCTCGGGTCAACAGACTACTCTGTACCAGTGTCACCAGAGAACTGCCATCTGACGTGAGGTATAATACCATCTGGGAGTTCTCGGCGAGTCCGTCCAGTGTACCCAGTCTCTACTGAGCACCCGTATATCATCTCCGATGTCAAACATCAATGGATATGGGATCATCCATCGCCCATCTGTATGGGTCGAGAAGGTACACGCTAGTCTACTCTGGTATATCGATGCCCCGTCTCGATACACCCCACGACTAGGGACATTGAAGGATGTACTTATGGACTACCATGTCCCCACTAGTATGATCCGCATCATAGTCCAGGTAGTCAAGTACACATCCTAAGGGCTTTACCAACATGTAATAGAGAGGCAATCAGTATACACGTTAAGGTAAAGTGTAACCAGATAGCATACTATCATGTCGAGCAAGAAAGTCCTCCCTATATATGTCCCAGCATCCACTACAATATACATCCTATGTACAGTAATGGCCTCTAGGGCATACATATAACTAACAGACCGCTATAGCCCGGTACGAGCTGTAATCATGAGACCGCTATAGCCCGGTACGAGCTGCCGGCATGGGACTCCTGAGATCCTGTTGTACAACGCACACTCAAACTACCACAACACCCACGTATTTACAGCTACTATGGTAATGACTAGAGCACTAATTAAGAATGCTGAAAAGACAGGAACTTGTGGAATGGAAATTGTATGGAAATAAAACTTGTAAACAATATAGATTGTGTCATGTCATGTAATGTAGTTCAGCATCCTTATGAGTGATTTCGCCCAATAAGACTAGAGTAATGAATAGTCAAGACATGTCAGTGGTAATAATTATCAGGTAATAGTAACTGCATAAAGGTGGTGTACGAGCTGGAATGAGTCATAATTGTTATCCTTACCGTTAACCTTAATATGGGTATATTAATCATAATCTGACTAGAAACATATAAATGTTGTAAGGTTCCTAGGCACACTTGTGAAGGTTCATAAAGCATCAAACATGCCCGAATAAAATTTTAGATGTGCCGAACAACCCAAAGACGTGATCTTTGCTAGATTATTAGGGTTTAACATGCAAGATAACATCTTTAAACATAAGTGTGAAGGATTACAACCTTTGTAGTCCGCTCCTTCGCTTCACAAGCTCCGAGTAGAAGTCCCTTCGCCGCGATCCACGATCTCCCGGACTCAAGAGAGGCTCCACGACTCGAACGATCCATGCTAGCTTGTATTGTTCCGCTTCTCCGATGATCTACGTCGAAGTTGCTATAACCCAAACTCTCTCACTCTAATGAGGTGAACACCCTAATCTAATGGGCTAGATTAGATGAGGATGATGGAGTAGTATTTATGCTATCTTTTTAATTCACTTTCTCACAAGAAATCATCACAATAGGAATTTCTAGTGAGCTCTCTCAAAAACTCAAGAGAGAAGAAGATGGAAAAAAAAATGAGATAATTCCTTTTGTGATAAATAGTAGATAAGAATATATGATTGATATGGAACCATGGTCAAGGATGATAGGCTTAACCTTTGTAGAGAATAAACTAGAGCTAGGGTTTGGTTAAGTTAAGGATAAGTATCAACCATAATATCTTAACCAAGACAAAAAGGAAACCCTTCTAGAATAATCAAGAAAGAGCTAATCCTAATCAAACCCTGATCTCTTTTTATCTTCCTTAAACATGTTTCATAACAAATCATATCATGTCACAATAATATATATCACATATATATTATATATTTGCAACAAAAGAAAATAATACAATTAACATATATCGCATATATATCAATGTATTAATCCGGTGAGAAAATGAAATAATAAAGCGAGCCAATATTAGATAATGTAATACAATATATCATATATATCATTATACATTAAATCATCGAATCAACACTTGATCCGACGATCCGGCTATATCGAATATAACCGACTAATATATCATGTACCGATTCATCGAATCAACACTTGATCCGATGTCCCGGTTCATTTCTAAATATCGCGAGAATATAATACGATATCTCATATCGCATTATCCTCGGTCCTGCACATATCTCATATGGGCCTCTACTCCGTTTTGCCTGAGCCAAGAAACCTCTGTGTGGGACTCTAAAGAATCGTCAATACGCCGGTAGCAGGTGATGATTATATCAAACACCCACAAGCTGCAAGCGGTCAGCTAAACGTAACAGCCACCCAGGTATTGAGCGATCAGAAGATCAACAAGCTAGCCTGTCCGTTCTCCTGTGAATCCAATCAGTAACACTCCCGTACAGTCCGGTCTGTTCGTTTGATAAGTCGCATATCAAGTCAAGGGGTGGTATACGTCAGACCCCAGGAACCGATAAGTCGTATCGATATGAGGCTCATAACAGGTCGAGAAACTACTGGTAACACTTACCTGTAAATCTCTATATCAGCCCTGGCCAGGGACTTCCAGTTATAGCCAATCGAACAAGCACAACATCAACTCCATATACCGGGAGAGATGAATCCCCTCCTATCGCTCATTGCCTCCATGTGATTCGGGACTGTACCCAAAAGCCACCGTTTTGCATGCCCTCTTGGACGTAGTAAGGTGGAAATAAAAGCACAGTGGGAAACACACAAGACTCTATGACGATCTCGGGTCTACAGACTACTCTGTACCAATGTCACCGGAGAACTGCCATCTGACGTGTGGTATATCACCATCTGGGAGTTCTCGGTGAGTCTTTCCAGTGTACCCAGTCTCCACTGAGCACCCGTACACCATCTCTGATGTCAAACACCGATGGATATGGGATCATCCATCGCCCATCATATGGGTCAAGATGCATATACGCTAGTCTACTCTGGTGTATCGATGCCCTGTCTCGATATACCCTCGACTAGGAACAGTTATATGATGTACTCATCGACTACTATGGCCCCCACTAGTATGATCTCATCATAATCCCAGTAGTCGAGTACAGATCCTAAGGGCTTTATCAACATGTGAGAGAAAGACAGTAAACCAATACAAGTCAACATGTTAAGATAAAGTAAAACCAAATAGCATACTGTCATGAAGAGCAAGAAAGTCCTCTCTGTATATATCCAAGCATCCATCATAATATACATCTTATGTACAACAATGGCCTCTAGGGCATATACATTACTAACAATCTCCCACTTGCACTAAGGCCAGCTGCTGTAGTATCTCATACCTAGCATCCCGAATAATCTCTCAAACTGTATCTGGGGAATGGCCTTCGTGAGTGGATCCGCAGTGTTATCCTTCGTATCTACTCTCCTGACCTCGATCTCCCGGCGATCAACTATCTCCCTGATCCGGTGATACCGCCTCAGAATATGTCTGGACTTCTGATGGGACCTGGGTTCCTTGGCCAAAGCCACAGCTCCATTGTTATCGCAATACAGAGGTATTGGATGTTCAATGGATGGAACCAGACCAAGTTCAGTGATGAACTTCTTCATCCAGACAGCCTCTGTCACGACCCAAGTTTGGATGTGACCGGCACTTAGATTTGTATCATATCTAAAGATAGGTACGAGTCCAAGTAAGCCGAAAACCAAGATCAATTACCTTATTGCGGAATTATTTATGAAAATTTAGTTTTTAAGTAAAAATCTCAATTTATGAAGTTAATTCATTAAACAAGTAATAAAGGTTAAGTGTGGTTGTATTCCTAGTTGGAATCAACGATATCAAAATTGAACATGAATATACACATAATGAACATCACTGAATCTCATAAAGAAAGAACTATAATACTGATCAACAGATCTCAACTGTACATATATATATCCCATCTCTCATTTCTAAGTCAAAATACAGTCTGATGGAGTCTTTCTAGATACAAAAGTACAAAATGGAAGGTTACTACACATGTAACCTACCTAGCAAAAGATGGAATACAACCGCAAAGTGATCCTGCCCGCAGCTAACCGTCCACTCTATCCCTGCAAGGAACTGTGGCACAACGGGAATGAGTTGCCAACTCAGTGAATACGACTAACATATAACGACGAATAAAGTAAATATGACAATCATGCTACTGAATATGAATCAATATAATATATGAGTATATGTGAAATCCAACAATAAATCTCATTATACTTCTGAAATCACAACTCAAGTAAATCATTTCTCGGTGTCCATCAACGACACAAAATCTTCATTTCTTATAGGCATCATTCCCCGAATGATCCTATACTCATAATATCGGTCGTTATCCTCTAGATACACGCCGTATTTCTATAACCAACTCCGGTATCGAGTAACCTCGCTAGGCTCCCCCGTCTCAATACGGCTATCCTGCCCCTCGGTCTCGACCGGGTCCACCATGTATCCAACTGTATATCTCCCCCACTCAGTATGGATAACGTAAATCCGCGACCGTATATCTCCCCCACTCGGTCCGGAATAAAACCAAAAACAGAAATCATCTCATGGTGGACATGACTCATCAATCATGAAAAATACTGGATTTATGTAATAGTATTCAAAACTCAAAACCATAAATCCTCAATTCTGTATCTATCTCATATCCAACATAGAAATACGCATAAAACAACAGGATGTAAAGAATGAAATCTACCAATATACTTGACATGTGAAATACGATATAATTCATATTAATAAGTATGATATTTAGGTGTATGTGACATGGCAATATCGACGAGGTGTGTGTAGCATATAAGAGGTGCACGTGGCATGGCTCGTCGATAATTGTGAAGTGTTCTAACAACTAAGCAATATACAAGTATTTTAATGAATGAAATTCTAACAATTAAACATGATGGTATGAATATCACATTAAGTAAAACCATGGGCGAAACACGCCATCTTTACAAAATTCCCCGGTAGATGTTTAGTCTACTCACCGGAAAGTCGAATCTACTCCGGAATCGCTAATCCCTTCCCTTTCCTCGCGGCTTCCGTACTTCTCGTATCCGCGTCTAAATATACACATTAACGTAAATAAGCAAACGGCTATTCCGATATAACGGAAATAGAAACACGCTATCCCCCTTACAACCTACTTATTATAAAACATATCTTATATTAAAATGAAGCTAAATTTTTCATTAAAACCCTTATAACTTATTTAATTTACATTCAAAAATTTTAATTTAATTTGTATTACATATAACTTATGAAGATTGACATATTTGATTTTAACCATTTTGTGATTTATCAGCTTATTCTAAATTTAATTAATTTTATTTATTTCTAACTTTTTCCTAAATGTTACAATATTCCCCCCTTAAGAAAATTCGGTCCCCGAATTTAACATAATTACTAAACTTACCTAAGAAAAGATGTGGAAATTTCTTCCGCATCGCGTCCTCCGTCTCCCAAGTAATCTCCTCGTGATCCTTTCCTTGCCAGAGAACCTTTACAGATGGCAGTATCCTCGATCGTAGTTGCTTTGCCTGCCTGTCCAGAATAGCAACTGGCTGCACTGTGAAGGATAGATCTGGCTCAAGCTGTAGAGTCTGATGTTGGATTGCATGAGATGGATCGTGAAGATATCTGCGAAGCATCGAAACATGGAACACTGGATGTACGTCGGGAAAACCAGGTGGAAGTGCTAACCGATAAGCCACAGCACCCACTCTCTCTAAAATCTCGTATGGTCCAACATATCTGGGGTTGAGCTTCCCTTTCTTCCCGAAGCGCATCACACCCTTCATTGGAGATACTCGAAGGAATACATGATCTCCCACATCAAACTCAAGTTTGCGTCGTCTTCGATCTGCGTATGACTTCTGTCTGCTTTGAGCCGCTTTCATTCTATCTCGTATCAAGTGAATCTTCTCTGTAGTTTCCTGCACTATCTGCGGTCCCAATATACAACTCTCACTAAGTTCCGTCCAGCAAACAGGTGATCTACATTTCCTTCCATACAAGGCTTCAAAGGGTGCCATCTGGATCGTCTCTTGAAAACTGTTGTTATAAGAGAATTCTACCAAAGGTAGGTGACGATCCCAACTACCACCGAAATCTAGGCTACAAGCCCGAAGCATATCCTCTAGTATCTGAATGGTCCGCTCCGACTGACCGTCTGTCTGTGGGTGGAATGCTGTACTAAAACTCAGTCGCGTACCCAGAGCGTCCTGAAGTTTCTGCCATAGCCTGCTCGTGAACTGGGTACCTCGATCTGATACTATGCATGTCGGCACTCCATGTAGACGTACAATCTCATCGATATAAACCTGTGCATACTGAGCAAATCCATATGTCGTCTTTACTGGAAGAAAATGAGCGGCCTTCGTCAATCTATCTACAATCACCCAAATAGAATCATACCCTCTGCTAGTCCTGGGTAGACCCACCACAAAATCCATGGAAATCTGTTCCCATTTCCATTCTGGAATGGGTAAGGGTTGCAGCTCTCCGGCTGGCCTCTGGTGTTCTGCTTTGACTTGCTGACAAGTCAAGCATCGAGAAACAAAATCCGTAACATCCTTCTTCATTCCTTCCCACCAATAATTATCCTTCAAATCACGATACATCTTGGTGGAACCAGGATGAATACTGTATACTGATCTGTGGGCATCCTCCAAAATCTCACGCCTCAATCCGTCAGAATCTGGCACACAGAGACGAGTCTTAAAACGTAACACTCCATAATCATCAATCACGAACTCCGTCTCTTTGCCCTGTCTAACCTGATCCATAATCTCCATCATGCGAGTATCTGTAGGCTGCGCATCTCGAATACGATCCAGTAACTGAGGTCTGGTGCGAACATATGCTAGCTGACCTCCTGCCGATGTGAACTCAAACTGTATACGACTATCACATAAGATCTGCCAATCTGTAGAAGACTGTCTCTGCAAAATGCTCAAATGAGATAATTTACCTCCAGGCCTCCGGCTCAAGGCATCTGCTACAACATTTGCTTTGCCTGGATGGTACAATATCTCACAGTCGTAATCTTTCACCAGTTCCATCCATCTACGCTGCCTGAGGTTCAGATCCTTCTGTTGAAAGATATACTTTAAACTTTTATGATCTGTGAATATTTGACACGTTTCTCCATACAAGTAATGTCTCCAAATCTTCAATGCAAATACTACAGCCGCCATCTCTAGATCATGAGTGGGGTAGTTTTGTTCATGCCTCTTCAACTGACGAGAAGCATATGCTATAACCTTGCCGTGTTGCATCAACACACAGCCTAAGCCCACTCTAGAAGCATCGCAATACACTACGAAACCCCCTGACCCGGAAGGTAAAGATAATACAGGCGCAGTCGTCAAACGCGTCTTCAACTGTTGGAAACTCTGCTCACACACATCTGTCCACTGAAATGGAACTTCCTTCCTAGTCAATCCTGTCAAAGGTGCCGCTATTCGTGAGAAATCCTGTACGAAGCGTCTATAATAACCTGCCAGACCTAGGAAACTCCGAACCTCCGTAACTGACATAGGCCTGGGCCAGTGTTGTACCGCTTCAATCTTCTTTGGGTCTACGCATATACCTTCTCTCGTAACTATGTGACCCAAGAACTCCACACTATCGAGCCAAAAAGCACACTTAGAAAACTTTGCATATAACTGATGCTCTTTCAAGGTCTGCAACGTGATACGTAAATGCTGCTCGTGCTCCGTCTGGCTCCGAGAATATACAAGAATATCATCTATGAATACTATAATAAACCGATCGATAAATGGTCTAAAGATACGGTTCATCATATCCATAAAAGCTGCTGGAGCATTGGTAAGTCCGAACGACATCACCAGAAATTCATAATGCCCATATCTCGTACGAAACGCCGTCTTCGGAATATCGTCCTTCCGAACCCTCAACTGATGATATCCTGACCTTAAGTCAATCTTTGAGAAAAATCCGGCTCCTTGCAACTGATCGAACAAGTCATCTATTCGTGGTAATGGATACCTGTTTCGCACAGTGACGCGATTCAGCTGTCGGTAGTCAATGGACATTCTCATACTACCGTCCTTCTTCTTTACAAATAACACAGGAGCTCCCCACGGTGAAACACTGGGACGTACAGGTCCTCTATCTAACAACTCTTGCAACTGGCTTTTGAGTTCTTTCAATTCCGTCGGTGCCATCCAATAGGGTGGTATAGAAATAGGCCCGGCACCCGGAATCAAGTCAATGCAAAATTCAATATCTCGATCAGGTGGCAATCCTGGTAACTCAGCTGGGAATACCTCAGGAAATTCTCGTATGATCGGGATTTGGTCTAATGGAACTTCAGCGACCCCTATGTCCTGAATAACAGCCAAGAACCCAAGACAACCCTTCTTCAAGAGCCGTCTCGCACCAAAAGCAGAAATCATGTTGACAGGGGTTGACTTGCAATCCCCCTGCATAACAAACACCGGTTCACCAGGAAAACAAAACCTAACCGCTTTTCCTCTGCAATCTACATAAGCATGACAAGCGGCTAACCAATCCATCCCAAGAAGTATATCAAAATCCAACGTTTCCAGGAGAATCAGATCAACAAGCGAATCTCTATTACCAATACGCACCGAACACGATCTGAATACGTGCCGAGCTATAAAGGAATCTCCAACTGGAGTAATCACTACCAAAGGTAACTCTAATAATGACGACTCCTTCCCCAATAAAAGTGCGAATCGTGAAGATACATAAGAATGTGTAGAACCGGGATCAAATAAAACATGTGCCTCTAATGAACATACTGTAAGAGTACCTGTCACGACTGCATTTGATGCCTGGGCATCCTGTGGAGTAAGCGCAAAAACCCGTGCCTGACCCCTGCCCGCATCCTGTCGTCCTCTACCTCTATCTCCTCTACCTCTCTGAGCATGTCCTGCATAGCCTCGACCTCGTGGTGCAACTGCCTGGCGTGTAGCGCCAACTGGAGGAGGAAGTAAAGCCATCGGTGTAGGAGGTGGAAGGGGTAAAGCAGCCTGTGGAGCAACGGTCCCGCCCTGAGATCTGCAATCTCGCGCAAAGTGTCCGGGAAGTCCACAACTATAACAAGTAGATGGTGGTCTCTGATCATCAGGATAAGAACTGAACATCTGGCCCTGTGTCCAACCTCGTCCAACACTGCGGCCTGGAGTATATCTGCCTGGATAGGACCCTCTACCTCGGACAAACTGTCTATTTGTCGGCACGAAAGGTCTACTCCTCTTTGGCTCCGGAACAACTCCTGACTGGCTCAAACGCTCCTCTACTCGTATCGCCGCATCCATGGCCTGTGCATATGTATCAAAATGCTGGGAGCCTATCGTCAGATACAACTGTGTGTCCAAACTCCTTAAGAACCTTTTCACCCTAAGCTCCTCTGTAGGTACTAAGTATGGGGCATATCGCGATAGCTGGGTGAATCTTAAGTCATAATCTTCTACTGACATACTTGCTGATTTCCTCAACGCTTCGAAACTGCTAGCTCTAGCATCCCTCACACTCTGGGGAAGAAATCTGGCAAGAAAGACTGTAGAAAAATCGGTCCACGTCATCGGAGGAAGATTCGTAGCTCGCCCTCTCTCCATCGACTCACACCACTCCTGTGCAAGTCCTTCCAAACGAAAGCTAGTCAGCTCTACTGACCTCGCATCAGAACATCGTAATGATCTGCCAATCCTCGCCATCCTATCAAGAAAAGACTGAGGATCTTCCGCCACATCGGTCCCTGTAAATACCGGGGGTCTCAATCTCATAAACTCTGCAAGTGATACCTCCATCACTCTCGTATCTACTGGTGCTACCGTCTGTGTAGGCTGTACCTCGGACTCTGCTACGGTCGGTGCTGGATCTGATCTCAAAGCTCGAGTGGTCTCAGCTGACTGTCCTACCACTCGCTGTAATCCCAACATACCCTCCTCAATCCTAGTCATACGATCTGGAGGAGGAGGATCAACATGCTCATGCACCTCCTGCACGTCCGGTGTACCAGTCGTCATCACAGGCGGACTCGCCCTAGCTGCATTCCTGGCTGCGGCTCGCCTAGCCCGCGTAGCCATAGAAACTGGAACAAGAAACGAGAGTTGATAAGGTGTGGGAACAGAAGAATTCAATAACGGAGAATCAACGGAAGAATAGATCAAGATAAACATCCTAAGGTTAGTTAGGCTGAATACGATAACGTAAATATGCCGCGGAACATACGTACGGTACTGCATTCGTCCTAATTCACCTACTCCATCAAACCAAAGGTCATCCTAACTCTCAGACTTACTTCAACCTATAGAAATTCCTTACTGAATTCCGTAAGGTTACTCCTAAGCTCTGATACCAACTTTGTCACGACCCAAGTTTGGATGTGACCGGCACTTAGATTTGTATCATATCTAAAGATAGGTACGAGTCCAAGTAAGCCGAAAACCAAGATCAATTACCTTATTGCGGAATTATTTATGAAAATTTAGTTTTTAAGTAAAAATCTCAATTTATGAAGTTAATTCATTAAACAAGTAATAAAGGTTAAGTGTGGTTGTATTCCTAGTTGGAATCAACGATATCAAAATTGAACATGAATATACACATAATGAACATCACTGAATCTCATAAAGAAAGAACTATAATACTGATCAACAGATCTCAACTGTACATATATATATCCCATCTCTCATTTCTAAGTCAAAATACAGTCTGATGGAGTCTTTCTAGATACAAAAGTACAAAATGGAAGGTTACTACACATGTAACCTACCTAGCAAAAGATGGAATACAACCGCAAAGTGATCCTGCCCGCAGCTAACCGTCCACTCTATCTCTGCAAGGAACTGTGGCACAACGGGGATGAGTTGCCAACTCAGCGAATACGACTAACATATAACGACGAATAAAGTAAATATGACAATCATGCTACTGAATATGAATCAATATGATATATGAGTATATGTGAAATCCAACAATAAATCTCATTATACTTCTGAAATCACAACTCAAGTAAATCATTTCTCGGTGTCCATCAACGACACAAAATCTTCATTTCTTATAGGCATCATTCCCCGAATGATCCTATACTCATAATATCGGTCGTTATCCTCTAGATACACGCCGTATTTCTATAACCAACTCCGGTATCGAGTAACCTCGCTAGGCTCCCCCGTCTCAATACGGCTATCCTGCCCCTCGGTCTCGACCGGGTCCACCATGTATCCAACTGTATATCTCCCCCACTCAGTATGGATAACGTAAATCCGCGACCGTATATCTCCCCCACTCGGTCCGGAATAAAACCAAAAACAGAAATCATCTCATGGTGGACATGACTCATCAATCATGAAAAATACTGGATTTATGTAATAGTATTCAAAACTCAAAACCATAAATCCTCAATTCTGTATCTATCTCATATCCAACATAGAAATACGCATAAAACAACAGGATGTAAAGAATGAAATCTACCAATATACTTGACATGTGAAATACGATATAATTCATATTAATAAGTATGATATTTAGGTGTATGTGACATGGCAATATCGACGAGGTGTGTGTAGCATATAAGAGGTGCACGTGGCATGGCTCGTCGATAATTGTGAAGTGTTCTAACAACTAAGCAATATACAAGTATTTTAATGAATGAAATTCTAACAATTAAACATGATGGTATGAATATCACATTAAGTAAAACCATGGGCGAAACACGCCATCTTTACAAAATTCCCCGGTAGATGATTAGTCTACTCACCGGAAAGTCGAATCTACTCCGGAATCGCTAATCCCTTCCCTTTCCTCGCGGCTTCCGTACTTCTCGTATCCGCGTCTAAATATACACATTAACGTAAATAAGCAAACGGCTATTCCGATATAACGGAAATAGAAACACGCTATCCCCCTTACAACCTACTTATTATAAAACATATCTTATATTAAAATGAAGCTAAATTTTTCATTAAAACCCTTATAACTTATTTAATTTACATTCAAAAATTTTAATTTAATTTGTATTACATATAACTTATGAAGATTGACATATTTGATTTTAACCATTTTGTGATTTATCAGCTTATTCTAAATTTAATTAATTTTATTTATTTCTAACTTTTTCCTAAATGTTACAGCCTCTTTGGTAGCATCGTTGGCAGCGATGTATTCAGCCTCCATCGTCGAGTCTGCACCGGTATCCTGTTTGAAACTCTTCCAACATGTTGGACCTCCATTGAGGGTAAAGACAAATCCCGAATGTGACTTAGAGTCGTCCTTATCACTTTGGAAGCTGGAATCGGTAAAGGACTCCACCCGGTGTTCTCCGTTACCATACACCAAGAACATGTCTCTAGTCCTTCGCAAGTACTTGAGAATGTTCTTCACAGCTGTCCAGTGACTCTCTCCAGGATCTGCTTGATACCGACTCACTACACTTAGTGAGTATGCTACATCGGGTCCGGTACATAGCATCGCATACATGATAGAGCCTACTGCCGAAGCATAGGGTATCCCTTGCATGCGAGCTCTCTCCAAATCAGTCTTGGGAGACATCTCTTTGGAGTGAGTGAGTCCAGAGATCGTGGGTTGGTTCCCACGCTTGGATTCTTCCATACTAAACCTCTTTAGTATGGTGTCAATATACCTGGATTGGGACAATCCCAGTATCCTTTTGGATCTATCTCTATAGATCCTAATCCCTAATATACTGGAGGCATCACCTAGATCTTTCATTGAGAATCTTTATGATAAGAAGAGCTTAACTGATTGCAGCATAGGAATATCATTTCCTATCAAGAGTATGTCATCCACGTACAATACGAGGAAGACGACCTTACTCTCTGCCACCTTCTAATAGATACAAGGTTCATCTATATTTTTGATGAAGTCAAACTCTTTGACTACTACATCAAAACAGATGTTCCAACTCCGCGATGCTTACTTTAACCCATAAATGGGTTTAAGCAACTTGCACACCTTTCCGCTGCTCCCACTATCTACGAAGCCCTCTGGCAGAGTCATGTACACGCACTCTTCTAAATTACCATTTAGAAAGGCGGTCTTAACATCCATTTTCCAGATTTCGTAGTCATGGTATGCAGCAATGGCAAGTAAGATCCGGATGGACTTAAGCATAGCCACTGAAGAAAAGGTTTCGTCATAATCCACACCTGGTCGTTGACAAAAACCCTTTGCTACAAGTCTAGCTTTGAAAGTCTCAACTTTTCCATCTACACCAAATTTCTTTTTAAAAATCCACTTGCTCCCAATGGGTTTTACCCCTTCAGGAGCATTTTCTAAAATCCATACTTTATTGGTGTACATGGATTCCATCTCAGATCGCATTGCATCCAGCCATTTCACAGAGTTACCACTCGTGATGGCCTGCTCGAAACTAGTCGGGTCATCATCTTCCATGATGCAATCCTCGCTTCCACCATCAATGAGAAAACCGTAGTATCTCTCAGGTGGACGAGAAACCCTACTAGATCGGCGGAGAGGCTGGGGTTCGTCGGGTACTACTAAATCTTCTGGTTCCAACAAATCATCAGTTGCGGTTTGTGGTGCTGGAACCTCTTCCAGCTCTACCTCTTTACCACTAATTTCTTTTGCAAGAAATTCCTTTTCCAAAAAGGTGGCATGTTGAGCAACAAACACTTTTTGTTCCTCAGCGTGGTAGAAAAAATATCCTTGAGAATTCTTTGGATATCCCACAATTTTGCAAAGAATTGATCGTGCCTCGAGTTTGTCCGGATTTTGCCTTTTGACATAGGCCGGACAACCCCATATCTTAACTCGTTTAAAATATGGTCTCTTCCCACTCCATATCTCATATGGTGTGGTAGGTACAGATTTAGACGGAACTAGATTCAATATGTATATGGCTGTCTCAAGCGCATACCCCCAGAAGGAAATAGGTAACTCAGTTTCGCTCATCATAGAGCCCACCATATTTAATAGGGTCTGATTCCTCCGTTCCGATACACCGTTGTGCTGTGGTGTATAAGGAGGAGTAAGATGAGAGAGAATCCCATTCTCTTTTAGATAATCCAGAAAATCATTGCTCAAGTATTCTCCTCCTCGATCAGATCGAAGGATCTTAATACTTTTGCCCGTTTGGTTCTCTACTTCGTGCTTATATTCTCTGAATTTCTCAAAAGCTTCAGACTTGTGTTTCAACAGGAACACATGCTCGTATCTAGAGAGATCGTCAGTGAATGTAATGAAGTAGGAAGAACCGTTCCTGGCGTATGTAGACATGGGACCGCATGCATCACTATGTACCAGTCCTAAGAGTTCCGTAACTCTTTCTCCGTGTCCACTAAACGGAGCTTTGGTCATTTTTCCTTTGAGACATGAATGGCAAGTATCATAAGATGAAAATTCGAATGAATTCAAATATCCATTTTTATGTAACTTAGCTAGCCGTGTCTCATTGATATGGCCAAGTCTACAATGCCATAAGAAGGATTCGTTCATTTCTGAACTTTTCCTCTTGTGTGTGTTTTGTATATTGAGGACTGTATTCTGATTCAGAATGAATATGCCATTATGTAACGAGCCTGATGCCATCAACTTTTGATCTAAGAATATGTTCATAATATTATCCTTTACTACAAAATTATATCCTTCTTTACTTAATAAAGAAACTGATATAATGTTGCACATCATGTTCGGTATATAATAGCACTCATTTAGAATCAGTGTATTACGACTTGGCAATACTAGGTGATATTCGCCAACTGCTTTGGCTGCAATACTTGCACCGTTCCCTACTTGAACGGAATGATCACATTTTCCCAGTTCTCTACCTTTACGTAGCCCATGTAACAATTTACATATGTGGGATCCTGATCCGGTATCTAATACCCAGGATGTAGGGTGAACTGAGAAACAGTTTTCAATAACTAACACACCTGAAGAAGATGCATCAACATGCATGTTCTTTTGGGCGGCGTGAGAATCCAGATATTCTCCTATTCCCTGTTCAGTCTTATAACTCTTATAAGAAAGAACGGGTCCAACGTTCCCCTGCTCAGTATAATAAGCGGGTTCAGTCAATACATCCATACTATTATCTTGATTATGGCCTGACATGGTCGCTACCTGGAGAGAGAGAGAAGAAAACACTTTAGCGTATGCTCTTGCAAGATTAGATTGGTTATTATCTTATCTAATCTGGATGTCTCCCACTGATTTTATCAAATCTAACTTCAAACCCTAAAAGGTAAGATTAGCCGGGATTAATTACACCCTACAATTTCGTCAATCTTTCAGCCAGATCAGTGTCGGTACTTGAGGGAGGTTCCCCGTGCTTTCACACGGACCTAATTAAAGTAAACCTTATTTTCCCAGAGGCGTAACCCTGTTAACACTTTTCTAGACACCTACTTGATCGGCTAATTGTCCTGTGTAAAACTCTCCCAGGAGTAACACTTACTCGCAGTGGGTATCGGGATCCAACTATCTCATAGGAGGTATGCAATCTCATTGCAAATTTCAACACTTGAAATTCCCGATAATATTTTGCCCCTAGCGATCTATGACCTTGACTAAGTCAACAAACCATAAATCGCAAGTCAAGTTCAACCCGTACATTTCCCGATTGAATTAAACCCACCCGTACGACCCTTGACTGAGTCAACAAGGCCGTGCGAATACCCTAATCCAATCACATCTCATGTTTTAGCAGATAAACACTACTTAGCTACCGTACACTATGCCTTGACTAAGTCAACAAACATAGCACGAATACTAAATAATATCTATCTGAAATGACAGAGGGCTACGCAGGTTTTTCTGAAAACCTATTGCGTAATGAACTTGATATCGTCGTATAATCAAGTGAAATTTTGAAATGGAGTGTTTTTTAGGCTTTCATTAGTTTTTCTAAAGTGGTCACTCTCGGTGAAGGGATCTCGGCTCTTTCCTCATCGAATAAGGTGCAGGACATATCATATATATCACTGTGCAAAGCAAAACTCTAAAAGCAATCAAAAGACAAACCGAGTTTTGTAGCATCTGCCAGTTTCGCAAAAGAGGTCACTCCCGGTGAAGGGATCTCGGCTCTTTCCTCATCGAATGAGGTGCAGGGTATATCATATACACCACTATGCAAAGCAAAACTGTAGCTACCCTTTTTATAAAGTTTTGATTCTACAACATCTTGTAGGTTTCTTTTCTTTTTATTAATCTCATTGATAAAAAATCCCATCAGCTTATGCTTCCTAAGCATCACAGATAAATACGACGTACACTTATGCCATCCGCATTCGTCTCGATGTCCCCTCGTGCACCGTTAGGTTAGGTAACTAACGACAGAGCAGGGCAGGGCTAGTGCGGGTGTAAAACATAAGTAACGTCTATATAATATATCATATATACTATATACTGTATCCATCACAACATATCAAATGATCACATCACAGATATCGCAGCAGAAACATAGATATAATGTGGGATATACTAGGACGTCCGTATTTAGTATTTAGCCAACAATAGAAAATACGGATTCCACAGTCGCGATGAATAGCCAAGCCCACACCCTGGACCCCTACGAGAGCGGCAAGCGACCCTACCAATTTTGGAGTTTAGGAGACCCGGTCTCGACTCCTCGAGATGGCCTCCCACTGAACCCCAGAACCCGGTCACCTGTGCTCCTTTCCTTGGGTCCATCCTAATGCGGAAAAGTAAATAATATACAACACTGGTGGCATCAACCTCAACCCGGAAGTGCCCCAAATAAAAGAATATTACATTACATTTGAATTTACATGAATGAAAATATAAAACTCTCATCTCACATAAAACCCCCGGCTATTCAATCGCGACAATCCTGCACATCATATCTCAGCAACACATAATATCTCATATCATCAACGTAAGTAAGTATGCATACACCGATCGTCGTCGATGTATAGCAACGACAATCGGCAATACCACTACATACTACACTTACGGTCACAGAAAAGAAAGTGTAAAACTACAATATTTGGAATCCACTATCACTTTAGACATCGTAAATCCGAAATATCACATACTTCGCATTTCATGCCTAACTCTATGAATTCCACATATTGTATCGCATTCCAGATAAATAGACAGTATTAAACTTTTCGAACAGATAATCAAATACCCAAAATTTCCTAAGTTGCTCAACACTTGAGCTGAGTTCAAATAATCCGGAATGTATCACAGTAGTAGCGGTCCAGCCGTAGATGGGTCAAGCCAACGCCTCACATGTGGCATGCCGTACTACCCCAAACCCGAAGGTTCAAAAGGCAGTTCAAGACGGTCACATAATCGAGTTAAGGTTTGTTGTCTTCTAGAGGGTCCACCACAAAACTTGCACGCATTTGCGAAAGATTTAAACTCGAGAAAAGATTCAACACTTGAAAATTTTTCGTGTCAGGAAAAATTGAGTTAATGATATCCGTTCGAACATTTTAACAGATTCTAAATATCCGGAAATAATAACGAATTTAAATTTTCCGATCGAATCTTCGATTACAAAATAAACCCCAGAATTCTCAACACTTGAGTCAGATTAAAAATACCCATAAAAATTAAATCACAGAAAGAGAAATAACGGTGCAAAAATTAGTCCTTGATACCTCAATACTGCCGCGGTTCCGCGGCCCAAGTGAGGTACGGCCGCGGTTCCGCGGCGGTTTGTACGGAACATGGGCTCGTTTTTCACAGAAGTGCTTATGTTTCCCTGCTGATTTTTTTAGGTATTTTTAATTCAGAAAAATCCCAGATTTAAAAAATTGTCCAGATAGGGGTTTAGATTTGTCGGTTCGGGTTCGATCGGAGTTTTAACTTCGTAAACACGTCGCCTAGTGCTCTAGCTAGGCTCCGATACCACTGTAGGGTTCCTAGGCACACTTGTGAAGATTCATAAAGCATCAAACATGCCCGAATAAAATTTTAGATGTGCCGAACTACCCAAATACGAGATCTTTGCTAGATTATTAGGGTTTAACATGCAAGATAACATCTTTAAACCTAAGTGTGAGGGATTACAACCTTTGTAGTCCGCTCCTTCGCTTCACAAGCTCCGAGTAGAAGTCTCTTCGCCGCGATCCACGATCTCCCGGACTCAAGAGAGGCTCCACGACTCGAACGATCCATGCTAGCTTGTATTGTTCCGCTTCTCCGATGATCTACGTCGAAGTTGCTATAACCCAAGCTCTCTCACTCTAATGAGGTGAACACCCTAATCTAATGGGCTAGATTAGATAAGAATGATGGAGTAGTATTTATGCTATCTTTTTAATTCACTTTCTCACAAGAAATCATCACAATAGGAATTTCTAGTGAGCTCTCTCAAAAACTCAAGAGAGAAGAAGATGAAAAAAAAATGAGATAATTCCTTTTGTGATGAATAGTAGATAAGAATATATGATTGATATGGAACCATGGTCAAGGATGATAGGCTTAACCTTTGTAGAGAATAAACTAGAGCTAGGGTTTGGTTAGGTTAAGGATAAGTATCAACCATAATATCTTAACCAAGATAAAAAGGAAACCCTTCTAGAATAATCAAGAAAGAGCTAACCCTAATCTCTTTTTATCATCCATAAACATGTTTCATAATAAATCATATCATGTCACAATAATATATATCACATATATATTATATATTTGCAACAAAAGAAAATAATACAATTAACATATATCGCATATATATCAATGTATTAATCCGGTGAGAAAATGAAATAATAAAGCGAGCCAATATTAGATAATGTAATACAATATATCATATATATACTTATACATTAAATCATCGAATCAACACTTGATCCGACGATCCGGCTATATCGAATATAACCGACTAATATATCATGTACCGATTCATCGAATCAACACTTGATCCGATGTCCCGGTTCATTTCTAAAAATCGCGAGAATATAATACGGTATCTCATATCGCATTATCCTCGGTCCTGTAAATATCTCATATGTGCCTCTACTCCGTTTTGCCTGAGACAAGAAACCTCTGTGTAGGACTCTAAAGAATCGTCAATACGCCGGTAGCAGGTGATGATCATATCAAACACCCACAAGCTGCAAGCGGTCAGCTAAACGTAACAGCCACCCAGGTATTGAGCGATCAGAAGATCAACAAGCTAGCCTGTCAGTTCCCATGTGAATCCAATTAGTAACACTCCCGTACAGTCCGGTCTGTTCGTCTGATATGTCGCATATCAAGTCTAGGGGTGGTATACGTCAGACCCCAGTAATTGATAAGCCGTGTCGATATGAGGCTCATAACAGGTCGAGAAACTACTGGTAACACTTACCAGTAAATCTCTATATCAGCCCTGGCCAGGGACTTCCACTTATAGCCAATCGAACACAGCACAACATCAACTCCCTATAACGGGAGAGACGAATCCCCTCCTATCGCTCATTGCCTCCATGTGATTCGGGACTGTACCCAAAAGCCACCGTTTTGCACGCCCTCTTGGACGTGGTAAGGTGGAAATCAAAGCACAGTAGGAATCACACAAGACTCTATGACGATCTCGGGTCTACAGACTACCCTATACCAGTGTCACCGGAGAACTGCCATCTGACGTGTGGTATATCACCATCTGGGAGTTCTCGGCGAGTCTGTCCAGTGTACCCTGTCTCCACTGAGCACCCGTACACCATCTCTGATGTCAAACACCGATGGATATGGGATCATCCATCGCCCATCATATGGGTCAAGATGCGTATACGCTAGTCTACTCTGGTGTATCGATGCCCTGTCTCGATATACCCTCGACTAGGAACAGTTATATAATGAACTCATCGACTACTATGGCCCCCACTAGTATGATCTCATCATAATCCCAGTAGTCGAGTACAGATCCTAAGGGCTTTATCAACATGTGAGAGAAAGACAGTAAACCAATACAAGTCAACATGTTAAGATAAAGTGAAACCAAATAGCATACTATCATGACGAGCAAGAAAGTCCTCTCTGTATATATCCAAGCATCCATCATAATATACATCATATGTACAACAATGGTCTCTAGGGCATACACATAACTAACAAATGTGAGATAGGTTAACTTTTGAACTTTATTTATAGTTAAAAAAAATAAATCTCATTTTAAAACCACACTTGCTAATTATTCTCACTTGCTACATAAAAGTTTGCCTATATATATTTGTATGATATAATGAAGAATAGATACTAACACATTTCCCTTTTTGTTCTAACAGTGCAGGAAATATATATATACATATAACCATAAAGGAAAGCCGATGTACATCGACCAAAAGTAAGCAAGAGTACTTGCCTGGAGGATAAGGATCACGGAAGAACGACGTACGAAGATGCGAGGCACGAACTCAGCTAGGATTCACTTCGGATCAGAGTTATACGCTCATCCTGTAGCTACACTCTTCTTTTGTCCCCCAAAATATCCTCTTCTCATCTCATCTCCAACTTGAGTATATAATCCATCGCAAGACTTGTTTTCTGCCCTTTGAATGCGGTTGCTTTCATGAAGGCATCAATCTCAGGATCTGGTTTAATACCGGCATCCTTCTCTCACCTAGACAATTCCGCTAGCATTTCATATCGCATTCCCATACCCAAGCACCGGGCTGAAAAATCGAAAGTCTCTCGAACTGTCATCTCAGGATTATGAAGATCGTGCTGGCTGCTATATGCACAAGTTATTTGGGTAAAGAATTCTGCTAGTTCATGACCACAATATGTGATACTTCCAGATACACTAAGTTCTTCATCAAGCTTTCCAGCAAGAGCCAGCAGCAGTGTTGTTTTCCCTGATGCTGGAGGTCCAAGTAGCAGTGTCATCCTAGATGGCTTTAGGATCCCACTAACACCTTTAAGTATCTTTTTAACCTTTTTCTTGGATGGTGAAATCCCAACAAACCCCAAATTCCCCCATCAATGGTGTTCAATGTGGCATTTAGTAAAGTGGGCAAAGCTCCACGTCCAACAAAGGTATCCACCTTTACCGACAAATCCTCAAACCTAACCTCGATATTTGGAAGCTCAAGCCCAACCTGATCGATCCAGTTCTTAATTCGATGAAGGAACCACTCATTGTCCTCTTCCACAACTCTAGGATGCTCTCAACAAGCAGCTTCCTTTCACTGATCCCCAGTTTATTTAGATTAATCTCATTGCTCACGATACTTCCATTCTCAGCTTCGTTCCTCAAGATCCTCTTCTGCATTTGATCATAGGTCGGCAGCTTCTCGAGCGCCGCCCATTTGAGCGCTCCTCATCGTCGGCTCGATCGACCGAAGACCGCCGGAAGACGTCGTCGGGTCTCCGAACCCTCCAGCGGTCCAGCTCCGGCGGCTGCTGAAAGATCTGGCGGCGAGATCGTCGGCGGACATTAGAGTTAGGGTTAGGGTTTTGGGGACAATGCAATTGCAATGAGATCATGGTGGAATTTTTATGTAGGAGATGATGAAGGAGAATAGAAACGAGGGATTACAGAATTAGACGATTGAATCTCAGAAAAGAGAAAAAGTTGAAGTTTTTAAAATGGAGTTCGCGAGAGGCGGCGGCACGAAGGAAGAAGGAGAAGAGAAAGAGGGAACATGGGTTAAGGAAAATAGGGTTTTGAAAAAAATAATACTAATGTGTGTGTGTGTGTGTGTGTGTGTATATAGTAAGAGAGAGAGAGACAGAGTGGGTGAGTTATTTATTTTAGGATTTAAAAGATTTAAAAATATATTTGGTTTGGTAAAATTATTTAGTTTGGTAAAATTATTTAGTTTGGTAAAATTTTAAATGGATAAAAGTATAACATAATATTAGTTTGTTTAAAATATGATTGAGGATATTAAAATATAATATTAATAAAACTTGAGTTTTAGGCTAAATACAAAATAGTCCAAAAGACGTTCGGGTCGGGTCTAAAATTACTGTTTGAAAATACGGATAATATACGTGTCAGCCAAAACACAAAAGCGAATTAAAACAGGAAATAGCCACAAGAAAATAATGAAAGAGAATATAGTATAACTGAACTAGGGTGTTACACACCTGTTTGCACGACTCAGTAGAGCCGTGGTAGGGTGGTAATCAAAGTACAGGGAGAGAACACACAAGACTCTATGACGATCTCGGGTCTACAGACTAACCTGCACCAGTGTCACCTGAGAACTGCAATCCGACGATAGATATAATACCATATAGGAGTTCTCGGCGAGTCCGTCCAGTGTACCCAGTCTCCACTGAGCACCCGTATATGATCTCGATGTCAAACATCAATGGATGTGGGAACTGTAGGGTTCCTAGGCACACTAATGAGGTCTCACAAGGCATCAACCATGCCAATTTAAAATTTTACAAATGCCGAGAAACCCTAATACGGATCGTTGACTAGAGTTTAGGCGATAACTACAACTAGTAAACTGCTTTACTAATAAGTGAACGGAAATACAACCTTTGTAGATCCGGTCCTCCACCTCCATAGCTCCATGATGAAGTCCCCTCGCTGCGATCATCGGATCCCAGGCTCAAGCATCGGCTTCATCGGAGAAAAGGGAGGGCTAGGTCGTCGACTTCGATGCCGAAGATGATCTACGTCGAGGCAACACAAGATCAAGCTCCAACTTCACCAAGCCATAAAACTTGTGAAGAAAACACCCTATACTACTTGGCAAGTGGTAGAGGATGAAGAAATAGGAAGTGGGTTCACTTTAGAATTGGATTTCTCACTCTTTTTCTCAAGTCACCATTGATGGTTGCAAGCTTCTTCATCTTGAAGAAGAAGAAGAAGAAGAAAAAGAATATGATAAGAAATTAATGGAAAATAGAAAATGAGGTGATTCTTATCATATCTCAACCATGGTCAAGTGCAGAGAACAAACTAGGGTTAAGTTGAATGGTTAGGTTAAAGGAAAGAAACAAAATGGTCAATCTTTCAAACCTTCATGAACTTTCAATGTAAAACAAAAGTAGCAACCATTTTATTTCTTGCCAAAATGAAATAAATAAATGAATAAATAAATAAAAACCCTAACCATTTACTTAACCAAGGTTTAAACCAAAACTACACCCAAGTTGGCATGTATCATCAAACATGATACAATCTTGTGCACAAAAGTATATCACATATACAACTTGTGTATTTCAAGTGAGAAAATCCATTTAAAGTGGACCAATACTAGTTAATGCAAAGTAATATATCAAATATATAATTATGCATTAAATCATTAAATCAATACTTGATTTAATGATCCGGTCATATCGCATATAACCGACTAATATCCAATGTATCGGCTTATCGAATCAATCCTTGATTCGATAACTAGGTTATATCGCATACAACCAATCGATACATTCATCGCGAGAATGGAATACGGTATCACATACACGCATTATTCTCGGTCCCGCACATATCTCATATGCGCTCCTATTTCGTTTCGCTTGAGCCAGGAAACCTCTGTGTAGGACTCTAAAGACTCGTCAATACGCCGGCAGCGGGTGATGATCATATCAAACACCCACAAGCTGCAATCGGTCTGCTAAACATAACGGCCACCTGGGTATTGAGCGATCAGAAGATCGACGAGCAAGCCCGCTCACACTCCTGTGAATCCAACCAATAACACTTACCGTACAGTCCGGTCTGCTCGTCTGATATGTCGCATATCTCGCCTAGGGTGGTAAACGTCAGACCCCATTAGCTTGATAAGTCGTGTCGATATGAGGTCTATAACAGTTTGAGAAACTACTGGTAACACTTACCAGTAAATCTCAGCAACCCTGGCCAGGGATTTCCGGTTATAGCCAATCGAACACAGCGCAACATCAACTCCCTATACCGGGAGAGACGAATCCCCTCCTATCGCTCATTGCCTCCATGTGATTCGGGACTGTACCTAAAAGCCACCGTTTTGCACGCCCTCTTGGATGTGGTAAGGTGGAAATCAAAGCACAGTGGGAATCACACAAGACTCTATGACGATCTCGGGTCAACAGACTACTCTGTACCAGTGTCACCAGAGAACTGCCATCTGACGTAAGGTATAATACCATCTGGGAGTTCTCGGCGAGTCCGTCCAGTGTACCCAGTCTCCACTGAGCACCCGTATATCATCTCTGATGTCAAACACCAATGGATATAGGATCATCCATCGCCCATCTGTATGGGTCGAGAAGGTATACGCTAGTCTACTCTGGTGTATCAATGCCCCGTCTCGATACACCCACGACTAGGGACCTTGAAGGATGTACTTATGGACTACCATGACCCCACTAGTATGATCCGCATCATAGTCCAGGTAGTCAAGTACACATCCTAAGGGCTTTACCAACATGAAACAGAGAGACAATCAGTATACACGTTAAGGTAAAGAGTAACCAGATAGCATACTATCATGTCGAGCAAGAAAGTCCTCCCTATATATGTCCCAGCATCCACTACAATATACATCCTATGTACAGTAATGGCCTCTAGGGCATACATATAACTAACAATCTCCCACTTGCACTAGGGCCATCTGTAGCAGTGGTTGTAGTATCTCATACTCAACCATCCCATAAAAGTCTCTCTCTGGGAAAAGGCCTTTGTGAGTGGATCCGCCGTGTTGTCCTCTGAGTCTGCTCTCCTAACCTCGATCAACCTGGAGATCAACTATCTCCATGATCAGGTGATACTGCCTTAGAATATGTCTGGATCACTGATGGGACGGTCGTTCCTTGGCATAAGCCACAACTCCATTGTCACACAATGGGAGGAACTAAGTTCATCTTATGAACTAATATACACCTAGACAGCCTCTTTGGTAGCATCTTAAGTAGCGATGTATCCAGCCTTTATCGTCTAGTATGCCATGGTATCTAGCTTGGAACTCTTCCAACATACCGTCCCTTTACTGAGGGTAAAGACAATGCCTGTGACTGACATTCAGTCGTCCTTATCACCCGGGAACCCTTCCAGTGATTCTCCCCTGGACCAATTGATACCATCTCACTACTACTAGTGAGATTCCTAATATCCAATTAGATCTATCTCATAGATCCAAAATCCAGGATTTAGTAGGTATCATTTTGATCCTATATGGAGAATCATTATGATAAGCGGAGATTGACCGAGCGTAGCATAGGAAACTCCTTCCCTATCAAGAGTATGTCATCCACGTACTCTACGAGGATCATTACCATACTCCCTACTACCTTTTTGTATATACAAGGTTCATCTACCATTTTGATGATGTCAAACTGTTTGACTAATTCATCAAAACAGATGTTCCAACTCCGCGATGCCTGCTTTATCACATAAAACATCTTGCTCACGTTTCCGCTGCTCCCACTGTCTACGAAGCCCTCTGGCTGTGTTCTTATAGACGTTCTCCTCTAAATCATTATTTAGAAAAGCAGTCATGGCACCCAACCACCAGATATCGTAGTCATAGTATGTAGCCGTGGCAAGTAGGATCTGGATAGACTTAAGCATAGCCACTGGAAAAAGGTTTCATCATTATCCACGCCTGGTCGATGACGAAAACCTTTAACAAGTCTAGCTTTGAAAGTCTCAACTTTTCCATCTACACCAAGTAATCTTCTGAAGATATACTTGCTCCTGATGGGGATTTAACCCTTCAGATATAGCAGCCAAAGTCCATACTTTGCTGGTGTACATGGATTCCATCTCAGATTGCTAAGCATCCAGCCATTCTTACAGAGTCCCTACTCTTGATGGCCAGCTCGAAACTAGTTAGGTCATCATCTCATGATGCAATCCTCGCTCCCACTGTCATAGAGAAACCGAAGTAACTCTCAGGTGGGTGAGGAACCTTAATAGATCGGCGGAGAGGCTGAGGTTCGTTGGAATCTACTGAATCCTTTGGTTATGTCAAATCATCAGCTACAGTTTGTATTGCTGGAACATTTCCAGTTCTACATAACAGACGTTGCCTCGAGCTTGTCCGGATTTTGCTTTTAGACAAAGGCCGGACAACCCCAAATCTTAACTATTTTAAGATATGGGCTCTTCCCTTTCCATATCACATATGAAGTGGTAGGCAACTGATTTGATCGGAACTCTATTCAATAGGTATGCAACTTCATAAGTGCATAACTCCCAAAAGGAAATAGGTAACTCAGTAGTACTCATCATAGAGCACACCTTATCATATAGGGTGTGATTGCTCCGCCCCGATATACCATCGTGCTATGGTGTATTCGGGGGAGTAATTCTGAGAGAGAATCTCATTCTCCTTTAGAATAGTCCAGGATTTCCATGCTCAAGTATTCTCCTCCTCGATCACATCAAAGGACATAATACTTATACCCGTATTGGTTCTCTACTTCTAACTTATATTCTGTGAATATCTCAAAAGGTTCGGACTTGTGTTTCAACAGGAACATATGTCTGAATCTAAAGAGATCATCAAAGAATGTAATGAAGTACAAAGAACCGGTCTAGGCATGTGTAGACAGGGGACCATACATACATCAACATGTATCATCCCAAGAGTTCAACTAACTCTTTCTCTGCTTCCAATAAACAGAGCTGTGGTCATCTTATTTTTGTGACATGACCGGCAAGTTTTCATGAGATGTAAATTCAAACTAATTTAAATATGCATCTAAATGCAACTTCAGCCAGTCGGGTCGCATTGATATGACCTAGTCTACAATGCCTCAAGAAGGATTCGTTCATTTCTGAACTCTTCCTCTTATGCGTGTTCTATATACTAAGTACTGTAGTTTGTGTTTGTGTTTATGCCCTAGAAGGCCATTACTGTATCATACTAGTTTGTATATTACTTAATGGAAGCTTGGGATATTCACATGTATATAACAGTCTTGCTAAACATGGTAGTATGCTACTTGGTTTTTCTATCTTAATATGTGAGTGTACGTATTGATAGAGCTCTTAGGATCTTGCTTGACTACCAGCGTTGTGATGGCAGTCACACTAGTGGGGGCTGGGTAGTCTACAAGCACATCCTTATTCAGGTCCCTAGTCGTTGGATTATCGAGACAGAGCATCGATACTCCGGAGTAGACTAGTGTGTACGCTTCTCATCCCAGTTGGGGAGATGGTCTGTCCCACAGCCGTCAGTACGTCGTACTGGAGATAGTATACAGGTGCTCGTTGGGTTACGGGTACACCGGACAGGACTCACAGGGAACTGTTGGTTGGTTTTATACCAGTCGTCAGTGAACAGTTCCCAGGTGACATGAGTACAGCATAGTCCGCAGACTTGACACTGCTACTTCGCCTCTAGTGTGTCCCACTGTTCTTAGATTGCTACCCTACCACGGCTCAAAGGAGTCGTGCAAACAGGTAGCAGTTGGGTGCAGTCCCGAGCACTTGGAGGCAGTGGCGGTTAGACAGGATTCGTCCCTCCTGGTATTGGGAGTAGATATCGCGCTGTGTCAGAGAGCCATTACGCAAAGTCCCTGGCCAGGGCAAGCGAGATTTGCTGGTAGGTTCCAGTAGTTTCTCAGGGTGTAATGGGCTTCCCTCCGACATGACTTATACCGCTATTAGGGGACTGACGCTTGCCGCCCCCTAGGCCCGATATGCGATAGTCTTGGACGAACGGACCGGACTGTATGGAGATTGTCACATCAGACTCAGTAGGAGTTCGGATGGGTTTCCTCATCGGCCTTCTTATCGACAACTACCTGGGGACCGTTACGTACAGCTAGTGCCGCTTGCGGTCTATGGTTAAACCCACTGCCAGCGTAGTAGTCGAGTCTCTAGAGTCCAACACAGAGAGTTTCCTATTCCAGGCGAAACGATATAGAGGTCGTATGGTTTTACGACAAGGGTTCGGACGCATACGTGCGTTTACGCGCGTACGACTTTCGGACAGTTTTTACCAGTCGGCTTTGGTTTAAGCCAGTTACTGGTATCCGGTTATTGGATTTTTACAGTCTAAAGTTTTTCCGTATTTTTGCGGATCGGAGGGGCGTTCTCGTAATTGTGCGAGAAGCTTCTAGAAGTGGTGACTAAGGAGGTTTAGGTGTCATTTACATTGAATGAGTTATATGAGTCATGAGGGTGATTCATTCATCTCATTAATGCATATTAAATGCTTAATGACTCATGCTAATGAATCACCACTTGATATTTGTGAAGCATGATTATTCATCACTCTTTATTCTTTTCTTCATAAAAGAAAATGCTTCATATCTATTATGATACTCATAAGCTTAATTTAATAATCATTCTCACCTTCTCTCTCCTCAAGCTCTCCCTCTTCAAACCCTAATCCTCACCCCTCATGTGTTGAGAACAAGGATTAGTTAGACTAAACAATCCATAACCCTCACTCTATCTCACTCTATCTTCTTTGATTAGCAATCCAAGAAGGTTAGTTGCCTCAAGTTTAGAGGCTAAGCTTGGAGTTTTGCTCTCGGGTGGATCGTCTACTACAAAGAGAAGGCCGAGGAGGACGAGGTGATCGTAAATACGAAGGACTTGATTCGATAGGTATAATCCCTAAGCATAGTAGTTTAGAACAACTATATTTTTGGTTAGTTATCGTTTAGCTTCGATTCATGCGGTTAGTCGATGTTTGTTCACTAAACAAGTTCGTTTTTGAAAATTCCGCCTCCCCACAAGTATTGGGGTGTAGTACATCAACTTACAGTGGTATCAGAGCCTCGCTAAACAATAAATAACTTACTTGCAAATTTGTATGAATTTCGAACGGAAAAAACGAAACCGGAAAAGCCCGAAAATATCAGTTTCTGTCGATTTATAAATGAAGTCCAAAAATTTTTCAGGGATGTTCAGAAAGCTTGAAATGACACCATTAGAACACACAAAAAATTTGGTCCCCTTAATCGCCTACGGCGCCGCGGATCTGCGGCAGATAGCACCTATCCGCCGCGCTTCCGCCGCCGATTAGACGATCCAGGGACCCATTTTTCTTGTGTTGGTTCTCTGTGATATTTGGGATTTTCTGGTATTTTTTAATTTTGCTCAGGTTTCAAGTTTACAGAGAAGTATTGGAGCAATATTAAATGTGTTTAATCGATCGAAATTATACAGTATTTGCTTGTTGGATTATATCTGTGATTGTATAATGTGTTCGTAAACCTCCCCTAACTGCTAGTATGTCAGTTGGCAGGGGGTTGCACATTTCTGAAATGGATTTTATCTGTTTGTGCATATGAACTGTGTTGGACTGTTGTGATGTATAGCCGGGGTTATCTTTTAATTCATTTGATGTAAATGTAATTTGTTGTAATATTATTTTGCGGGGCACATCCAGGTTGCGGTTGTAGCCACCGTTGTATTATTTCATTTTACTGTTTATGCTCCTAGAACAGACCCAAGGTGGGGTGCACAAACTGCCGGGCGGGTAGTTTGCCGCACCTGTAGGGGTCGTGGGTGGGGTAATGGCTATTCATCACAACTGTGTAATCCGTATTTTGTTGCAGGCTCAAAACAAACACGGATTGCTTGCAAATCCAATTAAGTTCATCTGTGATCTGGAATGAATATCATTGCGTCAGAAGAATGTAAAATATCTATATATATGATAGCTATTTAGACGTCACTTATGTTTTTCACCCGCGCTAGCCCAGCCCCCGCTCTGTCGTTAGTTAAGTAACCTAACGGGTAATGACGGGACCCCGTGGCGAATGCGGATGGCATAAGAGGACGTTGTATTTTCGTTGTTTTCTGCAATGATAGGTTAATGATGGGACGCATTATCTATAATGCAAAGAAAATAAACCAAAGTTTTAATCGTTGGAACAATTTAAAAGAAACCACTCGGTTAATTTTAAAAACAGATTTTTTAAATGCGGAGCTTTAACCACTCCTTATAAAAGCTATCAGGTTCCTTCGATTATATCAAGTTCACTACGTTCACGGTTTCGCCAAAACCAGTTGTAGCCCTCCGTCATTTCTTATGAATGGTCAGTAGTATTCAAGCTATGTTTGTTTGGCCCTTAGTCAAGACATAGTGATTGGTAGCTGCTGGGGTATTCATTTGTTGCATAGATAGATGAGTTGGTTTGGGACACTCGTATTACTTTGTTTGGCCCTTAGTCAAGAGTATACGGATGGGTTCAAATCAACAGGATAATGATGGGCAGAACTTGACATGTGACTTATGATTTGTTGACCCTTAGTCAAGATCATAAGAACATGGGGCAAAAATCACTATCGGGAATTTCTAAAGAAACTGAAATTTGCAAAGAGATGCATACCATTTGGAGTTTGATGAATGTTGGTAGGATTCCTTCAACATTATCATACGATGATATTTAGATCCCGATCCTACTGTTAGTATATGCTACTTATCAGGATATTCATCACTTAACGATCAATGCTATAAACCAAGTAGGTGTCCAGAAAAGTGTCAGCGGGGTTACGCCCCCAGAGAAAAGAGGTTATTTAATTAAGGAACTTCGTGAAAGCGTTGGAAAACCTCCCTCGAAGTATCGACACTGGCTTGGCTGAACGGTTAAGCAAGTATTGTACGGTGAGAATAGTCCTGGCTAATTCTTCTTTTATGGTTTGAGGAAGGATTCGAGAAACAGTGGGAGCCATCCAGTTTAGATAAACTAAAAACCACTCTAAACTTGCAAGAGCATCATGCTAAAGAGTTTTCTTCTCTCTCTCCTAATTGCAGCGACCCTGAAAATGACTGGACTTAAGTTACTTTTAGAGAAAAATATACTGACAGGGCCAAACTATAAAGATTGGCTGCGGAATGTCAAAATGGCTTTGACCTATGACAAACTGGGGTACGTCCTCACCGCTACGGCACCTGCTGTCCCTGGTCCCAAATCCAGCAATGCGGATAAGGAAATCTGCAAAACCTGGGATTTAGATTGCGCGAAAGCCAAGTGCTTCGTGCTTGCCTCGATGAACAATGAACATCAGAGGAGGCACGAGGATATGGACCTTGATGGCATATTTCTCCATACAAAGGAACTTTATGGAGAGCAATCTCGTATAGCAAGATACGAGACCTCTAAGAACTTGTTTCGAGCGAGGTTGGTTGTCGGGTCATCAGTAGGAGAACATGTCCTAAAGATGATCGGCTATATAGAAGAGCTCGCAGACCTTGGGACGACTTTGGATAATGAGTTCTATACAGACCTTATTCTCCAGTCCCTTCCTTCCACCTACGCCCAGTTTATCCTGAACTTCAACATTCAAAGAAAAGAAGTTGAACTTCCGGAACTCCTGAACATGTTAAAGAGTGCAGAGGGCACCTTGAAGAATACAAGGGAAACACCCGCTATGTTTGTTGGCGGTACATCTTCTTCCGGGTCCAAGGCAAGGGCCAAAGGAAGGAAGAAGAAGGCCGCACCCAGACATAGAGGAGGTGTTAGTAAGGTGGGAGGGAAGGGAAAGAAAAATTTTGCAGCACCGGTAGTTGGCCATGATGAGTGCTTCCATTGTCACAGGAAAGGGCACTGGAAGAAGGATTGCAAGGCGTGGAACGCAAAGAACCAGGAACCGAAGCAAGCTGTAGCTTCGACTTCAGGTGTGTTTGTAATTGAGAATTGTCTGTCGATCAACTCTACTTCCTGGGTATTGGATACCGGATCAGGATCTCATATTTGCAATTCATTGCAGGCACTGAGAAACCGTAGAGTGCTGAAGGAAGGTGATATGACCCTAAAGGTTGCTAACGGAGCTAGCGTGGGAGCTGCGTCCGTCGGGGATTATCACCTAGGATTGACGAGTGGACACATTTTGGTTTTACATAACTGTTATTTTGTACCAAGCTTAACGTGTAATATCATATCAGTTTCCTTGTTATCAAATAAAGGTTATGATTTCACGTTTGTAAGAGATGTTGTTAACATCCACCTTAATCATGGTTTGATTGGGTCCGGTACACTAAATAGCGGTATATATGTTTTAAACCAACTCCAAATTTTCAATGTCCAGAACACACTAAAAAGAAAGTCACCAGATTTAAATAAAGCTTTCTTATGGCATTGTAGACTGGGTCACATCAATGAGAGAAGGTTGACTAAGTTGCATAGAGAAGGATATTTGGACTCGTTCGAATATCAATCTTATGACACTTGTCAATCTTGTCTCAAAGGAAAGATGACAAAGACTCCAATTACTGGACAAGGAGTAAGAGCGAGCGAGCTCTTAGGACTCATACACAGCGATGTATGTGGTCCAATGTCTACACATGCAAGAGGTGGTTTTTCCTATTTCATTACTTTCACGGATCATTACTCAAGATACGGATTCATTTATCTGATGAAACATAAATCCGAGGCTTTTGAGAAATTCCAAGAGTATAAGAATGAAGTAGAAAACCAAACCGGCAAAAGTATCAAGACACTTAGATCTGATCGAGGTGGTGAATACTTGAGTGCCGAGTTCCTAGGTTACCTAAAAGAGAAAGGAATTCTCTCTCAGCTTACTCCTCCATACACTCCACAGCATAATGGTGTATCGGAGAGACGGAATCGAACCCTATTAGATATGGTACGATCCATGATGAGTAATGCTGAGTTACCGCGATCTTTCTGGGGTCATGCGCTAGAATCAGCGGCATATCTTTTGAACATGGTACCTACCAAGACTGTGCCTACCACTCCATATCAGATGTGGAGCGGGAAGAAACCCCATCTACAGTATATAAAGATTTGGGGATGTCCAGCTTTTGTTAAAAAGCAGCATGTGGACAAGCTCGAGGCACGATCAGTAAAGTGTAAGTTTGTAGGATATCCAAAGAACTCCAGGGGATATCTATTCTATTACGCAGAGGAACAAAAGGTATTTGTTTCTCATAATGCCCGTTTTCTAGAACATCAGTTTTTAGAAAAGGAATCAAGTGGGAGCGAAATAGAACTGGAAGAAATTCCAGAACCACAAACTGCTACTGAAAGTTTGGTAGAACCGGAAGTTCAAGAAGAACAGGACATTCCCGCACCCCCGCAGGAGTAGTAGGCCGTCTCATCCGCCTGAGAGATACTACGGTTTTCTCATAGATGGGGATAGAGAGGATTGCATCATAGATGATGATGAACCTACTGACTTCCAGCAAGCCATCCAGAGCGGCGACTCGGTACGATGGCTAGATGCAATGAGGACCGAAATGGAGTCCATGTACACCAACAAAGTATGGACTTTGGACTTTGCTCCAGATGGGGTAAAACCCATAGGATGCAAATGGATCTTCAAGAAAAAGATTGGTGTAGATGGATAGGTGGAAACCTATAAGGCTAGACTTATTGCAAAGGGTTTTCGTCAAAGACCTGGTTTGGACTATGACGAAACTTTTTCTCCAGTGGCTATGCTCAAATACATTCGGGTCCTTCTTGCTATTGTTGCCTTCCATGATTATGAAATCTGGCAGATGGACGTAAAGACGGCTTTTCTGAATGGAAATTTAGAAGAGAGCGTCTATATGGATCAGCCAGAGGGTTTCAATCAGAGTGGGAGCAGCGGGAAAGTATGCAAGCTGCTTAAGTCCATTTATAGACTAAAGCAGGCATCGCGGAGCTGGAACATCTGTTTTGATGAAACAGTCAAAGAATATGACTTTATCAAAAATCCAGATGAACCGTGCATATATAGTAAAGTTGTAGCCAGAAGTGTCGTATTCCTAGTCTTGTACGTGGATGACATTCTATTAATAGGAAATGACATTCCTATGCTACAATCTGTCAAAGGATTCTTGTCACACAGGTTCTCCATGAAAGACCTGGGTGATGCCTCTTACATTCTGGGGATCCAGATCTATCGTGATAGATCCAAGAGGATGTTGGGACTTTCGCAGTCTAGGTATATCGACACTGTACTGAAAAGATTCAGTATGGAAGATTCTAAGCACGGTAATCTACCGGCTTGTCACGGAATCACCCTCTCCAAAGAGATGTCTCCCAAGAATGATTTGGAAAGGGAACGCATGTCTATTATACCCTACGCTTCTGCGGTAGGCTCTATAATGTATGCGATGTTGTGCACCAGACCAGATGTAGCTTACGCACTAAGCGTGGTAAGCCGGTATCAGTCAGACCCAGGGGAGAACCACTGGATAGCAGTAAAGAACATTCTCAAGTACCTGAGGAGGACTAAGGAGATGTTCTTGGTTTACAGCGGAAAAGACCTCAGGTTGGAGGCCTTTGCTGATTCCAGCTTCCAGAGTGATAAGGACGATTCCAAGTCCATGTCGGGTTATGTCTTTACCCTCAATGGAGGGGCGGTGTGCTGGAAGAGCTCCAAGCAGGACACCGTTGCTGACTCGACGATGGAAGCGGAGTATACAGCTGCTTGCGATGCCGCAAAAGAAGCAGTCTGGATGAAGAAGTTCCTAACAGAACTTCAGGTGGTTCCTACCATAGTTGATCCAATACCTCTGTATTGCGACAACAACGGAGCTATAGCTTTAGCGAAGGAACCAAGGTCCCATCAGAAGTCCAGACACATCTTGAGGCGGTATCACCTGATCAGGGAGATCATTGATCGTCAGGAGATCGAGGTTCGGAGAGTTGCTTTAGAAGATAACATTGCTGATCCATTCACGAAGGCCCTACCTCAGATTCAGTTCGAGAGGCTACTCGAGATCATTGGTCTTCGGTATGCCAGTACATGGCCCTAGTGCAAGTAGGAGATTGTTAGTGTTTATGCCCTAGAAGGCCATTACTGTATCATACTAGTTTGTATATTACTTAATGGAAGCTTGGGATATTCACATGTATATAACAGTCTTGCTAAACATGGTAGTATGCTACTTGGTTTTTCTATCTTAATATGTGAGTGTACGTATTGATAGAGCTCTTAGGATCTTGCTTGACTACCAGCGTTGTGATGGCAGTCACACTAGTGGGGGCTGGGTAGTCTACAAGCACATCCTTATTCAGGTCCCTAGTCGTTGGATTATCGAGACAGAGCATCGATACTCCGGAGTAGACTAGTGTGTACACTTCTCATCCCAGTTGGGGAGATGGTCTGTCCCACAGCCGTCAGTACGTCATACTGGAGATAGTATACAGGTGCTCGTTGGGTTACGGGTACACCGGACTGGACTCACAGGGAACTGTTGGTTGGTTTTATACCAGTCGTCAGTGAACAGTTCCCAGGTGACAGGAGTACAGCATAGTCCCGCAGACTTGACACTGCTACTTCGCCTCGAGTGTGTCCCACTGTTCTTAGATTGCTACCCTACCACGGCTCAAAGGAGTCGTGCAAACAGGTAGCAGTTGGGTGCAGTCCCGAGCACTTGGAGGCAGTGGCGGTTAGACAGGATTCGTCCCTCCCAGTATTGGGAGTAGATATCGCGCTGTGTCAGAGAGCCATTACGCAAAGTCCCTGGCAGGGCAAGCGAGATTTGCTGGTAGGTTCCAGTAGTTTCTCAGGGTGTAATGGGCTTCCCTCCGACACGACTTATACCGCTATTAGGGGACTGACGCTTGCCGCCCCTAGGCCCGATATGCGATAGTCTTGGACGAACGGACCGGACTGTATGGAGATTGTCACATCAGACTCAGTAGGAGTTCGGATGGGTTTCCTCATCGGCCTTCTTATCGACAACTACCTGGGGACCGTTACGTACAGCTAGTGCCGCTTGCGGTCTATGGTTAAACCCACTGCCAGCGTAGTAGTCGAGTCTCTAGAGTCCCACACAGAGAGTTTCCTATTCCAGGCGAAACGATATAGAGGTCGTATGGTTTTACGACAAGGGTTCGGACGCATACGTGCGTTTACGCGCGTACGACTTTCGGACAGTTTTTACCAGTCGGCTTTGGTTTAAGCCAGTTACTGGTATCCGGTTATTGGATTTTTACAGTCTAAAGTTTTTCCGTATTTTTGCGGATCGGAGGGGCGTTCTCGTAATTGTGCGAGAAGCTTCTAGAAGTGGTGACTAAGGAGGTTTAGGTGTCATTTACATTGAATGAGTTATATGAGTCATGAGGGTGATTCATTCATCTCATTAATGCATATTAAATGCTTAATGACTCATGCTAATGAATCACCACTTGATATTTGTGAAGCATGATTATTCATCACTCTTTATTCTTTTCTTCATAAAAGAAAATGCTTCATATCTATTATGATACTCATAAGCTTAATTTAATAATCATTCTCACCTTCTCTCTCCTCAAGCTCTCCCTCTTCAAACCCTAATCCTCACCCCTCATGTGTTGAGAACAAGGATTAGTTAGACTAAACAATCCATAACCCTCACTCTATCTCACTCTATCTTCTTTGATTAGCAATCCAAGAATGTTAGTTGCCTCAAGTTTAGAGGCTAAGCTTGGAGTTTTGCTCTCGGGTGGAATCGTCTACTACAAAGAGAAGCCGAGGAGGACGAGGTGATCGTAAAGACGAAGGACTTGATTCGATAGGTATAATCCCTAAGCATAGTAGTTTAGAACAACTATATGTTTGGTTAGTTATCGTTTAGCTTCGATTCATGCGGTTAGTCGATGTTTGTTCACTAAACAAGTTCGTTTTTGAAAATTCGGCCTCCCCACAAGTATTGGGGTGTAGTACATCGACTTATAGTTTGATTTAGAACATCAATGCTTTTAGATAACGTGCCTGAACCGATCAACTTTTGATATAGGAAATGTTCAAAACATTATCCATCAATACAAAATTTTATCATTTCTTTACTAATAAAGAGACTGATATGATTTTGTATATCAGGTTCGGTATCTAATAACATTCGTTCAGAATCAATGTACCGATCATACAGGGTGACAGTGACCAACAGACTTGGCTGCAACACTTGCACCGTTTTCTGTCTCATGAAACTTATCACCCGTTCTCAGTTCTCTACCTATCTGTAGCCCTATGTAACAGATTACATATCTGGGATCCTGATCCGGTATCAAATACCCCAGGACGCAGAGGATACTGAGAAACAGTTCTTTGTAACGAACACACCCGAAGATGATGCATCAACATGCACTTTCTTCGTTTGGGCGGCACGGGAAATCTGGTATTCCCCAATTCCTGCTCTGTCTTATAACAATTATAAGTTGGAGCGGGACCAACGTTCCCCAGCTCAGTATAACAAGCGGGTTCGGTCAATATATCCGTTTTATTATCTTGATTAAGGCGTGATATGGTCGCTACCAGGAGAGAGAGAGAAGAAAACACTCAGCGTATTCTCTTGCAAGATCAGATTGGTTATTATTTTATCTAATCAGGATGGCTCCCACTGTTTTTATCAAATCTTCCTTCAAACCCTAAAAGGAAAGACTAGCCGGGATTAATTACACGCTACAAGTTCGCCAATCTTTCAGCCAGGCCAGTGTCGGTACTTTGAAGGAGGTGCCCCGTGCTTTCGCACGGACCTAATTAATGTAAACCTCGTTTTCCAGAGGCGTAACCTCGTTAACACCTTTTTAGACACCTACTTGATCGGCTAATTGTAATGTGTAAAACTCTCCCAGGAGTAACAATTACTCGCAGTGGGTATCGGGATCCAACTATCACATAGAAGGTATGCAATCTCATTGCAAATTTCAACACTTGAAATTCCCGATAATATTTTGCCCATAGCGTGCTATGACCTTGACGGAGGCCAAACAACCCATAGTCCGCTAGTCAAGTTCAACCCGTCATTTCCTGATTGAATTAAACCCACCCGCACGACCCTTGACGGAGGCCAAACAACGCCGTACGAATACCCTAATCCAATCGCATCATATGCTAGCAGATAAGCACTAGTTAGCTACCGTACACTACGCCTTGATGGAGGCCAAACAACCGCAGCACGAATACTAACTAGTACTTATCTGAAATGACGGAGGGCTACGACAGGTTTTTCTGAAAACCTATTGCGTAATGAACTTGATATCGTTGTAGAATCAAATAATTTTAAAATGGAGTATTTTTTAGGCTTTTCTAGTTTTGCTAAAGGGGTCACTCCCGGTGAAGGGATCGTCGGCCCTTTCCTCGTCGAATGAGCTGCGGGATATATCATATATATTACTGTGCAAAGCAGAAACTATAGAAGCAATCAAAAGACAAACCGAGTGTGTAGCATCTGCCAGTTATTGCTAAAGGAGTCACTCCCGGTGAAGGGATCTCGGTCCTTTCCCTATCGAATAAGGTGCAAGATGTTCTACAAGGAACACCGCGATGCAAAGCAAGAACTGTAGCTATCTGTTTTATTTTGAAATTCGATTCCACAACATCTTAGGTTTCTTTTTCTTTCATTAATCACATTAATGAAGTCCCATCATTTAAGTCCACCTAAACATCACAGATAAATACGACGTATACTTATGCCATCCGCATTCGCCTCGATGTCCCTCGTGCACCGTTAGGTTAGGTAACTAACGGCAGAGCGGGGCAGGGCTAGCGCGGGTGTAAAACATAAGTAACGTCTATATAATATATCATATATACTATATACAGTATTTATCACAGAACATCAAATGATCACATCACAGATATCGCAGCAGAAGAATCATATGAAATATTGGATATACTAGGACGTCCGTGTTTTCAATACGAGCCAGTATAAAACACGGATTCCACGGTCGCGATGAATAGCCAAACCCACACCCCTAGACCCCTACGAGAGCGGCAAGCAACCCTACCAATTCTAGAGTTAGGAGACCCGGACTCGACTCCTCGAGTTGGTCTCCCACTGGACTCCAGAACCTGGTTACTTGTGCCCTCCTCCTTGGGTCTATCCTAGTGCGGAAAAGTAAATAATATACATCAACGGTGACATCTTCCGCAACCTGGAAGTGCCCCAATAAAAGAATATTACATACAAGTTTTTACATGAATGAAAATGAAAAACACTCGTCTCACATAAAAAAAACCCGGCTATTCAAACACGACGATCCAATATAACATATCCAGCAACACATAACATCACATGTGATCAACGTAAGTACACCATGCGTATCCCAATTGTCGTTGACATATAGCAACGAAACCGGCGATATGACATATTACACTTACGGTCACAGAAAAGAAAGTGTAAAACTACAACAGTTGGAATCCGCAACCTACATAGACATCGCATGCCTAAACCAATGAATTCCTTAGATATCGCATGCCTAACAATTATAAACCCCGCATTTTAGTCTCATTATCGAAAACACTTTTCAATATCAAGTCGGGCAATTCAACAAGATATCCCGGCATCCTGATCGAAATGCTCATCGCAAACTTTAATAGGCGGCCGCACCCCCGACACCGTCGACGAAGTACACCAAAGCGGAACACCGCTACCCGCGAGCACCCGAACGGATGCTTTCGGCGACGGGGTTCTCCTACAGTCACTTGGTCGGGGCTATGGGGTGTTGCTGTCTATTAAGTCTACCCGACGAGTATCCGCGTACGCTACGTGATTGCGACAGACTTTTGACCACATCAAAATTCCGTGGCAACCGATCAAGTGAGACTAAACCGCTAGATTTATAACATTCATTCAGTTATCTCATAACTACTTGTGGATTCCAAGTATTGTATCCCATTCCAGATAAACAGAAAATGTTAAACTTTCCAATCGAATAGTCAAACACCCAAGTTTTCCCGATACAGCTCAACACATGAAATAAGTCTAAAAACATTCAGTTCATGCCTCAGTACCAACGGTCCAGCCGTAGAAGGGTCAAGCCAACGCCTCACATGACATGTGGCACGCCGTACTGCCCCAAACCCGAAGGTTCAAATGGCAGTTCAAGACGGTCACATAATCGAGTTAAGGTTTGTTGTCTTCTAGAGGGTCCATCGAGTTACTTGCACTACTTAGAACGTCTTCAAACCACGGAAAAATCCAACACTTGGAAATTTCCCAACAGGGGAAAAAGTGGGTATTTATATCCGGTGGAACTTTTTAACATATTCTAAATTATCCGGAAAAGCACACAGACAAAATTAGACAATCCGATCGAATAATCGAATCCCCAAACAACCCCAGAATGCTCAACTGTTGAGTAAATGTTAAAATATCCCAGAAAGTACAGCAATAAATATTAGGAATTACTGTGCAAATTTGAAAACTGATGTGACAACTTGGCCGCAGAACCGCCGCACGAGGCATGCTCGTGCCGCGGTTCCGCCGCACTTTAGAGGGATCATGAGCTCGTTTTGCACCATAATTCTTAGATCTTCCTGCTGAATTTTTTTAAGAATTTTTAATCTGGAAAAAACCCAGTGTTTAAAAATTGTCCAGAGAGCATTTTTGAGTTAGGGTTTCGGTTCGATCGGACTTCTAACTCCGTCTACGCATCGCCTAAGGCTCTAGCTAGGCTCTGATACCACTGTAGGGTTCCTAGGCACACTAATGAGGTCTCACAAGGCATCAACCATGCCAATTTAAAATTTTACAAGTGCCGAGAAACCCTAATACAGATCGTTGACTAGAGTTTAGGCGATAACTACAACTAGTAAACTGCTTTACTAATAAGTGAACAGAAATACAACCTTTGTAGATCCGGTCCTCCACCTCCATAGCTCCATGATGAAGCCCCCTTGCTGCGATCATCAGATCCCGGGCTCAAGCGTCGGCTTCATCGGAGAAAAGAGCGGGCTAGGTCGTCGACTTCGATGCCGAAGATGATCTACGTCGAGGCAACACAAGATCAAGCTCCAACTTCACCAAGCCATGAAACTTGTGAAGAAAACACCCTATACTACTTGGCAAGTGGTAGAGGATGAAGAAATAGAAAGTGGGTTCACTTTAGAATTGGATTTCTCACTCTTTTTCTCAAGTCACCATTGATGGTTGCAAGCTTCATCATCTTGAAGAAGAAAAAGAAGAAGAAAAAGAATATGATAAGAAATTAATGGAAAATAGAAAATGAGGTGATTCTTATCATATCTCAACCATGGTCAAGTGTAGAGAACAAACTAGGGTTAAGTTGAATGGTTAGGTTAAGGAAAGAAATAAAATGGTCAATCTTTCAAACCTTCATGAACTTTCAATGTAAAACAAAAGTAGCAACCATTTTATTTCTTGCCAAAATGAAATAAATAAATTAATAAATAAATAAAAACCCTAACCATTTACTTAACCAAGGTTTAAACCAAAACTACACCCAAGTTGGCATGTATCATCAAACATGATACAATCTTGTGCACAAAAGTTTATCACATATACAACTTGTGTATTTCAGTGAGAAATCCATTTAAAGTGAACCAATACTAGTTAATGCAAAGTAATATATCAAATATATAATTATGCATTAAATCATTAAATCAATACTTGATTTAACGATACGATCATATCGCATATAACCGACTAATATCCAATGTATCGGCTTATCGAATCAATCCTTGATTCGATAACTAGGTTATATCGCATACAACCAATCGATACATTCATCGCGAGAATGGAATACGGTATCACATACACGCATTATTCTCGGTCCCGCACATATCTCATATGCGCTCCTATTTCGTTCGCTTGAGCCAGGAAACCTCTGTGTAGGACTCTAAAGACTCGTCAATACGCCGGCAGCAGGTGATGATCATATCAAACACCCAAAAGCCGCAAGCGGTCTGCTAAACATAACGGCCACCCGGGTATTGAGCGATCAGAAGATCGACGAGCAAGCCCGCTCACACTCCTGTGAATCCAACCAGTAACACTAACCGTACAGTCCGGTCTGTTCGTCTGATATGTCGCATATCTCGCCTAGGGGTGGTAAACGTCAGACCCCATTAGCTCGATAAGTCGTGTAGATATGAGGTCTATAACAGTTTAAGAAACTACTGGTAACACTTACCGGTAAATCTCAGCAACCCTGGCCTGGGATTTCCGGTTATAGCCAATCGAACACAGTGCAACATCAACTCCCTATACCGGGAGAGACGAATCCCCTCCTATCGCTCATTGCCTCCATGTGATTCGGGACTGTACCCAAAAGTCACCGTTTTGCACGCCCTCTTGGACGTGGTAAGGTGGAAATCAAAGCACAGTGGGAATCACACAAGACTCTATGACGATCTCAGGTCAACAGACTACTCTGTACCAGTGTCACCAGAGAACTGCCATCCGACATAAGGTATAATACCATCTGGGAGTTATCGGCGAGTCCGTCCAGTGTACCCAGTCTCCACTGAGCACCCGTATATCATCTCTGATGTCAAACACCAATGGATATGGGATCATCCATCGCCCATCTGTATGGGTCGAGAAGGTATACGCTAGTCTACTCTGGTGTATCGATGCCCCGTCTCGATACACCCACGACTAGGGACCTTGAAGGATGTACTTATGGACTACCATGTCCCCACTAGTATGATCCGCATCATAGTCCAGGTAGTCAAGTACAGATCCTAAGCGCTTTACCAACATGAAACAGAGAGACAATTAGTATACACGTTAAGGTAAAGAGTAACCAGATAGCATACTATCATGTCAAGCAAGAAAGTCCTCCCTATATATGTCCCAGCATCCACTACAATATACATTCTATGTACAGTAATGGCCTCTAGGGCATACATATAACTAACAGGAACATCCATCGCCCATCATATGGGTCTAGTATCATATACGCTAGTCTACTCTGGTATATCGATGCCCCATCTCGATACACCTACGACTAGGGACATTTCAGAATATGCTTATAAACTACAGATGTCCCACTAGTATGATCTCCATCATAAGCACAGTAGTCAAGCCAATATCCTCAGGGCTTTATCAACATGTGTAAATGAATAAAAGCATGATCAAGTCAACATGTCAGATAAAGAAGAACCAGATAGCATACTATCATGTCGAGCAAGAATGTACACTGAAAATATATATATATATATATATACACATATATATATATATACATGTATAAATACATCGACTATCATATAATGGCCTCTAGGGCATACATATATCCAACAATCTCCCACTTGCACTAAGGCCAGTTATTGGCGTATCTCATACCCAACATCTCAAAAAGTCGCTCATGATGCGGCTGAGGGAGGGCCTTGGTGAGTGGATCCGTGGTGTTATTCTTTGTGTCTACTCTCCTAATCTCAATCTCGCGTCGATCTACAATCTCCCGGATCAAATGAAAACGCCTCAGGATGTGTCTGGACCGCTGATGGGACCTGGGCTCCTTGGCTAACGCCATAGCCCCATTATTATCACAATACAATGGTATTGGATCAATAATGGTTGGAACTACTCCTAGCTCCGAGACGAACTTCTTCATCCAGACGGCTTCCTTGGCAGCATCATTCGCAGCAATGTACTCATCTTCCATCGTAGAGTCTGCAACGGTATCCTGTTTGGAACTCTTCCAACTTACCGCCCCTCCATTGAGGGTAAATACAAACCCGGAGATAGATTTGATGTCGTCCTTATCACTCTGGAAGCTCGAATCGGTAAAGGCCTCCATTTGGAGATCTCTATTACCATACACCAAGAACAATTCTTTAGTCCTTCTCAAGTACTTAAGAATGTTCTTCACTGCTATCCAATGATTCTCCCCTAGGTTGGATTGATACCTACTTACTACACTAAGTGCATAAGCTACATCCGGGCGTGTACATAACATCGCATACATTATAGATCCTACTGCCGAAGCATAGGGTATAATGCTCATGCGAGCTCTTTCTTCATCGGTCTTTGGGCAAGAGTCCTTAGAGAGAGTGACCCCATGGCAAGCGGGTAAGGCACCCCGCTTGGAGTCTTCCATACTAAACCTTTTTAGGATGGTGTTAATGTACCTGGTTTGGGACAATCCCAACAACCTCTTGGATCTATCCCTATAGATCCTAATGCCTAGAATGTATGTGGCATCACCCAGGTCCTTCATGGAGAACCTTAGTGATAAGAAAGATTTGACCGACTGTTGCATAGGAATATCATTTCCTATCAGAAGAATGTCATCCACGTATAATACGAGGAATGTGACAGCTCTCCCTACATCCTTCTTATAAACACAAGGTTCATCTGTATTTTTTATGAAATCAAACTCTTTGATGACATCATCGAAACAGATATTCCAACTCCGTGATGCCTACTTTAATCCATAAATGGATTTAAGCAATCTACATGCTTTCTCGCTGCTCCCACTGTCAATGAAGCCCTCTGGCTGATCCATATAAACGCATTCTTCTAAATCTTCATTTAGAAATGCCGTTTTAACATCCATCTGCCAGATTTCATAGTCGTAGTGAGCAGCAATAGCAAGTAGGATCCGAATGGATTTAAGCATGGCTACGGGAGAAAAAGTTTCGTCATAGTCCAAACCTGGTCTTTGACGAAAACCCTTCGCCATAAGTCTTGCCTTATAGGTCTCTACCTGCCCATCTACACCAATCTTTCTTTTAAAGATCCATTTGCACCCCCACATGTTTTACCCCAGGGGGTACAACGTCCAAAGTCCATACTTTGTTGGTGTACATAGACTCCATTTCAGATCTCATGGCATCCAGCCACTTCACAGAGTCTCCACTCGTGACAGCTTGCTGAAAGCTGGTAGGATCATCATCCTCCATGATGCAGTCTTCTCTGTCACCATCAATGAGGAAACCGTAGTACCTCTCTGGTGGGCGAGAAGTCCTACCAGACCTACGGAGTGGCCGAGGTTCTTCAGTTTCTGTTGTAATAGCCGGTTCAACCAAGCCGTCATTTGCAGTTTGTTTCTCTAGAACCTTTTCTAGATCTACCACACTGCCATCAGTATCATTTGTGAAACTCTTTTTCCAAGAATGTAGCATACTGAGAAACAAACACCTTTTGTTCCTCCTTATGGTAGAAAAGATATCCATAAGAATTCTTTGGATATCCCACAAAATTACACATGACCGATCATGTCTCGAGTTTGTCCGGATTCTGCTTTTTAACATAGGCCTGGCAACCCCAAATCTTAATTCTCTTAAGAGATGGTCTCTTCCCATTCCATATCTCATATGGCGTGGTAGATATGGTTTTGGTTAGGACCCTATTCAATAGAAACGCTGCAGTCTCCAATGCATGCCCCCAAAATGAGACGGGTAACTCAGCATCACTCATCATGGAACGGACCATATCTAATAGGGTCCGATTCCGTCGTTCTGACACACCGTTGTGCTGTGGTGTGTAAGGAGGAGTGAGCTGAGAGAGAATCCCATTCTCTTTTAGAAAGTTTGCAAGCTTTATACTGAGATACTCCCCACCTCGATCTGATCGAAGCATTTTGATACTCAAGCCGGTTTGTTTTTCTACTTCGAGTTTATATTCAGTGAATTTCTCGAAAGCTTCGGACTTGTGCTTTAATAAAAATACATGACTGAATCTTGACAAATCATCAGTGAATGTAATGAAGTATGAAAAACCGTCTCTAGCCTTTGTAGACATTGGCCCGCATACATCACTATGTATGAGGCCTAAGAGCTCAGTAGCTCTTTCTCCGTGTCCAGTAAATGGAGTTTTGGTCATTTTACCCTTGATACAAGACTGACAAGTCGCATAAGATTTATATTCAAAAGGGTTTAAATATCCATCTTTATGTAGCTTGTTTAGTCTTGTTTCGTTAATATGACCAAGTCTACAGTGCCAAAGAAAAGCTTCATTTATTTCTGAAAGTTTCCTTTTATTAGTGTGTTGTATGCTGAAAACTGTGTGTTGATTTAGGACGTATATCCCGTTATTAAGTGTACCATACCCAACCAACATTTGATTCAGGTGAATGTTCATAACATTGTTCTGCAATACAAAATTATATCCTTCATTGTCTAACAAAGAAACGGATATTATATTACAAAGTATACTAGGTACATAATAGCATGGGTTCAAAACCAATATACACCCAGACGGCAACCCCAAGTGATACTCTCCCACTGCAACTGTATGTATATTGGAACCATTTCCAACGCGGAGAGTATGGTCACCTGTCTTCAAAACCTTTCTATTTCTCAGCCCCTGCATAGAATTGCAAATGTGAGAACCTGAACCGGTATCTAATACCCAGGAAGCAGAGTTTATTGAAAAACAGTTTTCTGTCACAAACACACCTGAAGCGGAAGCATCCCCATGCTTCTTCTTGAGATTTAAGTACTCCGTGCAGTTGCGCTTCTAATGTCCTGTTTTGTGGCAGTGATAACATTCCCCTTTCCCCGATTCCCCAGCTTTGGACTTGTCCTTCCCCTTAACCTTTTTAACTCCACCTTTAGGTTTGGTGGATTTCTTCTTCATCTTTCCCTTGGCCTTAGCTTTCGGGCGAGAGGAAGAAGATGGCCCAACACTCAAAACGGGAGTCTTCACTGACTTCAGCGTGCTCTCTGCACTCCTTAACATATTAAGGAGTTCAGGTAGTTCCTTCTCCATGTTGTGCATATTGAAGTTAACTATAAATTGAGCAAAGGTAGAGGGGAGAGACTGCAGAATAATATCCGTATATTGGTCATTGTCCATTGTCCATCCAAGGTCCTCAAGCTCCTCTATGAGAGCTATCATCGTCAGAACATGGTCTCCTACTGGTGTGCCAGGGGCCATTCGCATCTGAAACAGCTTTCTAAATGCTTCGTATCGCAATACGCCGGATTGCTCTCCATACAACTGCTTTGTATAGAGAAATATGGCTTGTACGTCCATATTCTCGTGCTGCTTCTGATGTGTGTTATCCATCGATGCAAGCACGAGGCATTTGGCCGTGGCACAGTCAGTGTCCCATGTCTTGCGGATTTCCTTATCCGCAACCGAAGATTTAGGACCTGGGATGGGCGGGACTGGAGCCGTGAGGACATATGATACCTTATCATAAGTCAAGGAAATGTTAAGATTCCTCAGCCGGTCTTTATAATTGGTCCCATTCAGTTTATTTTTATCCAGTAAAAGCTTGAGTCCTGTCATTAGTATCTGCCATTAAGAGAGAGAAAAGAATACACTCAGCGAAAGCTCTTGCAAAGATCAGATTGGTTATTATCTTATCTAATCGATGTCTCTCACTGCTTTAATCAAGTTTTTCTTTCAAATCTTAAAAAGAAAACTAGCCAGGATTAATTACAGTCTACAACTTTGCTAACCGTTCTGCCAGGCCAGTGTCGGTACTTGAGGGAGGTTCCCCGTGCTTTCGCACGGACCTAATTAATATAAACCTCGTCTTCCCAGAGGCGTAGCCCCGTTAACACCTTTCTAGACACCTAATGGGTTAGCTAATTGTAAACTGCAAAACTCTCCTGGGAGCAACTATTGCCCACAGTGGGATCGGGATCCAACCATCATATGGAAGGTATGCAATCTCATTGCAAATTTCAACTATAGAAATTCCTGATGTGGTTTTTACCCCTAGTACCCATGACCTTAACTATGGTCAACAAATCATAAGCACTAGTCAAGTTCTACCCGTCATTTCTTGATTAATTAGACCAACTCACATGACCCTTAACTATGGTCAACAAAGTCGCATGAATGTCCTAATTAATCTGCATCATATGCAGTGTAGGAAGACATCACTTAGCTACCGTACACTACGCCTTAACTATAGTCAACAAACGTAGCATGAATACTAAGTACTCTACTTCCTAAAATGACGGAGGGTTGCGGATGATTTTTTTTGAAGAAAATCTTTAACGCTTTGAACTTGATATCGTCGTAGAATCAAATGGTTTTCAAAAGGAGTGGCTTAAGCTCCGCAATTTTGAAATGTAGCTTTTTCATAAAAAGCCGAGTGGCTTTCAAATCCGATTCTACAACATCTTTTTTGGTTTATTTTCTTTACATTAATCATATTGATGTAGCCCCATCATTTAAGTCCTTAAGCCAATCAAAGAAAAGAAACGAAAATAAAACGTACGCTTATGCCATCTGCATTCGCCGCAATGTTCCGTTATGCACCGTTAGGTTACTTAACTAACGGCATACCGGGACGGGACTAGCGCGGGTGTAAAACATAAGCAATGTCTATTATATATCTCATATATAATATAGCATTCGTCTCAGATATATATTAAGCGATCACATCACAGAATATAGGTAGCAGAAACACAGATATGATAAAATAGGATATACTAGGATGTCCGTATTTAGAATTTAGCCAACAATAGAAAATACGGATTCCACAGTCGCGATGAATAGCCAAGCCCACACCCCTAAACCCCTACAAGAGCAGCAAGCGACCCTACCAATTCTAGAGTTTAGGAGACCCGGTCTCGACTCCTCGAGATGGCCTCCCTCTGAACCCCAGAACCCGGTCACTTGTGCTCCCCTCCTTGGGTCTATCCTAATGCAGAAAAGTAAATAATATACAACATTGGTGACATCATCCTCAACCCGGAAGTGCCCCAAATAAAACAATATTACATACAATTGAATTTTACATGAATGAAAAGAAAACTCTCATCTCACATAAAACCCCCGGCTATTCAATCACGACAATCCTACAAGTCAAATCTCAGCAACACATAATATCACATATCATCAACGTAAATAAGTATGCGTACCCCAATTGTCGTTGATGTATAGCAACGAAACCTGTTGTCCCTGCGGATATGAATCATATAACTGACCCCGCCCAACTCCTCTGCCGGCACCATCTCTCGTAAAGAATCTGGCACGATACCTCTGAGCTGGCACATCCGTACGAATCCTCTTCGGCCCAGAAACGGCCGAAGTCGCTGAAATGCGTGCCTCCATCCGTAATGACGTGTCCATAGCAGCTGAATAAGTGTCGAAGTGCTGGGCGCCGATGGCAAGAAATAGCTGGGTGTCAAGTCCCTGCACGAACCTCTTCACTCTCTTTTCTTCAGAATCAACCAAATACGGAGCATATCTGGACAACTGCATGAACTGGGCATCATACTCAGACACAGTCATCCCGGGAGTCTTGATCAAAGCTTCAAAACTACGAGCTCTAGCGTCACGAACGCTCTCTGGAAGGAAACGAGCTAGAAATACCGCGGTGAACTCGGCCCAAGTCAAAGGAGGTAGACCTGCAGCTCGACCTCTCTCGACGGACTCACACCACGTCTGCGCAAGGCCCTCTAGACGGAAACTCGCAAGCTCTATCCATCGATCGTCAGAACATCTGAGCGAACGGCAAATCCTGGCTAATCTGTCAAGGAATGTCTGTGGATCCTCCGCTGCATCTATGCCGGTGAAGGCTGGAGGTCTCAACCTCATGAAATCCTGTAGTGATACTGGGATAGCCACGGTAGTAGTAGGAGGAGCAACTGTCTGGGCAGCAGGTACCATGGTAGTCTATGATGTGGTAGGTACGTCCTCCGACCTCGGCGCACGACTAGCCTCTACTAAGGATCCCACCATCTGTCGTAACTCCTGCATACCTCCCATCATCTGTCGTAGCTCCTCCATACAAGATTCTAGCCTATCCATGCGGCCTGGGGAAGGCGGATCAGTCTGTCCCTGAGGCGTAAGTATACCACCCTGCTCGGTCCTCGTCTCGGACGAGCCTACTCGGATCTCATCTCGGGCGGCAGCCCTCTGCGCTCTCGTAGCCTTCGGCGGCATAGTGGCTGGTACAGGAAACAGGATAGTAAGAACAGTGCAATAGAATCATAGGATACACGAAATTGAAGAAGGAATTTCAAGAAAGTATATCCTAAAGTCACCTAGGCGGAGTACCGTATCGCAAGTATGCCGCGGACATACGCACGCTACGTTACCCTGCTTATGTCACTTACTCCATCTACCAAGGGTCATCCTACACTCAGAAAGGTAAAACCTATCGCTCTGATACCAACTTTGTGACGACCCGCGGGGTACGGATGTAGGGTTTCCTAGGCACACTAATGAGGTCTCACAAGGCATCAACCATGCCAATTTCAAAAAAATTCGGTGCCTATAAACCCTAATACGGATCGTTGACTAGAGATTAGGCAAAACTATAAGCTAGTAAACTACTTTACTAAGAAGTGAACGGAAATACAACCTTTGTAGATCCGGTCCTCCACCTCCATAGCTCCGTGATGGAGTCCCCTCGCTGCGATCATCGGATCCCGGCTCTAGCGTCGGCTTCATCGGAGAAATATGAGCGGGCTTACTCGTCGATCTTCTGATCGCTCAATACCCGGGTGGCCGTTACGTTTAGCAGACCGCTTGCGGCTTGTGGGTGTTTGATATGATCATCACCTGCTGCCGGCGTATTGACGAGTCTTCAGAGTCCTACACAGAGGTTTCCTGGCTCAAGCGAAACGAAATAGGAGCGCATATGAGATATGTGCGGGACCGAGAATAATGCGTGTATGTGATACCGTATTCCATTCTCGCGATGAATGTATCGAATGGTTGTATGCGATATAACCTAGTTATCGATTCAAGGATTGATTCGATAAGCCGATACATTGGATATTAGTCGGTTATATGAGATATGACCGGATCGTTAAATCAAGTGTTGATTTAATGATTTAATGCATAATTATATATTTGATATATTACTTTGCATTAACTAGTATTGGTTCACTTTAATTGGATTTTCTCACTTAATATACACAAGTTGTATATGTGATATACTTTTGTGCACTTGTTTGTATCATGCTTGATGATACATGCTAACTTGAGTTTGTGTAAAGATTAAATCATGGTTGTGTAATGGTTAGGGTTTTCATTTTATTATCTATTTATTATTCTTTTGGAAAAGATAAAGAGAAAATGGTGGCTTTCTTTGTTTGTTGTTGAAGCTTCATGAAGCTTTGACTAAGTGACCATTTTGTCTTCATGCTTAACCCTAACCAATCAAACTAACTATAGTCTATTCTCTACACCTAACCATGGTTGGTATATGATAAGTATTCATATTATTTTCCTTTTTGAAAAATTCTTATCATATTCTTTTCTTCTTCTTCTTCTTCTTCAACAAAGAAGAAGCTTGCAACCATCAATGGCAACTTGAGAGAAAGAGTGAGAAATCCAATTCTAAAGTGAACCCACTACCTATTTCTTCATCCTCTACCACTTGCCAAGTAGTATAGGGTGTTTTCTTCACAAGTTTCATGGCTTGGTGAAGTTTGAGCTTGATCTTGTGTTGCCTCGACGTAGATCATCTTCGGCATCGAAGTCGACGACCTAGCCCGCCCATTTCTCCGATGAAGCCGATGCTAGAGCCCGGGATCCGATGATCGCAGCGAGGGGACTTCATCACGGAGCTATGGAGGTGGAGGACCGGATCTACAAAGGTTGTATTTCCGTTCACTTCTTAGTAAAGTAGTTTACTAGCTTGTAGTTTCGCCTAATCTCTAGTCAACGATCCGTATTAGGGTTTGTAGGCACCGGAATTTATTTGAAATTGGCATGGTTGATGCCTTGTGAGACCTCATTAGTGAGCCTAGGAAACCCTACAGTTGGCGGCGGAACCGCGGCACGAGCATGGCTCGTGCGGCGGTTCCACGGCAAACTGTAGGGTTTCTTAGGCACACTAATGATGTCTCACAAGGAATCAACCATGCCAATTTCAAAAAATTCCGGTGCCTACAAACCCTAATACGGATCGTTGACTAGAGATTAGGCGAAACTACAAGCTAGTAAACTACTTTACTAAGAAGTGAACGGAAATACAACCTTTGTAGATCCGGTCCTCCACCTCCATAGCTCCGTGATGAAGTCCTCTCGCTGCGATCATCGGATCCCGGGCTCTAGCGTCGGCTTCATCGGAGAAATGGGCGGGCTAGGTCGTCGACTTCGATGCCGAAGATGATCTACGTCGAGGCAACACAAGATCAAGCTCCAACTTCACCAAGCCATGAAACTTGTGAAGAAAACACCCTATACTACTTGGCAAGTGGTAGAGGATGAAGAAATAGGAAGTGGGTTCACTTTAGAATTGGATTTCTCACTCTTTCTCTCAAGTTGCCATTGATGGTTGCAAGCTTCTTCTTTGTTGAAGAAGAAGAAGAAGAAGAAAATAATATGATAAGAATTTTTCAAAAAGGAAAATAATATGAATACTTATCATATACCAACCATGGTTAGGTGTAGAGAATAGACTATGGTTAGTTTGATTGGTTAGGGTTAATCATGAAGACAAAATGGTCACTTAGTCAAAGCTTCATGAAGCTTCAACAACAAACAAAGAAAGCCACCATTTTCTCTTTATCTTTTCCAAAAGAATAATAAATAGATAATAAAATGAAAACCCTAACCATTACACAACCATGGTTTAATCTTTACACAAACTCAAGTTAGCATGTATCATCAAACATGATACAAACAAGTGCACAAAAGTATATCACATATACAACTTGTGTATATTAAGTGAGAAAATCCAATTAAAGTGAACCAATACTAGTTAATGCAAAGTAATATATCAAATATATAATTATGCATTAAATCATTAAATCAACACTTGATTTAACGATCCGGTCATATCTCATATAACCGACTAATATCCAATGTATCGGCTTATCGAATCAATCCTTGAATCGATAACTAGGTTATATCGCATACAACCATTCGATACATTCATCGCGAGAATGGAATACGGTATCACATACACGCATTATTCTCGGTCCCGCACATATCTCATATGCGCTCCTATTTCGTTTCGCTTGAGCCAGGAAACCTCTGTGTAGGACTCTAAAGACTCGTCAATACGCCGGCAGAAGGTGATGATCATATCAAACACCCACAAGCCGCAAGCGGTCTGCTAAACGTAACGGCCACCGGGTATTGAGCGATCAGAAGATCGACGAGCAAGCCCGCTCACACTCCTGTGAATCCAACCAGTAACACTTACCGTACAGTCCGGTCTGTTCGTCTGATATGTCGCATATCTCTCCTAGGGGTGGTAAACGTCAGACCCCAATAGCTCGATAAGTCATGTCGATATGAGGTCTATAACAGATCGAGAAACTACTGGTAACACTTACCAGTAAATCTCAGCAACCCTGGCCAGGGATTTCCGGTTATAGCCAATCAAACACAGTGCAACATCTGTTGCGCCACGGCAGCGCCCCAGCCGTCTATCCGAGGCCAAATTGCGGAATCAAAATTTTTCCTTACTTGGAAACCGGCGCTACCGCGGACAAAGAAAACCCGGATCGTTAACCATTAACCTAATGCTAGCTAACAAGAGATGGGAAGAGAAGTATACCGAGTGATCCGAGTCCTCCGGTCTTCTCGTCATCGTCCCGATCTCCCGCGGAAAGTCTTATCTCCACATCGTCGCCTCCTCGCCGGAAAGGGCACCACCTCGCCTGCGTCTTTTACGGGCTCCCGCCTCAATACCGAGGCAACTCGGGCATGAAGCCGGCAACTCGACATGCTCAAGATATGCTGTAGAATGTGTAGTAGATCATGCTAGTCTCATTTGGGGTTTGTTGTTGCCTTGATGGAGGAATGGGGTTAGGAAAAATGGTGCTTTCATTTTTCCAAAACAAGAAGAAGAAGGAGATGAAGAATTCCTCACATAACTAAGTTGAACTCTCTTATTCTTTTCTTTCTCTCTCAAATGTTTTTCAACCATCTCCTTAGAATGAGAATGGTGGAGAAAAGAATATATCAAACAAGAGGGAGGTGAGTGTAGGAGAGCATGAAGGGTGACCATATCCTAAACCTCATCATCACAACCTCACATCAACTCTAATCACAACTAATCATAATAAAGCATGAAAAGATGAAGGAAAAGAATGGCATCTAAAGATGCTATCATGATAAATACTTTTGCAAGAAAATCCTCCACAATGTGTTATTTGCAAAACTGCAAATAACCCCCTCCATCGGAAAAGTCCGGCCGGGAAAGAACAAAGGAAAACCGGCCGGAACGGAATGCAAACTGGCAACTCCAGAAAACTGGTCCCGTAATAAATTTCAGGAAAACCCCGATACTGTGCATACACACCCGCATCTGTATTCCGTCCGGATACAAATGCAATGAGACAAAATCTACACAGTACTAAACTAGGACCGGCTTAAACCAAAGCCGGCTAGTAATATCCGTCCGATCCTGATCCGTGCAATACCGCACGTATCTGATCGGACCCTGCCATATCTCCATACGGCCTCTACAGCGTTTCGCCCGAAAGCTTGAGTAACTGTAAGTGTGGTGGACTCTAAAGACTCGTCAATACTATGGCTGTGGATTTAACCACTAGCACGTCAGAGGTATAAGCCAATACGTGACGGGCCACCAGCTATTGACCAAAAGGGACGTCGATGAGGAAGCTCACCCCGACACCCAACTGAGCCTGTCAGTGACAATATCCGTACAGTCTGGTCCGTTCGTCTATGAGCATCGCATGTCGGGCCTAGGGGGTTGGTAAAAGTCAGACCCCCAAAAGCGGTACAAGTCGTGTCGGAGTGTAGCCCAGAACGCCCAGAGATACTACTGGAATACCTACCAGTAAATCTCCTGCCTCGGCCGAGGGCTTTGCGTAATGGCTCTCCTAGACACAGCGCGACCTCACCCCCAATACCGGGAGAGACGAACCCCTGAAGATCCGCTCACTGCCTCCATGTGGCTCGGGACTGTACCCAACTAAAACCTGTTTGCACGACTCCTTTGAGCCGTGGTAGGGTAGTAATCAAAGTACAGTGGGAACTCACACGAGACAAATGACGATCCCCAGGTCGATGAACTAACCTGTACACATGTCACCAGGGAACTGCTATCTGACGTCTGGTATAATCCCAACTAGCAGGTTCCCGGCGAGTCCTGTCCGGTGTACTCATAACCCAATGAGCACCTGTATACATCTTAGGTGAACCAACTGACACCAGTGGCTTGTGAGACCGGCCACCGCCCCTCGTCGGGGTCTCGACTGTATACACTAGTCTACTAATGGAGTATCGATGCCCTGTCTCGAAACTCCCACGACTAGGGACCTTTTAAGGATGTGCTCATAGACCACCAGCTCTCACGTATATGATCGCCATCATACTGCCGGCAGTCAAGCAAGAATCCTAGGGGCTCTATCAACGTGTAATAGCGACATGCCAAGTCACCTAAAGCAGTACACGATGATAAAGATAAACCAGATAGCATACTATCATCTCGAGTAAGACTGTCCTACCGGGATAGGTCATCCCTCAATCATTGCAATCACGTGCCTGTGATCCAATAATTGATTCTGAGGGCACTATCTCCAACAATCTCCCACTTGCACTCAAGGCTAATTATTGCGATGCCGCATACTCACAGCCCGTGTGATACCGAACACCCAACTCCTCTACTAGTCAGTCTCACAAAGCTCGTTTGTGAAACTATTGCGTTCGAGGAATAGCCTCAGTGAGTGGATCCGCTGTGATGTTTCTTTCTATGTCTCTCTATATCTCAAGTTCGCGGAGAAAGCCATCTCCCGAAATGAGCAATACCTGTCTTAGAATGTCTGGATGTCTGATGGGACCTAGCTCATAAATGAACTCCAAATCCAAACTTCTTAGACTGTATCGTCAACTGAACTTAATCAGTATCCTGCGCCATGCCACCCTCAGTATTGCCTTGGACCACCTGTCCAAAATACTGCCCCTCCTCAGAAGGAAAAACTATAACTCTGACAGCCACTCTGCCATCCATGTCACCTTGGAAGCCTGGAGTGATAACCGTCTCCTAAAAGAGGCTGTCGTTATCACATCCCTAGAACATCCACTTATGTTCTAAAACTTCTTCCGACTGTTTCTCCAGGATTGGATCAATGTCAACTTATTGCATCTACTGCAAGAACAACATCTGGTGTGGTACTTGACATCTCATGATTGACTCAATTGCCTAAGCAAGTGATCTGCCAATCATGAGTATCCCTCTCCCCTTTAGTCTATAAGACACCTTTAGAGAGGGTGACTCCATCAACTGCAGGTGCACTACCGTGCCAGGAGTCTTCCATTCTAAATACTCATAGAATGCTGTCAAGGTACCCAGATTGGGAAACCACTCAAATCTAGATCTAAAACCATAGATCTAGTAACCAGAATGTCTGATATAATATCCAAGTCCCTTGTGAAGAAACCACTGTGTGACGACCAAAGTATAACCGATCGTAGTATAGGAGTTTCCTTTCCTACTCTGTGTATGTCATCCAAAACCAGGACATCACACCCTACTACCTTCTCAATAGATCCATCCCCTATTCTGACGAAGTCAAATCTATGACTGTCACGTCAGAAATAGATGATCTATCTCCGCTACATCTGCTTTAGTCTATTAATAGACATAAGCCTGATGTCCACCAATGCTTCCGCTGCTCCCACTGACTACGACAACCCTCTGGCAGAGTCATATACACGTACACTTCTGAAGCTAGTTCAGAACGACGCTATACTCATCCTCCTGCCGGGTCTCGCGGCCTGGAACAACAGCAATGGCAAGTGTGGGTAAACAAGAACTTCCCTGTCACCGTCCTTGAGGCTACCAGAGTACCTCTCGGGTGCCTGAAGTTACCCACCGTATCTGCAGAGTGGCCAATGGAATGTCAAACCAGATTGAATCTTTAGGTTCCTTATCAAATCTTCAGTAATCGTTTGCGGTTCTGGAATCACTTCCAGTTCTACCATACTCCCACTACTGTTTTTGAAAAAATCCATTTTTAATAAAACTGTGGCGAGTCTAGAACAATATTTCTATTGATCTGCCAGATGGTAGAAAGTCAACCCTCGTCATAGCCTAGGTCAACCCACAAACAGTCATTGCAGAAACGTGCCTTGAGTTGTCCAGTGTCTGGTTTTAATCATAAGCCGGACAACTCCCCGTACCTTAACAACGTTAAGATATGAACTGTTCTATATCCAATATAGAACCAGAGGCACTGATTCAATTGAACCAGATTCAAATCATGCAGCTATCTCCAGTGCATGTAAACTAAATGGAAGGAGGCCGATCAGCGTTACTCAACTTAGGAATGCTTCCAATTATGAGTAACCCGAAAGAGAAGCAAGTTCTCTTAATCATTACTATCAACTGAATACCATATACAAGTATCTACATCTTCGATCACTTTGAAGAATCCTGATACTTGCAAAACCTGGTTCTCTACTTTATTCAAATACCTATAACTTCTCAAAATTCAAACCCTATGTTTCCACGAAACACCTGTCTAAAAACTAGAGAAGTCATAAGTAAACTGAATATAGTACGAGGACCAACCCCTCTGTCCTGATGGACCCTGGACAACATACAATACTCTGTATAAGTACCTTGAGTCTGACAACTCATTCACTGTGTGTCGTAGGTTAAAAACTGTACTTATGGTTAAGAAGAATTACACCGCTGTTTAATGCTCCTTACCTAACCATCCACTGATATAGGTAAATGTCGTAGACATAACTTCAAAAGGTATATCTCACTCTATAAAAATAGACGTACAGATATATCAATTTGAAATTGGTGCATAACCGCGGATATTCAAAACCAAATAATTGTCGTCCGGCAAACAACCCAGGTGACTTCCTCAAATATCACCGATTACAACGAATCCCGATATAATGAGGATGATCACCCAATTCCCAATAACTTACTCCCACCCATCATCTGTAAAACCATACAGATGTGAGAATCCAACCTGGCAAATACATACCCTGGAGTAAGTATCTAATCGGGAAATCAGTTTTCTTTTAACATCACACAGTGAAACTGAAACATTGAAATGTTTCGTTGGGGTATCCTGGTATTCCTAGTAATGCCTCTTCCATTATCCAGATTCACAACTGTAACCGTATAATTCTTTGCCACTTCTCCAAATCCCTTTATATGTCTTTAGTCATTACCTTCTGTACACCCCATTAGGCCAAATGGTTTTCTTCCTTCCCTACCGTTCGGCACCAGCCTATGGTTTGGAAGAAGACTATCCAATAAGCATAAAAGGTGTACTGTCCTAATCCTAGGAGCACTCGCAAAGCGAGAGAAGGTGAAGATAAAAGACAACCGAATAAACCTTATTCCTATTTCTCCTGAACCAGAATCCATCCCCGAACTGGAACAAGTTCCTTTCGAGTTCGTATATAACCATACGATGGAGTATCCAAATAAACTGTGGATCTTCATAGTGATACGGAGTGTCCTGGAGAAATACAAAGGTGATTTAGGATTGGCGAAGAAATACTTGGTTCGGTCGTGAATAGCAGTCGCAATTTACTTTGCCCTCTTACTAATCCCTTGCTTTGTCTTAACTTAATACCTTCTGCACACCATCGTTATGATAATTGGTTTTCTTCATTCCCCACCGTTCGGCACCAGCCTAAGGTTTGGAAGAAGACTATCCAATTTGCGTAATAGGTGTACTATCTCCTAAACCAAGGAGTACTCGCAATGAGAGAAGGTGAAAAGAAAAGACAACTGAATAATCCTATTCGTTTTCTCCAGAACCAGAAACCATCCTCGAATTCCTTCGAGTTCGTATCTAACCATACGATGGTTTTGTCCAATGGAAGTGGACGTTCGTAGTAATACGGGGTGTCCTGGAGAAAAAGGGTAAAAGTAGGAGTGGCAATGAGGTCTGCAACTCTGACAATCCAAAAGCCAGTGTTAAGAAGGTTCGGTCAACTTGGTTACTGAGTCATAGTCCAGGGTCGGGTCAATGGTCGCTACCAAAGAGAGAGAAGAGAAACACTCAGCGTGCACTCTAACCTAGATCAGAATGGTTACCAATTTATCTAATCTAGAAACCTCCCACTGTACCTCAAATTCTCCTCCAAACTAGAAAGAAGAACTAGTCGGGGTCACCCGAGGAGTAAACTAACTCATCAGTGGGAATCGGGATCCAACTATCATCGCATGATAACTTGACGGAATCCACTCAAGTCACCACACTCCAGAAGGTATGCGCATGCCTGGCAAGTTTCAGTTCTTTTGAAACTCCCGATGTGATTTTTACCCCTAGGACCCAAGTGACCTTGACAATGCCAATATATCAAAGAGTCCTAGTCAAGTTCAGCCCGTCATTATCTTGATTGCATTAAACCCACCCGTACGAGTCCTTGACAATGCCAACATAACCGTACGACTGTCCTAACCAATCCACTTATCCATGCGACAGAAAAGTATTACACAGCTACCGAACACTACGCCTCGGCAATGCACGACATACGTAGCACGAATACTAAGCAATACTAATCTGAAATGACGGAGGGCTACGGATGGTTTTTGGCGAAAAACCTTTAACGTAATGAACTTGATATCGTTGAAGGAACTGCATAGCCTTTTAAAAAAAATATAGTGATGAAAACCTTTACTAAAGAGGTCACTCCCGGTGAAGGGATCTCGGCTCTTTCCCCGTAGAATGAGGTGCAGGATATTCCAACTGAATACCACGATGCAAAGCAAAAGTAATCGGCTATAATGAAGTTAATGCCCTGACGCAAACTTCTGTCCAAGGGGTCACTCCCGGTGAAGGGATCTCGGCCCTTGCCTCGTCGACAGAGGAGCAGGATATTCCAAATGAATACCACGATGCAAAACAAAAGTGAACGTCCTTGCAATAACAGCTTTTTGAAAAATGTTCCAACAACATCAGAATAGGTTTGTTTATCTTGCATTGATCCGAATCAACGCAGTCCCATCAATTAATCACACCACAAAGAACGAAAATATACTGACGTACGTATATGCCATCCGCATTCGCCAATGGGTCCCGTCATCACCCGTTAGGTTAGCTAACTAACGGCAGAGCGGGGACTGGACTAGCGCGGATGTAAAACATATACAACATCTACTAATATATATACCAATATATTATATTTCGCTCAAGGCGTGATAAAATACAACATCACAGAAATGTACAGCATCACAGAACAATACAGATATCTGGAAGCCCCGGGTTTCACAGAGCCGCTGCTGAAACCCGACGTTCCCCTGGTCGTGTGGATAGCCTGTGCAATGAAATCCTAGACCCCTACGGGCGCGGCAAGTCACCCGCCAAAACCTGAAGTGAGGCAGCCCCCTTCAGCACCATGAATGGACCACCCAGCACTTCACGGAATCCGGTAACTTGGGCACCCCTCCTGGGTCAACCTGTACCCCCTACGAGTGCGGCGAATAGCCCGCCAATCCTAGAGTGAAGCCCCCTCCGTCTCAATGCCATGAGATGCGGGCCCGTTGCCCTCTAGGACCCGGCTATCCGTGCACCCCTCCGCGGGGTAATCCTAGTACAGAAAGTAAAATATACATATACCGGGTACATCGACCGCAACCAGGTCGTGCCCCAAAAGAATAATACAAACAGGCAGTGACGGCAGTCCACATGTCGGACGCTCGCCCCGCAATATCAAATGCACATAATACAACCACAACTGTACTAGCATTGCATCCAGGCTATCCCCCACGACCGATCCGCAACAACACAGCATAAACATAGAACATCAACATGAAAGTCACGTTCGCAAATCCGTCTAACCGGGCTATAGCAGTTTGACGGGATTTACCGATCAAGTGACATTCACGGTCGCAGATATAATGTAAATACTGTGAAATAATGTGTTTAAAAATATCCGATCGATCAAACAATTAACAAGTGGGCCCCCAAGTAAAACTGTAGCAGTCACAGAAGATCTGGGCCCAAATTTAATATCCCAAAACCCCCAAAATATGCCCACAAGCCCACTGTAAAATTTTGACACAGTGAAGACATGAGAGTGCGGCGGAACCGCGGCCCAAAGGGGGGTTTGGCCGCGGTTCCGCGCTAAAGTCGTCGACTGAACTTGTCGAATTTTTACAGAGGTCTTATAATTTCATGTACATTAGTTTTCTGCAACCTGAAAAATTTTTAGACACCAAAAAATTCCAAGAGAAAACTGATGTGAACAAAAATGAGGTTTTGGGAATTTTGGTCGATCGGATAAGCAAAACGCATTAGAACAAGCTAGGCAAGGTTAATGGCGTGGCTCTGATACCATGTTGCGCCACGGCAGCGCCCCGGCCGTCTATCCGAGGCCAAATTGCGGAATCAAAATTTTTCCTTACTTGGAAACCGGCGCTACCGCGGACAAAGAAAACCCGGATCGTTAACCATTAACCTAATGCTAGCTATCAAGAGATGGGAAGAGAAGTATACCGAGTGATCCGAGTCCTCCGGTCTTCTCGTCATCATCCCGATCTCCCGCGGAAAGTCTTGTCTCCACATCGTCGCCTCCTCGCCGGAAAGGGCACCACGTCGCCTGCGTCTTTTACGGGCTCCCGCCTCAATACCGAGGCAACTCGGGCATGAAGCCGGCAACTCGACATGCTCAAGATATGCTGTAGAATGTGTAGTAGATCATGCTAGTCTCATTTGGGGTTTGTCGTTGCCTTGATGGAGAAATGGGGTTAGGAAAAATGGTGCTTTCATTTTTCCAAAACAAGAAGAAGAAGGAGATGAAGAATTCCTCACATAACCAAGATGAACTCTCTCATTCTTTTCTTTCTCTCTCAAATGTTTTTCAACCATCTCCTTAGAATGAGAATGGTGGAGAAAAGAATATATCAAACAAGAGGGAGGTGAGTGTAGGAGAGCATGAAGGGTGACCATATCCTAAACCTCATCATCACAACCTCACATCAACTCTAATCACAACTAATCATAATAAAGCATGAAAAGATGAAGGAAAAGAATGGCATCTAAAGATGCTATCATGATAAATACTTTTGCAAGAAAATCCTCCACAATGTGTTATTTGCAAAACTGCAAATAACCCCCTCAATCGGAAAAGTCCGGCCGGGAAAGAACAAAGGAAAACCGGCCGGAACGGAATGCAAACTGGCAACTCCAGAAAACTGGTCCCGTAATAAATTACAGGAAAACCCCGATACTGTGCATACACACCCGCATCTGTATTCCGTCCGGATACAAATGCAATGAGACAAAATCTACATAGTACTAAACTAGGACCGGCTTAAACCAAAGCCGGCAAGTAATATCCGTCCGATCCTGATCCGTGCAATACCGCACGTATCTGATCGGACCCTGCCATATCTCCATACGGCCTCTACAGCGTTTCGCCCGAAAGCTTGAGTAACTGTAAGTGTGGTGGACTCTAAAGACTCGTCAATACTATGGCTGTGGATTTAACCACTAGCACGTCAGAGGTATAAGCCAATACGTGACGGGCCACCAGCTATTGACCAAAAGGGACGTCGATGAGGAAGCTCACCCCGACACCCAACTGAGCCTGTCAGTGACAATATCCGTACAGTCCGGTCCGTTCGTCTATGAGCATCGCATGTCGGGCCTAGGGGGTTGGTAAAAGTCAGACCCCCAAAAGCGGTACAAGTCGTGTCGGAGTGTAGCCCAGAACTCCCAGAGATACTACTGGAATACCTACCAGTAAATCTCCTGCCTCGGCCGAGGGCTTTGCGTAATGGCTCTCCTAGACACAGCGCGACCTCACCCCTAATACCGGGAGAGACGAACCCCTGAAGATCCGCTCACTGCCTCCATGTGGCTCGGGACTGTACCCAACTAAAACCTGTTTGCACGACTCCTTTGAGCCGTGGTAGGGTAGTAATCAAAGTACAGTGGGAACTCACACGAGACAAATGACGATCCCCAGGTCGATGAACTAACCTGTACACATGTCACCAGGGAACTGCTATCTGACGTCTGGTATAATCCCAACTAGCAGGTTCCCGGCGAGTCCTGTCCGGTGTACTCATAACCCAATGAGCACCTGTATACATCTTAGGTGAACCAACTGACACCAGTGGCTTGTGAGACCGACCACCGCCCCTCGTCGGGGTCTCGACTGTATACACTAGTCTACTAATGGAGTATCGATGCCCTGTCTCGAAACTCCCACGACTAGGGACCTTTTAAGGATGTGCTCATAGACCACCAGCTCTCACGTATATGATCGCCATCATACTGCCGGCAGTCAAGCAAGAATCCTAGGGGCTCTATCAACGTGTAATAGCGACATGCCAGGTCACCTAAAGCAGTACACGATGATAAAGATAAACCAGATAGCATACTATCATCTCGAGTAAGACTGTCCTACCGGGATAGGTCCTCCCTCAATCATTGCAATCACGTGCCTGTGATCCAATAATTGACTCTGAGGGCACTATCTCCAACAACATCAACTCCCTATACCGGGAGAGACGAATCCCCTCCTATCGCTCATTGCCTCCATGTGATTCGGTACTGTACCCAAAAGCCACCGTTTTGCACGCCCTCTTGGACGTGGTAAGGTGGAAATCAAAGCACAGTTGGAATCACACAAGACTCTATGACGATCTCGGGTCTACAGACTAACCTGTACCAGTGTCACCAGAGAACTGCCATCTGACGTGAGGTATATTACCATCTGGGAGTTCTCGGCGAGTCCGTCCAGTGTACCCAGTCTCTACTGAGCCCCCGTATATCATCTCCGATGTCAAACACCAATGGATATGGGATCATCCATCGCCCATATGTATGGGTCGAGAAGGTATACGCTAGTCTACTCTGGTATATCGATGCCCCGTCTCGATACACCCATGACTAGGGACCTTGAAGGATGTACTTATGGACTACCATGTCCCCACTAGTATGATCCGCATCATAGTCCAGGTAGTCAAGTACAAATCCAAAGGGCTTTACCAACATGTAATAGAGAGACAATCAGTATACACGTTAAGGTAAAGAGTAACCAGATAGCATACTATCATGTCGAGCAAGAAAGTCCTCCCTATATATGTCCCAGCATCCACTACAATATACATCCTATGTACAGTAATGGCCTCTAGGGCATACATATAACTAACAATCTCTCACTTGCACTAGGGCCATCTGTAGCAGTGGTTGTAGTATCTCATACTCAACCATCCCATAAAAGTCTCTCTCTGGGAATAGGCCTTCATGAGTGGATCCGCCGTGTTATCCTCTGAGTCCGCTCTCCTAACCTTGATAACCGTGGAGATCAACTATCTCCATGATCAGGTGATACTGTCTTAGAATATGTCTGGATCACTGATGGGACGGACGTTCCTTGGCATAAGCCACAACTCCATTGTGACACAATGGGAGGAACTAAGTTCATCTCATGAACAAATATACATCCAGACTGCCTCTTTGGTAGCATCTTAAGTAGCGATGTATCCAGCCTTTATCGTCTAGTATGCCACGGTATCTAGCTTGGAACTCTTCCAACATACCGTCCCTTTACTGAGGGTAAAGACAATGCCTGTGACTGACATTCAGTCGTCCTTATCACTCTGGAACCTTTCCAGTGATTCTCCCCAGAATCAATTGATACCATCTCACTACAACTAGTGAGTATCCTAATATCCAATTAGATCTATCTCATAGATCCAAAACCCAGGATTTAGTAGGTATCACATTGATCCTATATGGAGAATCCTTGTGATAAGCGGAGATTGACCGAGCGTAGCATAGGAAACTCCTTTCCCATTAAGAGTATGCCATCCATGTACTCTACGAGGATCACCACCATACTCCCTACTATCTTTTTGTATATACAAGGTTCATCTACCATTTTGATGATGTCAAACTTTTTGACTAACACATCAAAACAGACGTTCCAACTCCGCGATGTCTGCTTTATCACATAAAACATCTTGTACACGTTTCCGCTGCTCCCACTGTCTACGAGGACCTCTGGCTGTGTACTTATAGACGCACTCTTCTAAAACATCATTTAGAAAAGCAGTCATGGCACCCAACCGCCAGATATCGTAGTCATGGTATGTAGCCGTGGCAAGTAGGATCTGGATGGACTTAAGCATAGATCCTTAGAAAAGGTTTCAACATAATCCATACCTGATCAATGATGCAAACCTTTAACAAGTCTAGCTTTGAAAGTCTCAACTTTTCCATGTACACCAAGTAATCTTCTCAAGATATACTTGCTCCTGATGGGGATTAAACCCTTCAGATATAGCAACTAAAGTCCATACTTTGTTGGTGTATAAGAATTCCATCTCAGATCGCTAAGCATCCAGCCATTCTTACAGAGTCCCACTCCTGATGGCCAGCTCGAAACTAGTTGGGTCACCATCTCATGATGCAATCCTCACTCCCACTGTCAAAGAGAAACCGAAGTATCTCTCAGGTGGGTGAGGAACCCTGCTAGATCGGCGGAGAGGCTGAGATTCGTCGGTTGCTATTGAATCCTTTGGTTCTACCAAATCATCAGCTGCAGTTTGTGTAGCTGGAACCTTTCCAGTTCTACATAACTGACCCTGCCTCGAGCTTGTCCGGATTTTGCTTTTAGACATAGGCCAGACAACCCCAAATCTTAACTATCTTAAGAGATGGGTTCTTCCCATACCATATCTTATATGGAATGGTAGGCACAGATTTTATTCGAACCCTATTCAATTGGTATGCAACTTCATAAGTGCATAACTCCCTAAAAGGAAATAGGAAACTCAGTAGTACTCATCATAAAGCGCACCATATCATATAGGGTGTGATTGCTCCGCCCCGATACACCGACGTGCTGTGGTGTATCCGGAGGAGTAATGCTGAGAGAGAATCTCATTCTCCTTTAGAATAGTCCAGGAATTCTATGCACAAGTATTCTCCTCCCTGATCGCATCAAAGGACATAATACTTATACCCGTATTCTGGTTCTCTACTTCTAACTTATATTCTGTGAATATCTCAAAAGGTTCGGACTTGTGTTTCAACAGGAACATATATCGGAATCTTGAGAGATTATCAGAGAACGTAATGAAGTATAAAGAACCGGTCTTGGCATGTGTAGACAGGGGATCTACATACATCAACATGTATTAATCCCAAAAGTTCATTAACTCTTTCTCTGTTTCCAATAAACAGAGCTATGGTCATCTTATCTTTGTGACATGACTGGCGAGTTTCACAAGATGTAAATTCAAACTAATTTAAATATGCATCTACATGTAACTCCAGCTAGTCGGGTCGCATTGATATGACCTAGTCTACAATACCTCAAGAAGGATTCGTTCATTTCTGAACTCTTCCTCTTGTGTGTGTTCTATATACTAAGAACTGTAGTTTGATTTAGAACATCAATGCTTTTAGATAACGTGCCTGAACCGATCAACTTTTGATATAGGAAATGTTCAAAACATTATCCAACAATACAAAATTATATCCTTTCTTTACTAATAAAGAGACTGATATGATTTTGTATATCAGGTTCGGTATCTAATAACATTCGTTCAGAATCAATGTATTTGTAATACAGGGTGACAGTGACCAACAGACTTGGCTGCAACACTTGCCCCGTTTTCTGCCTCATGAAACTTATCACCCGTTCTCAGTTCTCAACCTATCTGTAGCCCTATGTAATAGATTACATATCTGGGATCCTGATCCGGTATCATATACCCAGGACGTAAAGGACATTGAGAAACAGTTCTGTATAAAGAACACACCCGAAGATGATGCATCAGCATGCACTCTCTTCGTTTGGGCGGCATGGGAATCTTGGTATTCCCCTATTTCCTGCTCTGTCTTATAACAATAATAAGTTGGAGCGGGACCAACGTTCCCCAGCTCAGTATAACAAGCGGGTTCGGTCAATATTTCCGTGTTATTATCTTGATTAAGGCGTGACATGGTCGCTACCTGGAGAGAGAGAGAAGAAAACACTCAGCGTATGCTCTTGCAAGATCAGATTGGTTATTATTTTATCTAATCAGGATGGCTCCCACTGTTTTTATCAAATCTTCCTTCAAACCCTAAAAGGAAAGACTAGCCGGGATTAATTACACGCTACAAGTTCGCCAATCTTTCAGCCAGGCCAGTGTCGGTACTTTGAGGGAGGTGCCCCGTGCTTTCGCACGGACCTAATTAATGTAAACCTCGTTTTCCCAGAGGCGTAACCTCGTTAACACCTTTCTAGACACCTACTTGATCGGCTAATTGTAATGTGTAAAACTCTCCCAGGAGTAACAATTACTCGCAGCGGGTATCGGGATCCAACTATCTCATAGAAGGTATGCAATCTCATTGCAAATTTCAACACTTGAAATTCCCGATAATATTTTGCCCCTAACGTGCTATGACCTTGACGAAAGCCAACAAACCATAGCCCGCTAGTGAAGTTCAACCCGTCATTTCCTGATTGAATTAAACCCACCCGCACGACCCTTGACGAAAGCCAACAAAGCCGCACGACTACCCTAATCCAATCGCATCGTATGCTGCAGATAAGCAGCATATAGCTACCGCACACTGCACCTTGATGAAAGCCAACAAATGCAGCACGAATACTATATACAACTTATCTGAAATGACGGAGGGCTACGACAGGTTTTTCTGAAAACCTATTGCGTAATGAACTTGATATCGTTGTAGAATCGAATGATTTTTGAAATGGAGTGTTTTTGAGGCTTTTCTAGTTTGGCTAAAGGAGTCACTCCCGGTGAAGGGATCGTCGGTCCTTTCCTCGTCGAATGAGGTGCGGGATATATCATATATATCACTGTGCAAAGCAGAAACTATAGAAGCAATCAAAAGACAAACCGAGAGTTGTAGCATCTGCCAGTTATTGCTAAAGGAGTCACTCCCGGTGAAGGGATCTCGGTCCTTTCCTTATCGAATAAGGTGCAGGATGTTCTACAAGGAACACCGCGATGCAAAGCAAGAACTGTAGCTACCTGTTTTATTTTGAAATTCGATTCCACAACATCTTTAGGTTTCTTTTTCTTTCATTAATCACATTAATGAAGTCCCATCATTTAAGCACATAAACATCACAGATAAATACGACGTACACTTATGCCATCCGCATTCGCCTCGATGTCCCCTCGTGCACCGTTAGGTTAGGTAACTAACGACAGAGCGGGGCAGGGCTAGCACGGGTGTAAAACATAAGTAACGTCTATATAATATATCATATATACTATTTACAGTATCCATCACAGAACATATCACATGATCACATCACAGATATCGCAGCAGAAGAATCATATGAAATATTGGATATACTAGGACGTCCGTGTTTTCAATACGAGCCAGTATAAAACACGGATTCCATGGTCGCGATGAATAGCCAAACCCACACCCCTAGACCCTCCGAGAGCGGCAAGCAACCCTACCAATTCTAGAGTTAGGAGACCCGGACTCGACTCCTCGAGTTGGTCTCCCACTGGACTCTAGAACCCGGTTACTCGTGCTCTCCTCCTTGGGTCTAACCTAGTGCGGAAAAGTAAATAATATACAACAACGGTGACAACTTCCGCAACCTGGAAGTGCCCCAATAAAAGAATATTACATACAAGTTTTTACATGAATGAAAAGGAAAAGCACTCATCTCACATAAAAAAAAACCCGGCTATTCAAACACGACGATCCAATATAACATATCCAGCAACACATAACATCACATGTCATCAATGTAAGTAAACATGCGTATCCCAATTGTCGTTGACATATAGCAACGAAACCGGCGATATCACATATTAAACTTACGGTCACAGAAAAGAAAGTGTAAAACTACAACAGTTGGAATCGGCAAACTCTTTAGACATCGCATGCCTAATCAAATGAATTCCTTAGACATCACATGCCTAACAATTATAAACCCCGCATTTTAGTCTCATTATCAAAAACTCTTTTCAATATCATGTCGGGCAATTCAACAAGATTCCCGGCATCCTGATCGAATGCTCGTCGCAAACATTAGTAGACGGCCGCACCCCTGATACCGTCGACGAAGTGCACCAAGGCGGAACACCGCTGCCGCGAGCAACCAGACGGATGCTTTCGGCGATGGGGTTCTCCTACAGTCACTTGGTCGGGGCTAAGGGGTGTAGCTGTCTATTAAGTTTATCCGGCGAGTATCCGCATACGCTACGCGATTGCGACGGACTTTTGATCGCATCAAAATTCCGTGGCAACCGATCAAGTGAGACTAAACCGCTAGATTTATAACATTCATTCAGTTATCACATAACTACTTGTGAATTCCAATTATTGTATCACATTCCAGATAAACAGAAAATGTTAAACTTTCTTATCGAACAGTCAAACACCCAAGTTTTCCCGAAACAGCTCAACACATGAAATAAGTTTAAAAACACCCAGTTCATGCCTCAGTACCAACGGTCCATCCGTAGAAGGGTCAAGCCAACGCCTCACATGTGGCACGCCGTACTGCCCCAAACCCGAAGGTTCAAAGGGCAGTTCAAGACGGTCACATAATCGAGTTAAGGTTTGTTGTCTTCTAGAGGGTCCATCGCGTTACTTGCACTACTTAGAACGTCTTTAAACCACGGAAAAATCCAACACTTGGAAATTTTCCGGCAGGGGAAAAAGTGGGTATTTATATCCGGTCGGTCGAACTTTTCAACATATTCTAAAATTATCCGGAAGAACACAGACGAAATTAAACTTCCCGATCGAAACACCGAGTCCCCAATACAACCCAGAAAACTCAACTCTTGATTAAATATTAAAAATTCCCAGAAAATACAGCACCTGAATATTGGAATTACTGTGCAATTTTAAAAACCTAATCTGACATAATGGCCGCGGAACCGCCGCACGAGCCATGCTCGTGCCACGGTTCCGCCGCACTTTAGTTGAATCACGGGCACGTGTTGCACAGTTTTTCTTAAAATTCCCTGCTGAATTTTCTGCATATTTTTAATGTGGAAAAATGCACAGTTTTGAAAAAAGTACAGAGAATGGCATCGATTAGGGTTTCGGGGTTCGATCGGATTTCTAACATCGTCTACGCATCGCCTAAGGCTCTAGCTAGGCTCTGATACCACTGTAGGGTTTCCTAGGCACACTAATGAGGTCTCACAAGGCATCAACCATGCCAATTTCAAAAAAATCCGGTGCCTACAAACCCTAATACGGATCGTTGACTAGAGATTAGGCGAAACTACAAGCTAGTAAACTACTTTACTGAGAAGTGAACGGAAATACAACCTTTGTAGATCCGGTCCTCCACCTCCATAGCTCCGTGATGAAGTCCCCTCGCTGCGATCATCGGATCCCGGGCTCTAGCGTCGGCTTCATCGGAGAAATGGGCGGGCTAGGTCGTCGACTTCGATGCCGAAGATGATCTACGTCGAGGCAACACAAGATCAAGCTCCAACTTCACCAAGCCATGAAACTTGTGAAGAAAACACCCTATACTACTTGGCAAGTGGTAGAGGATGAAGAAATAGAAAGTGGGTTCACTTTAGAATTGGATTTCTCACTCTTTCTCTCAAGTTGCCATTGATGGTTGCAAGCTTCTTTTTTGTTGAAGAAGAAGAAAAGAATATGATAAGAATTTTTCAAAAAGGAAAATAATATGAATACTTATCATATACCAACCATGGTTAGGTGTAGAGAATAGACTATGGTTAGTTTGATTGGTTAGGGTTAAGCATGAAGACAAAATGGTCACTTAGTCAAAACTTCATGAAGTTTCAACAACAAACAAAGAAAGCCACCATTTTCTCTTTATCTTTTCCAAAAGAATAATAAATAGATAATAAAATGAAAACCCTAACCATTACACAACCATGGTTTAATCTTTACACAAACTCAAGTTAGCATGTATCATCAAACATGATACAAACAAGTGCACAAAAGTATATCACATATACAACTTGTGTATATTAAGTGAGAAAATCCAATTAAAGTGAACCAATACTAGTTAATGCAAAGTAATATATCAAATATATAATTATGCATTAAATCATTAAATCAACACTTGATTTAACGATCCGGTCATATCTCATATAACTGACTAATATCCAATGTATCGGCTTATCGAATCAATCCTTGAATCGATAACTAGGTTATATCGCATACAACCATTCGATACATTCATCGCGAGAATGGAATACGGTATCACATACACGCATTATTCTCGGTCCCGCACATATCTCATATGCGCTCCTATTTCGTTTCGCTTGAGCCAGGAAACCTCTGTGTAGGACTCTAAAGACTCGTCAATACGCCGGCAGCAGGTGATGATCATATCAAATACCCACAAGCCGCAAGCGGTCTGCTAAACGTAACGGCCACCCGGGTATTGAGCGATCAGAAGATCGACGAGCAAGCCCGCTCACACTCCTGTGAATCCAACCAGTAACACTTACCGTACAGTCCGGTCTGTTCGTCTGATATGTCGCATATCTCGCCTAGGGGTGGTAAACGTCAGACCCCAATAGCTCGATAAGTCGTGTCGATATGAGGTCTATAACAGTTCGAGAAACTACTGGTAACACTTACCAGTAAATCTCAGCAACCCTGGCCAGGGATTTCCGGTTATAGCCAATCAAACACAGTGCAACATCAACTCCCTATACCGGGAGAGACGAATCCCCTCCTATCGCTCATTGCCTCCATGTGATTCGGGACTGTACCCAAAAGCCACCGTTTTGCACGCCCTCTTGGATGTGGTAAGGTGGAAATCAAAGCACAGTGGTAATCACACAAGACTCTATGACGATCTCGGGTCTATAGACTAACCTGTACCAGTGTCACCTGAGAACTGCCATCTGACGTGAGGTATATTACCATCTGGGAGTTCTCGGCGAGTCCGTCCAGTGTACCCAGTCTCTACTGAGCACCCGTATATCATCTCCGATGTCAAACACCAATGGATATTGGATCATCCATCGCCCATCTGTATGGGTCGAGAAGGTATACGCTAGTCTACTCTGGTATATCGATGCCCCGTCTCGATACACCCACGACAAGGGACCTTGAAGGATGTACTTATGGACTACCATGTCCCCACTAGTATGATCCGCATCATAATCCAGGTAGTCAAGTACACATCCTAAGGGCTTTACCAACATGTAACAGAGAGACAATCAGTATACACGTTAAGGTAAAGAGTAACCAGATAGCATACTATCATGTCGAGCAAGAAAGTCCTCCCTATATATGTCCCAGCATCCACTACAATATACATCCTATGTACAGTAATGGCCTCTAGGGCATACATATAACTAACAACGGAACGCGACTGGTACTTAAGTTACGAAACGTCTCAAGGCGTACGTAAAATAAGTAAGCCAAAACCCAGAAATCAAAACCCGATTAAGAAATAAAGTGAAGGAAAACCAATTTAGTGAAAGCGATTTAACCCATTAAGTCACATCAAGCTTTTTAAAAGCAACATCCCTTTTTCGAAAAATTCCGGCAGAGTCTCCTTTGTAAAAACAGGCCGCCAAACGGGTACAAACGGGAGTATAAATGAATAACATGAAATATGGCATCCCCAAGCGGGAGCTAGCTCTTCGCCCCAAGGCGGTCACAAATCCCACGCAATGTAAAACAGTAATGTGCATAAATAAGCATAAGAAGCACAAGTACAATATCATGTCGACTCAAGTGAGCTCGACCCCAAATACAGCATAAAAATCCACAAATCTCACAGCCTCGTCTCTAGGTCAATATACAACAATACAAATAACCGGTGCAGCTGATACAGTAGATGGAGTACTCTAGATACAATGAATATACAAGGTGGTACAAAATAATAACACAACCCACCTACGAGCAAAAACCTCGAGTCCAGGCAAAAGTGGAAAAAGAAGCTAGTGCGCCCGCCGCTACTATGCTGACGGAGCGGACCTGCAAAAAGGCTGTGGCACAACGGGGATGAGTTGCCAACTCGTGAGTAATAAATAACATCTATAGAGGCTATCGCAAGCATGCACACAAGCATCCTAGCATCTACAATACAGATAAGGCAGGATAAACTAGCAGGTATGTATGCAACATGAATGTGCTAACAGGTATGTTTGCAACATGAATCAACTCGTGATCTGAATAGGTAGGTATAAGAATCATTATTTTCTTTTTTGGAATCTCTTTTGAAATATCAGCAAAACATCACTAGAATCATCAAGAATCCGTGTCCAGCATCGACACCTCAAAAACTGTCTCAAATCTCATGTATCCATATCACAGTATCTCTGGCCTCAGCCGTCCGGCTGACCCATCTCAAATATCCATATCTCAACATCTCGTAGCCACGGTCGGTATCCTCTGGATATCCGCCGTGCCAAAAAGTCACCGGTAGGTAGTGCTCCTCTGCCAGGCTCAACGCCATCATCTGCGACCTTCTCGCCCTAAGGTACCTTACCGGGCCCACCATGTACCTGAGACGGTCCATCCAACTCCTAGAAACGGGTCTCGAAAACCACAACAAACTCATGGTAAACGACACTTACATCACTAGAAAACCGCAACCTTGCATATTTTTAAAAAGGTAATAAGTTTAGAAATTCTTGCGGCTTTCCTCCGAAATCCAGAAATATCATAAATCTCAAGAAATCATCATAAGTGCATATGTCAATGATAATGAATGCATATGGTATCAATAATCAAGTTGCAATGTATGATTAATAGACTAGGCATGAACAATGATGTAATGAGGTACATGCACATGAATAACAATCCTACAATTTCATTTTAGGGATTTAAATGCAATGGCACAGGTTTAAGCATCAAATATGGTGAAAATGTTTCAGATTATAAGTTATCTAGTGTTGTGGCATGGCAATTACCAAGGCGTGTGTGTACGCATGAATAGTGCCCGTGCTGCATATAAAAACCCTGGCAATGGTGCAGGTGTCCTATAGAATGAGTTCGCATATGTATGACAACATAGAGCATGAATGTAGCAAGATGTTATGCAAGCATTAACTCATAATTACTAATATCACTAGGAATCTTTTAAATTACTTAAACTATCGGGCGACTTGCGCCATCCAAACGATTGTCCCCTGTAGATGTTACATCTACTCACCCGTGATCTCGCGCTAGGGGTGTCCGACCACCTGCTTTCCTTTCTCCGCGGCGCTCGAAGTCCCCGACTGCGAACCTAGAATTTACATAAAGTAACACACATAAGGCAAATTCTGCAAGAATGTGATATATCAATCAAAAGAATAACTCGTGTGTGAATCTAAACACGCGTGCACTCGATACGTCGCGACGTGCGTAACCTCACCAGAAACCAACCCGACACGCTGTGTCGCGCAGCGCACCACAAAACCACACAGATCACACACGTGTCGTACAAGTTAAAAAAACATCGATATAGAGTTTAATACTCCAGATTTCTACTCGAGTCAAAACAGAAAAAGTTACACATACCAAAAACCCTAGATACACAGCAAACACCTACAGACAAAACCCCAGCACCCAATCCCACCCTCTCAATTTGCGGCCAGATCTATTAAATCTGCGGCCGGGAAGGGGAGAGGGTTCCCCGTGCTTTGTGTGTGTATGTCTGACATCGTCACCATGCTACAGTATTCACAACTTTTTCCTGAATGGCCCGAGTCAAGAGCAGATTCCCGAAAAGCTAAAAAGTCTAAATAAAATGCCAAGTTACAGCAATTCGAAACAATCTGGTATTTTACTGAAATCTGGGATAAATCTTGGGTCAACTGGCCTTAACAGCACTTAGTAAGGCTACACTAACAATTAAAACCATCACTTTGCCAAATCTCACTCAAATTACCCAAAACTAGCACTAATTCATATAATAAACACTAAACTTAAGCTTAGAAACCATATCCTAGCAAAGAAAGAAGTCAAGTTAAGAGATTATACCTCTAGGGATCCTAGGATGCAGGAGAAAGAGAAGAAGAAGAAGGAGAAGAGTGTGTTGCTGCTACTACTGCTGAGCTGCTGCTGTTGTTGCTGTTTTTGTTGCTGCTGCTGCTTCCAGAGCTGCTGCTGATGCTGATGCTGATGCCTCTGTTGTTGTTTTTGTGGGTGTGTGGGAGTGAGAGGGAGAGATAAGTGTGAGAATTGAGTGTGAGGGAAAATACCAAGGTTAAGAAAATAAAACAATGAGAGTCAACCCCCTCACCCTCTCTCCTCATTAAATGTCAAGCATGCTCAAACCATCATGGCCTCTCTCTCTCACCTACTAGTCAACCCCTACACTAATTCAAATTTTAAAAACTAAAACCCTTAATTAAAAACAAATTAACTTAACAAATGGGTTAGTCCACCATGGTCATCTAAACATGGTTTAACCCTAGACTTAACCCTAGTTAACATGCACAAGTGTGTGCAGTCCAGATAAAATTCTAATAAAATATTCATAAAACCAGATAAATTATTTGAAAACCGTTTTGGTAAACTTTTTACCAAAAACCCCACATTAAAACACAATTACCACTAATCACATTCTAAGGTGTTACAATCTTCCCCCCTTAAGAAAATTCGTCCCCGAATTTAAATATATAGCTACACGTACCTTCAAAGAGATGAGGGAATTTCTTCCGCATCTCTCCCTCGGCCTCCCAAGTGATCTCTTCACCATTCGGGCTGCGCCAAAGAACCTTCACAAATGGCAGGACCTTTGATCGAAGTTTCTTCACCTGCCGATCCAATATCATTACTGGCTGCACGGTGAACGAAAGATCGCGCTCAAGCTGAACGGTCTGATGCTGAATCATGTGAGAAAGGTCATGAAGATATCTGCGTAGCATCGACACGTGGAAGACGGGGTGAACATCTGGAAAGCTGGGTGGAAGAGCCAAACGATATGCAACTGCGCCGACACGCTCGAGAATCTCGAAGGGACCCACAAATCTGGGACTAAGCTTTCCTTTTCACCCAAATCTCATCACGCCTTTCATCGGAGAGACCCTCAGAAAAACATGATCGCCAACTGCGAACTCTAGTCTGCGACGGTGCCTGTCTGCATACGATTTCTGCCTGCTCTGAGCCTCTCTCATCCGATCTCGAATCAACAGTACTTTCTCGGTCGTCTCCTGCACGATCTGCGGCCCCAAAATACTGCTCTCGCTCAGCTCCGTCCAACAGACGGGCGATCTACATATCCTCTCATACAAAGCCTCGAAAAGTGCCATCTGAATAATATCCTGGAAGCTGTTGTTGTAGGAGAACTCCATTAAAGGTAAATGATGATCCCAGCTACCACCAAAGTCCAAAACGCGCGCTCGGAGCATGTCCTCGAGAGTCTGAATAGTCCGCTCTGACTGGCCGTCGGTCTGCGGATGAAATGCTGTGGTGAAACTCAAACGGGTTCCCAACGCCTCCTGAAGTCTCTGCCATAGTCGGCTGGTAAACTGGGTGCCTCGGTCTTACACGATACAAGTCGGTACACCATGCAACCGTACGATCTTGTCGATGTAAATCTGGGCATACAGAGCAAAACTGAAAGTGGTCTTCACTGGCAGGAAGTGAGCCACTTTTGTCAATCGATCCACGATCACCCAAATGGAGTCGTACCCTCTCCTGGTCCTGGGTAGACCCACAACGAAGTCCATAGAAATCTGCTCCCATTTCCACTCCGGAATAGGCAAAGGCTACAACTCTCCTGCTGGCCTCTGGTGCTCGGCCTTGACTTGCTGACAAGTCAGGCATCTCGACACGAAGTCTGTGACGTCCCTCTTCATCCCGTCCCACCAATAGACATCTCTCAAATCACGGTACATCTTGGTGGAACCCGGATGAACGTTGTATGTCGATCTATGCGCCTCCTCAAGAATCTCACGCCGCAGTCCCTCAGAATCTGGTACGCACAATCGAGTCCCAAATCGCAGTACTCCCTGATCATCGATCACGAACTCAGAATTTCTGCCCTGCCTAATCTGCTCCATGATCTCTGAAAGACGGTCATCATTGGGCTGTGCCTCTCGAATACGGTCAAGTAACTGCGGACGTGCACAAACATGCGCAAGCTGTCCCCCTGTCGGAGTGAACTCGAACTCAACTCGGTTGTCGCATAAAATCTGCCAATCTGCTGACGACTGCCTCTGTACTGCGCTCAAACAAGATAGACTACCCCCGGGCCTCCTGCTCAAAGCATCTGCCACTACATTAGCCTTTCCCGGGTGATACAAAATCTCGCAATCGTAGTACTTTACTAGTTCCATCCAACGGCGCTGTCTGAGATTCAGGTCTCGCTGCTGAAATATATACTTTAAGCTCTTGTGATCAGTGAATATCTGGCACGACTCGCCGTATAGGTGGTGTCGCCAGATCTTAAGTGCAAAGACCACTGCAGCCATCTCCAAATCATGAGTGGGGTTGTTCTGCTCATGTTTCTTCAACTGCCGTGAAGCATACGCGATCACCCTGTCATGCTGCATCAATACGCACCCTAGCCCCACTCGTGAAGCGTCACAATAGTCTACAAATCCGCCTGATCCTAAAGGCAAAGATAACACCGGCGCCGTAGTCAAACAAGTCCGTAGCTGCTGAAAACTGTGCTCGCACTCCTCCGTCCAATCGAAAGGAACTCCCTTCCGGGTCAATCCGGTCAAAGGTGCAGCAATACGGGAGAAATCCTGAACGAATCGCCTGTAGTAGCCAGCCAGGCCTAGGAAACTGCGGATCTCCGTAACTGATGTCGGTCTGGGCCACTGCTGAACGGTCTCGATCTTCTTCGGGTCCACACATATGCCATCTCTCGTAATCACGTGGCCCAAGAAACTAACGCTGTCAAGCCAAAACGCACACTTGGAGAATTTCGCGAACAGCTGGTGCTCCCTCAAAGTCTGCAACGTGATCTGCAAGTGCTGCTCATGCTTCTCTCGGCTCCGGGAATACACCAAAATATCATCAATAAACACGATGATGAACAAGTCGAGATACGGCCTGAATATACGGTTCATCAAATCCATGAATGCTGCTGGGGCGTTGGTGAGTCCGAACGACATCACCAAAAACTCATAGTGGCCGTAGCGCGTGCGGAAAGCTGTCCTCAATATATCCTCCTGTCGAACTCGCAACTGATGGTATCCTGATCGCAAGTCGATCCACGAAAAATATCCTGCCCCCTGAAGCTGGTCGAACAAATTGTCGATACGTGGTAAGGGATACCTGTTCCGTACGGTAACTTTGTTCAGCTGGCGGTAGTCGATACACAAACGCAAACTTCCGTCTTTTTTCTTGACGAACAGGACAGGAGCACCCCACGGAGAAACGCTGGGTCGAATAAGCTCTTTATCCAACAAATCCTGCAACTGATCCTTCAGCTCTCTAAGCTCCACCGGGGCCATCCGATAAGGCGGTATTGAAATAGGCCCCGAGCCGGGAATCAAATCAATGCAGAACTCCACTTCGCGCTCAGGTGGTATCCCAGGCAGCTCATCAGGGAAAACATCAGGGAACTCACTAGCAATCGGGACCCGGTCCAAGGGAACCTCCGCAGCTCGAGTATCACAAATATATGCTAAGAATCCCTGACATCCCTTCTGCAAGAGCTGACCAGCGCGAAAAGACGAAATCAAACTGGGAAGGGTGACACTGCGGTCTCCCTGAATAACACGGACTGGCTCTCCCGGAAAGCTAAATCTGACTGCCTTTTCACGGCAGTCTACAGAAGCATAACAAGTAGCTAGCCAATCCATGCCCAGAAGCACGTCAAAGTCCAACATATCGAGGAGAATCAAATCTACCAATGAATCCTTCTCCCCGATACGAACGGAACACAAACGAAACACAAAACGAGCGACAAACGACTCGCCTACCGGAGTAATAACCATAAGCGGCAGATCTAACGACGACGACTCATGGCCCAACATCGGTGCAAAGTGTATAGAAACATACGAATGTATGGAACCTGGGTCGAATAATACTCGTGCGTCGAAAGAACAAACTGGCAAGGTATCTGTCACAACGACGTTGGATGCATGTGCATCCTGCGGTGTCAAAGCAAATACTCAGGAATGTCCCCCACCAATAGCTGGCTGTCCTCGACCTCCTCGTCCTCTCTGGATTGGACCGCCACGTCCACGGCCTCTGGGTGCATCAAACTGACGTGGAGCATCGCCTGGGGTAGGAAGTAGAGCTCTCTGAGGAGGAGGTGGTGATGGTGGTAAGGTCACCTGTGGAACTGTCGCCGCTCCCTGTCGTCTCACCAGATAGTCTCTGATACGATGGTACGGACTCCCGCACCCATAGCATCCTGGCGACGCCTGCTGTCCCTGCGGATATGAACCATATAACTGACCCCGCCCAACTCCTCTGCCGGCACCATCTCTCGTAAAGAATCTGGCACGATACCTCTGAGCTGGCACATCTGTACGAATCCTCTTCGGCCCAGAAACGGGCGAAGTCGCTAAAATGCGTGCCTCCATCCGTAACGCCGTGTCCATAGCAGCTGAATAAGTGTCGAAGTGCTGGGCGCCGATGGCAAAAAAAGCTGTGTGTCAAGTCCCTGCACGAACCTCTTCACTCTCTTTTCTTCAGTATCAACCAAATACGGAGCATATCTGGACAACTGCGTGAACTGGGCATCATACTCAGAAACAGTCATCCCGGGAGTCTTGATCAAGGCTTCAAAACTACGAGCTCTAGCGTCACGAACGCTCTCTGGAAGGAAACGAGCTAGAAATACCGCGGTGAACTCGGCCTAAGTCATAGGAGGTAGACTTGCAGCTCGACCTCTCTCGACGGACTCACACCACGTCTGCGCAAGGCCCTCTAGACGGAAACTCGCAAGCTCCACCCATCGATCGTCAGAACATCTGAGCGAACGGCAAATCCTGGCTAATCTGTCAAGGAATGTCTGTGGATCCTCCGCTGCATCTGTGCCGGTGAAGACTGGAGGTCTCAGCTTCATGAAATCCTGTAGCGATACTGGGATAGCCACGATAGTAGTAGTAGGAGCAACTGTCTGGGCAGCAGGTACCATGGTAGTCTGTGATGTGGTAGGTACGTCCTCCGACCTCGGTGCCTGACTAGCCTCTACTAAGGATCCCACCATCTATCGTAACTCCTGCATACCTCCCATCATCTGTCGTAGCTCCTCCATACTAGACTCTAGCCTATCCATGCGGCCTGGGGAAGGCGGATCAGTCTGTCCGTGAGGCGTAGGTATACCACCCTGCTTGGTCCTCGTCTCGGACGAGCCTGCTCGGATCTCATCTCAGGCGGCAGCCCTCGGCGCTCTCGTAGCCTTCGGCGGCATAGTGGCTGGTACAGGAAACAGGATAGTAAGAACAGTGCAATAGAATCATAGGATACACGAAATTGAAGAAGGAATTTCAAGCAAGTATATCCTAAAGTAACCTAGGTGGAGTACCGTATCGCAAGTATGCCGCGGACATACGCACGCTACGTTACCCTGCTTAAGTCACTTACTCCATCTACCAAGGGTCATCCTACACTCAGAAAGGTAAAACCTATCGCTCTGATACCAACTTTGTCACGACCCGCGAGGTACGGAACGCGACTGGCACTTAAGTTACGAAACGTCTCAAGGCGTACGTAAAATAAGTAAGCCAAAACCCAGAAATCAAAACCCGATTAAGAAATAAAGTGAAGGAAAACCAATTTAGTGAAAGCGATTTAACCCATTAAGTCACATCAAGCTTTTTAAAAGCAACATCCCTTTTTCGAAAAATTCCGGCAGAGTCTCCTTTGTAAAAACAGGCCGCCAAACGGGTACAAACGGGAGTATAAATGAATAACATAAAATATGGCATCCCCAAGCGGGAGCTAGCTCTTCGCCCCAAGGCGGTCACAAATCCCACGCAATGTAAAACAGTAATGTGCATAAATAAGCATAAGAAGAACAAGTAAAATATCATGTCGACTCAAGTGAGCTCGACCCCAAATACAGCATAAAAATCCACAAATCTCACAGCCTCGTCTCTAGGTCAATATACAACAATACAAATAACCGGTGCAGCTGATACAGTAGATGGAGTACTCTAAATACAATGAATATACAAGGTGGTACAAAATAATAACACAACCCACCTACGAGCAAAAACCTCGAGTCCAGGCAAAAGTGGAAAAAGAAGCTAGTGCGCCCGCCGCTACTATGCTGACGGAGCGGACCTGCAAAAAGGCTGTGGCACAACGGGGGTGAGTTGCCAACTCGTGAGTAATAAATAACATCTATAGAGGCTATCGCAAGCATGCACACAAGCATCCTAGCATCTACAATACAGATAAGGCAGGATATACTAGCAGGTGTGTATGCAACATGAATGTGCTAGCAGGTATGTATGCAACATGAATCAACTCGTGATCTGAATAGGTAGGTATAAGAATCATTATTTTCTTTTTTGGAATCTCTTTTGAAATATCAGCAAAACATCACTAGAATCATCAAGAATCCGTGTCCAGCATCGACACCTCAAAAACTGTCTCAAATCTCATGTATCCATATCACAGTATCTCTGGCCTCAGCCGTCCGGCTGACCCATCTCAAATATCCATATCTCAACATCTCGTGGCCACGGTCGGTATCCTCTGGATATCCGCCGTGCCAAAAAGTCACCGGTAGGTAGTGCTCCCCTGCCAGGCTCAACGCCATCATCTGCGACCTTCTCGCCCCAGGGTACCTTACCGGGCCCACCATGTACCCGAGACGGTCCATCCAACTCCTAGAAACGGGTCTCGAAAACCAAAGCAAACTCATGGTAAATGACACTTACATCACTAGAAAACCACAACCTTGCATATTTTTAAAAAGGTAATAAGTTTAGAAATTCTTGCGGCTTTCCCCCGAAATCCAGAAATATCATAAATCTCAAGAAATCATCATAAGTGCATATGTCAATGATAATGAAGGCATATGGTATCAATAATCAAGTTGCAATGTATGATTAATAGACTAGACATGAACAATGATGTAATGAGGTACATGCACATGAATAGTAGTCCTACAATTTCATTTTAGGGATTTAAATGCAATGGCACAGGTTTAAGCATCAAATATGGTGAAAATGTTTCAGATTATAAGTTATCTAGTGTAGTGGCATGGCAATTACCAAGGCGTGTGTGTATGCATGAATAGTGCTCTTGCTGCATATAAAAACCCTGGCAATGGTACAGGTGTCCTATAGAATGAGTTCGCATATGTATGACAACATAGAGCATGAATGTAGCAAGATGTTATGCAAGTATTAACTCATAATTACTAATATCACTAGGAATCTTTTAAATTACTTAAACTATCGGGAGACTTGCGCCATCCAAACGATTGTCCCCCGTAGATGTTTTATCTACTCACCCGTGATCTCGCGCTAAGGGTGTCCGACCACCTGCTTTTCCTTTCTCCGCGGCACTCGAAGTCCCCGACTGCGAACCTAGAATTTACATAAAGTAACATACATAAGGCAAATCCTGCAAGAACGTGATATATTGATCAAAAGAATAACTCGTGTGTGAATCTAAACGCGCGTGCACTCGATACGTCGCGACGTGCGTAACCTCACCAGAAACCAACCCGACACGCTGTGTCGCGCAGCGCACCACAAAACCACACAGATCACACACGTGTCGCACAAGTTAAAAAAACATCGATATAGGGTTTAATACCCCAGATTTCTACTCGATTCAAAACAAAAAAAGTTGCACATACCAAAAACCCTAGATACACATCAGACACCTACAGACAAAACCACAGCACCCAAGCCCACCCTCTGGCCGCAATTTGCGGCCAGATCTATTAAATTTGCGGCCGGGAAGGGGAGAGGGGTCCCCGTGCTTTGTGTGTGTGTCTGACATCGTCACCATGCTACAGTATTCACAACTTTTTCCTGAATGGCCCGGGTCACGTGCAGATTCCAGAAAGGCTAAAAAGTCTAAATAAAACGCCAAGTTACACCAATTCGAAACAATCTGGTATTTTACTGAAATCTGGGATAAATCTTGGGTCAACTGGCCTTAACAACACTTAGTAAGGCTACACTAACAATTAAAACCATCACTTTGCCAAATCTCACTCAAATTACCTAAAACTAGCACTAATTCATATAATAAACACTAAACTGAAGCTTAGAAACCATATCCTAGCAAAGAAAGAAGTCAAGTTAAGAGATTATACCTCTAGGGATCCTAGGATGCAGGAGAAAGAGAAGAAGAAGAAGAAGGAGAAGAGTGTGTTACTGCTGCTGCTGAAGTGCTGCAACTACTGCTGAGCTGCTGCTGCTGTGCTGCTGCTACTGCTGAGCTGCTGCTGTTGTTGCTGTTTTTGCTGCTGCTGCTGCTGCTTCCAGAGCTGCTGCTGATGCTGATGCTGCTGCCTCTGTTGTTGTTTTTGTGGGTGTGTGGGAGTGAGAGGGAGAGATAAGTGTGAGAATTGAGTGTGAGGGAAAATACCAAGGTTAAGAAAATAAAACAATGAGAGTCAACCCCCTCACCCTCTCTCCTCATTAAATGCCAAGCATGCTCAAACCATCATGGCCTCTCTCTCTTACCTACTAGTCAACCCCTACACTAATTCAAATTTTAAAAACTAAAACCCTTAATTAAAAACAAATTAACTTAACAAATGGGTTAGTCCACCATGATCATCTAAACATGGTTTAACCCTAGACTTAACCCTAGTTAACATGCACAAGTGTGTGCAGTCCAGATAAAATTCTAATAAAATATTCATAAAACCAGATAAATTATTTGAAAACGTTTTGGTAAACATTTTACCAAAAACCCCACATTAAAACACAATTACCACTAATCACATTCTAAGGTGTTACACATTCGATCGAACGATTGAACACCCAAAGACTTCTCAGAAAGCTCAACACTTAAGCAGATTTAAAAATTACTGGAAACTGTAACAAGTACATACGGGCCATCGCAAGAAGGTACAGCCCCACCTGCACCAACGGCGCCGCGGAACCGCCGCAGAATGACCATTCTTGCCGCGGTTCCGCGGTCCTTTAGTGGAGTTAGGGCTTCGTATTTCTTGTGGGCCCATAAAATACCCTGCACGATTTTTTAAGTATTTTTAATGTGAAAAAATCCACGTTTTAGAAAAATTTCCAGGGAGCACCCTTCGGGCGTCGATTTTCGTTCGTTCGAGGTTTTTAACGTCGTCTAGGTTACCCTAAAGCTCTAGCTTGTCTCTGATACCATGAAGGAGTTCCTACAGCACCACTACAAGGGTTTGGTGGCATCACACATGCCATATTTAAAATTTATATGGTGCTAGAGAAACTAACCTAAGGATAATACTAGAAAAGCTAGGGTAACAAAACTTTAACACTAACACAAGTAGTAAAAGCTAGGGTTTTGAGAGTACAATCTTTGTAGCTCCCTACGCTAGACTCCTTGGCTACTTGAGGGTTGGGAAAGGCTCACTTGAGATCATCTAGGTCCACGACGATCCACCCGGAGTCCTCTTTGTCCAAGCTTGAAGCTCCACTAGATCAAGAGAAGAAGTAGAAGCTAACACTCTAAACTAATGGGCAAGACTAGTGTAGAATGGTGATGTGGTTTGTTTTCTCACTTCAAAACCCTAACTTGATGACTCTTTTGCTCACAAGTAAAAGCTAGAGAGCAAGAGAGAAGAGGAAGAAGATGATGGCTAATGAAGAGCTCAAGATAATGATAAGCTTATGTTAAAAATGAGAAATGAAAATATATATATTCTCTTTCTCATTCTTAACCCTAATTATAAAATATCTAGATATTTATTTTGGATCAAGAATGGCCATAGAAAATAAATCATGGTTAAAGCAAAGGGTTAGTGTATGAATAAAATATTAAACCATGATAACAATTTCCATCTCCATTTTTCTTTTCCAAAAAGAAATATCCATATATTTTATAAATGGTGTGAGTCTTATATTGCCACCATCCACTATATCAACAACCATGATAGAATTATGTATGCATGTATGTGTGCATGCACATCTATATGTGTATCAATGAGAATAAATGCATACATGCATGCATACAACAAAAGACAAGAAGGGTTTGAAGTGAAAAAGCTAATGGTCAATGATAAATCAACACTTGATTTAGCAAACCGGTCATATCACATACGACCCGTCCAATAGCATACCGCCCGATTAATATACGGTATCACATACGCGCATTTAATCGGGTCCCCGCGCATATCTCATATGCGCACCACATCGTTTCGCCTGGACTAGGTAACTCCATTGTGGGACTCTAAGACTCGTCAATACGCCGGCAGTGGGTGATGATCATATCAAGCACCCCTAAGCCGCAAGCGGTCAGCTAAACGTAACAGCTACCCGGATATTGAGCGATCAGAAGAAAACAAGCGAACCTGTCACAACTCCCGTCGAGCCAACCGACTACACTACCGTACAGTCCGGTCTCTTCGTCAGATATGCTGCATATCGAGTCTAGGGATGGTAACGTCGACCCCAATAACTCAATAAGTCGTGCTGATGAATGGTCTATAACAGATCGAGAAACTACTGATAACACTTATCAGTAAATCTCAACAGCCCTGGCCAGGGACTTACTGATATAGCCAATCGAGCACAGCACAGCATCAACTCCCAATACCGGGAGAGACGAAACCCCTCCTATCGCTCATCGTCTTCGTGTGTCTCGGGACTATACCCAAAAGCCACATGTTTGCACGACTCAGTGGAGCCGTGGTAGGGTGGTAATCAAAGTACAGTGGGAGAACACACAAGACTCTATGACGATCTCGGGTCTACAGACTAACCTGCACTAGTGTCACCTGAGAACTGCTATCCGACGATAGATATAATACCATATAGGAGTTCTCGGCGAGTCCATCCAGTGTACCCAGTCTCTACTGAGCACCCGTATACGATCTCGATGTCAAACATCAATGGATGTGGGAACATCCATCGCCCATCATATGGGTCTAGTATCATATACGCTAGTCTACTCTGGTATATCGATGCCCCTTCTCGATACACCTACGACTAGGGACATTTCAGGATATGCTTATAAACTACAGATGTCCCACTAGTATGATCTCCATCATAATCACAGTAGTCAAGCCAATATCCTCAGGGCTTTATCAACATGTGTAAATGAATAAAAGCATGATCAAGTCAACATGTCAGATAAAGAAGAACCAGATAGCATACTATCATGTCGAGCAAGAATGTACACTGAATATATATATATATATATATATATATATATATATATATATATATATACATGTATAAATACATCCACTATCATATAATGGCCTCTAGGGCATACATATATCCAACATGACAACTACAACATATCGCCAAAATCGGAAACCCCTCTGCATTGGTGTCACGCCCCGCTTCCCAAAATACGGAATGCGAGGGGTTGACAAGGCCAGCCATGCTCCTACGGTCAAGGAAATATCCTGCCGTAGTCACACTTCGGCTTCTAGCTTCACGTGGTAATCAGTAAAAAATGCGCAGGTAATGAGAAATGCAGTAACTGAAACAAAACAATACAAATAACTGACCTGATGGAAAACAAAAGGGTATAACTCTGGATAGCTAATCAAGATGTCCGTGATGTACGTCTGGTCATGGTCCCGGCTAGATCCACTCCTCACACTGAGAATGCATACTCAGGTCGTCAGAGCGACACAATAGTAATATAATATATAGATACAAGTGACAACTCGAACAGTGATAATAGATATATATATAACAGTAAATCAAGACGGTATAGATATGAACATGCAGTAACCAATGAAGTGTCTAATAGATCGGGTGAACAGTAAAAGCAGTAAACTAGTATGCCAGGTATGTCAACACAGTAAGTAATGTATATCAATGCCATTATCCCTATCAGTCTCTAAGTCTCAATGTACAGGTCAATATGCCTATCGTCAGTCCAAGTGTGAGAGTCAACCACTCGCGAGTGTCCTCCACCCAAGGGTAGGACCCAAGGGCAAGGGACCACGAGCCCAAAATGTAACGCACGGTAATAATCATGTACCCTGTAAATCTCCATATATCTCCATATATATAAGCCGGCATGGGACTCCCGAGATTCTGTTGAACTCACACTCAAACTACCCCACGCCCCGTGGTCTATATCAAACGCTAACCATAACCTAAAATACCAGTCGGTCTGTGACAAGTCTGCGCGAGAACTGGAGACAGGATCTCCATCAAGCACGTCTCGACTAATACCCAAGATAAATGGCAGTGTCTGGTGCCTTATCTGTGACACCCATGTAAGAGCTTCCATAAGTGTCCCATACCACTTATAGTCATACTTACACGCGTCCCACAGACGTCGACAATGCAATAGAATAATAGGGTTCACTGATTGTGTACAAGTACGTGTCACTTTCACTTATTCCCTCATGCACGAACACTAACGTACTTGCCACAATCATCGCTAATACCTAACACTGGGTAATGCACATGATCACTAGATTATCAATGCAGTGACATATGTATGATATGATGGGGAAACAGTATGTAAAGCATGATTAAGAAGTCGTAAATCAGTATTCTACCACTTGCATAATTTATCATAAATTATACGTGTACAGTTTAGCGAAACAATAAACGGGGAATAAATAGTAGGTTTGATTATCATTCCAGCGAATTTGGTTCACGTCAATCGGGTTTCAGGATCACTAGTTATGGCCATTTCATTTTAAGCGTTCACGGCTGGAAATCCGGTTTCAGAATCGAAAGTCCGTTTCGTAACGCATTTTAATCCTAGTTTGGATCAGAATTTAGCGACGCTATAGTTGAATGAAATCTAGGGTTTCCAATAAGGTTTTCAACGCAACATACGGATCCTCAATCGTGTCTGTACGTCAGGAGTTATACACTGTTCAATACTAGTATGTCAATTCTGATTCTGTTGGGACTGTTATACGTCCTCATCTTTTAAATTACAGATTAAATAGCAAAAAACAATGAAACAGAATGAAACCACTTGTGTTATCTAGATAACAGTTTCACCTTTAATAAAATGTAAAGTTCCGCAACATACGAGTTCAGGAAAGCGGGTGGCACACATTATGGAACAGTAATCATTAACCAGAGTCGCTCTGGACTGCAGTCCAGAGTCGCACTCCGATCTAAATATTGTCACAATTTAAGTACAGAAACCATGAGAAACTTGCATAGGGTTATAGTTCGTCGAGTTTGCTTCGATTTAAGCCCTCGAACGCATCATTCCAGTATGTACATAATTTACGGTGATTTTAACCATTTTCAGATACGAGAAATTTCTAGTTTTACGGGTATACTTGGGGTTATTCGTTATAGTAACTAACAGTCGTATTATCCAGTGAGATTTATACAAAGTACTCATCACTACATGGGCCAACATAAACAATCCACTTCCGTCAATTTGGGTGAGTATTTTCATTGGGATCACACATCGAACAGATATGGTACATAATCGATCTGAAATTGTAAATTTGTAATCTATACAATTTAAGTTTGTAATATGAATATATTAGCATGTAGCAAGTAAAATACTTGCCTGACGATGAATTGATGGCACGGCAGCGAAGGCAGTAGTGACACGGCACGGGCACGGAGTAGCAAGCACACGACGGGTCTCGGCTAGGCTTGGGCTTGGCTCGAGCTTGGTGACGGCTGTTGCAGCTAGGGCATTGGGTGAGACGAGGCGAGAGAGAGAGAGAAGTTGCAGAGGGGTGAGAGAGAGAGAGAGAAGTGTAGAGAGAGAGAGAGAGAGAGAAAACAGAGAGAGTGAGAGATGGAAACAGAGAGAGTGAGAGAGAGAGAAGGAGAGAGAGTTAGACAAAGAGAGAGATTTAGAGGGGGAGAGAGAGACACAGAGAGAGAGAGGGGAGACAGAGGGAGAGAGAGAGAGAGAGGGAGAGGGAGAGAAGCAGAGAGGTAGAGAGAGAGAGAGAGGGGATTAGAGGGAGAGAGGGATGATGGCGACGATGATGATGATGATGCGGTCGACGAGGCGGCTAGGGGCAGTGGGGAGCTCGTCGACGTCGAGTGCAGGTGGGGGGGTCGAGATGGGTGCAGGGCTCGTCTCGAGCTCGATGGGTTTGGGTGTTGCGCGGCTGGAAAAGTTGAGGTGAGGGCTCCGTTGATGGAGAGAAGGGAGTGAGGGAGTCGACAAGGTGGTTACGGTGGTCGTTCTCGTCGGCGGCGGCGGCGGGGACCCGAAGGGGTGCTGTGGGTCGGGAGAGGGAGCGGGAAGAGGAGGAGAACGAGGGTGAGATATTGTGAGTTTGAAGGTGTGAGGCTTAGGTTGGTGGTGCTGGAGGTGGTTGTAGGGAGTCGTGGTCGAAGGTGGAGGTGGTCGCAACAACGGTCGAGGACGGCCGGCGAAAGGAGGGGGAAGGTTCGCGGTGGTGGGAGCTTGGGTGAATTGGAGTGGGGGTAGAGAAGGAGCTATGGGAGGAGAGAGAGAGGCGTGTGAGGGAGATAGGGAAGACGAGAGGTGCGCGTCGTGGGGTAACGGTGCTCGAGCGCGAGCGTGGGCGTTGGGTGCGGCGAAGAGAGCGGATCGCGAACAAAAGGAGTGAGCGGGAAAATATAGCCGTTGGGAAGAAGGAGAGTAGGGTGTGGGCCGGGTCGGGTAGCGCGGGGAGCTGGGCCGGGATTTCTTTGGGCCGACAAAAAAACTAGTAAAACAAATAATGGGGAAAAAGAAATGGAGTGGGCCGGGCTGGGGTTTAAAGGAAAAAGAAAATAAGTTTATTTAAAAAAATGGACTGAGGGAATGGAGAAAGGCCGGGGTTCTTTGGGAATTTATTAATAAAAAGGAAAATTGTGTGTTGGGCTGAGGGATTTAATTGAATGGGAAAAAAAGTGGGCTGGGGATTTTAAGAAATAATTAAAATGAAATGAAGTGTCTGGGCCGGCTTGGGAATAAAGGAAAAGAAAAGAAAAGATTTGGGGTTTGGTGTTTAATGGGATTTTGAAATAAAAATAATTATAAATAAAATAAATAAATTTTATAGATGAAAGAGAAATACAGATATTGGTATAAAAAGGGGCTGGGTATTTCATCATACCACCCTTACAAAAATTTCATCCTCGAAATTTAAAGAAACGACAAGCTATATAATAATAAGCGAAAAGTTATCACATCGAACACTAATACATAGTGATTTACTCAAAACGGGTGGATAAAATTTTGAAGGTATATATATATAAGAACAACATACAAAAGGATAGGTCTAAATAGATATAAGGCAGCAACAACTATAAGGGCAACTACATGTATACGAGAATATAGATAACAATAACGAACAATAATAATCAAGGCGTGTTCGATAAAAGTCGAAACCCAAATATGTGTACATATAAGTATATCAAAAGTAGCAAAGCAGAAATAATAAGTATAAGGCATAATTATAATGAAACAGTGAAGGACTTGTCGGTGGTTTAAAACATTTTTAGAATAACGTATCAATCAACCCGTTTAACATAGCTTAGAAAACCACATGGTGAAAATAAGAAGCATAGCACCAAAATAATATGCGTAATACGTATGGTCGTGCTACCGAAATATGAGAAAAGTAGTAGTGTACTTAAAATACATAAAACGGAGTAGTCAATAACACGCACTCTTCGATAAATACAAAATAATGAAAACTAAATTTTCGAATAACAATGTCCCTAAATATATTTAGGGTAATAGGAAAAAGCACAAAAATGTATAGGGCTAGCTAGGGTAAGGATTACAAGGGAGTGTGGCTCATTCAAAAGGTCGGAGTGTGGCGGCTTTAGGCTGAAGGTCAAAGAGATTGGGGTCGGGTCAGCACAGGAAGTAAGGGTGAGCAGTAAAGGACTACAAGGGAAATATGTATGGGGAGAATAACGGTCGACACATCATGTGAATCAAACAATCCGAAGAGTCAGCTAACTCGGAGATTTTACTATCAATATCCCCTCCCAGAAGGATCTCAAACGAGACACAGACGAAGGATGAAGGGTGGCCCATTCCAAAGATCAGGCTGCGGTACTTTTTAATCGAAGCGAGGGTTAAAACAATACCAGAAGTAGGGGTGGACGGACAAGGGTCTCAGCAGGAAAATAAATGGATATGAGAAAAAATCAAGCATCAAGTGAACCAAGAAGATCGAAAGATTAGCGAACTCAGCAATTTATTTCATTCTAGAAAATTCGAAACAAAGCACCTTCCAAAAGTAACAGATGACCCTAAACTATACATAGATTTATTTGGCCAGAGAAGACAACATCTAAAAATTCCATCAGTCGCGGTTGTGGAGGTTCAGCAGGTTGCGGTAGGCTTGTGCGCTCAGGTAGGGGCATCCATTTCCATAGCGCCTTGCAGGGACCGCCATTGGGAGTTCTTCCACAGCAGGGTCTTGTTCTTCTGGTCCTTCTTCCTCGGCTGGAGCTTCTTCATCGAGGTCTGCTTCCATGTGATTCTCTTCTTCTGGATCTTCTTCCATGGGATTTTCCTCCACTGGATTTTCTTCTATCGGGTCTTCCTCGGGATCTTCCTCTATCGGTTTCTCTTCAGGGTCCCCTTCCTCTTCGTCGGAATCGTCTATCACGTCAACCTCTGGGGCGGCGGCTCCTTCGTCCTCGGAATCGTTGTTTCCGAAAATAACCTGGGGACCGTTGACCTCATCATCAGAACTCATCAACGTGCGGTCTAAGGAAACGCATGACTATGCATCCTCATCTAGATGCGACGCTGCTCCAGGGTGGGCCATGGCCTGAAAAGAAAGAGTCATGATTAGACAGTGGAACACATCAAGAAAATAGCTAAGGGTACGGAGTATAGGAAAATATGCGGTGGGCAGGAACTGAAAAATCAGAATTAAAATGATGTGGTAATGAATAGTATAAATAAGGGGAAAGCAAGAGAATGATACACATATTACGATTCAATGTTTTTATTGCATTCAACTAAAAGTTCGACGGATACAAGATTTCAAACGAAAAGAAATTTTTATAAGAGGATGACAACATTACTACTGAAAGTAGAAAACATGAAAATTCTTCTTTGACTACTAGACCGCTGCATTCTCGTCACGCGAGTTGAATCCTGCGCTCGGTCCGCCTTATCCTCGAAGTTCGAACTACGCAATAATCATCACTTGGCAGAAGTGGAGAGTGTGGACGAGTCTCCCCCTTGTAGCTCCTTCCTTTTTGGGCAACCGTTGATGAGATGTTCGCTGGATCCGCAAATCAGACATTTCCCTTGGGCGCGGAGACAATCCCTCTGAAGATGTCCTGGCCTCTTACAGTACCCACAACATTGGGTCTTCTGCTGCTTCTGTCGTGGGGAAATAAATTGGCGCTTCATCTTCTTCTCTTTTCCTCATCTAATAGGGATCCCTTTACAATTTGAGACTCCCGCTGGTGCCTGATTCACCTGCCCTCTCAGTCCTTCAGCTAACAAGTCGTTCGTTCGCTCCTGGGATTCCTTCAGACCTTGCAGTACACTCAGAATCTCAACGGTCTGATTCTGGGAAGTGGAGATAGAGGAAAAGTCGTTGGAAGACATGGTCCTGAAACAATAATTTTGAGGATGATATAAGGCACAAGCTATAAGAATCAAAATATAATACGGATTGGGCAAGGATTCAAGAATATCAGATGTGATGAAATTCATTACAAGTGGAAATCAACTGTATGACTCTAAGTCACTTAAACAGAGTACGGTAGTGTAACTATGATGTAGTTCACAATTACAACCACGTAACTTTGCCAAGTCACCCGAAACCCTAGCGAATGGATAGCAGAACACACTATGTGAATATGGATCAAGAATAACAAGTTTTCAACCTAGACCGAGGGATGTCTTAGATTGTCAGGCTATACACGGAAAACTGCAATCCCAATCGAAGAAAAACCTGGCTTTGATACCAACTAAACCATGTCACGCCCCGCTTCCCAAAATACGGAATGCGAGGGGTTGACAAGGCCAGCCATGCTCCTACGGTCAAGGAAATATCCTACCGTAGTCACACTTCGGCTTCTAGCTTCACGTAGTAATCAGTAAATAATGCGCAGGTAATGAGAAATGCAGTAACTGAAACAAAACAATACAAAGAACTGACCTGATGGAAAACAAAAGGGTATAACTCTGGATAGCTAATCAAGATGTCCGTGATGTACGTCTGGTCCTGGTCCCGGCTAGATCCACTCCTCACACTGAGCATGCATACTCAGGTCGTCAGAGCGACACAATAGCAATATAATATATAGATACAAGTGACAACTCGAACAGTGATAATAGATATATATATAACAGTAAATCAAGACGGTATAGATATGAACATGCAGTAACCAATGAAGTGTCTAATAGATCAGGTGAACAGTAAAAGCAATAAACTAGTATGCCAGGTATGTCAACACAGTAAGTAATGTATATCAATGCCATTATCCCTATCAGTCTCTAAGTCTCAATGTACAGGTCAATAAGCCTATCGTCAGTCCAAGTGTGAGAGTCAACCAGTCGCGAGTGTCCTCCACCCAAGGATAGGACCCAAGGGCAAGGGACCACGGGCCCAAAATGTAACTCACGGTAATAATCATGTACCCTGTAAATCTCCATATATATAAGCCGGCATGGGACTCCCGAGATTCTGTTGAACTCACACTCAAACTACCCTACGCCCCGTGGTCTATATCAAACGCTAACCATAACCTCAAATACCAGTCGGTCTGTGACAAGTCTGCGCGAGAACTGGAGACAGGATCTCCATCAAGCACGTCTCGACTAATACCCAAGATAAATGGCAGTGTCCGGTGCCTTATCTGTGACACTCATGCAAGAGCTTCCATAAGTGTCCCATACCACTTATAGTCACACTTACACGCGTCCCACAGACGTCGACAATGCAATAGAATAATAGGGTTCACTGATTGTGTACAAGTACGTGTCACTTTCACTTATTCTCTCATGCACGAACACTAACATACTTGCCACAATCATCGCTAATACCTAACACTGGGTAATGCACATGATCACTCGATTATCAATGCAGTGACATATGTATGATATGATGGGGAAACAGTATGTAAAGCATGATTAAGAAGTCGTAAATCAGTATTCTACCACTTGCATAATTTATCATAAATCATACGTGTACAGTTTAGCGAAACAATAAACGGGGAATAAATAGTAGGTTTGATTATCATTCCAGCGAATTTGGTTTCACGTCAATCGGGTTTCAGGATCACTAGTTATGGCTATTTCATTTTAAGCGTTCACGGCTGGAAATCCGGTTTCAGAATCGGAAGTCCGTTTCGCAACGCATTTTAATCCCAGTTGACATCAGAATTTAACAATGCTATAGTTGAATGAAATCTAGGGTTTCCAATAATGTTTTCAACGCAACAGACGGATCCTCAATCGTGTCTGTACGTCAGGAGTTATAAACTGTTCAATACTAGTATGTCAATTCTGATTCTGTTGGGACTGTTATACGTCCCCGTCTTTTAAATTACAGATTAAATAGCAAACGACGATGAAACAGAATGAAACCACTTGTGTTATCTAGCTAACAGTTTCACCTTTAATAAAATGCAAAGTTCCGCAACATACGAGTTCAGGAAAGCGGGTGGCACACATTATGGAACAGTAATCATTAACCAGAGTCGCTCTGGACTGCAATCCAGAGTCGCACTCCGATCTAAATATTGTCACAATTTAAGTACAGAAACCATGAGAAACTTGCATAGGGTTATAGTTCGTCGAGTCGGCTTCGATTTAAGCCCTCGAACGCATCATTCCAGTATGTACATAATTTACGGTGATTTTAACCATTTTCAGATACGAGAAATTTCTAGTTTTACGGGTATACTTGGGGTTATTCGTTATAGTCACTAACAGTCGTATTATCCAGTGAGATTTATACAAAGTACTCATCACTACATGGGCCAACATAAACAATCCACTTCCGTCAATTTGGGTGAGTATTATCATTGGGATCACACATCGAACAGATATGGCACATAATCGATCTGAAATTGTAAATTTGTAATCTATACAATTTAAGTTTGTAATACGAATATATTAGCATGTAGCAAGTAAAATACTTGCATGACGATGAATTGATGGCACGGCAGCGAAGGCAGTAGTGACATGGCACGGGCACGGAGTAGCAAGCACACGACGGGTCTCGGCTAGGCTTGGGCTTGGCTCGAGCTTGGTGACGGCTGTTGCAGCTAGGGCATTGGGTGAGACGAGGCGAGAAAGAGAGAGAAGTTGCAGAGGGGAGATAGAGAGAGAGAGAGAGAGAGAGAGAGAAGTGTAGAGAGAGAGAGAGAGAAAAAACAGAGAGAGTGAGAGAGGGAAACAGAGAGAGTGAGAGAGAGAAGGAGAGAGAGTTAGACAAAGAGAGAGATTTAGAGGAAGAGAGAGAGACACACAGAGAGAGAGGGGAGACAGAGGGAGAGGGAGAAAGAGAGGGAGAGGGAGAGGGAGAGAAGCAGAAAGGTAGAGAGAGAGAGGGGATTAGAGGGAGAGAGGGATGATGGCGACGACGATGATGATGATGATGATGATGATGATGCGGTTGACGAGGCGGCTCGGGGCAGTGTGGAGCTCGTCGACGTCGAGTGCAGGTAGGGGGTCGTGATGGGTGCAGGGCTCGTCTCGAGCTCGATGGGTTTGGGTGTTGCGCAGCTGGAAAAGTTGAGGTGAGGGCTCCGTTGATGGAGAGAAGGGAGTGAGGGAGTCGACAAGGTGGTTACGGTAGTCGTTCTCGTCGTCGGCGGCGGCGGGGACCCGAGGGGATGCTGTGTGTCGGGAGAGGGAGCGGGAAGAGGAGGAGAACGAGGGTGAGATATTGTGAGTTTGAAGGTGTGAGGCTTAGGTTGGTGGTGCTGGAGGTGGTTGTAGGGAGTCGTGGTCGAAGGTGGAGGTGGTCGCGACAACGGTCGAGGTCGGCCGACGAAAGGAGGGGGAAGGTTCGCGGTGGTGGGAGCTTGGGTGAAATGGAGTGGGGGTAGAGAAGGAGCTATGGGAGGAGAGAGAGAGGCGTGTGAGGGAGATAGGGAAGACGAGAGGTGCGCGTCGTGGGGTAACGGCGCTCGAGCGCGGGCGTGGGCGTGGGGTGCGGCGAAGAGAGCGGATCGCGAACAAAAGGAGTGAGCGGGAAAATATAGCCGTTGGGAAGAAGGAGAGTAGGGTGTGGGCCGGGTCGGGTAGCGCGGGGAGCTGGGCCGGGATTTCTTTGGGCCGACAAAAAAACTAGTAAAACAAATAATGGGGAAAAAGAAATGGAGTGGGCCGGGCTGGGGTTTAAAGGAAAAAGAAAATAAGTTTATTTAAAAAAATGGACTGAGGGAATGGAGAAAGGCCGGGGTTCTTTGGGAATTTATTAATAAAAAGGAAAATTGGGTGTTGGGCTGAGGGATTTAATTGAATGGGAAAAAAAGTGGGCTGGGGATTTTAAGAAATAATTAAAATGAAATGAAGTGTCTGGGCCGGCATGGGAATAAAGGAAAAGAAAAGGAAAGATTTGGGGTTTGGTGTTTAATGGGATTTTGAAATAAAAATAATTATAAATAAAATAACTAAATTTTATAGATGAAAGAGAAATACAGATATTGGTATAAAAAGGGGCTGGGTATCACAGTTGGACTCTAAAGACTCGACAATACGCTGGCAGTGGGATTAGCCAAAAGCACGTCAGCGGCACTAGCTGTACAAAACGGCTACCCAGATATTAAACGAAAGAAGGATCAACAAGCAAGCCCATATGAACCTCTACAGAGCCTATAAGTGAAATTTAACATGCAGTCTGGTCCGTTAGTCTAAGAGTATCGCATATTGGGTCTAGGAGGGTGGTTAAAATCAGATCCCTAATAACGCGATACATCGTGCCGGTATTTAACCCAATACCATCTGAGAAACTACTGACCTTCCTGTCAGTAAATCTCATCTACCATGGCCATGGATTTTATGGTATTAGCCACCGAACACTGTGCGATATTGACTCCCTATACCAGCAGAGACGAATCTCTTCTATCACTCACTGCCTGCAAGTGATTTGGGACTGCACCCAAAAACTATCTGTTTGCACGACTCATTTGAGTCATGGTAGGATAGAAATCAAAGTAAGTGGGAAGACACTTGAGACAAATGATGATGTCAGGTCGGCGGACTATCTGCACTATGCCACCAGAGAACTGCTATCCGACGTCAGGTATAATACCAACTAGCATGTTTCCGTCAAGTCCGTCCAATGTAACTCATAACAAAATGAGCACATGTATACAATTTTTGGTGACTAACTGACACCAATGGCTGTGAGACAGGCCATCACCTTTTGTCGAGATCAAGAAACGTATACAATAGTCTACTTTAGAATATCTGTAACGTTTTAAAAATAATTAAAAAAATTAGATAAATAAAACCCTTTAAGTGAATTTTCTGATTTTCGGTAAAATAAAACGTATTTTTCGTAAAATTTAACCATAATTATTTTTCATTATAAATTTAAAAAGAACTATTTTAATCATGTAATTACTAGTAAATGGTGTTTATTTAGTCACTTATAATTTTTAGTTTAATTAAATATTTTTCCTAAATTAATTATTTTAAATATTAACATAAGCTTTTAAATATACATTAAATTAGTGTAAATTTCAATTTGCAATGGGTTTATTTTTCAAAAGTGAACCATGACATATTAGAATTAGGTTTTTAGCATGCTAATCTCTTCTTGAATTGTCTTTAAAATTCTAGAGTTTTCTATGATGAATTGAATTAAGAAAATTAATAAAATAAAGAAATTATGAAAAGACATAAAATGTGTATTTCTTTGGAGAATGTTCTACACTATTCTTCATTCCTTCTTCCTCTCTTTTCCTCACCTCATGGCCGGCCTCACCTCCATGAGAAGCCCCAAAAATTTTCCCCCATCATTTTTGCATTAAAAATCATCAAAATACATCAAAAATTCCAAAAATAAACCTCAAAAATCAACATTCAACCTCTACCATTTTCCTTTAACCTATTTAGCATGGAATTTGGAGTTGGAAACCATTATTTTGGAAGCATATTTTCATGTTTGGATCTCATGCTTTGAAGGTATAATTTTTATTCTTATGATTAATTGTTGTTAAATGCTTTTATTTAGCATATTTAGATTTTCTTAATTAATTCTATTTGCAAGTTTAAAATTCAAGATAGGGTTTCTAAAATCAAGTTAGGGTTTTTATTAATTAAGTGGGGTTATAATAATTAGCTTAACATTTTTAGAAGGGAAAATCTAGCACGGTTGATGTATTATAATTTGTGCATTCAAAATTGTTTAAATTAAGCAATTTTGCTAACTAGATTTTTATAAATTATATATATTGGTGTGTTAAAATTCTAATTAAGGTTTTTATCATTATATTGTGGTTTTAAAAAGAATATTAACATGTTAAATGAATGAAAGACCTAATCTAATTATTAGTTTCAAATTGTTAGTTAATATAATGTGATAAATATGCTATTTCGGAAAACTAGGTTTTAGAAATTAATTTAAAATGTAGTATTAAAAATCTAATTAGGGCTTTAGCTCATTCTTAAGGTTTCATGGAGTGGTTTAACACTTTAATATATGCAAAATCAAGTTTAGTAGTGGAATTGTGAATTTTTGCTTAACAAGTGTTAATTTTGGCTAATTTGCAAACTAGAAATTTTTAAATTAAGACAAAATGATGTGAGAAAAATATGGTAATGGTTTATATAATATAGTTATGTTATTTAATGAATATTATGACCATTATTTTCTTTTAAACATCAAGTTTTGAAGTAAAACGGTAAATTGACATTTTCAAGGTTTTGCTGAATTGGACGATTTGATCGATTTTAAGGTTTCGATGAATTAAATCGTGTTTTATATTATAAGTAATGAGTTTTAAAACTACGAGTTTTTTGTTGGTGTTTTATCTCGATCAATCGGCGTTTGTACGCCGATATCGAGCGATATTTGGTTCTTTTGCATGAGCGGGTCATAGGTTTTAACCTATGCGCGTTTCGTTCGTCGTTTTGATTTTGCCCGTGATTCAGTTTACGATATTATATATGTTTGCGTATAGATACCCCTCGCGTGGACTTCGGACGAGGAAGAAGAGGAGGGCGACATCGTCTTCGGCAGACATGGACCAGGTGAGTAGATGTATATCTACGGGGGAAGTCGGGTGGATGGCGTTTAGCACCCCCGCAAACGTAGAATAGGGATATTGCTTATTGTGATTAGGAAGTCGGACGTGATCTTAGATTCTTGGCGAGTAGGACCCTATTAAAGACCTTAGGTTGGACTAGACTGATTTAGATAGACTTTACCAGAGGAGGAATGTCTTGGAGGAAATTCGTAGGTTTCAGGTAGACACACACACGCACACACAGAAATTTGGCTTGGTGTATATGTGTATGTGTATATATAAGTAGGAATGTATGTAGGTGTATATATACACAACATGTATATGAGATATAAGGATGTTATATGATACATGGGGATGAGACGATATAACTGGGCTTGATGCCGTGATCTCTTGGCTATACAGTCATATTATGATCTTAGCGGATCGTTGGAAAATGAGATAATGGATATGTATACATAAACGATAATAGGTGATGATGACATTGAGATATACGAGACTCTAGAATAGAACCCGGACCGTAACCTGTGACTTGATTACGATATGATATATGTGTGACTTGGTTATGATATGATATATGTATGACCTGATTACGATATAATATATATGACATGATATTTCTGAGGAACAATTGACGACGTATATGTTCGCAGAAAATGATATATGATTGATGATATTGGGATGTATACGATTACAGTATAGTACCTTTGATCATGACATTATTTGATGATGATATTATACGAATGATGATGTACGTAGGTGATACTTGACCCGTACCCCGATATTGGGATGCCGTACGATGGATTTTACCGTACGAGGCATAAATGTGATGATTGATCCGCGCTCTTGATTCGAGGAAGCCATACTACGTACGTGACGCTATTGAGGCTGGATCACCGACTATTACAGATATGGACTCAGACCTTAGGTAGATTCTTATTTCCTATCGACTAGTACCTTTAGTTTAGTTCCTTAGGGGGTTAGATAGATACTAGTTGAGGCTCGAGTCATATAGTTGTAGTTAGATATGTATATTCCAAATGAGTGTTTAGTACACATTTTACCTTTACATTCAGATTGAAATCATCAAGTTTCATGTTCATACATATGTTTCTTTAGTCAGTATGAAACTCTGCTTGTTAGGACACCAGCACCATTACCGATGATGCGCATGTCCCACGTACACTTACTTGCCAGCTCACACACACATCATCGGTAATTGCCATGTCACGTACACTTTAGAACATATTATCTTTTATGATAGAATCAGCTAAAGACTAGATCAATATAGTATTGTGATTACTCTCAGGTGTTAGTCTAGACATTGCATTTATCACTTAGACATTTCATGCATTCACATTTTCATGTTATCATGCAGTATTATGGGGCTTATGCCGACACTTACCATTTACTTACTCATGATTTTGGGATTTTGGATTTCTATGAGATTTCTGGATTTTGGCGAAAACCGCAAGAATATATATAAAAACTTCTCTCTCTTTCTCCCTCTCTTTTTAAAATATAAGTTGCGGTTTTCTCGTGATGTATGTGTCGTCCACCATGAGATTTCATGTTTTCTGTTGGATTTCGAGACCCGATTCGAGGAGTGGATGAACCGTCTCGGGTACATGGTGGGCCCGGTATGGTACCCCGGGGCAAGAAGATCGAGTTGTAGACGATGAGCCTGGCAGGGGAAGACTACCTACCGGTGATGTCTGGCGCGGCGGATATCCGGAGGATACCGACCGTTGTCGTGAGATTTGATGATATGGGCCGATCCGGACTGACGGAGCCCGAGATATTGAGACTATGAGGTATTGAGACTTGAGATTTACATGTTTTGTGTCAATGCTTGACACGGATTTCCATGGATTTCATCGATGATGTTTCAGACTTCTATACAAATTTTACTATGGTGAAAGTTAAAGACTTTTTATACAGATATATCCAGATTTCAGGGTTGATTGTTTTACATTCATGGTGCATGCATACTCATTCACACGACATATTACTATTTGAGGCACTGACACGAGCACGGAGCATTTGCACTTACGCGTAGTTTATTACCCTGCACTACTAGATGACTAGTGATAAATTAGTATATTATTATGACCTAGGACAGCGTCGTGCATTCGATTTCTTTTCGCAGATGTCTTCTACTCACGAGTTGGCAACTCACCCCCGTTGTGCCAAATTTTATTACAGGTTCGATGTACAGGTTTCTTTGGCAGCTTGCTGGCACATCTTTTCATTCAGGGTGATTTGCACGGTAGGTTGGTTCATTTGTATCAGGACTGCCGTTGTACTTTATTTATTTCATTGGTATCTAGTAAGCTCCATCAACCAAACTTGTATTACTTGATAAGTTTAAAGGACCGGTTATTTATTTCGACCTTAGAGTCACGCTTGTATTATTATGGTATCTGGTGGATTTATTTTCTTTTGAGTTTTGAGTCTCGCCCTTTGGCGTTGTATATTATTGTGCTTGGTGTGGTTGTTTCCGCCTGTTGGCGTAGAGCTAGCTCCCGCTTGGGGATGCCTTTTTATTGCTGTATATATATTATTCTTGTTTTTACCCGTTTGGGGCCAGTTTTTACAAAGGAGACTCTGCCGAAATTTTTGAGAAAATTGGATGTTGCTTTTAAACTTGTTTTTCTACATGTTTTCCTTTACTTCTTCTTTTATATGGTTTAGATTTCTGGGTTTCGGCTTACTTAGATTACGTTGCGCCTCTAGACGCTTCGTAATTTAAGTGTCGGTCACGTTCCGTATCTTCGGATCGTGACAAAGTTGGGATCAGAGCGCTAGGTTTAACCTTTATATAAGTCTAGGGTGTCCCTTGGTTGATGGGGTAGGTGACTTAGGTAGAGTGACGTACCGTGGGTATGATCCGCAGCATACTTACGATACGCTACTCTGCTTAAGAAGCCTTAGGATTTACATTTCTTTGCACCGTATTTCATCCATTCCTTTGATCTATCTTCGTCGATATCGGATGATGTTTCTGTTACCACGGTCGCACGGGCAGAGGGAGCTGCGGCTCGAATGCGATAACCATTAGGGTATCGTTTATTCTTGAGGATTGAAGCATCGTTGAGCGTGCGGAAGAAGGGTATTCACATGCCGTCCAGACGAAGTTAAAGGGTTTGAACGATTGTCAGAGACCCATTTTCCCAAGTTTAATGTATTCGGAAGAACATGCAGGTATTTCTATGGACCCTCTAGAAGAATGAAACCCTAACTCGACATAATGACCACGAGAACTCCTTTGAACCTTAGGGTTTACGGCAGTTCCACGGTGCCATTAGTGAGGCTTGGGTTTGCTCTTCTACGGCTGGTCCGCAGATGCTGGGGCATGTACTGGATATTTTTAAACTGTACTTGAGTGTTGAGCTCTCGGGGAATTATGGGATTTTGATGAATCGATCGAAAAGTTTAACGTAGTCAGGATATCAGGTGAAGGGATAGATTACGCGGGAGGCTCTCGATATGAGCATAGCCATTTGCAGCGCAGTCAGCACCGCGATGAGGAGACGAGTCCGAATCAGTTGACATTAGAAAGGCGCACATTGACGATAGTGTTTACGATTGTGATTTGGTGATTTAAATTTCATATTTCCGTTGTTTGGATTTTGGTATTTTGAGGATTTTGTTCTACGATTGGTATTTCTTATGTGTACATTCATTACACTCTATTCGTATTTCATAAGTCAGTTGTATTGATGTTGTTTTGTACATACCCAGTGCACTCGATTTGGTTTTATACCTTTTGAGATATTGATTTGGTTTCGTGCATATGGATTGCACATGATTTTAACGTATGCTTCGACATAGTTTTCATGCATTTTTTTTTTCTTTTTTTCGTACCGTGATTTCAATTTTTATATTCGGTGTATGTTTTTCGTACACCATGTGCACTTGATTGATTCTTGCGCACACTTGGCGCACTTGATACGATTTTGTGCACACCAGATGCACTAAATCGAAGTTTTGTGCAGATTAGATGCACCTGATATTATTATCGTGCACGCCCGTTGCACTTGACAGATGTTTTTGGTGCACACCTGTTGCACTCAGTTTTGTTCTGTGCGTATTCGAGGCATCTGTATTTGATTTCGGTTTTCGTGCGCACCGGACGCACATGATATTTTTATACTGTGATTGGGATTGATTTCATTTTGAACAGTATGTTTTTATAATGATTACTATTTAGTTTAGTAACCAGGCGGGACGTGTAGGTTAATTAAAAGATATATATATATATATATATGTATAGCTATTGTTTTAAAATAAGCGTCCGCTACTTATGCCGTAACACGTGCATCGCACGGCGATTTTAAAAAGAGGTTTTTGCATGCTTCTTTATTAAGATGTTTAGACGATTTTACTACGATGCGCACTATATATAAGTTATAGATTTGATGTATATTATGTTGGTTTTCGTATTGGGCTTGGATATTCTATTTTCACCATAACTCTGATGATTGCGTTATGCTTGACGGAGTTGATTTTTGTTATGTATTGATGATTTCGGAGCCCCGACAATTTGAGTATTTTGGCTGAATGTTTTAGTAATTAGGGGGAGTTTTAATTTAAATTCGGGGACCGAATTTCTTAAAGAGGGAAGACTGTAACGTCTTAAAAATAATTTTAAAAAAATTAGATAAATAAAACCCTTTAAGTGAATTTTCTGATTTTCGGTAAAATAAAACGTATTTTTCGTAAAATTTAACCATAATTATTTTTCATTATAAATTTAAAAAGACCTATTTTAATCATGTAATTACTAGTAAATGGTGTTTATTTAGTCACTTATAATTTTTAGTTTAATGAAATACTTTTCTTAAATTAATTATGTTAAATATTAACATAAGCTTTTAAATATACATTAAATTAGTGTAAATTACAATTTGCAATGGGTTTATTTTTCAAAAGTGAACCATGACATATTAGAATTAAGTTTTTAGCATGCTAATCTCTTCTTGAATTGTCTTTAAAATTCTAGAGTTTTCTATGATGAATTGAATTAAGAAGATTAATAAAATAAAGAAATTATGAAAAGACATAAAAGGTGTATTTCTTTGGAGAATGTTCTACACTATTCTTCATTCCTTATTCCTCTCTTTTCCTCACCTCATGGCCGGCCTCACCTCCATGGGCAGCCCCAAAAATTTCTCCCCATCATTTTTGCATTAAAAATCATCAAAATTCATCAAAAATTCCAAAACTAAACCTCAAAAATCAACATTCAACCTCTACCATTTTCCTTTGACCTATTTAGCATGGAATTTGGAGTTGGAAACCATTATTTTGGAAGCATATTTTCATGTTTAGATCTCATGCTTTGAAGGTATAATTTTTATTCTTATGATTAATTGTTGTTAAATGCTTTTATTTAGCATATTTAGATTTTCTTAATTAATTCTATTTGCAAGTTTAAAATTCAAGATAGGGTTTCTAAAATCAAGTTAGGGTTTTTATTAATTAAGTGGGGTTATAATAAGTAGCTTAAAATTTTTAGAAGGGAAAAATCTAGCATGGTTGATGTATTATAATTTGTGCATTCAAAATTGTTTAAATTAAGCAATTTTGCTAACTAGATTTTTATAAATTATATATATTAGTGTGTTAAAATTCTAATTAAGGTTTTTATAATTATATTGTGGTTTTAATGAGAATATTAACATGTTAAAGGAATGAAAGACCTAATCTAATTATTAGTTTCAAATTGTTAGTTAATATAATGTGATAAATATGCTATTTCGGTAAACTAGGTTTTAGAAATTAATTTAAAATGTAGTATTAAAAATCTAATTAGGGATTTAGCTCATTCTTAAGGTTTCATGGAGTGGTTTAACACTTTAATACATGCAAAATCAAGTTTAGTAGTGGAATTTTGAATTTTTGCTTAACAAGTGTTAATTTTGGCTAATTTGCAAACTAGAAATTTTTAAATTAAGACAAAATAGTGTGAGAAAAATATAGTAATTGTTTTTATAATTTAGTTATGTTATTTAATGAATATTATGACCATTAGTTTCTTTTAAACATCAAGTTTTGAAGTAAAACGGTAAATTGACATTTTCAAGGTTTTGCTGAATTGGACGATTTGATCGATTTTAGGGTTTCGATGAATTAAATCGTGTTTTATATTATAAGTAATGAGTTTTAAAACTACGAGTTGTTTGTTGGTGTTTTATCTCGATCAATCGGCGTTTGTACGCCGATATCGAGCGATATTTGGTTCTTTTGCATGAGCGGGTCATAGGTTTTAACATATGCGCGTTTCGTACGTCGTTTTGGTTTTGCCCGTGATTCAGTTTACGATATTATATATGTTTGCGTATAGCTACCCCTCGCGTGGACTTCGGACGAGGAAGAAGAGGAGGGCGACATCGTCTTCGGCAGACAAGGACCAGGTGAGTAGATGTATATCTACGGGGGAAGTCGGGTGGATGGCGTTTAGCACCCCCGCAAACGTAGAATAGGGATATTGCTTATTGTCATTAGGAAGTCGGACGTGATCTTAGATTCTTGGCGAGTAGGACCCTATTAAAGACCTTAGGTTGGACTAGACTGATTTAGATAGACTTTACCAGAGGAGGAATGTCTTGGAGGAAATTCGTAGGTTTCAGGTAGACAAACACACGCACACACAGAAACTTGGCTTGGTGTATATGTGTATGTGTATATATAAGTAGGAATGTGTGTAGGTGTATATATACACAACATGTATATGTGATATAAGGATGTTATATGATACATAGGGATGAGACGATATAACTGGGCTTGATGCCGTGATCTCTTGGCTATACAGTCATATTATGATCTTAGCGGATCGTTGGAAAATGAGAGAATGGATATGTATACATAAACGATAATAGGTGATGATGACATTGAGATATACGAGACTCTAGAATAGAACCCAGACCGTAACCTGTGACTTGATTACGATATGATATATGTATGACTTGGTTATGATATGATATATGTGTGACTTGATTACGATATGATATATGTGTGACCTGATTACGATATGATATATATGACATGATATTTCTGAGGAACAATTGACGACGTATATGTTCGCAGACAATGATATATGATTGATGATATTGGGATGTATGCGATTACAGTATAGTACCTTTGATCATGACATTATTTGATGATGATATTATACGAATGATGATGTACGTAGGTGATACTTGACCCGTACCCCGATATTGGGTTGTCGTACGATGGATTTTACCGCATGAGGCATAGATGTGATGATTGATCCGCGCTCTTGATTCGAGGAAGCCATACTACGTACGTGACGCTATTGAGGCTGGATCACCGACTATTACAGATATGGACTCAGACCTTAGGTAGATTCTTATTTCCTATCGACTAGTTCCTTTAGTTTAGTTCCTTAGGGGGTTAGATAGATACTAGTTGAGGCTCGAGTCATATAGTTGTAGTTAGATATGTATATTCCAAATGAGTGTTTAGTACACATTTTACCTTTACATTCAGATTGAAATCGTCAAGTTTCATGTTCATACATATGTTTCTTTAGTCAGTATGAAACTCTGCCTGTTAGGACACCAGCACCATTACCGATGATGCGCATGTCCCACGTACATTTATTTGCCAGCTCACACACACATCATCGGTAATTGCCATGTCACGTACACTTTAGAACATATTATCTTTTATGATAGAATCAGCTAAAGGCTAGATCAATATAGTATTGTGATTACTCTCAGGTGTTAGTCTAGACATTGCATTTATTACTTAGACATTTAATGCATTCGCATTTTCATGTTATCATGCAGTATTATGGGGCTTATGCCGACACTTACCATTTACTTACTCATGATTTTGGGATTTTGGATTTCTATGAGATTTCTGGATTTTGGGGAAAACCGCAAGAATATATATAAAAACTTCTCTCTCTTTCTCCCTCTCTTTTTAAAATATAAGTTGCGGTTTTCTCGTGATGTATGTGTTGTCCACCATGAGATTTCAAGTTTTCTATTGGATTTCGAGACCCGATTCGAGGAGTGGATGAACCGTCTTGGGTACATGGTGGGCCCGGTATGGTACCCCGGGGCAAGAAGATCGAGTTGTAAACGATGAGCCTGGCAGGGGAAGACTACCTACCGGTGATGTCTGGCGCGGCGGATATCCGGAGGATACCGACCGTTGTCGTGAGATTTGATGATATGGGCCGATCCGGACTGACGGAGCCCGAGATATTGAGACTATGAGGTATTGAGACTTGAGATTTACATGTTTTGTGTCAATGCTTGACACGGATTTCCATGGATTTCATCGATGATGTTTCAGACTTCTATACAAATTTTACTATGGTGAAAGTTAAAGACTTTTTATACAGATATATCCAGATTTCAGGGTTGATTGTTTTACATTCATGGTGCATGCATACTCATTCACACGACATATTACTATTTGAGGCACTGACACGAGCACGGAGCATTTGCACTTACGCGTAGTTTATTACCCTGCACTACTAGATGACTAGTGATATATTAGTATATTATTATGACCTAGGACAGCGTCGTGCATTCGATTTCTTTTCGCAGATGTCTTCTACTCACGAGTTGGCAACTCACCCCCGTTGTGCCAAATTTTATTACGGGTTCGATGTACAGGTTTCCTTGGCAGCTTGCTGGCACATCTTTTCATTCAGGGTGATTTGCACGGTAGGTTGGTTCATTTATATCAGGACCGCCGTTGTACTTTATTTATTTCATTAGTATCTAGTAAGCTCCATCAACCAAACTTGTATTACTTGATAAGTTTATAGGACCAGTTATTTATTTCGACCTTAGAGTCACGCTTGTATTATTATGGTATCTGGTGGATTTGTTTTCTTTTGAGTTTTGAGCCTCGCCCTTTGGCGTTGTATATTATTGTGCTTGGTGTGGTTGTTTCCGCCTGTTGGCGTAGAGCTAGCTCCCGCTTGGGGATGCCTTTTTATTGCTGTATATATATTATTCTTGTTTGTACCCGTTTGGGGCCAGTTTTTACAAAGGAGACTCTGCCGAAATTTTTGAGAAAATTGGATGTTGCTTTTAAACTTGTTTTTCTACATGTTTTCCTTTACTTCTTCTTTTATATGGTTTAGATTTCTAGGTTTCGGCTTACTTAGATTACGTTGCGTCTCTAGACGCTTCGTAATTTAAGTGCCGGTCACGTTCCGTACCTTCGGGTCGTGACAATATCGATGCACGGTCTCGATATTCCCACGATTAGGGACATTTAAGGATGTGCTTTTAGACTACCTAACCCCACAAGTTCGATCACTGTCAGAACGCTGGTAGTCAAGCAAGAATCCTATGAGCTGTATCAGCATGTAATAATGATACGCAATACCACATTATACATATACATGATGATAGAGACAAACAAGATAGCATACTATTATCTCGAGTAAAATTGTTCTATCTGTATAGATCATCTCTCAATCATCATAATCGCCTGCCTGCGATTGCAATAATTACCTTAAGGGCACTATATCCAACAGGGAGGCGCTGGGTTAGGGTCCTCTCGCGGTGGCAGAGCAGGTTCAAATGCTCTGAGTCCTTCGATGGTTTGTTGGAGGAGACGACTCAACCCTTTCAGTTCTTCCATAGTAGCCTCCGACGGCGAATACCGACTCTCTTGACCTGGAGGTAGAGGACTTGGTTGGTGATCTAGGGGTTCTGCACGGGTAAGAGTCCCGAAGTTGTTGTCCTGGGCGATTTTAACAACGACGAGGAGGGGTTTGCAAAACCCTCCATGAAAGACGACGACTTTCTTCTTTAAAGTTGTAGATCCGGTGATTCTGAGGCGGAGCCGAATTCCCACAGACGGCACCAATTGATAGAGTGTGGGTTTGAGGCAGTTTAGGCTTTATCAATAGATTTGCAGGATGGGAGTTTTGGACAAAGGCGTCACCGCGCGGATTTTCAATCCTGCAAAGGAAAGGGCACCGAAGTTATACTCCGGTCTCTCTTCCGATGATAAAATCAGTCTCTTTTTTTATGAAGGTAGGGTTTCTATTTGTAGAGAGATTGTAGCATACTTTTGTTTTCATATTGGAGAGGCTTATATAGGCATCTCGTACGGTGGTGATTCAATCAATGAAGATTCGGTTAGTTATCTAGGGTTTTGTACCGACATGGGATGTCTTCTTCGTACAAAGATCTCTTGGTGGGCCTCATGGGCCGAGGACCATGGGTTTGGACCTGTGCTCGGCTTTATGGGCCGAGTGGAATCGGGTCGGACGCGTAGTTGGTTATTCCATACAGTATCACTTTACACGTGGGTATAAAAAGAGAATATATTAACAGCAGACAAACGGCAGGCAGTAAAGTGCTAACGGAGGTAAACTTTGGATATTTATCCATCACTTTCTGAAACGTAGGAATTTATCTGTCATATGGCCCAAACAACAGGTGTTTATCCATTTAGCCAAGGGGAAAAAAAATCATATATGCAATATATAAATGGGCTTTAACATCATGACATAACAAAGGCCTGCGTTTTGTGGGTCGGATGATGTCAATTTGCACTTGTGCTACTTATACAATTATAAGCTTACATCAATTTTACAATTATAAGCTTACATCAATTTTAACCAATAAAAGAATATAACGCATAACACACTGAACGTTATGATTTATAAATTTTACAATTATAAGATTTCCTGCACAACTGTGCAATAAAGAGAAGGCGGGTGGACCCACCCACTCACGTGTAGTTTAGCCTCCTGTTTTCCACTCATTCATAGTTATTTGCGTTTTCATCCCCCTGATTGAAAAAATATTTTTCCAATTCCCATTATATCCCCATCACGGATGTCTTCAAGCATGAAGTACCCATAACCCCTAATATTCTAATGAAAAGAAAATCTTAACAAAATCAACTAAATAAAATGATAATAAAATAAAATTTAAAAATATTCATCTTGAATTTCTTTTCCTTCTTGAAATTCATGGAGTTAATATGTTAAATACCAAGCTTATAGATTAGGGTTAAAAATTTAACTACCTTTGAGATAATAGAAAAAAAGTTTGGAGGTGTAACAGAAGAAAAAAAAACACATCAAGGTTTTAGATTAAGGCTAAATTATTGGTATTTTAGGGTTAAACATTGGTTTTTTTTAGGGTAGAAGAGAAGAAGTTTAAGTGCTTATTATTATGGTTTACAACCCCAAATATTTAAGGAGTTATATGTGCAATTAACCTTTTATTATTTAATGCAAAGAGGAGGGAGGTTTTAATCAATCCACTTGATTTCATTGAAGGAAAGAAAAATCAATCAAAATTTCATCATTAGCAATTAGCTAAATTGACATTATTGTTCAATAAAAAGACACTCATCACAAAATCCTTAAATAATTATAACTTAGCAACTGTCCTAATACTCCCTCCTAAACAAACTACCAGCGCTACGGTTCCCCTTGGTGCATGAAATGGATGATTTCCTCGTGTTTCCGGAAATGGGATCATCGGGTATGTAATTCCAAGAAATCTTGTATTAACATGCTTGGTATATTTTAATCATTCCCGGTAATATATGTATGTGCAACCGTCGACAGGTAGTAAGGCCGGAGTATGTATGTGCAACCATCGACCGGTAGTAAGGCCGGAGGAGGGCCTGTGGATGACGGCGAGGCTGCCACGAACGGCCAATAAGGGACCAGTGATGGCCGATGGGCGGCGGGCTGACGAGCTGACAACAATGGGGGACAGGGTCGGCGGCGACAAAATACGGCTGGCCAATGGCAAATGTTTGATTGGCAACGGTGCGAACAATCGGCGATGACCGGCGACCGGCCAGTGGCGATCAGTCGATCGACGGTGGATCGGCCGGCGGACGACCGACAATGGACGGAGGGTAGCGAGATAGGACGATGGCGAATGGTCATGACTCATTCATGTTAGGCGGAAATAGTACATGGTAAGTTATGATAGACACATGTTTGGGGGGAATAGGAGTCATTTGATTATCATGGTAATCTTATCTATATTTCCGGAAATATATTTTACAGCTAAACAAACGTGATAATATTTCATGATAATCTAGAATTACCACATACATTACCTCCTACCAAGACGCACCCTATGCAACTAAATCTACAATATTTATTTTGACAAAAAAACCACTTTCTTAAAATTAAAAAAAATCGCACATCCTCACATAATTCTAAAACATAAGATTAATTATAAACTAAAATCATAGGATACATTTTTTATACGATATTCTTTTATGGAATGGGTTGATAATCATATTTTTTCCATAATTTTCTTTCAGTATAATGTTATTTATCAGAGGCTTGCAACGCACGTGCAAAATATATTAGTTTAGTTAATTGAAGGACTAACTTTATTATTCGATAGATAGTTCGTTGTGTTGTGCCACGGCAGCGTCCCGGCCATCTACTCGAGGCCAAAATGCGGAATCAAAAATTTTCTTAACTTTAAACCGGCGCTACCGCGGACAATAAACCCGGATCGTAACCATTAGCCTAATCCTAGCTATCAAGAGAATGGGTAGAGAGATATACCGAGCGATCCGTGTCCTTCGGTCTTCTCGTCTTCGTCCCGATCTCCCGCTGAATCACCGTTCGTCACCTCCTCGTCGGAAAGGGCACCACGTAGCCGATTTCTTTTATGGGCTCCCACCTCTTGACCGAGGCAACTCGGGCGCGAAGTTGGCAAGCCGACGCGTCCAAGAGTGTTGTAGGTGTAGTGTAGTAGCATGTCTTTTTGGGGTTTAGGAAGTTGCCATTATAGAGGAATGAACAATGAACTTTTGAGAGGTGAGGGGTTTTTTGTGGCAAGCATAGAATCAAATGAGATGAATGATTTCCCGCACAAAATGAACTCTCTCATTTTTCTCCCCAAAGTGGTCGGCCCCCCTTGGTTCCAAAATGGTGGAGGGAAAAAAAGAAGCAAACATGAAGGGACCTGTAGCAAAAGTAGAATGGGTGACCATAAGCAAAAAGAGATGATAACAATATCATATCAATTTCAAATCCTTTCTAATCTCATTAATGCAAGAAAAGCAAAGATGCTTTGAATCATCATGATAAACCATTTCACAAAAAAAAACCTCCACAAAAGTAATTTGCACAACTGCAAATAACCCCCTCCATCGGAAAAGTCCGGCTGGGAAGGAACAAAGGAAAACTGGCCGGAACGGAATGCAAACTGGCAACTTCAGAAAACTGATCCCGTAATAAATTACAGGAAAACCCCGCGATTGCATATACATGCCCGCATTTGTATTCCCACTGAATATAAATGCAAAGAGACAAAACTACACTGTCTAATACTAGGATCCGGCTTAAGCCAAAGCCCGCTAGTAAAATCCGTCCGATCACGATCCGTGCAATACCGCACGTATCTGATCGAACCGTGCCATATCTCCATACGGCCTCTACAGCGTTTCGCCCGAAACTTGAGTAAACGGTCTGTGGGGGACTCTAAAGACTCGTCAACACTTTGGCTGTGGATTTAACCACTAGCACGTCAGAGATATTAGCCATACGTAACGGGCTTACATATGTTGACCAAAAGGGACGCCGATGAGCGAACTCATCCTGACACCCTACTGAGCATGTCAGTGATAATATCCGTACAGTCCGGTCCGTTCGTCTATGAGTATCGCATGGCGGGCCTAGGGGTTGGTAAAAGTCAGACCCCCATAAGCGGTACAAGTCGTGTCGGAGTGTAGCCCAGAACACCCTGAGATACTACTGGAATACCTACCAGTAAATCTCCTGCCTCGGCCGAGGGCTTTGTGTAATGGCTCTCCTAGACACAGCGCGACCTCACCCCCAATACCGGAAGAGACGAAACCCCTGCCGATCCGCTCACTGCCTCCATGTGGCTCGGGACTGTACCCAACTAAAACCTGTTTGCACGACTCCTTTGAGCCGTGGTAGGATGAGCCGTGGTAGGGAAGTAATCAAAGCACAGTGGGAATTCACACGAGACAAATGACGATCTCAGGTCGATGAACTAACCTGTACACATGTCACCAGGGAACTGCTATTTGACGTCTCGTATAATCCCAACTAGCATGTTCCCGGCGAGTCATGTCCGGTGTACTCATAACCCAATGAGCACCTGTATACATCTTAGGTGAACCAACTGACACCAGTGGCTTGTGAGACCGGCCACCGTCCCTCGTCGGGGTCTCGACTGTATATACTAGTCTACTAATGGAGTATCGATGCCTAGTCTCGAAACTCCCACGACTAGGGACCACTTTAAGGATGTGCTTATAGACCCCAGCTCCCACGTATATGATCGCCATCATACTGCTGGCCGTCAAGCAAGAATCCTAAGGGCTCTATCAACGTGCAATAGTGACCTGTAAGGTCACCTAAAGCAGTACACGATGATAAAAATAAACCAGATAGCATACTATCATCTTGAGTAAGACCGTCCTACCGGTATAGGTCCTCCCTCAATCATTGCAATCACGTGCCTGTGATCCAATAATTGACTCTAAGGGCACTATCTCCAACAATCTCCCACTTGCACTCAAGGCTAATTATTGCGATGTCGCATACTCACAGCCCGTGTGATACCGAACACCCAACTCCTCTACTAGTCATTCTCACAAAGCTCGTTTGCGAAACTATTGCGTTCGAGGAATAGCCTTAGTGAGTGGATCCGCTGTGATGTTTCTTTCTATGTCTCTCTTTATCTCAAGTTCGCGGAGAAAGCTATCTCCCGAAATGAGCAATACCTGTCTTAGAATATGTCTGGATATCTGATGGGACCTAGCTCATACATGAACTCCAAATCCAAACTTCTTAGACTGTATCGGCAACTGAACTTAATCAGTGTCCTGCGCCATGCCTCCCTCAGTATCCGCCTGGACCACCTGTCCAAAATACTGCCCCTCGTCAGAGGGAAAATTATAACTCTGACAGCCACTCTGTCATCCAGGTCACCTTAGTGTTAGTGCACGGCGGCGCCCCGGCCGTCAAACCGACGGCCAAACGCGGAAACGGTGATAAACTTAAATTTTGCGGACTTTGCAAACCGGCACCACCGCGCACTAAACACCCGGATCGTGCCATTAAACTAAATCTAGCAAACAACAAGACGGGCTAGAGATATACCGACTGATCCGAGTCCTCCGGTCTTCATCTCCACTCCGATCTCCTCGCGGGATCTCCGTCCGTCTCCTCCTCGTCGGAAAGGGCACCACATCGCCTGTAGCTTTTACGGGCTCCCACCTCAATACCGAGGCAACTCGGACGCGAAGCTGGCGAATCGACGCGTCTAAGATATGCTGTAGGAAGTGTAGGAAACTTGTCTCTTGGGGTTTATGATAGTTGCCATGATGGAGGGAATTTTGCACAAGAATTTTCCATGGATGCTTGCAAGGAAAAATCAGTGGAGCTTTGCAATGAAAATGAAGGAGCTCGGCCAAAGAATAAATTGCTCTCTGGAAAAATGAAGTGGGAAGTATTTTTGGTGCTCTCTGGAAAAATGAAGTGGGAAGTATTTTTGGTGCTCTGTTGAATTCTATATGGGTGAACTCTTTAATTAAAAACCATGCAAATGAAAACCATTCTTCACAGCACACACACACACATAGAAGAGGGGCCCACGAAATTAAGCATCAAAGAAATAAATCCTTATTCAAATCATCCTCCAGCACACTCCAAATTTCCACAGTGGCCGGCCCATCACTAGCCCATACCCAATCATGTCAAAATAAATGCAAGGGATGGAGCAAAGGATAATGATGCTATCATATCAATCTTTTACATAAAACCCCTCCACAAATGTGTTATTTGTAAACTTGCAAATAACACCCTCCATCGGAAAAGTCCGGCCGGGAAAGAACAAAGGAAAACTGGCCGGAACGGAATGCAAACTGGCAACTCCAGAAAACTGGTCCCGTAATAAATTACAGGAAATCCCCCATACTGTGCATACACACCCGCATCTGTATTCCGTTCGGATACAAATGCAAAAAGACAAAATCTACACTGTACTAAACTAGGACCGGCTTAAACCAAAGCCGGCTAGTAATATCCGTTCGATCCTGATCCGTGCAATACCGCACGTATCTGATCGAACCCTGCCATATATCTATACGGCTACTAGTACAAACCGTCCGATCCTGATCCGTGCAATACCGCACGTATCTGATCGGACCCTGCCATATCTCCATACGGCCTCTACAGCGTTTCGCCCGAAAGCTGAGTAACTGAAAGGGTGGTGGACTCTAAAGACTCGTCAATACTATGGCTGTGGATTTAACCACTAGCACGTCAGAGGTATAAGCCAATACATGACGGGCCACCAGCTATTGACTAAAAGGGACGTCGATGAGGAAGCTCACCCCGACACCCAACTGAGCCTGTCAGTGACAATATCCGTACAGTCCGGTCCGTTCGTCTATGAGCATCGCATGGCGGGCCTAGGGGGTTGGTAAAAGTCAGACCCCCAAAAGCGGTACAAGTCGTGTCGGAGTGTAGCCCAGAACACCCTGAGATACTACTGGAATACCTACCAGTAAATCTCCTGCCTTGGCCAAGGTCTTTGTGTAATGGCTCTCCTAGACACAGCGCGACCTCACCCCCAATACCGGGAGAGACGAAACCCCTGAAGATCCGCTCACTGCCTCCCTGTGGCTCGGGACTGTACCCAACTAAAACCTGTTTGCACGACTCCTTTGAGCCGTGGTAGGGTAGTAATCAAAGTACAGTGGGAACTCACACGAGACAAACGACGATCCCCAGGTCGATGAACTAACCTGTACACATGTCACCTGGGAACTGCTATCTGACGTCAGGTATAAGACCAACTAGCATGTTCCCGGCGAGTCCTGTCCGGTGTACTCATAACCCAATGAGCACCTGTATACATCTTAGGTGAACCAACTGACACCAGTGGCTTGTGAGACCGGCCACCGCCCCTCGTCGGGGTCTCGACTGTATACACTAGTCTACTCTGGAGAATCGATGCCCTGTCTCGAAACTCCTACGACTAGGGACCTTTTAAGGATGTGCTAATAGACTCCAGCTCTCACTTATATGATCGCCCTCATACTGCTGGCAGTCAAGCAAGAATCCTAGGGGCTCTATCAACGTGCAATAGCGACATGTCATGTCACCTAAAGCAGTACACGATGATAAAGGTAAACCAGATAGCATACTATCATCTCGAGTAAGACTGTCCTACCGGGATAGGTCCTCCCTCAATCATTGCAATCACGTGCCTGTGATCCAATAATTGACTCTGAGGGCACTATCTCCAACAATCTCCCACTTGCACTCAGGGCTAATTATTGCGATGCCGCATACTCACAGCCCGTGTGATACCGAACATCCAACTCCTCTACTAGTCAGTCTAACAAATCCCGTTTGTGAAACTATTGCGGTCGAGGAATAGCCTCAGTGAGTGGATCCGCCTAGAAGTTTCTTTCTATGTCTCTCTATATCTCAAGTTCGCTGAGAAAGCCATCTCCCGAAATGAGCAATACCTGCCTTAGAATGTCTGGATGTCTGATGGGACGTAGCTCATAAATGAACTCCAAATCCAAACTTCTTAGACTGTATCATCAACTGAACTTAATCAGTATCCTGCGCCATGCCACCCTCAGTATTCCCTTGGACCATCTGTCCAAAATACTGCCCCTCGTCAGAAGGAAAACTATAACTCTGACAACCTCCTTGTCGTCCATGTCACCTTGGAAGCCTGGAATGATAACTGTCTCTCGAAAAGAGGCAGCCGTTATCATATCCCTAGAACAGCCACTTATGTTCTAAAACTGCTTCCGACTGTTTCTCCAGGATTGGATCAATATCAACTTATTGCATCTAGTGCAAGAACAACATCTGGTGTGGTACTTGACATCTCATGATTGACTCAATTGCCTAAGCAAGTGATCTGCCAATCATGCACATCCCTCTCTACTTTAGTCTAAAAGACACCTTTAGAGAGGGCAACTCCATTACTTGCAGGTACACTACCGTGCCAGGAGTCGTCCATTCTAAATACTCATAGAATGCTGTCAAGGTACCCAGATTAGGAAACCACCCAAATCTAGATCTAAAACCATAGATCTAGTAACCAGTATGTCTGATATAATGTCCAAGTCCTTTGTGGAGAAACCACTGTGTGACGACCAAAGTATAACCGATCGTAGTAAAGGAATATCACTTCCTACTACCTTCTCAACAGATCCATCCCCTATTCTGATGACGTCAAACCTATGACTGTCACATCAGAAACAGATGATCTATCTCTGCTACATCTGCTTTAGTCTATAAATAGACATAAGCCTGATGTCCACCAATGCTTCCGCTGCTCCACTCTGATTACGACAACCCTCTGGCAGAGTCATATACACGTACACTTCTGAAGCTAGTTCAGAACGACGCTATACTCATCCTCCTGCCGGGTCTCGCAGCCTGGAACAACAACAATGGCAAGTGTGGGTAAACAAGAACTTCCCTGTCACCGTCCTTGAGGCTACCGAAGTACCTCTCGGGTGCCTGAAGTTACCCACCTTATCTGCGGAGTGGCCAATGGAATGTCAAATCAGATTGAATCTTCAGGTTCCTTATCAAATCTTCAGTAATCGTTTGCGGTTCTGGAATCACTTCCAGTTCTACCATACTCCCACTGCTGTTTTTGAAAAAATCCATTTTTAATAAAACTGTGGCGAGTCTAGAACAATATTGCTATTGTTCATCCAGATGGTAGAAAATCAACCCGCGTCAAAGCCTGGGTCAACCCACAAACAGCCATTACAGAAACGTGCCTTGAGTTGTCCAGTGTCTGGTTTTAAGCATAAGCCGGACAACTCCCCGTACCTTAACAACGTTAAGATATGAACTGTTCTACATCCAATATAGAACCAGAGGCACTGATTTAATTGAACCAGATTCAAATCATGCAGCTTTCTCCAGTGCATGTCAACTAAATGGAAGGAGGTCGATCAGCGTTACTCAACTTAGGAATACTTCCAATTATGAGTAACCTGAAAGAGAAGTAATTTCTCTTTATCATTACTATTAACTGAATACCACACACAAGTATCTACATCTTCGATCACTTTGAAGAATCCCGATACTTGCTATACCTGGTTCTCTACTCTATTCAAATACCTATAACTCCTCAAAACTTAGACCCTGTGTTTCTACGAAACACATGTCTAAGAACTAGAGAAGTCAAAAGTAAACAGAATACAGTACGAGGACCAACCCCTCTGTCCTGATGGACACTGGACAACATACAATACTCTGTATAAGTCCCTTGAGTCTAGTGACTCATTCACTGTGTGTCGTAGGTTGAAAACTGTACTTTTGGTTAAGAAGAATTACACCGCTGTTTAATGCTCCTTACCTAACCATCCACTGATATAGGTAAATGTCATCGACATAATATCAAAAGGTATATCTCACTCTATGAAAATAGACGTACAGATATATCAATTTGAAATTGGTGCATAACCGCGGATATTCAAAACCAAATAATTGCTAACTTGCAAACAACCCAGGTGACTTCCTCAAAAATGAGGATGATCACCCAATTCCCAATAACTCACTCCCACTCATCATCTGTAAAACCATACAGATGTGAGAATCATACCTGGTAAATACATACCCTGGAGTAAGTGTCTAATCGGGAAATCAGTTTTCCATTAACAGTACACAGTGAGACTGAAACATTGAAATGTTTCGATGGGGTATCCCGGTATTCCTAGTAATGCCTCTTCCAGATTCACGACTGTAACCGTATAGTTCTTTGCCACCTCTCCAAATCCCTTCATATGTCTTTAGTCTTTACCTTCTGTACACCCCTTTAGGCCAAATGGTTTTCTTCCTTCCCTACCGTTCGGCACCAGCCTATGGTTTGGAAGAAGACTATCCAAAAAGCATAAAGGGTGTACTGTCCTAATCCTAGGAGCACTCGCATCGCGAGAGAAGGTGAAGATAAAAGACACCTGAATGTACTTTATTCCTATTTCTCCTGAACCAGGATCCATCCCCGAACTGGAACGAGTTCCTTTCGAGTTCGTATATAACCATACGATGGATTATCCAATAAAATGGGATCTTCGTAATGATACGGAGTGTCCTGGAGAAATACAAAGGTGATTTAGGATTGGCGAAGGAATACATGGTTTGGTCGTGAATATCTGTTGCAATTTACTTTGCCCTCTTACTAATCCCTTACTTTGTCTGAACTTAATACCTTCTGTACACCGCTTAGGCTAACTGGTTTTCTTCATTCCCTACCGGTCGGCACCAGCCTATGGTTTGGAAGAAGACTATCCAATTTGCAGAATAGGTGTACTACTCCTAAACCAAGGAGTACTCGCAGCCTGAGAGAGGGTGAAAAGAAAAGACATCTGAATAATCCTATCCGTTTTCTCCAGAACCGGAAACCATCCTCGAATTCCTTCGAGTTCGTATCTAACCATACGATGGTTTTGTCCAATGGAAGTGGACGTTCGTAGTAATACGGGGTGTCCTGGAGAAAAGGGTAAAAGTAGGAGTGGCAATGAGGTCTGCAACTCTGACAATCCAAAAGCCAGTGTTAAGTAGGTTCGGTCAACTTGGTCACTGAGTCATAATCTAGGGTCGGGTCAATGGTCGCTGCCAGAGAGAGAGAGAAAAGAAACACTCAGCGTGCACTCTAACCTAGATCAGAATGGTTACCAATTTATCTAATCTGGAAACCTCCCACTGTACCTCAAATTCTCCTCCAAACCTGAAAGAAGAATTAGTCAGGGTCACCCGAGGAGTAAACCAACTCATCAGTGGGAATCGGGATCCAACTCTCATCGCATGATAACGTGACGGAATCCGCTCACGGTATCACACTCCAGAAGGTATGCGCATATCTGGCAAGTTTCAGTACTTTTGAAACTCCCGATGTGATTTCTGCCCCATGCTCTTATGACCTTGGCGTGAGGTCAAAATATCATAAGTCACATGTCAAGTTCTACCCATCATTATCCAGGTTAATTTGAATCCACCCGTACATACCCTTGACGTAGGCCAAAATAGTAGTACGACTGTCCCAAACCAACGCATCTATCTATGCAACAGATAAATACCCGGCAGCTACCAATCACTATGCCTTGGCGTGAGGTCAAAATACATAGCTTGAATACTACCGAATATTTAACTGAAATGATGGAGGGCTACGAATGGTTTCTGGCGAAAACCTTTAACGTAATGAACTTGATATCGTCGAAGGAACGGATAGCTTTTTAGAAAATATAGTGACGAAAACCTTTACTAAAGAGGTCACTCCCGGTGAAGGGATCTCGGCTCTTTCCCCGTAGAATGGGGTGCAGGATATTCCAAATGAATACCACGATGCAAAGCAAAAGTAATCGGCTATAATGAAGTTAATGCCCTGACGCAAACTTCTGTCCAAGGGGTCACTCCCGGTGAAGGGATCTCGGCCCTTGCCTCGTCGACTGAGGAGCAGGATATTCAAACTGAATACCACGATGCAAAACAAAAGTGAACGTCCTTGCAATAACAGCTTTTTGAAAAGTGTTCCAACAACATCAGAATAGGTTTGTTTAACTTGCATTGATCCGAATCAACGCAGTCCCATCAATTAATCACACCACAAAGAACGAAAATATACTGACGTACGTATATGCCATCCGCATTCGCCACTGGGTCCCGTCATCACCCGTTAGGTTAGCTTACTAACGGCAGAGCGGGGACTGGACTAGCGCGGGTGAAAAACATATACAACATCTACTAATATATATACCAATATATTATATTTCGCTCAAGGCGTGAATAGAATGCAACATCACAGAGAATGAACAGCATCACAGAAACAATACAGATATCTGGGATCCCCGGGTTTCACAGAGCCGCTGAAACCCGACGTTCCCCTGGTCGTGTGGATAGCCTGTGCAATGAAAACCTAGACCCCTACGGGCGCGGCAAGTCACCCGCCAAAACCTGAAGCGAGGCAGCCCCCTTCAGCTCCGTGAATGGACCACCCAGCACTCCACGGAATCCGGCAACTTGGGCACCCCTCCTGGGTCAACCTGTACCCCCTACGAGTGCGACGAATAGCCCGCCAATCCTAGAGTGAAGCCCCCTCCGTCTCAATGCCATGAGATGCGGGCTTGTTGCCCTCTAGAACCCGGCTATCCGTGCACCCCACCGCGGGGTAATCCTAGTACATAATGTAAAATATACATACACCGGGTATATCGACCGCAACCAGGTCGTGCCCCAAAACAATAATACAATCAGGCAGTGACGGCAGTCCACATGTCGGACGCTCGCCCCGCAATATCAAAAGTACATAATACCACCACAACTGTACTAGCATTGCATCCAGGCTATCCCCACGACCGATCCGCAACATCACAGCATAAACATAGAACATCAACGTGAAAGTCACGTTCGCAAATCCGTCTAACCGGGCTATAGCAGTTAGACCGGATTTACCGATCGAGTGATATTCACGGTCGCAGATATAATGTAAATACTGTGAAATAATGTGTTTGAAATATCCGATCGATCAAAAATTAACAAGTGGGCCCTCAAACAAAACTGTAGCACTCACAGAAACCCTGGGCCCAATTTTAATATTCCAAAACCCATATTTTAAGCCCAGAAGGCCTCTGGAAAAATTTGGTGATGTGACATGAATAGTGCGCGGCGGAAGGGCCGCACGAGGTGGGGTTTCGCGGCGGATCCGCGCTCCAACTGTGGAGTTACATCGTCAAATTTTTACAGAACCCTTAGATTTCCCAGTACATCAATATTTTACAACCAGAAAAATTTTTCGAGACCAAAAATTTTCAACAGAAACTGATTCGAACTAAAATGCAGTTTTGGAACATTCGATCGATCGAAACAGAAAAACACATTACACCAAGCTAGACTATGTTAATGGCGAGGCTCTGATACCACTGTTAGTGCACGGCGGCGCCCCGGCCGTCAAACCGACGGCCAAACGCGGAAACGGTGATAAACTTAAATTTTGCGGACTTTGCAAACCGGCACCACCGCGCACTAAACACCCGGATCGTGCCATTAAACTAAATCTAGCAAACAACAAGACGGGCTAGAGATATACCGACTGATCCGAGTCCTCCGGTCTTCATCTCCACTCCGATCTCCTCGCGGGATCTCCGTCCGTCTCCTCCTCGTCGGAAAGGGCACCACATCGCCTGTAGCTTTTACGGGCTCCCACCTCAATACCGAGGCAACTCGGACGCGAAGCTGGCGAATCGACGCGTCTAAGATATGCTGTAGGAAGTGTAGGAAACTTGTCTCTTGGGGTTTATGATAGTTGCCATGATGGAGGGAATTTTGCACAAGAATTTTCCATGGATGCTTGCAAGGAAAAATCAGTGGAGCTTTGCAATGAAAATGAAGGAGCTCGGCCAAAGAATAAATTGCTCTCTGGAAAAATGAAGTGGGAAGTATTTTTGGTGCTCTCTGGAAAAATGAAGTGGGAAGTATTTTTGGTGCTCTGTTGAATTCTATATGGGTGAACTCTTTAATTAAAAACCATGCAAATGAAAACCATTCTTCACAGCACACACACACACATAGAAGAGGGGCCCACGAAATTAAGCATCAAAGAAATAAATCCTTATTCAAATCATCCTCCAGCACACTCCAAATTTCCACAGTGGCCGGCCCATCACTAGCCCATACCCAATCATGTCAAAATAAATGCAAGGGATGGAGCAAAGGATAATGATGCTATCATATCAATCTTTTACATAAAACCCCTCCACAAATGTGTTATTTGTAAACTTGCAAATAACACCCTCCATCGGAAAAGTCCGGCCGGGAAAGAACAAAGGAAAACTGGCCGGAACGGAATGCAAACTGGCAACTCCAGAAAACTGGTCCCGTAATAAATTACAGGAAATCCCCCATACTGTGCATACACACCCGCATCTGTATTCCGTTCGGATACAAATGCAAAAAGACAAAATCTACACTGTACTAAACTAGGACCGGCTTAAACCAAAGCCGGCTAGTAATATCCGTTCGATCCTGATCCGTGCAATACCGCACGTATCTGATCGAACCCTGCCATATATCTATACGGCTACTAGTACAAACCGTCCGATCCTGATCCGTGCAATACCGCACGTATCTGATCGGACCCTGCCATATCTCCATACGGCCTCTACAGCGTTTCGCCCGAAAGCTGAGTAACTGAAAGGGTGGTGGACTCTAAAGACTCGTCAATACTATGGCTGTGGATTTAACCACTAGCACGTCAGAGGTATAAGCCAATACATGACGGGCCACCAGCTATTGACTAAAAGGGACGTCGATGAGGAAGCTCACCCCGACACCCAACTGAGCCTGTCAGTGACAATATCCGTACAGTCCGGTCCGTTCGTCTATGAGCATCGCATGGCGGGCCTAGGGGGTTGGTAAAAGTCAGACCCCCAAAAGCGGTACAAGTCGTGTCGGAGTGTAGCCCAGAACACCCTGAGATACTACTGGAATACCTACCAGTAAATCTCCTGCCTTGGCCAAGGTCTTTGTGTAATGGCTCTCCTAGACACAGCGCGACCTCACCCCCAATACCGGGAGAGACGAAACCCCTGAAGATCCGCTCACTGCCTCCCTGTGGCTCGGGACTGTACCCAACTAAAACCTGTTTGCACGACTCCTTTGAGCCGTGGTAGGGTAGTAATCAAAGTACAGTGGGAACTCACACGAGACAAACGACGATCCCCAGGTCGATGAACTAACCTGTACACATGTCACCTGGGAACTGCTATCTGACGTCAGGTATAAGACCAACTAGCATGTTCCCGGCGAGTCCTGTCCGGTGTACTCATAACCCAATGAGCACCTGTATACATCTTAGGTGAACCAACTGACACCAGTGGCTTGTGAGACCGGCCACCGCCCCTCGTCGGGGTCTCGACTGTATACACTAGTCTACTCTGGAGAATCGATGCCCTGTCTCGAAACTCCTACGACTAGGGACCTTTTAAGGATGTGCTAATAGACTCCAGCTCTCACTTATATGATCGCCCTCATACTGCTGGCAGTCAAGCAAGAATCCTAGGGGCTCTATCAACGTGCAATAGCGACATGTCATGTCACCTAAAGCAGTACACGATGATAAAGGTAAACCAGATAGCATACTATCATCTCGAGTAAGACTGTCCTACCGGGATAGGTCCTCCCTCAATCATTGCAATCACGTGCCTGTGATCCAATAATTGACTCTGAGGGCACTATCTCCAACACTTAGAAGCCTGGAATGATAACTGTCTCCCGAAGGAAGCTGTCGTTACCATATCCCTAGAACATCCACTTATGTTCTAAAACTGTTTCCGAATGTTTCTTCAGGATTGGATCAATATCAACTTATTGCACCTACTGCAAAAGCAACATTTGGTGTGGTACTTGACATCTCATGATTGACTCAATTGCCTAAACAAGTGATCTGCCAATCATGCACATCTCTCTCCCCTTTAGTCTGTAAGACACCTTTAGAGAAGGTGACTCCATCACCTGCAGGTATACTACCGTGCCAGGAGTCGTCCATTCTAAAATACCTTTAGAATGCTGTCTAAGTACCCAGATTGGAAAACTACCCAAATCTAGATCTAAAACCATAGATCTAGTAACCAGAATGTCTGATATTACATCCAAGTCCTATGTGGAGAAACCACTGTATGACAACCAAAGTATAACCGATCGTAGTATAGGAATTTTACTTCCTACTCTGTGTATGTCATCCAAATACCAGGACATCACACCCTACTACCTTCTTAACAGATCCATCCCATATTCTGATGAAGTCAAACCTATGACTGTCACATCGGAAATAGATGATCTATCTCCGCTATAAGTGCTTTAGTCTATAAATAGACATAAGCCACTTGTCTACCAATACTTCCGCTGCTCCCACTGACCACGACAACCCTCTGGCAGGGTCATATACACGTGCACTTCTAAAGCTAGTTTAGGACGACGCTATACGCATCCTCCTGCCGGGTCTCACAGTCTGGAACAACAGCAATGGCAAGTCTGGGTAAACAAAAACCTCCCTGCCACCGTCCTTGAGCATACCGAAGTACCTCTCTAGTGCCTGAGGTTACCCACCATATCTGCGGAGTGGCTAATGGAATGTCAAATCAGAATGAATCTTTAGGTTCTTATCAAATTTTCAATAATCGTCTGCGGTTCTGGAATCACTTCCATTTTTACCATACTCCCACTACTGTTTTCTGAAAAAATCCATATTTTTGTTAAAACTGTGGCGAGTCAAGAACAATATCACTATTGATCTTCCTGATGGTAGAAAGTCAACCCTCGTCATAGCCCGGGTCAAGCCACAAACAACCATTACAGAAACGTGCCTTGAGTTATCCGGAGTCTGGTTTTAAGCATAAGCCGGACAACTCCCCGTACCTTAACATCGTTAAGAAATGAACTGTTCTATATCCAATATAGAAATAGAGGTACTGATTTAATTGAGCCGGATACAAATCATGCAGCTGTCTCCAGTGCATGTCAACTAAATGGAAGGAGGCCGATCAGCGTTACTCAACTTAGGAATGCTTCCAATTATGAGTAACCTGAAAGAGAAGCAAGTTCTCTTAATCATTACTATCAACTGAACACCATACACAAGTATCTATATCTTCGATTACCTTGAAGAATCCCGATACTTGCAACACCTGGTTCTCTACTCTATTCTTATACCTATAACTTCTCAAAACTTAGACCCTGTGTTTCTACGAAACACCTGTCTAAAAACTAGAGAAGTCATAAGTAAACCGAATATAGTACGAGGACCAACCCCTCTGTCCTAATGGACACTGGACAGCATACAATACTCTGTATAAGTCCCTTGAGTCAGATAACTCATTCCCTGTGTGTCGTAGGTTGAAAACTTTACTTATGGTTAAGAAGAATTTCACCGCTATTTAATACTCCTTACCTAACCATCCACTGATATAGGTAAATGTCATCGATATAATTTCAAAAAGGTATATCTCACTCTATAAAAATAGACGTACAGATATATCAATTTGAAATTGGTGCATAGCAACGGATATTCAAAACCAAATATTTGCCGACCGGCAAACAACCCAGGTGACTTCCTCAAATATCACCAATTACAACGAATTCCGATATAATGAGGATGATCACCTAATTCCCAATAACTTACTCACACTCATCATCTGTAAAACCATACAGATGTGAGATTAGTACATGGTAAATACATACCCTAGAGCAAGTGTCTAATTGGGAAATCAGTTTTCTATTAACAGTACACAGTGAAACTGAAACATTGAAATGTTTCGATGGGGTATCCGGGTATTCCTAGTAATGCCTCTTCCATTATCCAGATTCACAACTGTAACCGTATAATTCTTTGCCATCTCTCCAAATCCCTATATATGTCTTTAGTCATTACCTTCTGTACACCCTCTTAGGCTAAATGGTTTTCTTCCTTCCCTACCGTTCGGTACCGGCCTATGGTTTGGAAGAAGACTATCCAATAAGCATAATGGGTGTACTGTCCTAATCCTAGGAGCACTCACAATGCGAGAGAAGGTGAAGATAAAAGACAACCGAATAAACCGTATTTCTATTTCTCCTGAACCAGAATCCATCCCCGAACTGGAACAAGTTCCTTTCGAGTTCGTATATAACCATACGATAGAATATCCAATGAACTGTGGATCTTCGTAGTGATACGGAGTGTCCTGGAGAAATACAAAGGTGAAATGGGAGTGGTAATGAAATACTTGGTTTGGTCGTGAATAGCAGTCGCATTTTACTTTGCCCTCTTACTAATCCCTTGATGTGTCTTTACTTAATACCTTCTGTACACCTTAGTTAGGCTAATTGGTTTTCTTCATTCCCTACCGTTCGGCAGCAGCCTAAGGTTTGGAAGAAGACTATCCAATTTGCGTAATAGGTGTACTATCTCCTAAACCAAGGAGTACTCTAAACCAAGGAGTACTCGCAACCTGAGAGAAGGTAAAAGGAAAAGACAACTGAATAGTCCTATTCGTTTTCTCCAGAACCAGAAACCATCATCGAATAAATTCCTTCGAGTTCGTATATAACCACACGATGGTTTTGTCCAATGGAAGTGGACGTTCGTAGTAATACGGGGTGTCCTGGAGAAAAGGGTAAAAGTAGGAGCGGCAATGAGGTTTGCAACTCTGACAATCCAAAAGCAGTGTTTAAAGAAGGTTCAGTTAATCTTGGTCACTGAGTGATAGTCAAAGGTCGGGTCATGGTCGCTGCCAAAGAGAGAGAGAAAAGAAACACTCAGCGTGCACTCTAATCTAGATCAGAATGGTTATCACTTTATCTAATCAGGAAACCTCCCACTGTAACGTCAAATTCTCCTCCAAACCTGAAAGAAGAATTAGTCGGGATCACCCGAGGAGTAAACCAACTCATCAGTGGGAATCGGGATCCAACTATCATCGCATGATAACGTGACGGAATCCACTCACGTTATCACACTCCAGAAGGTATGCGCATGCCTGGCAAGTTTCAGTTTCTTTAGAAACTCCCGATGTGATTTTTTTACCCCTAGGACCCAAGTGACCTTGACACAGTCAACAAATCAAAGAGTCCTAGTCAAGTTCAACCCGTCATTATCCTGGATTGCATTAAACCCACCCGTACAAGCCCTTGACACAGTCAACAAGGCCGCACGACTGTCCTAACCAATCCCATTAATATGCCACAAACGAACACTACTTAGCTACCGTACACTACGCCTTGACACAGTCAACAAACGCAGCACGAATACTAAGCAATGCTTGTAAGAAATGACGGAGGGCTACGTCTAGTTTTTGACGAAAAACTTTTAACGTAATGAACTTGATATCATTGAAGGAACTGCATAACTTTTTATAAAAATATAGTGGCGAAAACCCTTTGCTAAAGAAGTCACTCCCGGTGAAGGGATCTCGGCTCTTTCCCCGTAGAATGAGGTGCAGGAATTCCAACTGAATACCACGATGCAAAGCAAAAAGTAATCGGCTATAGTGAAGTTATTACCCTGACGCAAACTTCTGTCCAAGGGTCACTCCCGGTGAAGGGATCTCGGCCCTTGCCTCGTCGACTGAGGTGCTGGATATTCATAACCGAATACCATTGTGCAAAACAAAAGAGAACGTCCTTGCAATAACAGCTTTTTTTGAAAAATGTTCCAACAATATCAGAATAGGTTTGTTTAGCTTGCATTGATCCAAATCAACGCAGTCCTATCAATTGATCACACCAATAAAGAACGAAAATACGATGTACGTATATGCCACCCGCATTCGCCACTGGGTCCCGTCATCACCCGTTAGGTTACTTAACTAACGACAGAGCGGGAACTGGACTAGCGCGGATGCAAAACATATACAACATCTACTAGTATATATATCAATATATAATATTCGCTCAAGGCGTGATAAAATGCAATATCACAGAAATGTAATAAGCATCACAGAACAATAAAGATAATCTGGAAGCCCCGGGTTTCACAGAGCCGCTGCTGAAACCCGAAGTTCCCCTGGTCGTGTGGATAGCCTGTGCAATGAAATCCTAGACCCCTACGGGCGCGGCAAGTTACCCGCCAAAACCTGAAGCGAGGCAGCCCCTTTCAACAACGTGAATGGACCACCTAGCACTTCACGGAATCCGGTAACTTGGGCACCCCTCCTGGGTCAACCTGTACCCCGTACGAGTGCAGCGAATAGCCCGCCAATTCTAGAGTAAAGCCTCTTCCATCTCAATGCCATGAGATGCGGGCTTGTTGCCCTCTAGAACCCGGCTATCCGTGCACCCCACCTTGGGGTAATCCTAGTACAGAAAGTAAAATATACATACAATGGGTATATCGACCTCGACCTGGTCGTACCCCAAAAGAATAATACAAACAGGCAGTGACGGCAGTCCACATGTCGGACGCTCGCCCCGCAATATCAAATGTACATATAAAACAAAACTGTACTACCACTGCAACCAGGCTATCCCCCACGACCAATCCGCAACATCACAGCACAACACAGAATATCAACGTGAATGTCACGTTCGCAAATCCGTCTAACCGGGCAATAGCAGTTAGACAGGATTTACCGATCAAATGACATTCACGGTCGCAGATATAATGTAAATACTGTGAACTAACATATTTAAAATTTTCGATCGATCAAATTTTACCAAGTGGGCCCCAAGCACTACTGTAGCACTCAAAGAAAATCTGGGCCCAAACAAAATATTCCAAAACCCCTATTTTCAAGTTCAAGAGCCTCTGGAAAAATTTGGTGCCACGTGGAGTTATTATGGCCGCGGAACCGCAGCCAAAGCATGGGTTTGGCCGCGGTTCCGCGGTGGAAAAGTAAGTTTAGGCCACCAAATTTTTGCAGAACCCTTATAATTACCTTCATGTTCCTCTGCAATGTACTGAAAAATTTTTGGAGCTAAGAAAAATTTCGACAGAAAACTGATGCAATGAAAACACGGTTTTTGGAAATTCTGATCGATCGAACTTGTAAACATGTTAGAGAAAGCTAGACTAGATTAATGGCGTGGCTCTAATACCATGTTGTGCCACGGCAGCGTCCCGGCCGTCTACTCGAGGCCAAAATGCGGAATCAAAAATTTTCTTAACTTTAAACCGGCGCTACCGCGGACAATAAACCCGGATCGTAACCATTAACCTAATTCTAGCTATCAAGAGAATGGGTAGAGAGATATACCGAGCGATCCGTGTCCTTCGGTCTTCTCGTCGTCGTCCAGATCTCCCGCGGAATCACCGTTCGTCACCTCATCGTCGGAAAGGGCACCACGTAGCCGATTTCTTTTACGGGCTCCCACCTCTTGACTGAGACAACTCGGGCGCGAAGTTGGTAAGCCGACGCGTCCAAGAGTGCTGTAGGTGTAGTGTAGTAGCTTGTCTCTTTGGGGTTTAGGAAGTTGCCATTATGGAGGAATGAACAATGAACTTTTGAGAGGTGAGGGATTTTTTGTGGCAAGCATAGAATCAAATGAGATGAATGATTTCCCTCACAAAATGAACTCTCTCATTTTTCTCCCCAAAGTGGCCGGCCCCCCTTGGTTCTAAAATGGTGGAGGGAAAAAAAGAAGCAAACATGAAGAGAGGTGAGTGTAGGAAAAGTAGAATGGGTGACCATAAGCAAAAAGAGATGATAACAATATCATATCAATTTCAAATCCTTTCTAATCTCATTAATGCAAGAAAAGCAAAGATGCTTTGAATCATCATGATAAACCATTTCACAAAAAAAAACCTCCACAAAAGTAATTTGCACAACTGCAAATAACCCCTTCCATCGGAAAAGTCCGGCCGGGAAGGAACAAAGAAAAACTGGCCGGAACGGAATGCAAATTGGCAACTTCAGAAAACTGATCCCATAATAAATTACAGAAAAACCCCGCGATTGCATATACATGCCCGCATTTGTATTCCCACTGAATATAAATGCAAAGAGACAAAACTACACTGTCTAATACTAGGATCCGGCTTAAACCAAAGCCCGCTAGTAAAATCCGTCCGATCACGATCCGTGCAATACCGCACGTATCTGATCGAACCGTGCCATATCTCCATACGGCCTCTACAGCGTTTCGCCCGAAACTTGAGTAAACGGTCTGTGGGGGACTCTAAAGACTCATCAACACTTTGGCTGTGGATTTAACCACTAGCACGTCAAAGATATTAGCCATACGTAACGGGCTACCAGGTGTTGACCAAAAGGGACATCGATAAGCGAACTCATCCTGACACCCTACTGAGCCTGTCAGTGACAATATCCGTATAGTCTGGTCCGTTCGTCTATGAGTATCGCATGGCGGGCCAAGGGGGTTGGTAAAAGTCAGACCCCCATAAGCGGTACAAGTCGTGTCGGAGTGTAGCCCAAAACACCCTGAGATACTACTGGAATACCTACCAGTAAATCTCCTGCCTCGGCCGAGGGCTTTGTGTAATGGCTCCTAGACACAGCGCGACCTCACCCCCAATACCGGGAGAGACGAAACCCCTGCCGATCCGCTCACTGCCTCCATGTGGCTCGGGACTGTACCCAACTAAAACCTGTTTGCACGACTCCTTTGAGCCGTGGTAGGATAGTAATCAAAGCACAGTGGGAACTCACACGAGACAAATGACGATCTCACGTCGATGAACTAACCTGTACACATATCACCAGGAAACTGCTATCTGACGTCTGGTATAATCCCAACTAGCATGTTCCCGGCGAGTTCTGTCCGGTGTACTCATAACCCAATGAGCACCTGTATACATCTTAGGTGAACCAACTGACACCAGTGGCTTGTGAGACCGGCCACCGCCCCTCGTCGGGGTCTCGACTGTATACACTAGTCTACTAATGGAGTATCGATGCCCAGTCTCGAAACTCCCACGACTAGGGACCACTTTAAGGATGTGCTTATAGACCCCAGCTCCCACGTATATGATCGCTATCATACTGCTGGCCGTCAAGCAAGAATCCTAAAGGCTCTATCAACGTGCAATAGTGACCTGTAAGGTCACCTAAAGCAGTACACGATGATAAAGATAAACCAGATAGCATATTATCATCTTGAGTAAGACTGTCCTACTGGTATAGGTCCTTCCTCAATCATTGCAATCACATGCCTGTGATCCAATAATTGACTCTGAGAGCACTATCTCCAACACGTTGTATATATTGCCTTCAACTCTTCAACTGAACATGCTCAAAGTTTTTAATATGTTATATAATTCATCTCTTTATTGAGAGCTAAGAGCATAAAATTCTTGCTTCTAAATTGTGAAATACTCACCACACTTGCAAATTAATGATGACACTCTAGCGTATCGTTATGGATACTCAATATTCAGTGAATTATAAAAGTATATAGCTTGCTAACTAGCTAGATACAAATTATAATGCAATGCATTTCGTTTTTTTCTGCACGATCGCGACTATTGTAAAGCAAAATTTTAGTATTGGCTTTTATCAGAGAGCATATACCCAACATATTGATGTCTCTACTAAAAAAACTACGTGAATTTTCGTATTAATTATTCTATGTAATTTATGTTCACACAAGACATCGGTTTATTTTTTGCTCAATTTTTCATTAAAAAAAATGTGGGTAGTTTTTTAGATGATGGTAAAAAAAAATATGATTTTAGATAAAATCTTATATAATGTTAATAATTAATAAGTTCTAAATTTTTTTGGTTTCATGTGAATCACTAAAATCAATTTAAAACATATAACTGAAATACGAAAAAAATGATTTTTTTAAAACTTAATATTTAAATGAACGGTATTTTGGAAATAAAATAAAGTTAAACGGGACAAAATACAAGTGTTAAGTAGAAAATTAAGAATATTTTCTGATATTGGAATAAAAGTAAAAGGTAATTCCTATCATTTATATAGCCTTTAAAATATAATAAAAATTTGGGAAAATGGATATATAACTTTAGACTGAATTCCAAGGGCAGCAAGTGTGAAATCTTTTGAAAGGTTTTGTCGTAGCTTCTAATAAAAATAATGAACAGGAGACAAGTTGACTGACTTTGGCAAAGAAACAATAGTACTGCTTACATTTTTTGACATTTTAAACCTTTTGATTTACTGATTTTTAAATGTATAAATAATTTTGTTCACATGGTTGTGATGTCGGATATGTTCAATAATGGATGGTGACATACATATAAAAATATGACTAATTGATTAGGGTACGAATGAACCAATCTGGAACCGGTCAGCTAGTATCAATTTTCTTTTTTAATAGAAATGATCATAAATTTGAGCTCCGAAATGGTTGATGTCAAAATAAAAGATAAATTTTTTTTGATGATGATCTTAGCTTAGTTTCTTAGCACTTTTGGTTTCAATATTATTTAATGTGGATTTCTTGTCCCTTGTTCGTACATTTTACTTGAAGATCGTACATTTTACTTAAAGATTTTGACCCTAGCTTAAATTTTTTTAGCATTTTAAGTCTTTGTTTTGTTATTAAAATGTGGAATTGCTTAAACCTCTCAATTGCTCAAACGTTTTTATTGAAGATTCGATTCAGATATCCCAAGGCATTGACGTAAGCTCAGTTTCCAATTCAAATATGTTATGTCAATTTTTCTTTTGTTTGGATCCTATTTAGTATGCAAAATTAATTATATGGTGCCCTTGTCGTAATCATTTCGCTTGGTTTTCATCAAGCATAATAATGTAGAAGGTGATTGATGGAGGTCCTTTTCGGGTCTCCGTCATATGTTGTCTTCCGTCGATCTTCCGGTGGATTTTGGAGGTGATCTCCTGTTGCGTGTGGGTCTCAATGGGTTTTGAGGAGATTGGTGATTTCGAGGAGTTTAGCGCCGAGCACCTGCAAAGAAGTCCCGGGATGGTTTGGTACCACCGAGGACCCTCCGACAATCAAGTTAGCACAAGATCCGAGCAGAGTAACGGCTAAGTGGAGTAAAAAATGGCTTCTTGACCCCTCTGTGATGGGGGTTTATATAGTGGCGGCAGCACGCAGCAGCAGACGCGAGAGTCTCGCCGGCAGTTACGCTCCCGACGTCACGCCCGCGTAAAGAGCGGATCGCCCATTAATGAGGATCGTGATGGCGTGGAACGTAGGATGTTGCTGGCAGAGAATCTGCTCAAGGCGAGATTTGCGGAGCGGCGGTTACGTTTGTGAGCGATGGAGTTGGTCGGTCGGAGGACCGAGAAAGATGGCCTCGGCTGGGGAGCTCGGGAACGAGCGAGAGGGCCGAGGAGTCTAGGTCCTGTGGCGGCTTGGGGCGAGCTGAGAGGCCAAGGAGGCCAATTTCCAGGGGCTCTGAGGAGAGCTTGCTTGCGCTTGCAGGTCGGGCACAGGGGTGGCCTGGTCGGCCTCTGTGGTCTCTTTCTTCTGAGTTCTGGGACACGTCATCTGCCACGTGTCCTGATCTTGGAAATCGCCAATATCGAGCATCATCATTAGCCCCCCGCTCTCGTTCCGATCTATTTTGTGGGTCGGGTCGAGAGTGGACTGCTCGGCTCTCTGTGTGCGGCTTGGCGCTGGTAATTCCTTATGGTAGATTGTCCGGCGACGACACGGCGTTCTTGTTGTCGCGCATCGAGTATGAGTTTATTCGGAGGGTCTTGGATCCGTGTCTTTGTAGGGTAGGAAGTTACCCGCTGGGGATGCGCTGAGCAGGAAGGGACTCGGCGGCCTGGCGAAGTGGGCTTCAGATCTTCAGCGTCTGGTGGGCAGGAGGCTGCCCGCTGGGGATGCGCCGAGCAGGAAGGAACTCGGCGGCCTCACGATGAGGGCTTGAGATCCTCAGCGTCTGATGGGCAGGGGGATGCCCGCTGGGATGCGCCGAGCAAGAGAGAACTCAGCGGCTTCGCGGTGAGGGCTTCAGATCCTCAGCGTTTGATGGGCAGAGGATGCCCATTGGAGATGCGCTGAGCAGGAAGGAACTCGGCGGCCTCACGATGAGGGCTTGAGATCCTCAGTGTCTGATGGACAGGGGGATGCCCGCTGGGATGCGCCGAGCAGGAGGAAACTCGGCGGCCTCGCGGTGAAGGCTTCAGATCCTCAGCGTTTGATGGGCAGGAGGATGCATGTTGGAGATGCGCCGAGCAGGAAGGAACTCGGCGGCCTCACGATGAGGGCTTGAGATCCTCAGCGTCCGATGGGCAGGAGGATGCCCGCTGGGATGCTACGAGCAGGAGGGAACTCGGCGGCCTCACGATGAGGGCTTGAGATCCTCAGCGTCTGATGGGCAAAGGGATGCCCACTGGGATGCGCCGAGCAGGAGGGAACTCAGCGGCCTCGTGGTGAGGGCTTCAGATCCTCGGCGTCTGATGGGCAGGAGGATGCCCGCTGGGGATGCGCCGAGCAGGGTAGCTGCTCGGTGGCCTCTTGGCGAGGGCTTTGATCCCTGTCGTTTGTGGTAGGAAGCTACCAACCGGGGATAGCCGAGCAAGGGTCGGACTCGACTGCCTCCGGGAGGACTTTGATCCTTAGCGTTGGAGGGGCTGTAAGAAGCCTACTAAGGATAACCGGGCAGTGAAGCTGCGCGGCTGCCTCTTGGTGAGGGATTTGATCTCTGGCGTCTTGGGTAGGCAACTAACAGCCTGGGATGACCGAGCGGGGTAGCCGCTCGGATGCCTCTTGCGAGGGCTTCGATCCCTGGCGTCATGGGTAGGGAGCTACCGGCCGGAGATGACCGAGCAAGGTAGCTGCTCGGTTGCCTCTTGCGAGGGCTTTGATCCTTCAGGATGGGGACCGAGCAGGGTTACTGCCCAGTGCCTCTTGGCGAGGACTTTGATCCCTGTCGGTTGTGGTAGGAAGCTACCAGTCAGGGATAATCGAGCAAGGACTCGACTGCCTTTGGGAGGACTTTGGTCCTTAGCGCGGGAGGGGCTGTAAGAAACCTAACAAGGTCCCTTGGCCGAGCAGGGTTACTGCCCGGTGCCTCTTGGCGAGAACTTTTGTCCTGAAGGATAGCCGAGCAAGGGACCCTCGGGCTCGACTGCCTCTAGGAGGGCTTTTGATCCTCGTCGGTCGTGGAAGGAAGCTACCAGCTGGGGATAGCCGAGCAGGGTAGCTGCTGAGCTGCCTCTAAGGAGGACTTGGACCCTTAGCGTTGGAGGGGCCGTATGAGGCCATGCTAAGGCTATCCGGGCAATGAAGCAGCGCGGTTGCCTCTTGGAAAGGGCTTTGATCCCTGGCGTTGCGAGTAAGGAAGCTACCGGCCAGGGATATCCGAGAAGGGAAGCCGCTCGGCTGCCTCTAAGGAGGACTTTGATCCTTAGCGTTGGAGGGGTCGTAAGAGGCCTGCTAAGGATAACCGGGCAGTGAAGCTGCGCGGTTGCCTCTTGGCGAGGGCTTTGATCCCTGGCGTTGCGAGTAGGGAAGCTACCGGCCAGGGATAGCTGAGCAGGGAAGCCGCTTGGCTGCCTCTAAGGAGGACTTTGATCCTTAGCGTTGGGCGGCTGTAAGAAGCCTGCTAAGGATAGCCGGGCAGTGAAGCTGCGCGGTTGCCTCTTGGCGAGGGCTTTGATCCCTGGCATTGCTAGTAGGGAAGCTACCGGCCAGGGATAGCAGAGCGCGGAAGCCGCTCGGCTGACTCTAAGGAGGACTTTGATCCTTAGCGTGGGAGGGGCCGTTGGAGGCCTGCTAAGGATAACAGGGCAGTGAATGTAGGGTTCCTAGGCACACTTGTGAAGGTTCATATAGCATCAAACATGCCCGAATAAAATTTTACATGTGCCGAACAACCCAAAGACGGGATCTTTGCTAGATTATTAGGGTTTAGCATGCAAGATAACATCTTTAAAGCTAAGTGTGAGGGATTAAAACCTTTGTAGTCCGCTCCTTCGCTTCACAAGCTCCGAGTAGAAGTCCCTTCGCCGCGATCCACGATCTTCCGGACTCAAGAGAGGCTCCACGACTCGAACGATCCATGCTAGCTTGAAGTGTTCCGATTCTCCGATGATCTACGTCGAAATTGCTATAACCCAAGCTTTCTCACTCTAAAGAGATGAACACCCTAATCTAATGGGCTAGATTAGATGAGTATAATGGAGTAGTATTTATGCTTTCTTTTTAATTCACTTTCTCACAATAAATCATCACAAAAAGGATTAACTAGTGAGCTCTCTCTCAAAACTCAAGAGAGAAGAAGATGAAGAATGAAAGAATAATCCTTTTGTGATGAATAGTAGTCAAGTGTATATGATTGATTATATAACCATTGTCAAGGATGATAGGATAAAACTTGTAGAGAATAAACTAGAGTTAGGGTTTGCTTAGGTTAAGGATAAGTATCAACCATAATATCTTAACCAAGACAAAATAGAATCCTTCTAGAATGAACTTGAAAGAGCTAACCTTAATCAAACCCTAATCCCTTTTTATCATCCTTAAACATGTTTTATAATAAATCATATCATGTCACAATAATATATATCACATATATATTATATATTTGCAACAAAAGAAATAATACAATTAACATATATCACATATATATCAATGTATTAATCCGGTGAGAAAATGAAATAATAAAGCGAGCCAATATTAGATAATGTAATACAATATATCATATATATCATTATACATTAAATCATCAAATCAACACTTGATCTAACGATCCGGCTATATCGAATATAACCGTCTAATATATCATGTACCGATTCATCGAATCAACACTTGATCCGATGTCCCGATTCATATCTAAATATCGCGAGAATATAACACGGTATCTTATATCGCATTATCCTCGGTCCTGCACATATCACATATGTGCCTTTACTCCGTTTTGCCTGAGCCAAGAAACCTCTGTGTAGGACTCTAAAGAATCGTCAATACGCCGGTAGCAGGTGATGATCATATCAAACACCCACAAGCTGCAAGCGGTCAGCTAAACGTAACAGCCACCCAGGTATTGAGCGATCAGAAGATCAACAAGCTAGCATGTTCGTTCTCCTGTGAATCCAATCAGTAACACTCCCGTACAGTCCGGTCTCTTCGTCTGATATGTCGCATATCAAGTCTAGGGGTGGTATACGTCAGACCCCGGTAACCGATAAGTCGTGTCGATGTGAGGCTCATAACAGGTCGAGAAACTACTGGTAACACTTACCAGTATATCTCTATATCAGCCCTGGCCAGGGACTTCCAGTTATAGCCAATCGAACACAGCACAATATCAACTCCCTATACCGGGAGAGACGAATCCCCTCCTATCGCTTATTGCCTCCATATGATTCGGGACTGCACCCAAAAGCCACCGTTTTGCACGCCCTCTTGGACGTGGTAAGGTGGAAATCAAAGCACAATGGGAATCACACAAGACTCTATGACGATCTCGGGTCTACAGACTACCCTGTACCAGTGTCACCGGAGAACTGCCATCTGACGTGTGGTATATCACCATCTGGGAGTTCTCGGCGAGTCCGTCCAGTGTACCCAGTCTCCACTGAGCACCCGTACACCATCCTTAATGTCAAACACCGATGGATATGGGATCATCCATCGCCCACCATATGGGTCAAGATGCGTATACGCTAGTCTACTATGGTGTATCGATGCCCTGTCTCGATATACCCTCGACTAGGAACATTTATAGGATGTACTTATCGACTACCGTGACCCCACTAGTATGATCTCATCATAATCCCAGTAGTCGAGTACAGATCCTAAGGGCTTTATCAACATGTGAGAGAAAGACAGTAAACCAATACAAGTCAACATGTTAAGATAAAGTGAAACCAAATAGCATACTATCATGACGAGCAAGAAAGTCCTCTCTGTATATATCCAAGCATCCATCATAATATACATCATATGTACAACAATGGCCTCTAGGGCATATACATAACTAACAGTGAAGATGCGCGGTTGCTTCTTGGCGAGGGCTTTGATCCCTGGCGTTGCGAGTAGGGAAGCTACCATCCAGGGATAGCCGAACAGGGAAGCCGCTCAGTTGCCTCTAAGGAGGACTTTGATTCTTAGCGTGGGAGGGGTCGTAGGAGGCCTGCTAAGGATAACCGGACAGTGAAGCTGCGCGGTTGTCTCTTGGCGAGGGCTTTGATCCCTGGCGTTGCGAGTAGGGAAGCTACCGGCCAGGGATAGCCAAACAGGGAATCCGCTCGGCTGCCTCTAAGGAGGACTTTAACCCTTAGCATTGGAGGGGTCGTATGAGGCCATGCTAAAGCTATCCGGGCAGTGAAACTGCCCGGTTGCCTCTTGGCGAGGGCTTTGATCCCTGGTGTTGCGAGTAGGGAAGCTACCGGACAGGGATAGCCGAGAAGGGAAGCCGCTCGGCTGCCTCTAAGGAGGACTTTGATTCTTAGCATTGGAGGGGTCGTAGGAGGCCTGCTAAGGATAACCGGGTAGTGAAGCTGCGCGATTGCCTCTTGGCGAGGGCTTTGATCCCTGGCGTTGCGAGTAGGGAAGCTACCAGCCAGGGATAGCCGAGCAGGGAAGCCGCTCGGCTACCTCTAAGGAGGACTTTGATCCTTAGCGTTGGAGGGGCTGTAAGAAGCCTGCTAAGGATAGCCGGGCAGTGAAGCTGCGCGGTTGCCTCTTGGCGAGGGCTTTGATCCCTAGCGTTGCGAGTATGGAAGCTACCTGCCAGGGATAGCCGAGCAGGGAAGCCGCTCGACTGCCTCTAAGGAGAACTTTGACCCTTAGCGTTGGAGGGGCCGTAGGAAGCCTGCTAAGGATAGCATCCAAATGTTCTTTCGGATCGGTTTTCCCATCGAACAAAGAGACCTTTGGGGGCTCGTTGCGCGAGGAGACGTGAACAGCGAGCAGTCCCTCAGTAAATGGCTTGGTAAGCGAGTCGGCGGCGTACTTACCCACGTCTCCCGTGAGGTAACCTTCTCGGCGTATGCCCTCGGTCTTCTTCTCGAGGGTGTCGAGTCGGCCGTGGTACCCTGAGGATTCGGCATCTTGTGATCCCTGTCCTCTGCTGCGGGAGATCTGCGTCTGTGCGCGGCCTCGGTTCCTTTTGATGAGGTTCCTCAGATCCCCGGGCGAGGTGGCCCTCGAGCCACAGTGGCGAGCCCCTTCTGTGTGACCCCGTTGAGGGAGGGGGTGTTGGTCATGCCCGGGGACAGGCGAGGTGACTGACATCTCCTCAGGAGGGTGAGGGCCGCGAGGAGGCTCGAGGCAGGGCGCTCTGGCAACGGATCTTGGTGTGGAGCCGTAGGGCGCCCAGCGGGCCTCAGAGAGTATCGGCCCGTGAGATCTGTGGCTATGGGACATAGCCTGCCCGTGGTCAACCGTGCCGGCGAGGGCAGAGCCTTCTGGAGGCGGAGGAGAGGCGATCTGGGGCCCCGGCCCGGCCGTTTGGACGCGGACGAGCGCCTCCACGAGGGACTGTAGCCGATCTATTCGGCTGGCGAGGGCGTTGATGACGGTCGCCGGAGGAGGTTCATCTGCGCCTCCGATGAGGGGGAGGCGGCGACTGGTACCTAGATTTTCAGGGTGATCGCTTGCCATGTGGACGGAGATCGGAAGGCCAACTTTGTTTTTGTGGAGTTTAGTTTCCCACAGATGGCGCCAACTAATGGAGGTCCTTTTCGGGTCTCCGTCAGATGTTGTCTTCCGTCGATCTCCCGGTGGATTTTGGAGGTGATCTCCTGTTGCGTGTGGGTCTCAATGGATTTTGAGGAGATTGGTGATTTCGAGGAGTTTAGCGCCGAGCACCTGCAAAGAAGTCCCAGGGTGGTTTGGTACCACCGAGGACCCTCCGACAATCAAGTTAGCACAAGATCTGAGCAGAGTAACGGCTAAGTGGAGTAAAAAATGGCTTCTTGACCCCTCTGTGATGGGGGTTTATATAGTGGCGGCAGCACGCAGCAGCGGGCGCGAGAGTCTCGCCGGCAGTTACGCCCTCGACGTCACGTCCGCGTAAAGAGCGGATCACCCATTAATGGGGATCATGATGGCGTGGAACGTGGGATGTTGCTGGCGGAGAATCTGCGTATGGCGAGATTTGCGGAGCGGCGGTTACGTCTTTGAGCGGTGGAGTTGGTCGGTCGGAGGATCGAGGAGGATGGCCTCGGCTGGGGAGCTCGGGAACGAGCGAGAGGGCCGAAGAGTCTTGGTCCTGTGGCAGCTTGGGGCGAGCTGAGAGGCCGAGGAGGCCAATTTTCAGGGACTCTGAGGAGAGCCAGCTTGTGCTTGCAGGTCGGTCACAGGGATGGCCTGGTCGGCCCCTGTGGGCCTTTCCTTCTGAGTTCTGGGACACGTTATTTGCCACGTGTCCTGATCTTGGAGATCGCCAATATCGAGCATCATCAGTGATGAAATAGTTATTTCTTAACAACATTTCTTTGCCATTTTTCTGAGCATCTTGACTTAAACTAATGGGTGCCATATATCCCCATCTTTTTTTTTCTTTCTAAAATTCAAAAAAAAAAATAAAAATAGAGAAACATGATTTCTATATTTAAAAGGATCCACATTATCTACCCCACACCACATTCTCCTTCTCTCCTCCCACAATATTTAATCCAAAAAAGGAGAAATAACGAAAAACTAGGTATATCTTCCCCTTTGTATCATTTGTCTAATAAGTTTTTCATGTTTATCATGTTTTAACGCACACTTTCTTGAAATTTATAACGTTATATATTCAAACATGCTGACACATGAGAAAGAAAAAAAGCTAACACAATCTATTTAAAAAGGAAAAACGGCCTTATATTTTCTAACTTATAAACACGTGTGCATCGCAAGTGCAAAATTCCAGATGGTGACTGACTAAAACCTCTTGCGCAAGAAATGTGAGGGAACGGCAATAAACCCTATTGCCGTTTTCAATTTTAAATATTGGCACACCAATCAATTGAAGGCTGCATTGTGATATCATTTTTATTGAATCTAAGTTTTTCTATAACATAGTTTATAAAGTTAATGCTTGCATATAGTTGACCTTAAATATTTCCTTCTGTCTTTTTCATCCAAATGAAATTGGCTGTCGAGAGAATCTCTTCACCATAAATTTAAAATTTTCACAATCAGCCATCAATTTGGTATCAATTCATTCTTGACTCGGTGCCAAGTTGTAAGCTTGCAAGGGTTTGAGGAGCTGTGAGCTGATTTTCTAATACCTTGCTTGATCACCAAGCAACAAATGATAATGGCTGAATTGCAAGAAACAAACTTGACCTTTTGGCCTTAATTAAAGATGCAATATCCCTCTTCCCAAAATATTGACTCTATGCGCTTCCAGTTGTAACAGCGTCACTATTTAGCCGAGCTTTGGCTCATGTTTTATACTCATGCACTTTTCATATTTTTTTCAATGTGATACTGTTTTAATTCACACATCTCGACAGCGGTAATGTTGTTAATGAAGAGTATTTTTGGAATATGACACTAACTAAATCGAAGCAGGTTCAGGTTTGCAAAGAGAGGATATTTCCAAAAAAAGGGTGTTTCCTGGGATGTATCCAAAGATAATTTAACATCAAATATCAACTTTTTCCCTTGTTCATATATATAGTGATACAACAGTAATCAGAGGCTAAATCATTTTCAAAAAAAACGAACAAATAGAACTAATTAAGTTTGTATATAACTGACATTAAATTTACACACAAAAGGTACCCTGTTGGAAAAAAATAAACAAACCAGTGGTATTATTGTCGCTAATCCCTCTCAACACAAGAGCGACTCGATGAACAAGTCTTCTCTCGGCTCATCTTTGGCTTTCACATACATGCTTTGCTGCTGCTGTTGATGTTGTTGATTAATGTAAGAGTTTAGAGGGTTTTCATATCCATTGTATGATCCATAACCATCACTTGGAGCTTGCAGCATCTCAAGGGTATATGGAGCTTGGTTCATGTGGTTGGTTATAGCCGATGGCCTTATGGCGGCGGCGGCGGCAGGGACGGCCGACGGTCTGCTGAGGGACCCGCTTCCACGAGCTGCAGGCACGTCGTGGTTGTGTTTGCCTTCGTAGGTTGTGATCACGGCTCGCATGTCGTGTGATGCCCTTTCTACGTGTTTGCGCACGGGGCAATTGACGGTCGTGCATTTGTAGTAGCTCCTGAAGTTCAAACATACGTGGAATTGATGAGGAAACTGATCAAACTTATGTACTAGAGAGAAAACAAATGTGTCATTTTATTAAAGGTTGTTCGGTTCGGATTATAGAAAATGCATGTTTTGTTGCCAAAAAATAGCCCAAATCCAATTGTTTTTGTTGCTTTTGATTTTTGTTGTAGGGTTTGTGTAAGCATCCTTAATAAACGCTAGCTACCACCATATTATCCAAAGTTGCAACATACATTCCATCCAAATGCTTACTGTAACCGCGGAATTTATAGGAAACTAATAAAATTATAACTTAATGTGTTGTATCTAAACTTTTAGAATCCTAAAACTACCCAAATAACAATTAACGAATTTAAACAAAAGCTGAAGCATTCAATTTCAAATTACTAATAAACAAGATCATTTTTGCTCACCTTGGATTTGGATTCCCCTTCACAACCTTTTGCCCATACTTCCTCCACCTATATCCATCATCAAGAATATCGATATCGCTCGTCGTCTGCACCACAACTCTAGGCTCCCTCAGTGTTCTATTCCCCGTGACCGACACCCCCTCATTCTCTCCTTCAGCCCTACTGCAACAGAAACAACACATTATAAACCTTACTAAAAAATAGCGAGAGAGTTAAGGGTATTTTAGCGTAATTTAGACCGAAAGAAATAAAAAAAATTAAAAAAGAACTTACAATCTCTTAGCATCAGGTTCGTTTTCGTCGTCGTCGTCTTCGCCAAACGAAACCGACGAGTTATCGGGCGTCGCGACCGATTCGATTTGATCCGGCGACGCCTCGGGCTGAGGTTGGGTCATACCCAATTGGGACCCACCAGAGTTTCTTCTTGTGGATTGAGGCTTTGGGTGGTTATGAGTGCCTTTGTACACAATCTCAGTGATCTGGCCCTCTAAAGATCTCTCAACTTTTTTCCTTGTGGGGCAGTTTGGGCAAGTGCACTTGTAGTAACTCCTTGGATTCTCACTTCCTTTCACTTGCTTTTGGCCATATTTCCTCCAGTTGTAGCCATCATCTGACCTCCTTTGCTCTCTTAGGGTTTGATGAGTTTGGGTGGTTTGAATCTCATTTGAGCTTGTTCTGATTGGACCCATTTGTTCATTTTTAATGTTGTTTGTTTGAGATGTTAGCTCATATGTAGTGTTGTTGTTGCTTCTTGATTCTTGGTAGCTCCATGGTTGCTGTACATATTTAAAAACAAAAAGCGGTTGGCCAAACAAATTTTTAGGGAATTTTTTTTAATATATGCAGTGTATATATGTTGTTGTCTTTTCGAAATTTTCTCAAAAAAAAGGTCTAAATTTCCCAGAAATGCATCGAACTTTCAGTGATTTTCATAAATACCTTACACTTCTGCACTACAGATAATATCCTGAACTCAGCAAGTTGCATATAAATATCTTAAACTTTTCCTATTTTTTGGAAAAAATCTTTGGCCTTTGCACACCAATTTTGTCATTTAACCAAAAATTGGCACGGTGCTAAATTGAAAACCAATAAAATTTTAAGGTGTTTATTTGAAATTTAGTAAGATCAGGGTATTTAATTATTTGTAGCAAATACTTGAAGGATATATATTGATCTGAAACTGGTGAAAGTGCAAGGTATTTTTGAAATTTAAGCCAAAAATAAAAGTTAAGAGCAAGATTTAGGTTTTGAAGGATAAGAAGAATAGGGGAATTACTGAGGATTGGAAGCTCTCAGGCCTGGTGTTGGTTTGAAAAGAGAAATCAGAGAAGGCTCTTTGTTCCTCTTTGATGTCTTGCTGATAATTTGCAGAATTTTGCTTTGAATTGTAAGATTGTGCTGGAATTGTCCCTGTTGTTGGAGATGGCAAAATCTGTTTGAAATATAACAAAATCAGTAAGCACTTTTAATTAATTATGTAGAAAAATATATCAAGAACTCATAATTAGCAAAAGTTTTAGATCTAGTTAATCATGCATAAAAAAATGTTCAAACAATTCAATGAATACATGATTGGATATGATTAGCAACAACTCAAAATACCCAACTTAATTGTTCCTTATTTGAGAAAACTTGCTTATTTTATTGAGTTGAATGAATATCCAAAAATTAATTACAACCCTATAGAAGCAATTGATTTGTATAAATTCATGTTTTTTCCTTTTTGTTTTGAGAAACACCCAACAAAAAATAACAAGCATCAAACATAAGTCATCAATAATTAGAGGAACCCACATGAAAATTTTTATAAAAAAAAAAACCAAGGGAAAAAAATAAAAATAGAAGGGAGCTTACACTATAAGAGGAGAGAAGCACAGGGGAGTCCAAGAGCTCAGCAGGGCTAAGCCCAGCAGGGATGGAGAAATAAGAAGAAGGTGATGACAAGAAGCTTGGAGAGATTGGCAAAGATGGAGGATTGAATGACTTAAACTTTGGCACCCCAACTTCTCTTCTATTGTTGTTGTTGTTGTTGTTGTTATTCATGATGTTGTCATGATCATCACCACAACCTCCTCCATTGAGAAGCTCAGAGAATGAGAAGGAGAAAGATTCTGGTCTTGAGATTGCTGAGGTCTCTAAGCTCCCTGTTGAATTGGAAGCCATTTCTCTTTTCTTTCTTTTTTCACCTTTTTGAGAGAGAGAGAGAGAGAGAGAGAGAGATCAAACAGAGAGAGAAGAAGAAGAAGGAGAGAGAAAAGAAGAAGGGGAGAGAGAGACAGAGAGAATGAGTCTTTGGTCAAGGAAATTGAAGGAGGCTGCAGGCTTTTTTTTTTGGAGCTGAGGTTCGTGAATTTTTGAAGGGTAAGTTCAAGGAAATGAGAAGGGGGTTAGGGGCATTGACTTTTTATGGGTGCTGGTTAAAGTCGTGGGTTTGACTGGGATTATGACAGAGGCAGCTTCAATGATATTTAAATCTTTTGAGAGAGAGAGAGAGAGAGAGAGAGAGAGATTTTATTGTGAAGTGTTTGAAGCCAAGACTTTGTAGGGGACAAGTTGCCTGTTGACTTGGGGCGTTTACCTATGAAATTACTAATAAGCCCTTGTTGAATTGGTCTATGGAAGGATCCAAGCTTGATGGGTTGAGGTAAAAGGGTGGTAGTAATGTTTATTGTTGAGGGTATCTTTGTCTTTTGGTCATAGGCGATGAGATACTCCTGTAAGAACTGGCATGAAACTAGGGTATAGATGAGCCTATAGTATAAGAGCTCGCATGAAAGATTGTGTTAAACGAGCCGAGCTTGAACAATGTAACTGATGCTTTAATTAGGCCTGGTTTAGCCTTTTTGTTTCATCTTCATCTCGGTGTAACTAGGCTGCCGTGACTGCTTATGGATCATTTTGATTTGAATTTGTAACCGCTTGAATAGTGAACAAGTTAATCTCACAAAGAAACAAGTTGTAAGATAAAGCGCTTGAAGTTACGTCAACCTAAATTTCTGAGGGTAAATCATTAAATAATACCGCAATATTTCAAACTTTCTGTAGAATAATACCATAATATTTTTTCCCTGTACTTAAATACCACGATATTTTGCTCCATTAGCAATATGGTACCTTCCGTTAACTAACTATTAGAAAGGTTGATCAGGTGACTTGCATGCGGGCATTTTTGGACAATTTTTCTCTTATATCTTTTAATTTAAAAAAGACAAAAAAATAACCCTAACCCTAGCCTAACCCTTAACCATCTTCTTTATCTTAATGAAATCCAGTAATGGGATGATAGGGGCATAAGTGGAGGTTGATGATGAAAACGGAGTGGAGCGGTGGTGGCAATTGGGGCGGAGGCAGAGGTGGGGGTAATGGGAGTGATGGGGAGATAGCGATGATCAACGGAGCGAAGATGAAGGATGTCACGACTCGAATATATGGAACATGACTGACACTTAAATTACGCAACGTCTAGAGACGTAACGTAATCTAAATAAGCCAAAACCCAGAAATCTAAACCGTTTAATGAAATAGAGTGAAGGAAAAATTTGTTTAAAAGTTAAGTTAAACATAGAAAAGTTACTTTGAAAGTCTTTATAACAAGCTCAAGTTTTTATAAACATTTCGGCAGAGTTTCCTTTGTAAATACTGGCCCCAAATGGGTACAACACATGATACATAAGCAATGAATAAAGGCATCCCTAAGCGGGTGTTGGATATAGTGCCCTCAAAGTCAATTATTAGATCGCAGGCATGTGATTTCAATGATTGAGGGAGGACCTATACCAGTAGGACAGTCTTACTCGAGATGATAGTATACTATCTGGTTTATCTTTATCATCGTGTATATATTTTAGGTGATATTACAGATCACTATTACACGTTGATAGAGCCCTTAGGATTCTTGTTTGACTACCAGCAGTATGACGGCGATCATATACGTGAGAGTTGGGTAGTCTATAAGCACATCCTTAAAGTGTCCCTAGTCGTGGGAGTTTTGAGACAGGGCATCGATACTCCAGAGTAGACTAGTGTATACAGTCGAGACCCCGACAAGGGGCAATGGCCGGTTTCACAAGCCATTGGTGTCAGTTGGTTCACCTAAGATGATACAGGTGCTCATTGGGTTATGAGTACACCGGACAGGACTCACCGGGAACCTGCTAGTTGGTATTATATCTAGCGTCAGATAGCAGTTCTCTGCTGACATGTGTACATGTTAGTTCATCGACCTGAGATCGTCATTTTTCTCGTGTGAGTTCCCACCGTGCTTTGATTACTACCCTACCACGGCTCAAAGGAGTCGTGCAAACAGGTTTTAGTTAGGTACAGTCTCGAGCCACATGGAGGCAGTGAGCAGATCGGCAGGAGTTTCGTCTTTCCCGGTATTGGGGGTGAGATCGCGCTGTGTTTAGGAGAGCCATTACACAAAGTCCTTGGCCAAGTCAGGAGATTTACTGGTAGGTATTTCAGTAGTATCTCAGGGTGTTCTGGGATACACTCCGACACAACTTGTACCGCTTTTGGGGGTCTGACGTTTACCAGCCCCCTGGGCCCGACATGTGATACTCATAGACAAACGGACCGGACTGTACGGATATTGTCACTGACAGGCTCAGTAGGGTTTCTAGATGAGTTCGCTCATCATCCTCCTTTTTGGTCATTACATGGGTAGCCGTTACGTACAGCTAGTACCACTGATGTGCTTGTGGTTAAACCCACTGCCGGCATATTGACGAGTCTTTAGAGTCCCCCACAGAAAGTTTTTCCAAGGTTCGGGCGAAACATTATAGAGGCCGTATGGTATTATGGCAGGATTCGATCATATACGTGCACTTGTGCACATATCATGGTCGGACGGATTATACTAGTGGGCTTTGGTTTAAGCCGTATCCTAGTATTAGATTTGTTGGATTACTTTCGTCTCATTGCATTCGCATTCAGTCGGAATGCGGATGCAGGTATGTATATACTGGTGAGGGGTATTTGTTAGTTATATGTATGCCCTAGAGGCTATTACTGTACATAGGATGTATATTGTAGTGGATGCTAGGACATATATAGGGAGGACTTTCTTGCTCGACATGATAGTATGCTATCTGGTTGCTCTTTATCTTAACGTGTACACTGATTGTCTCTCTGTTACATGTTGGTAAAGCCCTTAGGATGTGTACTTGACTACCTGGATTATGATGCGGATCATACTAGTGGGGACATGGTAGTCCATAAGTATATCCTTCAAGGTCCCTAGTCGTGGGTGTATCGAGACGGTGCATCGATATACCAGAGTAGACTAGCGTATACCTTCTCGACCCATACAGATGGGCGATGGATGATCCCATATCCATTGGTGTTTGACATCAGAGATGATATACGGGTGCTCACTGGAGACTGGGTACACTGGACGGATTCGCCGAGAACTCCCAGATGGTATTATACCTTACGTCAGATGGCAGTTCTCTGGTGACACTGGTACAGGTTAGTCTGTAGACTCGAGATCGTCATAGAGTCTTGTGTGATTCCCACTGTGCTTTGATTTCCACCTTACCACGTCCAAGAGGGCGTGCAAAACGGTGGTTTTTGGGTATAGTCCCGAATCACATGGAGGCAATGAGCGATAGGAGGGGATTCGTCTCTCCCGGTATAGGGAGTTGATGTTGTGCTGTATTCGATTGGCTATAACTGGAAATCCCTGGCCAGGGTTGCTGAGATTTACTGGTAAGTGTTATCAGTAGTATCTCGAACAGTTATAGACCTCGTATCGACACGACTTATCGAGCTACTGGGGTCTGACGTTTACCACCCCTAGGCAAGATATGCGACATATCAGACGAACAGACCGGACTGTATGGTAAGTGTTACTGGTTGGATTCACAGGAGTGTGAGCGGGCTTGCTCGTTGATCTTCTGATCGCTCAATACCCGGGTGGCCGTTACGTTTAGCAGGCAGCTTGCGGCTTGTGGGTGTTTGATATGATCATCGGCTGCTGCCGGCGTATTGACGAGTCTTTAGAGTCCTACACAGAGCTTTCCTGGCTCAAGCGAAACGAAATAGGAGCGCATATGAGATATGTGCGGGACCGAGAATAATATCAGTATGTGATACTAAATTCTATTCTCGCGATTTTTATCATTGGACGGTTATATAAGATATAGCCGGGTTACCGAATCAAGTGTTGATTCGATACATTGATACACTTGATATTAGTCGGTTATATGCAGTATGACCGGATCATTAAATCAAGTGTTGATTTAATGATTTAATGTATAATTATATATTTGATATATTACTTTACATTAACTAGTATTGGTTTACTTAAGATTATTTTCTCACTTGATTGTGCACATTGTATATATGATATATTTATGTGCACTAGCTTGTATCATGTTTGATGATACATGCAAACTTGGGTGTGTATTTGCTTTAAACCTTGATTAGGTTAATGGTCAGGTTTCATTTATGTTATTTATTTATTTTGGCAAAAATAAAATGGTGGTGGCTTTCTTTGTTTTATTCTTGAAGTATCATGAAGCTTCAACCATTTTTTTTTAACCTAACCTTTAACTTAAACTTGAGTTTATTCTCTACATGAGTTAATCTCACCCATGGTTGCATTATGATAAGTTTCACTTGGTTTATTTGTTGGAGATAGTGCCCTCATAGTCAATTATTGGATCGCAGGTACGTGATTGCAATGATTGCGGAGGACCTATCCCGGTAGCACAGTCTTACTCGAGATGATAGTATGCTATCTGGTTTGCCTTTATCAGTCGTGTACATGTTCAGGTGACTGATTGCATGTTACACTTTGATAGAGCCCTTAGGATCTTGCTTTACTACCAACAGTATGATGGCGATCATATACGTGAGAGTTGGGTAGTTTATATGCATATCCTTAATTGTGGTCCCTAGTCGTGGGAGTTTCGAGACAGGGCATCGATACTCCGGAGTAGACTAGTGTATACAGTCGAGACCCCGACGAGGGGCGGTGGCCGGTCTCACAAGCCACTGGTGTCAGTTGGATCACCTAAGATGTATACAGGTGCTCATTGGGTTATGAGTACACCGGACAGGACTCGCCGGGAATCTGCTAGTTAGTACTATACCTATCGTCAGATAGCAGTTCCCTGGTGACATGTGTACAGGTTAGTTCATCGACCTGAGGTCGTCATTTGTCTCGTGTGAGTTCCCACTGTGCTTTGATTTCTACCCTACCACGGCTCAAAGGAGTCGTGCAAACAGGTAGTTTTTGGGTACAGTCCCGAGCCATATGGAGGCACGTGAGCGGATCGGCAGGGGATTCGTCTCTCCCGGTATTGGGGGCGAGATCGTGCTGTGTCTAGGAGAGCCATTACACAAATCCATGGCCATGGTAGGAGATTTACTGGTAGGTACTCCAGTAGTATCTCAGGGTGTATTTGGGCTTCACTCCGACACGACTTATACTGCTTTTGGGGGTCTGACGTTACTAGCCCCCTAGGCGGATATGCGATACTCATAGACGAATGGACCGGACTGTATATACATTGTCACTGTTAGGCTCAGTAGGGTTTCTGGATGAGTTCGCTCATCGGCCACCCTTGAGTGCGCTCATCAGCCTCCCTTCAGGTCAGTCCATGGGCAGCCGTTATGCATAGCTAGTGCCGCTGACGGTTTGTGGTTAAACCCACTGCCAGGGTACTGACGAGTCATTAGAGTCCCCCACAGACAGTTTCCCAAGTTCGGGCGAAACGTTGTAGAGGCCGTATGGTTTTATGGCAGGGTTCGGAAAATGCACGTGCGTTTACGCACGTGTCAGTTTTCGGGCAGATAATACTGGTCGGCTTTGGTTTAAGCCGGATCCGAGTATTATATTGAGTAGGTATAATATCTTTGTCTCAGTTGCATTTGTATTCGGTCGTAATACAAATGCGGGTATATTTATACAGTTTCGGGGTTTTCCTGAAAGTCGTTTCAGGATCACTTTTGGAAGTTGCCAGTTTCCAGTTTTCTATCTGCCGTCTTTTAACATTTGGTTAAAGGCGGATTTATCTTTTCTTGGATGAGAGTGAGTCGAGCTTCTAGAAGCTTCTAGAAGGTTCTAGAAGAGGTGACTAGGATTAATTAGTGTTGAGTTTTCATTGGTTCATTAATGCATGATGACTAGGTTTGTGAATCATGCATTATCATTAAAGCTTTTTGTTTACTTAAGGATATTTTCTTCTTGATCTTTTAAAGTGAGAAGCTTTCTTAAGGTCACCACTTGCTCCTACACTCACCCTCCTCCTTCATATATGAATGGAAGGCCTCCTCTCTCATTCACTCTCTCACTTGATTCATTTGTTTAAAAGATATGATAGATTTTTAGGGTGTATGGAATTCACAGCTCATTTCATTCCATCACCCGATTCCTTCGGCAACTTCATTAACCGATCGTCCACGGATTTGGACGAAGTGAGACAAAGTCATCTACTCATTCTCTACATCAATCTTGGTCGTCTCTTTTAGCAAACTTGACGATCGAGTTGCCTCGAGTCAGAGGCGGGAGCCCGTTTAAAGAATCAGTGATGTGGTGCCACCTCGACGAGGATATCGGAGATCGACGAGATCGGAGCTGCCGCAACGGAGCGTGGGATGATGGTTGAAGAACGAAGGACTCGGATCGTTCGGTACAACCTTTCTACACTCTTTACTGTTTGTAAGTTTAGCAATAATGGCAGATCCGGGTTAAAGTATACGATAGCGCCAGTTAAAAGTTTTTGTTCCGCATTTGGCGTCTGTAGACTGCCGGGGCGCTAACGTAGACTTACATTATTATTTTAAAATAGAATTCTTTTTCCTTCTTCTTCTTCATCTTCTTCATGAAGAAAAAGAAAACCTTTCTTGAAAATTCCAAGTGATGAAATCCAAGTGAGAAATCCAAATACAAAGTGAACCCACTTCCTATTTCTTCATCCTCTACCACTTGCCATGTTGTATAGGGTGTTTTCTTCACAAGTTTCATGACTTAGTGCAGATGGAGCTTGAGTTTGTGTTTCCTCGACGTAGATCATATTCGGCATCGAAGTCAACGACCTAACCCGATCATTTATCCGACTAAACCGACGCTAGAGTCCGGGATTCCGATGATCGCAGCGGAGGGACTTCAACATGGAGCTAGAGAAGTGGAGGACCGGATCTACAAAGGTTGTAGCCCCTTTCACTTTATAGCAAAGTAGTTTGTTATCTTTCTTTTTCGCCTAATCTCTAGTTAACGATCTTCGTTAGGGTTTCTCGACACCTAAATTTTTCAATTTGGCATGGTTGATGCCTTGTGGAACCTCTTGAGTGTGCCTAGGAACCCTACACTGGTATCAGAGCCTAAATAGAGCTTTAGGTGAAGTGTAGACGATATTAGAAATCCGAACGAACCCCGAAACCCTAACTCAAACCACTCTCTGGACATTTTTTGGAATTTTGGATTTTTGTGTGTTTCCCCCAATCAGAGCAAAGCTCTGCTGGAAATTCAAAATTCAAATTTTGAAGTAACGCTTCAAATCCCGGGCGCAACGCGCCACATGTCTGGCGCAGACGCATCAGCGCAGCGCCCAAGGCATCGCACCCAATCAGAGCAAAGCTCTGTTTTAAAAAAAATGAAGCAACGCTTCAGTTGCGCAAGCACTGCGCCGCGCGACACGTGTCAGCGCAGATGCGCTAGCGCAGTTGCGCTGCGCTGTGCGCTCCGCGACACGTGTCAGCGCAGATGCGCGAGCGCAGTTGCGCTCCGCTGTGCGCCGCGCGACACGTGTCAGCGTAGAGGCGTGAGCGCAGTTGCGCTACTCTGTGCGCCGCGCGACACGTGTCACGCGCTGGGGCATTTGCGCCAAACAGAATAAAGATTTTAACGAAATCTTTCTGTTCTTATTAAAACAAGAAGATTTTCTTCTGTAAAACAGAAGCCCTTGGATCAAAGATCCAACGGTGGGGAAAATTCCCCAAATCACTCAGAGAAAGATCTCTTTAACAAATTTAACTAATTTATGGGCACTATAAAAAGGACCCTAGACCTCAATTCAAATGATCAACATTTTCTTGAAAAAATCAAGAGCTTCAAACGGAGAGAACTCTGAGAAAAACTTCAAGAAAAAGGTAAAAAACTTCACAAAGAGAAGAAATTTCTTCTAATAGATCATTGATCTAAAAACCAGATCAATGATCTTCATATAATAAACAGTGCTTTGCACTTCTTATGAACCACTGGTTCTTTAAAACAAGAAAAAACAAAATAAAAAAAATAGTGCTTTGCACTTTTATGAACCTTTGGTTCTTGAAATAAAAAGAAAAAAACTGTTTTTTTTCTTTTTTGATCTAAATTAGATCAAGGAAACGAATAGTGCTTTGCACTTTTATGAACCATTGGTTCTTGAATCTAAAAGATTCTTAAATTATAGTGCTTTGCACTTGCAAACTGCGCTGTTGCGCTCTTGGATTGGCGCAAGCCACCAGAGCGCGCCACGTGTCGGCAGCGCAGGTGCAGCGCATTAGCGCAGCGCACTGCGCTTGCGCGATACGTGTCAGCACCACAAGCGCTTGCGCTCTCTGATTGGCGCAAAGCGCCTGACAAATGCAATGCATTTCTTAAAGGGCCAGGCCCAAATCAAAAAGACCTAATAGGCCAAAATAAATTGCAAAGCAATAAAAGGGCAGAGCCCAAGTAGAATTGATGCTTTGCATCATTCATAAATGAGCAGAGCCCAGAATAAATTGATGCTCTGCATCCTTTGTGGGCAGAGCCCAAACAAAAAAATAGAAAATAATGCAATGCATTATGAACCCTAGCACAGGTCTAACAGACAAAAAATAAATAAAAGCGTTGAATATTTTTTCTACTAGACTTAGCCCAATCATGGCCGTAAGTCCTCAAATTAAATTGATTGAGCACAATTGCTCTCTTAAATCAATTGACGACCGGTTCGAGGGTACATCTCCGAACTCCTTTGACTCCTATCGTTGTAATCCTTCAACGACGTCAGAGAGGCAACGGGTCCCGAAGACCACACATCAACACGGACTGTGGGGTCCTTAAACTCACGGACTTATGCGTCCTTAAACTAAAATACGGACTGTGGGGTCCTTAAACCCACGGACTTAAGCGTCCTTAAACTACTTATGGACCACCACGTCCCTAAACTGGAACACGGACCACTACGTCCCTAAACTGGAACAATAGAGCCTCCAAATTCTCTTTTATCGGATCTAAACGATCCCGTTTAAGTGGATCTTAGCCTCAAACATGGCTAATGTATCCTTAAACATTCAAATGGACTATAAAACTCTAAATCAACTTTGGTTCAAGGGTACATCTCTGAACTCCTCTGACACCTGTCGTTGTAATTCTTCAACGACGTCAGGGAGGTGACGAGTCCCGATGGCCATATATTAAATGGATCACTACGTTAAGTTGATCTTAGTCTCAAACGGGACTAACGTATCCTTAACGAACGTTTAAGTTGATCTTAGCCTCAATATGGCTAACGTATCCTTAAACTAAAAACACCAAACCCAAATCTAAGAAAATACGGATTTGGACTAATCCACGTCCTACGGGCGACGAAATAAATAGTCTCCGTATACAATCCACGGGAAACCACAAACAAAACAAACACCCACGACACGAAGTGAAATTCTGGAGAAGGAGAAAGTTGTTACCGCGATGCGGTAGCGTAATTAACTGCAGGGGCTTGCGCCTGCAGGGAAGAGCGTCCCCACAATCAAAAACCGCTCAAGCGAGGGGAATCTGACGAAGTCTGCTACATCGGCTGCATCCGTCTAATCCTCCGATACACGGTGCCATAAATCAACTTGGCGTCTTCGGAGAGGTGGACGGATAAAACCAAATAGCATCTGCCCCGAATCTCAGGCAAGACGTCCTCACGTCGTCGCCGCCGTTCGGAGGGGAACAGATTCTGGCACGCCCGGTAGGACCTTTTCCTCTTTCCATTCCACACTTCGTGTGTCGTCTTCGCGAACAAATCGCGGTTTGTTAATGGCCGCCTTTGGATTTCAAGTTTACTAAGATTTGGTCTCTTTCTTGGCGCAGAGAAAAAATCAAGCATCAATGGCCTCAACTTGTTCGAAGTGATACAACTGCAGCTGCAGCTCGTGTCCGGCCTTAACTGGGGGCATAACCTACGGGCCCTAAGCGGCTTCTCTGTTCACCATGCCTGTGGAGCAGATTACTCAAGCCACCACGGGGTTGTTTTTCGAAACCATGCTTCCGCCAACAAGCTTCAGCACCCCTGTGTCAGTACAAGAAGCTCTAAAGAAATCGGTCTTCGATCGACTTTCAGTTACTGCGGCCCCTCTCAACGGGTCGCCCAACACCAATGCCTCGGTCTTCTCCAGACTGAGCCAAGACTCCTGCGGACCGGCAATAAAGCTTGCAGTCCCAGAAAAGGTTACCTCAAAAGGAGTAGCCAAGCCTGCTACTGAAGTCGTCAAGGCGGCTTCTCCTGCTAAGAGATCGGTCTTTACAAGATTGACCGTCCTAGCTCCTACTCCTACTCCTGCCCTTCAAAAGATATCAGTCTTTAATAAGCTGACACCAGCAACAACCCCACACCTGAACAGGGGGCAGGAAGAAGCTGTTTCTGTCTCTGAACCGATACCGACGACTCGTCGCGCCCGGCGACGCCACTGGCACTGGGTAAGGAAGACCGGGGGCAACTCCCCTTCTGGAATAACTCCGCCAGCTCCGATGGTGGAAGTTAACACTGCTGTTCCAACCGGAAACAGCTTTGAACTGCTGAATAGGGTACGTAGAAACTCACCAACTGCGGTCCTTAAAAGATTTCCTCCACCGGTAGAGACCGCTGTGGAGGCAGAAAAAACGGAGCAGCCTCCTCAATCGCTGTCCTCCGGGATTTACAAGACATGGCGACGAGTCCGAGAATCTGTAATTGATCCTAATTTCTCTCGCCAACACAAGAAGTCGAAAGGTCGACAACAAGAAAATCCCCCGGTCAAGCAACGAAAAGTGACGACCACTTGGGTGCCCAAAACAACGGCCCCCTCAACCTCAACGGCCCATAAGAGAAGAAGGCCAGAAAAAATCCCTACACCTAAGGCGAATATCAAAGGTGGTGAACCCAAATGCCCTAAGTCTGGGGGCATGGTAGTTCATACCGTCTACGTGGCGTCTGGTAAAGAAGACAGCCGCATATCAACAGGTCATAGACCGCACACGCGGTCAGTGACCAAGGCGTAGGAGCAGCAACAGAAGCTCCAAGAGATGATGAATGCTATGGCCGCACTTACCGGTCCAAAAGAAAACCCTGAAACATCCTCGGATGAACGCCAAGAGGAAGAAACCGACGCCGAATTCCTTCGTCGAATATTGGAAAAGAAGGACAAAGAGGCTGCTGAACAAGCAGCCAACATACAGCGTATGGGCCTCCTCTTCCAAGACATGATAGGGATGATGATACAACAAGATCTTCCAGCCGAAGAGCCCCCAATCGTCCTTGGAGACGATAGGGGAGAGACATCAAATAATCCGTCAGCTCTGTCGACGGCTAAGGAGGATACAATCTCCAAAGCTGATTTGGATGAGTACATAGCCCAGCAAATACGGGTTCATCATGCGACCGAAGCAGCCGGCCAGGTCGTGAAAACGGGGCGGCCATATCCAAGTTAGTACGAACAAATCAAGTACCCGCCGGGTTACACAATTCCCAAGTTCCATGTCTACAAGGGGACAGGCAATCCTCACCAGCATGTTGCCCAGTTCAGGGTGCTCTGCGGCAACACCGGCGGTGATGACAAGCTTTTGCTTCGCCAGTTTGTTGGAAGTTTATCAGATACAGCGTTCGAATGGTACTCTGAGCTCCCGAACAACTCTATCAAGACTTTCGCAGAGATGGAGCTGCTGTTTACTCAGCGTTTTGCAAGCGCCAGTGAACGCACCCCGGTGACGGCACTGATTAACGCCAGGGTAAAACCAGGCGAGACATGGGTTCAATATGCTATACGGTGGCGGAACTTATGGTCGAAGTGCGAGCAGTGCATTGAAGAAGATCCCGCGGTGGGTATGTTTGTGGGAACTCTTGATCCACAAGCGACCATCTCGCAATTCATGATGTTTTTCAAGCCGACTACCTTCCAGGCCTTGATTGACAAGCTAGCGCAGATGGATCAGATGGGCCATAAACCTCCTCTTCCAAAGCCGGACTCCCGAAATGACAAAGGGAAGGGAAAAGCGATCGTCGTCGCTAATGCTCAACAACAACCGAGCAACTCGAAGCCGGTTGTGCGTCAAAATAATACGCGCCCTTACGTAGACCTTGAGGAAAGGCCAGGACGTTCCTACTCTTTTTCCCGCGATAAAACGAGAAGGTTATTCGAGCTGGCGTTGCGCAACCAACTCATAAATCTGCCGGATCCAAAGCGTCCGTTGCAACCAAGTGATGTCAACGAGTCCAACTACTGTCCTTATCATCGAGTACTGGGCCATCCGATCGAAGATTGCTACGTCTTCAAAAATTGGCTTGAAAACCAGTACCGACAGGGCAAATTCGCGTTATCTGACAAATGGAAGGTCAATCCCCGGCAGCCTGTAGCGTCTTGAAAAGTCGTTTTGGTGTTTTCCCGAAAATCGGTGAAAATTTGGTATTTTTCCGTAAATCGTCTTTTTTGTTATTTTGCAGTTTAGGCCTAATTATACCTAATTTGGATAGGTAATTGCTAGTTTTTAGTAGCTAATGAGTTACTTATAAAATTCTGGCCGTTTAAAAATTTTCCCTAATTTTTCAATTTTTAATATTATTTTAAGCCGGTAAAAAAATACATTAAATTAGCGATAAATACAAATTTAAATGGGCTAATTTTAAGCTTTAAAATCATGTTAATTAAAATCTAGTTGTAATATAAATTTTTAGTACTTTATTTCAAGTTTTAATAGGTTTTTATTATGGAAAACAAAAATATATTTATTTTGAGCTAAAACTTGCAATTTTTGACTTGTGGGGGTCTTTTTGCATAGAATTTTTTGTAAAATCACTCTCACTCATTCCTCTCTTCTTGTGGCCGGCCCCACCGCAGCAGGAAACTCCATCCATTTTTTGATTTCAATTCTTGTGTGGAAATGGTATGAAAAGGATTAAAATACTGTAATTTAGAGTATGGTGTACTTGTGAATGGAATGGGCTTTGACTTGGAGAAAATTCCACAATCCCACACCATTCTCCCCCACTCCCTTCCCACTTGGCCGAGAGCAACCAACAACAGCCCCCTTTTCCTTTCCCCCAAATTCTTCATCTCCTTTTTGCTTCAATTTCATCCAAAAATCCACCGAAATCCCTAATTTTCTTCACAAATTCAACACAAAACCTTATTCTATCTCTTTTCAAGCACAAATTGGTTTAAATCTCGGAGAAAGGAGGTGTCTTGGGAGGCTTGAGCAAGCTTAGGATTGAACTTTTGAGGTATAACTTCTAATCAAATGGTTACATTGTTGCTTAAGTGTGCTAATTAGAACCTTGAAATTGTTTAGTGTTAAATCTTTTGTTAATTTCTAATCTAGTTTTTTTTTAAAGAGGGTAGTTTGATATGAACTTGGTTTTTATCACACCATTACTAGGCTAATTAAATCTATTTTTCTATCTAGTTATTTTGCTAACCTAATCTAAGAGGTTAATTTTCTTATGTGGGATTTTATTTGTGTTAATTTAGGTTTTTCAAGTGTGAAATTGGATTTAATTTGCTATTTAGAAAAATCAAGAAAGGGGTTTGTGTATGGATATAGGTTGAAGTATGGTTGTTGTATTGTAATTATAGTGTTGTGGCTAACTAGTTATGCGGTTGGATGTTCTTGCTAGGTTGTAGTCTTTTTTGTCGCAAATCGGCGATGTTTGCACCGATTTTTGGAATGTAAATGCTTACTAGTTTTTATATAAATTTATGTGATGAATTAATTGTGATAACTTGATTATATTTTTAGCATATCCTATGACATTTAGGATGTGTGAGTGCGTATTTTTGAGTGTTCGGGTTTTAGCTTTGTCAGGCGACCAAATCGGCGATTCTAGTTAGTTTTTGCGGTTTTCGTGTGTGTTCCGCGCACCTTGTGCACGTTGTGCCTAGCTTATGAACGTAGATATTCTCGTTCGGGATTTGCGTCGTTTCTTGATATGTAACCTTATGTTTTGTATTGATGTAAATTCCAGGTTCGGTCGCGGAGACGTCGGACGCGGCACGAAAAGGGAAAGCGGTGATTGGACGTAGCTAGCTAGGGATTCCGGTGAGTAGATGTAACATCTACGGGGGACTATCGTTCGGATGGCGCAAGTCGCCCGATAGTTTAAGTAGTTTAAAGATTTTTAGTGATATTAGTAATTAGGAGTAAATGCTTGCGTAACATCTTGCTACATCCATACTTTATATTGTCAGACATATGCGAACCCATTCTATAGGACACCTGCACCATTGCCAGGGTTTTTATATGCAGCACGAGCACTATTCATGTGAACACACACGCCATGGTAATTGCTATGCCAGGACACTAGATAACTTGTAATCTAGAATGTTGTCACCATATTTGATACTTAAACCTGTACTATTGCAATAAATCCTTAATATTATAGAATTGCTATTCATGTGCATGTATACCATTACATCAATTGTTCATGCCTAGTTTATTAATCATACATTGCAACTTGATTATTGATACCATATGCATTCATTATCATTGACATATGCACTTATGATGATTTATTGAGATTTATGATATTTCTGGATTTCGGGGAAAGCCGCAAAATTTACAACTTATGATCTTTTAAAATATAAAAAGTTGCGGTTTTCTAGTGATGTAAAGTGTCGTCTACCATGAGTTTGCTGTGGTTTTCGAGATCCGTGTCGAGGAGTGGAGGAACCGTCACGGGTACATGGTGGGCCCGGTAAGGTCCCCCGGGGAAAGAGGATCGTGTTGTTGACGTTGAGCCTGGCAGGGGATGGATTACCTACCGGTGACTTCATTGGCACGGCGGATATCCAAAGGATACCGACCATGGCCGCGAGATGATGAGATATTGATATTTGAGATGGGTCAGCCGGACGGCTGAGGCCAGAGATACTATGATACGGATACATGAGATTGAGACAGTTTTGAGGTGTCGATGCTGGACACAGATTCTTGTTGATTCTATTGGTATTGTGCTGATATTTCAAAAGAGATTCCTAAAGGAAAAATATGATTTCTTATACTTACACATTCAGATCACGAGTTGATTCATAATTGCATACATACCTGCTAGTACATTCATGTTGCATACATACCTGCTAGTATATCCTGCCATACCTGTATTATAGATGCTAGGATGCTTGTGTGCATGCTTGCGATAGCCTATATAGATGTTATTTATTACTCACGAGTTGGCAATTCACCCCCGTCGTGCCACAGCCTTTTGCAGGTCCGCTCCGTCAGTACAGTAGCGGCGGGCGCACTTGCTTCTTTTGCCTCTTTTGCCTGGGCTCGAGGCTTTTGCTCGTAGGTGGGTTGTATCATTATTTTATACCACCTTGTATATTATTTGTATCTAGAGTACTCCATCTACTGTATCTACCAGTATTGTTGTATATTGACCTAGAGACGAGACTGTGAGATTTGTGGACTTTTTATGCTGTATTTTGGGGTCGAGCTCACTTGAGTCGACATGATGTTTTACTTGTGCTTCTTATGTTTATTTATGCACATTGCTGATTTACATTGCGTGGGATTTGTGACCGCCTTATGGCGAAGAGCTAGCTCCCGCTTAGGGATGCCTTATTTGTTGTATTCATATATATTCTTGTTGTACCCATTTTGGGGGCCAGTATTTACAAAGGAGACTCTGCCGAAATTTTCGGAAAAATTGATATTGTTTTTAAAAAGGTTTGATATGACTTATTTGATAAACTCGCTTTCAATTGATTGGTTTTCCTTTACTCTTCTGCTTTTTGGTTTTGATTTCAGGGCTTGGCTTACTTATTTTACGGACGTCTTGAGACGTTTCGTAACTTAAGTGCCAGTCATGTTCCGTACCCTGCGGGTCGTGACAAAGTTGGTATCAGAGCGATAGGTTTTACCTTTTGAGTGTAGGATGACCCCTGGTAGATGGAGTAAGTGACTTAAGCAGGGTAACATAGCGTGCATATGTCCGCGGCATACTTGCGATACGGTACTCCGCCTAAGTGACTTTAGGATATACTTTCTTGAAATTCCTTCTTCAATTCCGTGTATCTTATGATTCTATTACACTGTTCTTATTATCCTTTTTCCTGTACCAGCCACTATGCCGCCGAAGGCTACGAGAGCGCAGAGGGCTGCCGCCCGAGATGAGATCCGAGCAGGCTCGTCCAAGACGAGGATTGAGCAGGGTGGCATGCCTACGCCGCAGGGACAGACTGATCCGCCTTCCCCAGGCCATATGGATAGGCTTGAGTCCGGAATGGAGGAGCTGCGACAGATGATGGGAGGCGTGCAGGAGTTGCGACAGATGGTGGGGTCATTAGTAGCGGCCAGTCGTGTACCGAGGCCGGAGGACGTACCTACCACATCCCAGACGACTATGATACCTGCTCCTACTACTACCACCGTGGCCATTCTGGTTTTGCTACAGGATTTCATGAGGCTGAGACCTCCAGTATTCACCGGCACCGAGGCAGCGGAGGACCCACAGACGTTCCTTGCCAGTTTAGCCAGGATCTACCGTTCGCTGAGATGTTCGGATGATCGATGGGTAGAGCTTGTGAGTTTCCGTCTAGAAGGCCTCGCGCAGACATGGTGGGAGTCAGTCTTGAGAGGTCGAGCTGCAGGTCTACCGCCTATGACTTGGGCCGAGTTTACAGCAGTCTTTCTAGCTCGTTTCCTCCCAGAGAGCGTTCGTGACGCCAGAGCTCATAGTTTTGAGGCCTTGATCAAGACCCCAGGGATGACGGTGTCTGAGTATGACGTCCAGTTCACGCAGTTATCCCGATATGCTCCTTATTTGGTGGATACCGAAGAGAAGATAGTGAAGAGGTTCGTGCAGGGACTTGACACCCAGCTATTTCTTGCTATTGGTGCCCAGCACTTCGACACTTATTCGGCTGCTATGGATACGGCTTTACGGATGGAGGCACGCATATCACAGACTTCGACCGTTTCTGGGCCGAAGAGGATTCGCACCGATGTGCCGTCGCAGAGGCAGCGCGCCAGATTCTTTCCGAGAGATGGGCCTGGCAGAGGATTTGGACGGGGTCAGTTATATGGTTCATATCCACAGGGACAGCAGCCGTCGCCAGGATGTTATGGGTGCTGGAGTCTGCACCATCGTATCAGGGACTGTCCGGCGAGACGACAAGGAGCGGCAACAGTTCCGCATGTGACCCTACCACCATCACCACCTCCTCCTCAGAGAGCCCTACTTCCTATCACTGGCGATGCTCCACGACAGTTCGATGCACCCAGAGGCCGTGGACGTGGCGGTCCGATCCAGAGAGGACGAGGAGGCCGAGGACAGCCAGTTATTGGTATGGGTCAGGCCCGAGTTTTTGCTTTGACGCCACAGGATGCGCAGGCATCCAACGCCGTTGTGACAGGTACTTTGCCAGTTTGCTCTTTTGACGCACGGGTATTATTCGACCCAGGTTCCACACATTCGTACGTATCTACACACTTTGCACCGATGTTGGGCCGTGAGTCATCGTCGTTAGATCAACCGCTTGTTGTTATTACCCCGGTAGGCGAGTCGTTTGTTGCTCGTTTTGTGTTTCGATTGTATTCCGTTTGTATCGGGGAGAGGGATTCGTCAGTTGATTTGATTCTCCTCGATATGTTGGACTTTGATGTGTTTCTGGGCATGGATTGGCTAGCCACTTGTTATGCTTCTGTGGACTGCCGTGAGAAGGCAGTCAGATTTAGCTTTCCAGGAGAGCCAGTCCTTGTTATTCAGGGAGACCGTAGCGTCACCCTTCCCAGCTTTATTTCGTCTCTTCGCGCTGGCCAGCTCTTGCGGAAGGGATGTCAGGGATTCTTAGCGTATATTTGTGATACTCGAGCTGCAGAGGTTCCGTTGGACCGGGTCCAGATTCTTTGTGAGTTCCCTGATGTTTTCCCTGATGAGCTGCCTGGGCTACCGCCTGAGCGCGATGTTGAGTTCTGCATTGATTTGATTCCTGGCTCGGGGCCTATTTCTATACCGCTTTATCGGATGGCCCCGGCAGAGCATAGAGAGATGAAGGATCAGTTGCAGGATTTGTTAGATAAAGGGCTTATTCGACCGAGTGTTTCTCCGTGGGGTGCTCCGGTCCTGTTTGTTAAGAAGAAGGACGGATGTTTGCGCTTATGTATCGACTACCGCCAGCTGAACAAGGTTATCGTGCGGAACAGATATCCGTTTCCACGCATTGATGATTTGTTCGACCAGCTTCAGGGTGCGGGATATTTTTCGAGGATCGACTTGCGATCAGGATTCCATCAGCTGCGAGTTCGACAGGAGGATATACCGAGGACAACTTTCCGCACGCGCTACGGCCACTATGAGTTTTTGGTGATGTCGTTCGGACTCACCAACGCTCCAGCTGCATTCATGGATTTGATGAACCGTACATTCAGGCCGTATCTTGACTTGTTCCTCATCGTGTTTATCGACGATATTTTGGTGTATTCCCGGAGCAGAGAGGAGCATGAGCAGCACTTGCGGATTACATTGCAGACTTTGAGGGAGCATCAGCTTTTCGCAAAATTTTCCAAGTGTGCATTCTGGTTGGACAGCGTCGGATTCTTGGGTCACGTGATTACGAGAGATGGCATATCTGTGGACCCGAAGAAGATTGAGGCCGTTCAGCAGTGGCCCAGACCGACATCAGTTACGGAGATCCGCAGTTTCTTAGGCCTGGCTGGCTACTACAGGCGATTCGTTCAGGATTTCTCCCGTATTGCTGCACCTTTGACCGGATTGACCCGGAAGAGAGTTCCTTTCGTTTGGACAGAGGAGTGCGAGCACAGTTTTCAGCAGCTACGGACTTGTTTGACTACGGCACCGGTATTATCTTTGCCTTCAGGATTAGGCGGATTCATGGTTTATTATGACGCTTTACGAGTGGGGCTAGGGTGCGTATTGATGCAGCATGACAGGGTGATCGCGTATGCTTCACGGCAGTTGAAGAGTCATGAACAGAACTACCCCGCTCACGATTTAGAGATGGCTGCAGTGGTCTTTGCACTTAAGATCTGGCGACATTACCTATACGGCGAGTCGTGTCAGATATTCACTGATCACAAGAGCTTAAAGTATATATTTCAGCAGCGAGACCTGAATCTCAGACAACGCCGTTGGATGGAACTAGTAAAGGACTATGATTGCGAGATTTTGTATCACCCGGGCAAGGCTAATGTAGTGGCGGATGCTTTGAGCAGGAGGCCCGGGGGTAGTCTATCTTGTTTGCGCGCAGTACAGAGGCAGTCGTCGACAGATTGGCAGACTTTATGCGATAGCCGGGTTGAGTTCGAGTTCACTTCGACAGGGGGACAGCTTTCGCATGTTCGTGCATGTCCGCAGTTACTTGACTGTATTCGAGAGGCACAGCCCAGCGATGACCGTCTTTCAGAGATCATGGAGCAGATTAGGCATGGCAGAGATTCCGAGTTCGTGATCGATGATCAGGGAGTACTGCGATTTGGGACTCGATTGTGCGTACCAGATTCTGAGGGACTGCGGCGTGAGATTCTTGAGGAGGTGCATAGATCGACATACAGCGTTCATCCGGGTTCCACTAAGATGTACCACGATTTGTGAGATGTTTACTGGTGGGACGGGATGAAGAGGGACGTCACAGACTTCGTATCGAGATGCCTGACTTGTCAGCAAGTCAAGGCTGAGCACTAGAGGCCAACAGGAGAGTTGCAGCCTTTGCCTATTCCGGAGTGGAAATGGGAGCAGATTTCGATGGACTTTGTTGTGGGTCTACCCAGGACCAGTCGAGGGTACGATTCCATTTGGGTGATCGTGGATCGTTTGACGAAAGCGGCTCACTTTCTGCCAGTGAAGACGACTTTCAGTTTTGCTCAGTATGCCCAGATTTATATCGACGAGATCGTACGACTGCATGGAGTCCCGACATGTATCGTGTCCGACAGAGGCACCCAGTTTACCAGCCGACTATGGCAGAGACTTCAGGAGGCATTGGGCACCCGTTTGAGTTTCAGCACAGCATTTCATCCGCAGACCGACGGCCAGTCAGAGCGGACTATTCAGACTCTCGAGGACATGCTCCGAGCGTGCGTTTTGGACTTTGGTGGTAGCTGGGATCGTCATTTACCGTTAGTGGAGTTCTCCTACAACAACAGCTTCCAGGATACTATTCAGATGGCACCTTTCGAGGCATTGTATGGGAGGAGATACAGATCGCCCGTCTGTTGGACCGAGCTCAGTGAGAGCAGTATATTGGGGCCATAGTTTGTTGAGGAGACGAAAGCGAAGATACAGTTGATTCGAGACCGGATGAGAGCAGCTCAGAGCAGGCAGAAATCATATGCAGATAGGCGCCGTCGCAGACTAGAGTTCGCAGTTGGCGATCATGTTTTTCTGAGGGTCTCCCCGATGAAGGGTGTGATGCGTTTTGGGCGAAAGGGAAAGCTTAGTCCCAGATTTGTGGGTCCCTTTGAGATTCTCGAGCGTGTCGGCGCAGTTGCATACCGTTTGGCTCTTCCACCCAGCTTTCCCGATGTTCACCCCGTCTTCCATGTTTCGATGCTCCGCAAGTACCTTCACGACCCTTCGCATGCGATTCAGCACCCGACAGTCCAGCTAGAGCGCGACCTTTGTTTTGCAGAGCAGCCGATGGTCATCTTGGATCAGCAGGTGAAGAAGTTGAGATCGAAAGTTATACCAACCGTCAAGGTCCTTTAGCGTAGCTCGAGCAGCGAGGAGGTTACATGGGAGACCGAGGACGAGATGAGGAAGAAATATCCCCATCTCTTTGAAGGTACGCGTAGTTATATTTTTAAATTCGGGGACCGAATTTCTTTAAGGGGGGAAGATTGTAGCGCCTCGAAAAGTCGTTTTGGTGTTTTCCCGAAAATCGGTGAAAATTTGGTATTTTTCCGTAAATCGTCTTTTTTGTTATTTTGCAGTTTAGGCCTAATTATACCTAATTTGGATAGGTAATTGCTAGTTTTTAGTAGCTAATGAGTTACTTATAAAATTCTGGTCGTTTAAAATTTTTCCCTAATTTTTCAATTTTTAATATTATTTTAAGCCGGTAAAAAAATACATTAAATTAGCGATAAATACAAATTTAAATGGGCTAATTTTAAGCTTTAAAATCATGTTAATTAAAATATAGTTGTAATATAAATTTTTAGTACTTTATTTCAAGTTTTAATGGGTTTTTATTATGGAAAACAAAAATATATTTATTTTGAGCTAAAACTGGCAATTTTTGACTTGTGGGGGTCTTTTTGCATAGAAATTTTTGTAAAATCACTCTCACTCATTCCTCTCTTCTTGTGGCCGGCCCCACCACAGAAGGAAACTCCATCCATTTTTTGATTTCAATTCTTGTGTGGAAATGGTATGAAAAGGATTAAAATATTGTAATTTAGAGTATGGTGTACTTGTGAATGGAATGGGCTTTGACTTGGAGAAAATTCCACAATCCCACACCATTCTCCCCTACTCCCTTCCCACTTGGCCGAGAGCAACCAGCAGCAGCCCCCTTTTCCTTTTCCCCAAATTCTTCGTCTCCTTTTTGCTTCAATTTCATCCAAAAATCGACCGAAATCCCTAATTTTCTTCACAAATTCAACACAAAACCTTATTCTATCTCTTTTCAAGCCCAAATTGGTTTAAATCTTGGAGAAAGGAGGTGTCTTGGAAGGCTTGAGCAAGCTTAGGATTGAACTTTTGAGGTATAACTTCTAATCAAATGGTTACATTGTTGCTTAAGTGTGTAATTAGAACCTTGAAATTGTTTAGTGTTAAATCTTTTGTTAATTTCTAATCTAGTTTTTTTTTAAAGAGGTTAGTTTGATATGAACTTGGTTTTTAGCACACCATTACTAGACTAATAAAATCTATTTTTCTATCTAGTTATTTTTCTAACCTAATCTAAGAGGTTAATTTTCTTATGTGGGATTTTATTTGTGTTAATTTAGGTTTTTCAAGTGTGAAATTGGATTTAATTTGCTATTTAGAAAAATCAAGAAAGGGGTTTGTGTATGGATATAGGTTGAAGCATGGTTGTTGTGTTGTAATTATAGTGTTGTGGCTAACTAGTTATGCGGTTGGATGTTCTTGCTAGGTTGTAGTCTTTTTTGTCGCAAATCGGCGATGTTTGCACCGATTTTTGGAATGTAAATGCTTACTAGTTTTTATATAAATTTATGTGATGAATTAATTGTGATAACTTGATTATATTTTTAGCATATCCTATGACATTTAGGATGTGTGAGTGCGTATTTTTGAGTGTTCGGGTTTTAGCTTTGCCAGGCGACCAAATCGACGATTCTAGTTAGTTTTTGCGGTTTTCGTGTGTATTTCGCGCACCTTGTGCACGTTGTGCCTAGCTTATGAACGTAGATATTCTCGTTCGGGATTTGCGTCGTTTCTTGATATGTAGACTTATGTTTTGTATTGATGTAAATTCCAGGTTCGGTCGCATAGACGTCGGACGCGGCACGAAAAGGGAAAGCGGTGATTGGACGTAGCTAGCTAAGGATTCCGGTGAGTAGATGTAACATCCACGGGGGACTATCGTTCGGATGGCGCAAGTCGCCTGATAGTTTAAGTAGTTTAAAGATTTCTAGTGATATTAGTAATTAGGAGTAAATGCTTGCGTAACATCTTGTTACATCCATACTTTATATTGTCAGACATATGCGAACCCATTCTATAGGACACCTGCACCATTGCCAGGGTTTTTATATGCAGCACGAGAACTATTCATGCGAACACACACGCCCTGGTAATTGCCATGCCAGGACACTAGATAACTTGTAATCTAGAATGTTGTCACCATATTTGATACTTAAACCTGTACTATTGTAATAAATCCTTAACATTATAGAATTGCTATTCATGTGCATGTATACCATTACATCAATTGTTCATGCCTGGTTTATTAATCATACATTGCAACTTGGTTATTGATACCATATGCATTCATTATCATTGACATATGCACTTATGATGATTTATTGAGATTTATGATATTTCTGGATTTCGGGGAAAGCCGCAAAATTTACAACTTATGATCTTTTAAAATATAAAAAGTTGCGGTTTTCTACTAATGTAAAGTGTCGTCCACTATGAGTTTGCTGTCGTTTTCGAGATCCGTGTCGAGGAGTGGAGGAACCGTCATGGGTACATGGTGGGCCCGGTAAGGTATCCCGGGACAAGAGGATCGTGTTGTTGACGTTGAGCCTGGCAGGGGATGGATTATCTACCGGTGACTTCATTTGGCACGGCGGATATCCAGAGGATACCGACCGTGGCCGCGAGATGATGAGATATTGATATTTGAGATGGGTCAGCCGGACGGCTGAGGCCAGAGTACTATGATACGGATACATGAGATTGAGACAGTTTTGAGGTGTCGATGCTGGACACAGATTCTTGTTGATTCTATTGGTATTGTGCTGATATTTCAAAAGAGATTCCAAAAGGAAAAATATGATTTCTTATACTTACACATTCAGATCACGAGTTGATTCGTAATTGCATACATACCTGCTAGTACATTCATGTTGCATACATACCTGCTAGTATATCCTGCCATACCTGTATTATAGATGCTAGGATGCTTGTGTGCATGCTTGAGATAGCCTATATAGATGTCATTTATTACTCACGAGTTGGCAACTCACCCCCGTCGTGCCACAGCCTTTTGCAGGTCTGCTCCGTCAGTACAGTAGCGGCGGGCGCACTTGCTTCTTTTGTCTCTTTTGCCTGGACTCGAGGCTTTTGCTCGTAGGTGGGCTATATCATTATTTTGTACCACCTTGTATATTATTTATATCTAGAGTACTCCATCTACTGTATCTACCAGTATTGTTGTATATTGACCTAGAGACGAGACTCTGAGATTTGTGGACTTTTTATGCTGTATTTTGGGGTCGAGCTCACTTGAGTCGACATGATGTTTTACTTATGCTTCTTATGTTTATTTATGCACATTGCTGATTTACATTGCGTGGGATTTGTGACCGCCTTGTGGCGAAGAGCTAGCTCCCGCTTGGGGATGCCTTATTTGTTGTATTCATATATATTCTTGTTGTACCCATTTTGGGGGCCAGTATTTACAAAGGAGACTCTGCCGAAATTTTCGGAAAAATTGATATTGTTTTTAAAAAGGTTTGATATGACTTATTTGATAAACTCGCTTTCAATTGATTGGTTTTCCTTCACTCTTCTGCTTTTTGGTTTTGATTTCTGGGCTTGGCTTACTTATTTTACGGACGTCTTGAGACGTTTCGTAACTTAAGTTCCAGTCATGTTCCGTACCTTGCGGGTCGTGACACAGCCCCACACCTCTAAGGGGACGAATTCGCCGGGGGCAACATGCTCCGTCGTTGAAGAAGCTCCTTGGGAGGTTGTATTATCAACCAAGATAAAGAGGATGCTAAACGATCTTCAGACATGTCCAGCGATTAGGTGGAAGAACCCGTTGGAACCGCAGGTCATTGCAGGGATGTTGAAGCCACGCCCAACTCCAAAGATCGATGGAGGTGGCCCAAGCATTCATAACCAGCCGTTGAAATCTTCGAAAAAGAAGAAGAAGAAATCTAAGGAGCCCATGAAGCATGGCGACAAGCGCACGAACTTGCAAAAACAAATTGACGTGCTGGAGGAATACAACCAGAAGGCACGGACTCCCATTACATTCCAAGAGTTCCTCGACCACGTCTTTCAAAAGGAAGATGAGGGGGATAGTTCATCTGATGAATCTGAAGAATATGTGGCGAGCTGTTATGTGATTTCCCATTCGTTCATAGACGACGAGGAGACTCCTTGCACTGAAAAGCTGGGGGCAGACCGTGAATCAAAAATTCTGGGGCCATCAGATGAGGTAATTGATGCGTTCCACAACGAAGCTCGATTGAAAAGTAAAGCTGATCAAGAACGCGAGACGGCTATATTTGAAAGGGCCAAACGCCAGCGCCTTGACTAAAAAATTAAGATACTCCCGCTGGAGCAAAGTGTACCCACGGCGGATAAAACCAAATTCAAGATAAGGAAGAGGTTTGCTAAAGCCGTATCAATGGGTATGAAGCTACCACCCTCTGAAGAAAGTGTTACTGGTGAAGTGGAAATGCACCCCTCCTACTGCTTATATCATCGGAAGATTTCGCACCCCACTGAAGAGTGCAAAGTTTTCGATAGATGGTGGAAAAGATATGTTGCTCATCGACAACATGTTAAGCGGGAAAAGCGCAAGACTCGTCGAGAGAAAAGAAATACGACCGAAGGGCTTAAAAGAACTACCGGCGATTGTCGCATGGTTAACACCAGTGGGACACAAGTGCCTACATTCGGGAGCGATTCTGATGAAGAGCTAGAACTTGCCCCTCTCTTTAAAGAGTCCACCTCGGGAAAAGAAGAAGAGCCGAAGGTTTGCGAAAATATTCGGCTGCGGAATCGGACGCTGCCTGAAAAGAATCTCGGACCCTCAAACAGAAAAGATAAAGGGAAAGAAAAGGTCTCTGAAGATATCGTCTTAGATGACCAAGTGGTGGAGGAGCTAAGTGCCAAGGATCCGCCAAAAAGGAATAAGGTGGATTACAACGTCTTAGCGCATCTGAGGAAGCTACCGTCACAGCTCAGCATTTTTGACGCCCTTTTGCTATCAAAGGAGGCGAGAGATTCATTAATCAAGGCACTACAGGATCCGGGGCAATTCCAAGCTTTCCTGGCCGAGGAAAAGATGAAGGATGAATTGGAGGAAGTGCACACGGCAGATGTCACTTTTGGCGATGAAGACCTTCTCCTCGGGACGTGCGAACACAATCGCCCCCTCTATGTCTCAGGATACTGCCATGATATAAGGATAGGCAAAATCCTGATCGATAACGGATCGTTTGTTAATCTCCTTAATGTGCGGGTGTTAAAGGAAATTTGCATGGACGTCCAGCACCTTGCTCGGGACAAGATCACCATCTCCGCGTTCGACTCCCAATCGTCAAAGACTCTTGGATCTGTGATACTGACGCTGCACTTCGGGATGCTCATCACGGACATTAAGTTCCACGTCATAGATGCCAAGACATGCTACAACGCTCTGCTCGGCCGACCATGGTTACACGAGTACAACATCATCCCTTCTACACAGCATCAGTGTATGAAATATTTTAAGGATGGTCTCGAGTATACCGTGATGGGAGAACTGAATCCGTTTTCCGTGAACGAAGTTCGTAAATACGAAGATGCCAAATACTTCTTGCCAAGTTTCGAAGACACGGAAAGGTGTCACAAGCCGGGGAATAAAACTAACGCTACCATCCCTGTCTTCGGAAGTGATACCGAGGAGGAAGAGGAGATAGTTTATTCGGGTTCGCCCCAATACACTAAGCCGGGATCATCCGCTCCTACGCTGATATTTGGTAGTGATTCGGAGGATGAAGTCCATGCTGTATTCTCTACTCGACCTTAAATACGAACTTCCGTTAATGAAGAGCAAAGTTTGCAAGTCGCCATGGTGCCACTTAAACATTATGAAGAACTGGATGCGCTGGATACCGACAGTGTAGAGGAGCTGCAGACGTTCTATATCCCTTCCAGGCGAGAAGGCGCGAAGGCAATTCTATTCTACCGCTCTGAAGAAAACAAAATTGGAGAAAGAAATCTGGCACGGTGCAGATCCTACGCTGGACAGGCTTCAACCTATCCGTCTACCCAGATATTATACAGAAGGCTAGAAGATGCTGTTGAAGCGCCAAGGGATACCCTTCAAACAGACCGTTGGAAAGGCCAAATTCTATGATAGGGTCTGGAACGTCCCCGGAACTCAGCACAAGCTGCCCAGTGGGAGGATGGAGACGATCGGGCTCGAATACATTCGCTCCAAGAAACGAGAACTGCTCCGCGACTATTACGTTGTGCATGACTTCATTGAAGAAGTAGATGCTCAACAGGAGGACGCTAATCCTGAACTAGTAAAAGTCCCTGATGCAAAAATGCCCAGTCCGTCGTTTGAAGAACAAATGGACAGGCTTATAAGGGAAGCTGGTCAAAAAGTCCGAGATGATCACAATCGCGAAATGACAATCTACGAGAGAGCTAAAACGCAACGCCTCCTTCAACAGGCCGTGAAAGACGAAAATGCCGCCCCATGTCAACCTGTTATAAAAAGGGTTCGATGCAGAGGCAGAAACAAGTTAAAAGGCCAAAAGAGCGTTCAACAACAACAAAGCGGGGCTAAGAAGCCACGCAAGCGGGAGTCGAGCGTTATTGATCTATCCCTCATGAAGAAGATGAGTCGAGCATACTCTTTTCCTCGGGACAAGACGAAGAAGATACTTGACCGAGCTATAAAACATCAGATGCTTACGTTGCCGGAGTCCAAACACCCCGAATAAGCAAGCGAAGTCTCTCATCCAGACTATTGCCCTTATCACCGAGTGATAGGGCACCTTCTCAAGGATTGCTTCACCTTTAAGAATTGGATCGAAGATCAATATCAGCTTGGCAAGTTCGCTCTGTCTGACAACTGGAGGGTAACGCCGCCACAGAGGCACGAACCCAAAACCACGAGAACATAACCAACTCCACATTGGGATTGGAAGCAGATTCGCACCTGTCACATGATAACAATATTAAAAGAAGAGCCCGAGAACATGGACAGCCTTCCCTGGTGCTTCAAAAACATCAACGACAAGGTGATCTCAGAGTTCCCACCTGCGCCAAAAGAGCTGGAAGATGGAATCCATACCACTGCAAATAACCTCAAGAAAATTGAGTTGGGGACGGCAAGTGACCCACGGCCGATGTTCGTCAGTGAGCTGGTATCTGAAGAGAGGGTGGCTGAGCTGAAAGACGTCCTTGTGCAGCATAGAGATTGCTTCGCATGGAACTACTCCGAAATGCCGGGATTAGATCCAGAAATCGCTGTGCATAGATTGGCGATATCTCCGAACGTCAAACCAGTCAAACAAGCGCCGAGAAGAATGCGGCTCGAGCTTGAGATGAATATCAATGCTGAGGTCAAGAAACTGATCGACTCTGGCTTCATCCAAGAGGTTCAATATCCTGAATGGATCGCTAACATCGTCCCGGTGATGAAGAAAAATGGGACGGTGCGCATATGCGTGGACTTTCGGGATCTCAATAAAGCATGCCCGAAGGATGATTTCCCGGTGCCAGTCACCGAACTGATGATAGACAATACATCCACTCATGAGGTCTTCTCCTTCATGGACGGCTCATCAGGGTATAATCAGATAAAGATACATCCCGTAGACCAGAAGCACACCGCCTTCAGGACCCCTCTAGGGATATTTTGTTACAAGGTGATGCCCTTCGGTCTAAAGAACACCGGTGCCACCTATCAGAGAGCCATGATAAAGATCTTCGATGACCTCATACATGAAATCGTCGGGTGCTATATCGACGATCTCGTGGTTAAAAGTAAATCATACGAGGAACATTTCGAGCATCTGAAGACCGTATTTCAACGCCTTTGAAAATACAACTTGAAGATGAACCCCCTTAAGTGTGCGTTCGGAGTTTCTTCGGGCAAATTCCTGGGATTCATCGTCCGACATCGAGGTATCGAAATAGATCCGTCTAAGATCAAGGCGATCATGGAAATGCCTCCGCCGAAAACTCTCAAACAGCTGCGGTCTCTCCAAGGAAAGCTCGCATATATTCGGCGATTTATAGCCAACCTATCTGGAAAGTGCCACCCTTACAATCACCTGATGAAGAAGGGAACTCCATTTGTATGGGATCACAAATGCCAAGGCGCACTGGACGAGATCAAGCAGTACCTGCAGAACCCGCCAGTGCTGGCTGCTCCGGTCAAGGTAAAACCTCTCATTCTCTATACAACCGCCCTCGAAGGTTCCTTAGGTGCATTATGGACGCAAGAGAACGATCAAGGGAAGGAAAGAGCACTCTACTACTTGAGTCGAGTTCTGCTGGGGGCAGAAAGCAACTACTCCCCCATTGAAAAACACTGCCTGGCGTTGATCTTCGCGATAACAAAGCTCAGGCCCTATGCGTTGGCGCATGAGGTCCGTCTCATTTCAAAGGTGGACCCCCTCAAATATTTGATGTCGAAGGCCATATTGGCAGGGCGACTCGCTAAATGGGCCCTACTCTTGATAGAATTCTCGATAACGTATCAACCCCTCAAGGCAGTGAAAGGTCAGGCCATCGCCGACTTCCTCGCTGAGCATCCGATACCTGCCGATTCTCCTCTGAATTGTGATTTACCAGACGAACATGAGTTTGACGCGATCGACGGTAGTGATACCCAATGGGATCTTTATTTCGATGGAGCATTTTCCATGAAAAAGCGCAAACAAAGTACCCCTATAATCAAATCAGGGATAGGTCTCATCTTCGTGACCCCACAAGGAGGAATAATGCACTTCGCTTTCTCCTTAACAGAGCCGAGGACGAACAATGAAGCTGAATATGAAGCTTTGATAGCAGGCCTCGAAATCGCCATTGACATGGGAATTGAAAACCTCCTCATATACGGAGATTCTCAATTGGTTGTTAGTCAAGTAAACGGCGACTACCAAACGTGCAAGCCAGAGATGGTAAAATACGGTGAAAAGGTGCAACAACTGTTGACCCAAATTCCCTCCTACACTTTGGAAAGCATACCATGCGCGGAAAACAGCAAAGCGGATGCATTGGCAAAGCTTGCTAAAGAACTGGCTGACGAGAACCTTGATAACGTTAGAATCATGGTACAAAGCCGTCGGGTGCTTGCCCCAGCAGAAATATCTCCGGAACCATCCGAAGAGAAGGGAGCGACTGAACAGACGATCCTGCAAATAAAAGACCAGAAAAAGGCTGAGGATTAGAGGGAGGTCTTCATAGACTACTTTAAGTCCCATCGAATTCCCGAAGAAGCATCCACAAGACATCAGCTTATGAAACGAGCCCTGTCTTTCGCCTTCGTCAATAATACTCTATACAAGAGGTCATTCGATTCTCTGTGGCTGAGATGCTTAGGACCTAACGAAGCAGAAAGAGTCATTCAAGAAGTTCATGACGGAATCTGCGGTTCTCACCAAGCAGGCCCAAAGATGAAGCTGAAGATCAAACAGATGGGCTACTACTGGCCCACGATGATTCAGGATTGCCTCGAATATGCGAAGTAATGTCACTCATGAAAAATTCATGGGGACTTCATCCATCAGCATCCAAATCCACTACATCCAACAGTGGCTAGCTGGCCGTTCGAAATGTAGGGAACTGACATAGTCGGCCCCATTGAACCAGCATCGTCCAGGGGACATCGTTTCATCCTGGCAACAACTGATTACTTTTCCAAATGGGCGGAAGCAGTACCGTTGAGGGAAGTGAAGACGGAGAATATCCTCCATTTCTTCAAGACACACATCATATATCGGTTTGGAACGCCGAGACGGATCATCTCCGATAACGGGCCAGCCTACCGAAGCCACAAGATCAGTCGCTTCGCCCAACAACACAATATAGACTGGAGATATTCCTCGATCTATAATCCGCGAGCTAATGGTTTAGCCGAGTCCTTTAACAAGACCCTGACGAAGATCATGAAAAAGACGGTGTCCCGAAATAAAAAAGATTGGCACGAAAGACTGCAAGAGGCTCTTTGGGCGTATCGAACTACGTTCAAGACAGCCACGAACACAACGCCATACGCGTTGGTATTCGGTACGGAAGCAGTACTCCCCCTCGAGATAGAGTTACCCTATCTGCGAGTGGCAGTCCACTACGAGCTGACGAACGAAGAAAATGCTAACCGTCGGCTTGAGGAGCTTGATGCCCTTGAAGAAACACGGCTCATAGCGCAACAAAATCTGGAAGCTTATAAAGCAAAGATGACGCGCTCATATGAAAGATTGACCCGACCAAGGACATTCCGCCAAGGCGAACTCATGCTAGTGGTCAAAAGGCCTATGATCCCCAATCGCGCCAAGCGGGGAAAGTTTGAGCCAAACTATGAAGGCCCGTACATCATAGATAAGGTATACCAGGGAGGGGCCTATCTACTTATGGATATGCACGGTGAAAGGCCTTTCAGGCCAATAAACGGCCGCTTCCTAAAGAAATACTACGCTTAATGAGCCAGAGCCTAGGTCAATGATAGATGACGACGACTATGTCCGCTCTCTATCTTCCTAAGCCCAAACTATATAAGTACCAATTGGCCTTCTTCAGCACTGGACCGAAACGTCCTTAAACTAATGACGGACCGAGACGTCCTTAAACTAATGACGGACCGAAACATCCTTAAACTAATGATGGACCGAAACGTCCTTAAACTACTACCGCAGCATCCTTAGGCCGACGAGATGAATAAAAAATAAATAAATAAAAAATATAATAATAAAAAAAACGGTATGTCCATAAGCAAAAAGGGCACGGATGAAAACCTGAAAGGGCTTCGTGAGTAAAAACAGCAGGGCTACCGGCGAGTGTTCGTGAAAACCCGAAAGGGCGCGACCTCGTAAAAAAAAAGAAGAAGAAAATAAAAAGAATAAAAAAAATGGTATGTCCATAAGCAAAAAGGGCACGGATGAAAACCCGAAAGGGCTCCGTGAGTAAAAACAGCAGGACTACCGGCGAGTGTTTGTGAAAACCCGAAAGGGCGCAACCTCGTTAAAAGACACTTATAGGGTCCTCTCGACCTTGTAAGGAGAAACCACCTGCATGAGATCCTTACGACTCACAAGGGAGCAACACACTTAGGGATCCCCACGATTCCTAAGGAGAAAATACGCTTGCGAGATCCTCACGACTCGTAAGGAGAACTCTCTTATGGGACCTTCACGGCTCATAAGATTTGAAAGTCTTAAGTCACAGAGACCTAAACCTGTGCTTAAGCAACCCCCACAACCTTCGATATTGCCCTACAAGTGGCTCAGCACTGACCCATGTATACAATCCACGGGCACGAATAAACATTTCCCTAACCAAGTCCCATCCGAGACTGGGGATATGTTCGCATGGTAAAAAACCCTTATAAGTCCTCTCGACTTACAGGGAGAAAACCCTCTTGTAGGATCTTTACAACTTACAGAGGAACAAACACTTAGGGATCCTCACGATTCCTAAGGAGAAAATACACCTACAAGATCCTCACGACTTGTAGGGAGAAATACCTTTGTGAGACCCTTACGGCTCATGAAGTCAAAAGCCTTAGTCGACAGGACCTTAGCCCTGTTCGCTAAGCCACCTTTGGTCGACATCGACAGAGGCAAATGATGATTCACTCCTGGCAATATCCCAGTTGTAGCGGTGCTGATGCCGAAATCGGTGTCTAATTTCAGGTTTACGGCGAAAAGCCAGTAAGCCGCACATGCATACGAAATAGCCGAAATGATGGGGCAATTTGCAATAAAAAACAGCAAGTAAAATGTATGCATGCAAAATAGCCGAAAGGATTGGGCAACTCGCAATAAAAAGCAGCGAGTAAAAATGAAATAAACAGCCGAAATGATTGGGCACCGTGAAAAATAGCCGAAATGATTGAGCAATCGCGACCTTCGCGATATAAAGGCTGAAATGATAGAGCATCGCGGAAATAAAAAAAGAAGAAGAAGAAATGATAAAACTTTGGCCCTACAGTTAAGATCACATCGATCCCTGTATACAATCCAAGGGAGTAAATAAGGAGGGAACCATACTTCCCCAACAGGCTTCGCCAGAAAATGAAGTCAAATCTCGACAGTTCGTCCTAAAGCCGAAGAAACCAGTGTCTTCAGCAAATTCCTCAACTCACGGATACAAACACTCCTTGACGAGAGCCTCCTGATCCGCGTCGACTCGCAGAGCAACCAGTGCCTCTGTGGGAAATTCTTGATTCGTTTCAACACCAAGGAAACTAATAATCCTTGGCGCTAGGGAAACAAATAATCCCTAGCAAACACCTCAACTCACGGATACAAACACTCCTTGACGAGAGCCTCCTGATCCGCGTCGACTCGCAGAGCAACCAGTGCCTCCGTGTGAAATTCTTGACTCGTTTCAACCCCAAGGAAACAAATAATCCTTGGCACTAGGGAAACAAATAATCCTTAGCAAACACCTCAACTCACGGATACAAACACTCCTTGACGAGAGCCTCCTGAGCCGCGTCGACTCGCAGAGCAACCAGTGCCTCCGTGGGAAATTCTCGACTCGTTTCAACCCCAAGAAAACAAATAATCCTTGGCGCTAGGGAAACAAATAATCCCTAGCAAACACCTCAACTCACGGATACAAACACTCCTTGACGAGAGCCTCCTGATCCGCGTCGACACGCAGAGCAACCAGTGCCTCCGTGGGAAATTCTTGACTCGTTTCAACCCCAAGGAAACAAATAATCCTTGGCGCTAGGGAAACAAATAATCCCTAGAAAACACCTTAACTCACGGATATAAACACTCCTTGACGAGAGCCTCCTGATCCGCGTCGACTCGCAGAGCAACCAGTGCCTCCGTGGGAAATTCTCGACCCGTTTCAACCCCAAGGAAACAAATAATCCTTGGTGCTAGGGAAACAAATAATCCTTAGTAGATACCTCAACTCAAGGAAACAAACAATCCTTGACGAGAGCCTCCTGATTCGCGTCGGATCGCAGAGAAACCAGTGTCTCCGCGGGAAAATTCCCGATTCGTCTTAACTTGCAAGATGAAGCCTCAGGCAGCAGGGACTAAAAAACTTGCTTCCTGAACAATAGGACCCTGCAAGTCGATCCAAAAATATCTCTTGCATACTATTCACGGGTCTCACTCTCCAAAGTCGAATCTCGACAAGGAGGGAAACAACCGCTTATGAGTCCTCTCGATTCGTAAGAGGGAAGAATTCTCTTATAGGATCCTTACGACTTATGAGAGAAAACACACTTAGGAATCCTCATGATTCCTAAGGAGAAAACCCACCTACGAGATCCTCTCGATCCGTAGGGAGAAAAGTCTCTATGAGACCCTCACGGCTTATAGAGTTGAAAAGTCTTAGGCAGCAGATCTGAACCTGCGGCCTAAGCCATCGCTGTTTCTTGAGGGGGTCGGGATACTCGCTCTAATCATCCGTCAACCATGGTTATTAAGGTGGTATGCTGATAATAAAAGAAAGAAGAAAATGACAGAAAGAACATCCAATTTACATTTGATCAAGCGTTCGAGACGCACTCATTTATGCATGGGCAGAAGACTCAGGACGAGAAATAAGACAAGCTGAAATAAAAAAGTTTCCATTCATATTGCCAAAAATTCTTACAATCATAAAAGCAATGAATGAGAAACATTATTCAAATTATTACAACGGTATAACCTCAGATCCGGGGCACGGATTGAGGAATTCAAAAGTAAGGCCATCCAGAGTTCTTCTGGCCTTTCTAATTATTCTTGTGCTCAGCCTCTCGCGCTTCTGTGTGTCAAGATCCTCAGCAAGCCCATCCGGCCTTTGGTAGGCAGCAACTATTGTCGTCTGCTGAAAAATTTGATGTAGGATGTCGATGAGGCTGTCCCGCCGTTTCTTCGAGATCAGCTCCGTCAGGTACACTGAATGCACCTTGTCTTCGGCATCATCCAGCGCATTGAGTGGTAGGGCCTCGTGAAGACCCGGAAGTGCTCTCCATATTGCTCCCAACACGACCTTCAAGAGAGTTGAACGACGAGGAAGTAGCCAACCAACGCTTGCGTTGAGGCGATCCATGACCTCCGTACGCTGGGCATCCGTAAACTCCTGGTTTTGATGACGGCCCTATGCGCGGATATCGTCATAGGTGATGAACTCGTGCAAACTGTATAGACGCACCGCCATTATGTCTGGAGGAAATACCACAGGAAGATTAGCGATAAAGGAAAATAATATACACAGAGGGCTAAATTCCTCGAGAGCAAAGCTCTATTCATGGGTTAGAACCCATGAACAAGATCTCTACAGATCTATAAGTGTTTGAGAGCAAAGCTCTGTTTATGAAACCCCAATGGGGATCTCTTTAGATTAAAAGATCTGTGAGAGCAAAGCTCTTTGGCTGAGATTAATTTAAATTAATTTGATTTACATTAATTTTACCTAAAGTTTCTAACTTTGAAAATGAGCAAAGCTCTGCTGGTGAAACCCCGAAGGGATTTTCTTTAGATCAGAAGATCTATGAGAGCAAAGCTCTGCTGGTTAAGATTAATTAAAATTAATTTAATCTAAGAATCAGTTTTACCTAAAGTTTTTCTAAAAAACTTTGGAAAGGAGAGCAAAGCTTTGGAGTTCTTGAAGGCAAGAGCAAAACTCTGAAGTTTTTTGAAAATAAAAATCTGAAAGATGATAAGCATCTGTGGGGGACCAAAGGTCCTATTTATAGGCATCGAGTGCCTCTTCAACTTCCGAAAGTTGTCGCGGCAGTTGGAATTCCGCCACCGTTGCGCTCACGTTTGGGGCCACGTAAGTGCAACGGTGGGGGGCATTTGTTTCCCCCAATCAGAGCAAAGCTCTGCGGGAAATTCAAAATTTGAAGCAACGCTTCAAATCCCGGGCGCAACGCGCCACGTATCTGGCGCAGACGCATCAGCGCAGCGCCCAAGACAGCGCACCCAATCAGAACAAAATTCTGTTTTAAACAAAATGAAGCAACGCTTCAGTTGCGCAAGCACTGTGCCGCGCGACACGTGTCAGCGCAGAAGCGCTAGCGCTGTGCGCTGCACGACACGTGTCAGCGCAGATGCGCTGGCGTAGTTGCGCTCCGTAGTGCACTGCGCAGATGCGCTGGCGCAGATGCGCTGGCGCAGTTGCTCTCCACAGTGCGCTGCGCGACACGTGTCAGCACAGATGCGCTGGCACAGTTGCGCTCCGCAGTGCGCTGCGCGACACGTGTCAGCGCAGATGCGCTGGCGCAGTTGCGCTCCGCTGTGCGCTGCGGGACACGTGTCACGCGCTGGGGCATTTGCGCCAAACAGAATAAAGATTTTAAAGAAATCTTTCTATTCTTGTTTAAACAAGAAGATTTTCTTCTGTAATACAGAAGCCTTTGGATCAAAGATCCAACGGTGAGGAAAATTCCCCAAATCACTCAGGGAAAGATCTCTTTAACAAATTTAACTAATACATGAAGCAATGCATATCAATAATAATCCTGAATGTGTGGGATGATACAATAAAATCTCATGCAAAATCATTAGCATGGAAAAACACTAGTGTCCCTTACTGACACATCAAATCCCAAATCCTCAGGCACCGCATCCACAGATCGGTTCTCACATCCTGTAAGTCTCATGGAACCTGAATGTCTATCATCGACACCCGAAACATCATGAAGACATATACCTATAAGTATATATATATAAGGATATCAACAACGTATGTCCACCGACGATACGTAAAAATCATGGAAAACCTGAGTGTCTAACACCGACACTCGAAATATCCATAAAACCCGTGTCTAACATCGACACATAAATCCTCATAACTCAGGCGCTGTCACTACGACTGGCCCTGACGATATGTCATACCTCACTCCGGTCGGTATCCCCATGATAGCCGCCGAGTCTAAATACAATCACCGGTAGGTAGTGGTCCCACCGCCAGGCTTATCGTCTACACCATGAAATCACCACGCGCCCCGGGGTACCATACCGGGTCCACCATGTACCCGCAGACAGTGCCTCCCGCTCCTCGAATCGGTTTTCACAAGCCAAATCTCAGAACCCAGAAATCACATGGTGGACGCACTGAAATATCATATCAAGAGGAACTGGGTTTTCAAACAATATATATAGTTTTCTTGAAAATATCCCCACGGTCCTCAAATCCATAATCACATGAAATCCATATCTCAATGCGTAAAATCCATGTAAAATGGATACATGCAACATAAAACATCAATACGAGCATATAAAGGGAAAACCGCTCTTTAAATGAATCCAGCTTTTTTGAATATATCCCGCGGTTCCAAAAACCTCCGAAAAACAAATGCAACATCATATAAGGTGTACATGTAATTGTAGCAAGGTTTAAATATCCACATGTAAGCAAGTATGTATGAGGCATGTCATAAGTGCAAAGATCAACAACTCAATATCATATATCAAAGCAATACCACTTGGGGTACATACAACTATAGCTAAAGTATGCGATGTACATGTCAATATGAGTGCATGATATACATGTAGCTATAGCAAGGTATACGTGAAATGGAATAAGGGTTACTACCTCAACTATTCCTGCTAAATGAAATGTCACGTATGTAAGTGTCAACAATATCTCATATGCACAATGGGATAAGGCTACCACCACACTATCCCTATCTACAACTGTATCACGTATGTAGGTGTTTGTGTGTGTCATGGCAATTACTGACGATGTGAGTGTAGCATACAATTAGTGCTCGTGCAACATGAATCGTCAGTAATGTGTTATATCTAAAGGTACGAGTCAGGTACAACAGATAATACTATGCAATGACATTCATATGAAATTAACTAATGTGCAAATACTATGCAGCTAACATATCATATTCGCCCCGACGTATAACGCCATACGGGCGATTCCCCGTAGATGTTAAATCTACTCACATGTGGTCTCCAGCTATGAGAATCCAACCACCTGCTTCCCTTTGTTCGCAGCGTCTGAAGTCCCCGCTTACGACGCTATAATTTCACAAACACAAGAAATAGTACGAATATCTCAGAATCGATAAAAAAATGCAAAACTACGTATTTAAAAACGCACCAATACACTAAATTAACTCGCAAGTGCACGTCTAGTGTCTAACACGCGCAACGATACCTCAATACCAAACTGAGTACACAGCAGTGCAAACACACGACTCGTGTCGCAACACGTATCACGCGGACTCAAAACACTCGATTACAGGTAATCGATCCCAGATTTTTCATACTGAATTTACTAAGTAAATAAACAGTACCAAACACCCCAAGACAACAGCAGACAACAACCCATAGAAGCCCTACCCCAGTATCCCCCTACTCCGCCGGCGTCGCCGGTCCTCGCCTTAGGGGTCGCCGGCCCCGGCCGGTGGGGTGGCCTCCGTCTCTCAGGTGGTGTCTCAGGTCCACTAGTATATATCTCTAAATTTGTTTGTTCAAACCCCAAAATTTCCAGAACGTAGCAGATATTAAAACTCTAAAAACAACACTAAAAACCCGATATCGCCTCAATCGATATAAAAAGCGTTCTACGCATCAACCAACGAGCAAAAAAACATTAAAACTTCTAATTAACAGCATAGGGATTATACCTAACAACTTGCTCACAACTCCAAGCTTTGTCCCAGCTCTAAGTGATCCAAGGCCTAAAAATCCTGACTTTGTGCAAGAAGTTTGGAATTTATTTGGAAAAATGGAGATTTTTGAATTAGGATTGATTTAATTTGAGAAGGGAGAGTTCAAGAGCAGTAGAGGGAGAGATAATCTCGGCCAAGGGGTGAGGTGGATGATTTGTGAGGAATTTCCTAGCAATTCCCATCAATTAAAGCCATTAAATGCTTCTACACACATACACACACATGCATGTAGTTACACAATTTCATTTCTTTTTCTTTTCTTTTCTTTAAAACCCTAGTTTAATTCTAGTCCACAAAAATCTAAGTGAAGAGAGAAGGGTTTGATTTAATCTCAATTTAATTTTTTTAAGAAAAGATCGCTAGTGAGATTTTCCCAAAATTTGAATACCGCATTAAAATAATATTAAAATTGGGAAAAATTCAAATTGAACCAAAACGTCCCATATACTCCCAAAGCTTGCGCACTAGCTTTATTTTAGCTAATCTAGGTGCTGGCAAGTCTATATGGTCATTCGTTCACAGTCGGGTTAAAACGGAAAATACCGACAAACTTACTCTAAAGCGGACAAATTCTCATAACGATTTATAAAACGTTACAATCTCCCCCCTTATACAAATTCGGTCCCCGAATTAAAATTTCATACTAAGCGTACCTTCAAAAATATGAGGTAATTTCTTCCGCATCTCGCTCTCGATCTCCCAAGTGATCTCCTCACCAGTAGGGCTACGCCATAGAACCTTCACAGAAGGCAAGACTCTGGACCTAAGTTTCTTCACCTGCCGATCCAGAATAACTACCGGCTGCTCGGTGAAAGAAAGATCGTGCTCAAGCTGAACGGTCTCGTGCTGAATCATATGAGAAGGATCATGAAGGTATCTACGAAGCATCGACACATGAAAAACGGGGTGAACATTCGGAAAACTAGGCGGGAGTGCTAAACGGTAAGCAACAGAACCCACTCGCTCAAGAATCTCGAAAGGACCTACAAATCTGGAACTGAGCTTCCCTCTCTTCCCAAATCGCATAACGCCCTTCATCGGAGAAATCCTCAGGAATACATGATCTCCCATTGCGAACTCAAGTCTGCGACGACGACGGTCGGCATAAGACTTCTGCCTGCACTGGGCTGCTCTCATCCTGTCCTGAATCAGCTGGATCTTCTCCGTAGTCTCCTGAACGAGCTGGGGTCCCAAAACCAAACTCTCACTAAGCTCGGTCCAACAGACAGGTGATCGACACTTCCTACCATATAAAGCCTCAAAAGGTGCCATCTGAATAGTCTCCTGAAAGCTGTTATTGTAGGAGAACTCAATCAACGGCAAGTGACGATCCCAACTGCCCCCAAAATCAAGCACACATGCACGGAGCATATCCTCCAGAGTCTGAATAGTCCGCTCCGTCTGACCATCGGTCTGCGGATGAAAAACGGTGCTAAAACTCAACCTGGTACCCAAAGCTTCCTGAAGCTTCTGCCATAGACGGCTAGTATACTGGATGCCTCTGTCGGATACTATGCATGTAGGAACACCGTGCAAACGCACAATCTCATCTATATAAAGCTGAGCGTACTGAGTATAGCCGAAAGTGGTCTTCACTGGAAGGAAGTGAGCCGCTTTCGTCAACCGGTCTACAATAACCCAAATGGAGTCATACCCTCTACTGGTCCTGGGTAGACCCACAATGAAGTCCATGGAAATCTGCTCCCATTTCCACTCCGGAATGGGTAAAGGCTGCAACTCTCCAGCCGGTCTCTGATGCTCAGCCTTGACTTGCCGACAAGTCAGACACCTCGAAACGAAGTCCGAAATATCGCGTTCATCCCTTCCCACCAGTAGAAGTCTCTCAAGTCATGGTACATCTTGGTGGAACCTGGATGAACGCTAAAGGCCGACTGATGTGCCTGCTCTAGGATCTCGCGTCTCAACCCATCAGCATCTGGTACACACAAGCGAGTCCCGCATCGTAGCACACCCTGGTCATCAATCATGAACTCCGAAACCGTACCCTGTCTAACAAGCTCAAGAATCTCAGACAAACGAGCATCGCTGGGTTGCGCCTCACGGATACGATCAAATAGTAGTGGACGGGCGCGGACATGAGCAAACTGTTCCCCAGTGGAGGTGAACTCGAATTGCACTCTACTATCACACAAGAGCTGTCAATCTGCAGAAGACTGACACTGAACTGCGCTCAACTGAGACAAGCTACCCACGGGCCTACAACTCAAAGCATCAGCTACCATATTCGCCCTGCCTGGGTGATAAAGGATCTCACAATCATAATCCTTCACTAGCTCCATCCATCGGCGCTGTCTCAGGTTCAGATCTCGCTGCTGGAAGATATACTTCAAACTCTTATGATCCGTGAAGATCTGACACGACTCTCCGTACAAGTAGTGTCTCCAGATCTTCAACGTAAAGACTACCGCTGCCATCTCAAGATCGTGAGTGGGGTAATTCTGCTCGTACTTCTTCAGCTGCCTAGAAGCATATGCAATCACCCTATCATGCTACATCAAAACACAGCCGAGCCCCACTCGAGAAGCATCATAATACACAACGTAGCCGCCCGATCCAGAAGGTAAGGAAAGAACCGGTGCTGTCGTCAACCGAGTCTTCAACTGCTGAAAACTCTGCTCGCACGCATCAGTCCAGAGAAAAGGAATTCCTTTCCGGGCCAGTCCAGTCAGCGGTGCAGCGATACTCGAAAAATCCTGCACAAAACGACGATAATAACCAGCTAAGCCCAAAAAGCTGCGGACCTCAGTCACCGATACAGGTCTGGGCCAAAGCTGTACAGCCTCGATCTTCCTTGGGTCCACAAGAATACCATCACCAGTCACCATATAACCCAGGAAGTCGACTCTATCAAGCCAAAATGTGCACTTTGAGAATTTAGCATACAGCTGGTGCTCTCTCAATATCTGCAAAGTAATCTTCAAGTGCTGCTCATGCTCCTCACGACTCCTAGAGTAAACCAGTATGTCATCAATAAACACTATAATGAACTGGTCGAGGAACGGCCTGAAAATCTGGTTCATCAGATCCATGAACGCTGCTGGCGCATTGGTGAGTCCGAACGACATCACCAAAAACTCATAATGCCCATAGCGCGTACGAAAAGCAGTCTTTGGAATGTCATCATTCCGAACCCGCAACTGATGATAACCCGAACGCAAATCAATCTTTGAAAAATGTTTCGCACCCTGGAGCTGATCAAATAAATCGTCAATGCGGGATAAAGAATACCTGTTCCGCACCGTAACACGGTTTAGCTAACGATAATCCACACACAGCCTCAAACTACCGTCCTTCTTCTTGACGAATAGAACAGGAGCTCCCCACGGCGAAACACTCGGACGCACAAGTCCCAAATCAAGCAACTCTTGCAATTGATCTTTAAGCTCTCTAAGCTCTGCCGGAGCCATCCGATAAGGCGGTATAGAAATAGGCTCCGTGCCAGGAATCAGATCAATGCAAAACTCAATATCGCGCTCTGGCGGCAACCCAGGTAACTCATCGGGAAAGACATCGGGAAACTCTCGTACGGTAGAAATCTGGACCAACAACTCCACTGTGGCTCCAGTATCATGAATGAACGCCAAGAATCCCCGACATCCCCTCCTCAAAAGACGACAAGCGCACAGAACAGAAATCAAACTGTGAGGGACGGCACTACGGTCCCCCTGCATAACAAACACTGACTCGCCGGGAAAACAAAATCTAACTGTCTTCTCGCGGCAGTCCACGGACGCATTGCAAGTAGCTAGCCAATCCATGCCCAACAGAACGTCGAAGTCCAACATCTCAAGAAGGATCAAGTCGATGGACAGATCTCTGTCACCAATATGGACAACACAAGATCGGAACACATAACGCGCAATAAACGACTCTCCCACAGGAGTAGTCACGACCAGCAGCTGATCCAGCAAACACGACTCTCGGCCTAACGTCGGCACGAAGTGCGTGGAAACATACGAATGCGTAGATCCCGGATCAAAAAGCACATGCGCATCATAAGAACATACAGAAAGGGTACCTGAAACCACGGCATTGGACGCCTGAGCGTCCTGGTGAGTCAAGGCAAAAACCCTAGCCTGACCTCTACCGGCTACTGGCTGTCCTCTGCCTCTGCCACCTCGACCTCTCGGTACAAAACCCCCACGATCACGACCTCTCTGAACAGGAGTCTGACGCGGCGCAACTACAGGAATAAGAGGCAACGCTCTCTGAGGTGGAGAAGTTGGTAAGGTAATCTGCGGTACTGCTGGCCCTCTCTGACGCACCACGGTACAATCCCGAACAAGATGATGTAAACTGCCACAACCGAAGCATCCATAAGACGGTCGCTGGCCCTCCTGGGAATAAGAACTGAATAACTGGCTACGTCCCACGTCTCTGCTACTCCCCGAGTCTGAAGGAACTCTGCCTCTGCAGACAAACCTCGGTCTCCGTGCTGGTACATCCGTACGAGTCCTTTTCGGTTCTGGAACAACCGATGTCTCAGCTAGACGCTCCTCCACCAATAGAGCTGCATCAACAGCTGCTGCATACGTGTCTCAATGCTGAATGCTGATGGCTAGGAACAACTGGGTAAGAAGGCCTCGAACAAACCTCTTCACCCTCATCTCCTCAGTCGCCACCAGATACGGAGCATACACCGACAGCTCAGTAAACAATACATCATACTCCGACACCGTCATCCCCGGCGTCTGACGTAAAGACTCAAATCTGTGCGCTCGCGCATCCCTGATGCTCGGTGGAAGAAAACGGGCAAGGAATGACGTCACAAACTCAGCCCAGGTAATAGGAGCAAGACCAGCGGCTCTGCCCCTCTCCAATGACTCACACCACTTCTGGGCCATACCCTCCAGCCGGAAACTCGCAAACTCTACCCATCTCTCGTCGGAACATCGTAGTGAGCGACAAATCCTGGCCATCCGGTCGATGAATGACTGCGGATCCTCAGTAACATCTGTGCCCGTAAACACCGGGGGCCTCAGCCTCATGAAATCTGTCAGCGACACAGCAATAACCTCCGGAGCTGTAACTGCGACCACCGGAACAGTAGGTACCATCGTGATTCCCGCAGCGGGTGGAACAACAGCCTGCCCCTGCGCTCGGATGGTCTCTACTAAAGTCCTAACTATCTGATGCAGATCCTGCATACCAGCTCCAATCATAGCAATGTGCTCCGGTACAACGGGCGTACTGCCCTGGTCAGTCCTCGCCTCAGACGAGTCAACTCTGACCTCGGCCCTCGCGGCCACTCTCTGTGCCCTCGTAGTCTTCGGCGGCATATAGGCTGGAAATTGAAACAAGATTCGATAAGGAAACGGAAATCGAATCACAAAGACGTATATCAATCACGGAAGGAATATCAATCAATAAGTCCTAAGGTCACTTAGGCGGAGTACCGTGTCGTAAGTATGCCGCGGAATATACACACGCTACGTCACTCTGCTTAAGCTACCTACTCCATCATACCGAGGTCATCCTAGACTCCGAAAGGTAAAACCTAACGCTCTGATACCAACTTTGTCACGACCCGCAATTCGGCTCGTAACCGGCACTTAAACTACGTAATGTCTAAAGGCGTACGCAACTTAAGTAAGCCGAACACCCAGAAATCTAAACCACCCAAAACTGGATCAACGGAGAAAACATAGTTTAAAACGTTTAGAAATCACAATTAAAATCTCTAACTCTAGTTTTCCTTCTTAAAAAAATTTCGGCAGCACCTCCTTCGTAAAAACTAGCCCCGAAAACGGGTACAACACAGATAATATAAAAAGCATCCCAATTGGGAGCAAAAATCACGCCCACCGGCGGAGACAATTCACCACAACAAGTATACGACGCCAAAGCGAAGAAATAACAAAGAAACGACTATAAAAGAAGTAAACTTTCCAACATAACAGGCTTCTACGAGCACGACACCCAAAGTCATCAATATAATACAACACCGAATCCTCACAAGTCGTCTCTAAGTCATATACAATAGAGGTAGATGGAGAATACTAGATCCAAAAAAAAAATATACAATGTACAAACGGATAACCGCAACCCACCTAAAAGCAAAGGCCTCACTGCCTAAGGTAGCTGTATCCGCAAAAGTAGTGAAGATAAGATGCCCTGCCGCAACAACTCCGAGGGAAAGTCCTGCAAAATACTGTGGCACAACGGGGGTGAGTTGCTAACTCATGAATATTAATTAACATCATACTGTAATCGCAGGTATGCACGAACAACGATCTATTTATCACATGCAATCCGATAGCATAAGTATGATAAGTGAATATGCAACAATCATGTAAAGGTACATCAGCAGGGTACTACAACTACATGAAGCAAGGCATATCAATAATAATCCTGAGTGTGTGGGATGATACAATAAAATCTCATGCAAAATCATCAGCATGGAAAAACACCAGTGTCCCTCACTGACACATCAAATCCCAAATCCTCAGGCACCGCATCCACAGATCGGTCCTCACATACTGTAAGTCTCATGGAACTTGAATGTCTATCATCGACACCCGAAACATCATGAAGAGATATACCTATAAGTATATATATAAGGATATCAACAACTTATGTCCACCGACGATACGTAAAAATCATGGAAAACCTGAGTGTCTAACACCGACACTCGAAATATCCATAAAACCCGTGTCTAACATCGACACGTAAATCCTCATAACTCAGGCGCTGTCACCACGACTGGCCTTGACGATATGTCATCCCTCACTCCGGTCGGTATCCCCATGATAACCGCCGAGTCCAAATACAATCACCGGTAGGTAGTGGTCCCACCGCCAGGCTTATCGTCTACACCACGAAATCACCACTCGCCCCGGGATACCATACCGGGTCCACCATGTACCCGCAGACGGTGCCTCCCGCTCCTCGAATCGGGTATCACAAGCCAAATCTCAGAACCGAGAAATCACATGGTGGACGCACTGAAATATCATATCAAGAGGAACCGGGTTTTCAAACAATATATATAGTTTTCTTGAAAATATCCCCACGGTCCTCAAATCCATAATCACATGAAATCCATATCTCAATGTGTAAAATCCATGTAAAACGGATACATGCAACATAAAACTTCAATACAAGCATATAAAGGGAAAACCGCTCTTTAAATGAATCCAGCTTTTTAGAATATATCCTGCGGTTCTCAAAACCTCCGATAAACAAATGCAACATCATATAAGGTGTACATGTAATTTTAGCAAGATTTAAGTATCTACATGTAAGCAAGTATGTATGAGGCATGTCATAAGTGCAAAGATCAACAACTCAATATCATATATCAAAGCAATACCACTTGGGGTACATACAACTATAGCTAAAGTACGCGTTGTACATGTCAATATGAGTGCATGATATACATGTAGCTATAGCAAGGTATACGTGAAATGGAATAAGGGTTACTACCTCAACTATTCCTGCTAAATGAAATGTCACGTATGTAAGTGTCAACAATATCTCATATGCACAATGGGATAAGGCTACCACCACACTATCCCTATCTACTACTGTATCACGTATGTAGGTGGTTGTGTGTGTCATGGCAATTACTGACGATATGAGTGTAGCATACAATTAGTGCTCGTGCAACATGAATCGTCAGTAATGTGTTATATCTAAAAGTACGAGTCAGGTACAACAGATAATACTATGAAATGACATTCATATGAAATTAACTAATGTGCAAATACTATGCAGGTAACATATCATATTCGCCCCGACGCATAACGCCATACGGGCGATTCCCCGTAGATGTTAAATCTACTCACATGTGGTCTCCAGCTATGAGAATTCGACCACCTGCTTCCCTTTGTTCTTAGCGTCTGAAGTTCCCGCTTGCGACGCTATAATTTCACAAACACAAGAAATAGTACGAATATCTCAGAATCGATCAAAATAACGCAAAACTACGTATTTAAAAACGCACCAACACACTAAATTAACTCGCAAGTGCACGTCTAGTGGCTAACACGCGCAACGATACCTCAATACCAAACTAAGTACACAGCAGCGCAAACACACGACTCGTGTCGCAACACGTATCACGCGGATTCAAAACACTCGATTATAGGTAATTGATCCCAGATTTTGCATACTGAATTTACTAAGTAAATAAACAGTACCAAACACCCTAAGACAACAGCAGACAACAACCCACAGAAGCCCTACCCCAGTATCCCCCTACTCCGCCGGCGTCGCCGGTCCTCGCCTTAGGGGTCGCCGGCCCCGGCCGGTGGGGTGGCCTCCGTCTCTCAGGTGGTGTCTCAGGTCCACTAGTACATATCTCTAAATTTGTTTGTTCAAACCCCAAAATTTCCAGAACGTAGCAGATATTAAAACTCTAAAAACAACACTAAAAACCCGATATCGCCTCAATCGATATAAAAAGCGTTCTACGCATCAACTAACGAGCAAAACAACATAAAACTTCTAATTAACAGCATAAGGATTATACCTAACAACTTGCTCACAACTCCAAGCTTTTTCCCAGCTCCAAGTGATCCAAGGCCTAAAAATCCTGACTTCGTGCAAGAAGTTTGGAATTTATTTGGAAAAATGGAGATTTTTGAATTAGGATTGATTTAATTTAAGAAGGAAGAGTTCAAGAGCAGTAGAGGGAGAGATAATCTCGGCCAAGGGGTGAGGTGAATGATTTGTGAGGAATTTCCTAGCAATTCCCATCAATTAAAGCCATTAAATGCTTCTACACGCATACACACACATGCATGCACTTACACAATTTCATTTCATTTCTTTTCTTTTCTTTAAAACCCTAGTTTAATTCTAGTCCACACAAATCTAAGTGAAGAGAGAAGGATTTGATTTAATCTCAATTTAATTTTTTAAAGAAAAGATCGCTAGTGAAATTTTCCCAAAATTTGAATACCGCATTAAAATAATATTAAAATTGGGAAAAATTCAAATTGAACCAAAACGTCCCATATACTCCCAAAACTTGCGCACTAGCTTTATTTTAGCTAATCTAGGTGCTGGCAAGTCTATATGGTCGTTCGTTCACAGTCGGGTTAAAACGGAAAATACTGACAAACTTACCCTAAAGCGGACAAATTCTCATAACGATTTCTAAAACGTTACATTCAAACAGAGAGAACTCTGAGAAAAACTTCAAGAAAAAGGTAAAAACCTTCACAAAGAGAAGAAATTTCTTCTAATAGATCATTGATCTAAAAACCAGATCAAGGATCTTCATATAATAAACAGTGCTTTGTACTTCTTATGAACCACTGGTTCTTTAAAACAAGAAAAAACAAAATAAAAAATATAGTGCTTTGCACTTTTATGAACCTTTGGTTCTTGAAATAAAAAGGAAAAACTGTTTTTTCTTTTTTGATCTAAATTAGATCAAGGAAACGAATAGTGCTTTGCACTTTTATGAACCATTGGTTCTTGAATCTAAAAGATTCTTAAATTATAGCGCTTTGCACTTGCAAACTGCGCTGTTGCGCTCTTGGATTGGCGCAAGCCACCAGAGCGCACCACGTGTCAACAGCGCAGGCCCAGCGCATTAGCGCAGCGCACTGCGCTTGCACGATACGTGTCAGCACCACAAGTGCTTGCGCTCTCTGATTGGCGCAAAGCGCCTGACAAATGCAATGCATTTCTTAAAAGGCCAGGCCCAAATCAAAAAGACCTAATAGGCCAAAATAAATTGCAAAGCAATAAAAGGGCAGAGCCCAAGTAGAATTGATGCTCTGCATCATTCATAAATGAGCAGAGCCCAGAATAAATTGATGCTCTGCATCCTTTGTGGGCAGAGCCCAAACAAAAAAATAGAAAATAATGCAATGCATTATGGGCCAAACCCTAGCACAGGTCTAACAGACCAAAAATAAATAAAAGCGTTGAATATTTTTTCAACTGGACTTAGCCCAATCATGGCCGTAAGTCCTCAAATTAAATTGACCGAGCACAATTGCTCTCTTAAATCAATTTACGACCGGTTCGAGGGTACATCTTCGAACTCCTTTGACTCCTATCGTTGTAATCCTTCAACGACGTCAGAAAGGTGACGGGTCTCGAAGACCACACATCAACACGGACTGTGGGTTCCTTAAACTCACGGACTTATGCGTCCTTAACCTAAAATATGGACTGTGGGGTCCTTAAACCCACGAACTTAAGCGTCTTTAAACTACTTATGGACCACCCCGTCCCTAAACTGGAACATGGACCACCACGTCTCTAAACTGGAACACGGACCACTACGTCCCTAAACTGGAACAATAGAGCCTCCAAATGCTCTTTTGTCGGATCTAAACGATCCCGTTTAAGTTGATCTTAGCCCCAAACATGGCTAACGTATCCTTAAACATTCAAATGGACTATAAAACTCTAAATCAACTTTGGTTCAAAGGTACATCTCTGAACTCCTCTGACACTTGTCGTTGTAATCCTTCAATGACGTCAGAGAGGTGACGAGTCCCGATGGCCATATATTAAATGGATCACCACGTTAAGTTGATCTTAGTCTCAAACGGGACTAACGTATCCTTAACGAACGTTTAAGTTGATCTTAGCCTCAATATGGCTAACGTATCCTTAAACTAAAAACACCAAACCCAAATCTAAGAAAATATGGATTTGGACTAATCCACGTCCTACGGGCGACGAAATAAATAGTCTCCGTATACAATCCACGGGAAACCACAAACAAAACAAACACCCACGACACGAAGTGAAATTCTGGAGAAGGAGAAAGTTGTTACCGCGATGCGGTAGCGTAATTAACTGCAGGGGCTTGCGCCTGCAGGGAAGAGCGTCCCCACAATCAAAAACCCCTCAAGCGAGGGGGAATCTGACGAAGTCTGCTACATCGGCCGCATCCGTCTAAACCTCCGATACACGGTGCCATAAATCAACTTGGCATCTTCGGAGAGGTGGACGGATAAAACCAAATAGCATCTGCCCCGAATCTCAGGCAAGATGTCCTCACGTCGTCGCCGCCGTTCGGAGGGGAACATTGTGAATTAAAAATATGCAGAAAAATCAGCAGGGTTTTCTAGGAGTTACTGTGCAAAACGAGCGCTTAAATCAATTAAAGCGCTGCGGAACCGCGGCACGAGCATGGCTCGTGCGGCGGTTCCGCGGCCGTACTGTTGCTTCTTTTGTCAAATTTTGCACAGTAATTTATTTCTGGAGTTGTTGTGTTTTCGGGGATGTTTTAAATTTTACTCAAGAGTTGAGTTTTCTTGGTTGTATTGGGGACTCGGTGTTTCGATCGGGAAGTCTAATTTCGTCTATGTGTTTTTCCGGGTAATTTTAGAATATGTTAAAAAGTTCGACCGGATATAAATACCCAATTTTTCCCCTGCCGGGAAATTTCCAATTGTTGGATTTTTCCGTATTTTAATGACGTTTTAAGTAGTGCAAGTAACGTGATGGTCCCTCTAGAAGACAACAAACCTTAACTCGATTATGTGACCGTCTTGAACTGCCCTTTGAACCTTAGGGTTTGGGGCAGTACGGCGTGCCACATGTGAGGCGTTGGCTTGACCCTTCTACGGCTGGACCGTTGGTACTGAGGCATGAAGTAAATGTTTTTAAACTTATTTCATGTGTTGAGCTGTTTCAGGGAAAGTTGGGTGTTTGATTGTTCGATCGAAAAGTTTAACATTTTCTATTTATCTGGAATGTGATACAATAATTGGAATTCACAAATAGTTATGAGATAACTGAATGAATGTTATAAATCTTGCGGTTTAGTCTCACTTGATCGGTTGCCATGGAATTTTGATGTGATCAGAAGTCCGCCGCAATCGCGTAGCGTACGCGGATACTCGCCGGTAAACTTAATAGATAGCCACGCCCCATAGCCCCGACCAAGTGACTGTAGGAGAACCCCGTCGCCAAAAAGTATCTGTTCGGGTGCTCACGGCAGTGGTGTTCCGCCTTAGTGCACTTCGTCGACGGTATCGGGGGTGCGGCCGCCTACTAAAGTTTGCGACGAGCATTCGATCAGTTTTTCGGGAATCTTGCTGAATTGCCCGACTTGATATTGAGAAGAGTTTTCAATAATGAGACTAAAATGCTGGGTTTATAATTGTTAGGCATGCGATGTCTAAGGAATTCATATGGTTAGGCATACGATGTCTAAAGAGGTTGTGGATTCCAACTGTTGTAGTTTTACACTTTCTTTTCTGTGACCGTAAGTGTAGTATGTAGTGGTATTGACGATTGTCGTTTCTATACGTTGACGACAATCGGTGTATGCATACTTACTTACGTTGATGACATGTGATATTATGTGTTGCTGGATATGTTATATTGGATCGTCGTGTTTGAATAGCCGGGAGTTTTTATGTGAGATGAGTGTTTTTCATTTTCATTCATGTAAAAAAACTTATATGTTATATTCTTTTATTGGGACACTTCCAGGTTGCGGAAGTTGTCACCGTTGTTGTATATTATTTACTTTTCCGCACTAGGATAGACCCAAGGAGGAGGGCACGAGTAACCGGGTTCTGGAGCCCAGTGGGAGACCAACTCGAGGAGTCGAGTCCGAGTCTCCTAACTCTAGAATTGGTAGGGTTGCTTGCCGCTCTCGTAGGGGTCTAGGGGTGTGGGTTTGGCTATTCATCGCGACCGTGGAATCCGTGTTTTATACTGGCTCGTATTGAAAACACGGACGTCCTAATATATCCAATGTTTCATATGTTTCTTCTGCTGCGATATCTGTGATGTGATCATTTGATATGCTGTGATGGATACTGTATATAGTATATATATGATATATTATATAGACGTTGCTTATGTTTTACACCCGCGCTAGCCCTGCCCCGCTCTGCCGTTAGTTACCTAACCTAACGGTGCACGAGGGGACATCGAGGCGAATGCGGATGGCATAAGTGTACGTCGTATTTATCTGTGATGTTTAGGTGTATTAAATGATGGGACTTCATTAATGTGATTAATGAAAGAAAAGAAACCTAAGATGTTGTGGAATCGAATTTTCAAAAACAGGTAGCTACAGTTCTTGGTTTGCATCGCGGTGTTCCTTGTAGAACATCCTGCACCTTATTCGATAAGGAAAGGGCCGAGATCCCTTCACCGGGAGTGACCCCTTTAGCAATAATTGGCAGATGCTACAACCCTCGGTTTGTCTTTTGATTTCTTCTATAGTTTTTGCTTTGCACAGCGGTATATATGATATATCATGCACCTCATTCGACGAGGAAAGGGCCGACGATCCCTTCACCGGGAGTGACCCCTTTAGCAAAACTAGAAAAGCCTCAGAAACACTTCATTTTAAAATCATTTGATTCTACAACGATATCAAGTTCATTACGCAATAGGTTTTCAGAAAAACCCGTCATAGCCCTCCGTCATTTCAGATAAGTAGTAGTTAGTATTCGTGCTGCGTTTGTTGGCCTTTGTCAAGGCGTAGTGTGCGGTAGCTGACTAGTGCTTATCTGCTTATGCATATGATGCAGATTGAGTTAGGGTAGTCGTGCGACCTTGTTGGCCTTTGTCAAGGGTCGTGCGGGTGGGTTTAATTCAATCAGGAAATGACGGGTTGAACTTGACTAGCAGCCTATGGTTTGTTGGCCTTTGTCAAGGTCATAGGAGGCTAGGCGCAAAATATTATCGGGAATTTCAAGTGTTGAAATTTGCAATAAGATTGCATACCTTCTATGAGATAGTTGGATCCCGATACCCGCTGTGAGTAAGAGTTACTCCTGGGAGAGTTTTACACATTACAATTAGCCGATCAAGTAGGTGTCTAGAAAGGTGTCAACGGGGTTATGCCTTTGGGAAAACGAGGTTTACTTTAATTAGGTCCGTGCGAAAGCACAGGGAACCTCCCTCAAAGTACCGACACTGGCCGGGCTGAAAGATTGGCGAACTTGTGGCGTGTAATTAATCCCGGCTAGTCTTTCCTTTTAGGGTTTGAAGGAAGATTTGATAAAAACAGTGGGAGCCATCCTGATTAGATAAAATAATAACCAATCTGATCTTGCAAGAGCGCACACAGAGTGTTTTCTTCTCTCTCTCTCCAGGTAGCGACTATATCACGCCTTAATCAAGATAATAATATGGATGTATTGACCGAACCCGCTTGTTATACTGTGCTGGGGAACGTTAGTCCTGCTCCAACTTATAACTGTTATAAGACAGAGAAGGAAATAGGGGGATGCATCTCTTTCGGGTGTGTTCATTACAAAGAACTGTTTCTCTGTATCCTCTACGTCCTGGGTATTTGATACCGGATCAGGATCCCAGATATGTAATCTGTTATATAGGGCTACAGAAAGGTAGAGAACTGAGAACGAGTGATAAGTTTCATGAGACAGAAAACGGTGCAAGTGTTGCAGCCAAGTCTGTTGGTCACTGTCACCCTGTATTCCAAATACATTGATTCTGAACGAATGTTATTAGATACCGAACCTGATATACAAAATCATATCAGTCTCTTTATTAGTAAAGAAATGATAAAATTTTGTATTGTTGGATAATGTTTTGAACATTTCCTATTTCAAAAGTTGATTGGATCAGGCACGTTATCTAAAAGCATTGACGTTCTAAATCAAACTACAGTTCCTAGTATACAGAACACACACAAGAGGAAGAGTTCAGAAATGAACGGATCTTTCTTGAGGCATTGTAGACTAGGTCATATCAATGTGACCCGACTAGCTTAAGTTACATTTTAGATGCATATTTAAATCAGTTTGAATTTACATCTTGTGAAACTTGCCAGTCATGTCATAAAGATAAGATGACCATAGCTCTGTTTATTGGAAACAGAGAAAGAGTTAGTGAACTCTTGGGACTGATACATGATGATGTATGTAAGGTCCCCTGTCTACACATGCCAGGACCGGTTCTTTGTACTTCGTTACATTCACTGATGATCTCTTAAGATTCGGGCACATGTTGCTGTTGAAACATATGTCTGAAGCTTTTGAGATATTCACAGAATATAAGTTAGAAATAAAGAACCAAAATATGGGTATAAGTATTATGTCCTATGATAAGATCAGGGAGAAGAATACTTGTGCATGGCATTCCTGGACTATTCTAAAGGAGAATGAGATTCTCTCTCAGTGTTACTCCTCCGTATACACCATAGCACAACGGTGTATCGGGGCGGAGAAATCGCACCATATTGGATATGGTGTGCTCTATGATGAGTATTACTAAGTTACCTATTTCCATTTGGGGTTGTGCACTTGAGAAGTTGCATACCTATTGAATTGGGTTCGAATCAAATCTGTGCCTACCACTCCATATGAGATATGGTATGGGAAGAACCCATCTCTTAAGTAAGTTAAGATTTGGGATTGTCCGGCCTATGTCAAAAGCAATATCCGGACAAGATCGAGGCAAGGTCAGTTCTGTAGAACTGGAAAGGTTCCAGCTATACAAACTGCAGCTGATGATTTGACAGAACCAAAGGATTCAATAGTCCCCGACGAACCTCAGCCTCTCCGCCGATCTGGTAGGGTTCCTCATCCGCCTGAGAGATACTTCGGTTTCTCGATGATAGTAGGAGCGAGGAACGCATCATGAGATGATGACCCAACCAGTTTCGAGCTGGCCATCGAGAGTAGGGACTCTGTAAGAATGGCTGGATGCGATCTGAGATGGAATCCATGTACACCAACAAAGTATGGACTTTGGCTGTTATATTTGAAGGGTTAAATCCCCATCAGGAGCAAGTATATCTTGAGAAGATTACTTGGTGTAGATGGAAAGGTTGAGACTTTCAAAGCTAGAATTGTTAAAGGTTTTCGTCATCGACCAGGCGTGGATAATGATGAAACCTTTTCCAGTGCCTATGCTTAAGTCCATCCAGATCCTACTTGCCACGGCTACATACCATGACTACGATATCTGGCGGTTGGGTGTCATGACTGCTTTTCTAAATACTAATTTAGAAGAGAACGTCTATAAGTACACAGCCAGAGGGCTTCGTAAACAGTGGGAGCAGCGGAAACGTGTGCAAGTTGCTTTACAGATTAAATCAGGCATCACGGAGTTGGAACGTCTGTTTTGATGTGTTAGTCAAAGAGTTTGACATCATCAAAATGGTAGATGAACCTTGTATAAACAAAAAGGTAGTAGGGAGTATGGTGGTGATCCTCGTAGAGTACGTGGATGACATACTCTTGATAGGGAAGTAGTTTCCTATACTACGCTCGGTCAATCTCCGCTTGTCACAATGATTCTCCACATGGGATCAAAGTGATACCTACTAAATCCTGGGTTTTGGATCTATGAGATAGATCTAATTAGATATTGGCATACTCACTAGTTGTAGTGAGATGGTATCAATTGATCCTGGGGAGAATCACTGGAAAGTTTCCAGGGTGATAAGGACGACTGAATGCTAGTCACAGGCATTGTCTTTACCCTCAGTAGAGGGACGGTATGTTGGAAGAGTTCCAAGCTAGATACCGTGGCAAACTAGACGATAAAGGCTGGATACATCGCTACTTAAGATGCTACCAAAGAGGATGTCTGGGTGTATATTAGTTCATGAGATGAACTTCGTTCCTCCCATTGTGTGACAATGGAAGTGTGGCTTTGGCCCAGGAACCCCGGTCCCATCAGTGACCCAGACGTATTCTGGGGCAGCATCACCTGATCATGGAGATAGTTGATCTCCAGGGTGATCGAGGTTAGGAGAGTAGACTCAGAGGATAACACGGCGGATCCACTCATGAAGGCCAATTCCCAGAGAGAGACTTGTATGGGATGGTTGAGTATGTGATACTGCAACCACTGGTACAGATGGCCCTAGTGCAAGTGGGAGATTGTTATTTATATGTATGTCCTAGAGGCCATTACTGTATATAGGATGTATATTGTAGTGGATGCTGGGACATATATAGGGAGGACTTTCTTGCTCGACATGATAGTATGCTATCTGGTTGCTCTTTATCTTAACGTGTACACTGATTGTCTCTCTGTTACATGTTGGTAAAGCCCTTAGGATGTGTATTTGACTACCTGGATTATGATGCGGATCATACTAGTGGGGACATGGTAGTCCATAAGTACATCCTTCAAGGTCCCTAGTCGTGGGTGTATCGAGACGGGGCATCGATATACCAGAGTAGACTAGCGTATACCTTCTCGACCCATACAGATGGGCGATGGATGATCCCATATCCATTGGTGTTTGACATCAGAGATGATATACGGGTGCTCAGTGGAGACTGGGTACACTGGACGGACTCACCGAGAACTCCCAGATGGTATTATACCTTATGTCAGATGGCAGTTCTCTGGTGACACCGGTACAGATTAGTTTGTAGACCCGAGATCGTCATAGAGTCTTGTGTGATTCCCACAGTGCTTTGATTTCCACCTTACCACGTCCAAGAGGGCGTGCAAAACGGTGGTTTTTGGGTACAGTCCCGAATCACATGGAGGCAATGAGTGATAGGAGGGGATTCGTCTCTCCCGGTATAGGAAGTTGATGTTGTGCTGTGTTCGATTGGCTATAACCGCAAATCCCTGGCTAGGATTTCTGAGATTTACTGGTAAGTGTTATCAGTAGTATCTCGAACAGTTATAGACCTCGTATCGACACGACTTATCGAGCTACTGGGGTCTGACGTTTACCACCCCTAGGCAAGATATGCGACATATCAGACGAACAGACCGGACTGTACGGTAAGTGTTACTGGTTGGATTCACAGGAGTGTGAGCGGGCTTGCTCGTTGATCTTCTGATTGCTCAATACCCGGGTGGCCGTTACGTTTAGCAGACCGCTTGCGGCTTGTGGGTGTTTGATATGATCATCACCTGCTGCCGGTGTATTGACGAGTCTTTAGAGTCCTACACAGAGCTTTCCTGGCTCAAGCGAAACGAAATAGGAGCGCATATGAGATATGTGCGGGACCGAGAATAATATCAGTATGTGATACTGAATTCTATTCTCGCGATTTGTATCATTGGACGGTTATATAAGATATAGCCGGGTTACCGAATCAAGTGTTGATTCGATACATTGATACACTTGATATTAGTCGGTTATATGCAGTATGACCGGATCATTAAATCAAGTGTTGATTTAATGATTTAATGTATAATTATATATTTGATATATTACTTTACATTAACTAGTATTGGTTCACTTTAGATTATTTTCTCACTTGATTGTGCACATTGTATATATGATATATTTATGTGCACTAGCTTGTATCATGTTTGATGATACATGCAAACTTGGGTGTGTATTTGCTTTAAACCTTGATTAGGATAATGGTTGGGTTTCATTTATGTTATTTATTTATTTTGGCAAAAATAAAATGGTGGTGGCTTTCTTTGTTTTATTCTTGAAGTATCATGAAGCTTCAATCATTTTGTTTTTTTCCTTAACCTAAACTTGAGTTTATTCTCTACATGAGTTAATCTCACCCATGGTTGCATTATGATAAGTTTCACTTGGTTTATTATTTTAAAATAGAATTCTTTTTCCTTCTTCTTCTTCATGAAGAAAAAGAAAACCTTTCTTGAAAATTCCAAGTGATGAAATCCAAGTGAGAAATCCAAATCCAAAGTGAACCCACTTCCTATTTCTTCATCCTCTACCACTTGCCATGTTGTATAGGTTGTTTTCTTCATAAGTTTCATGACTTAGTGAAGATGGAGCTTGAGTTTGTGTTGCCTCGACGTAGATCATCTTCGGCATCGAAGTCAACGACCTAGCCCGATCATTTCTCCGACAAAACCGATGCTAGAGTCTGGGATTCCGATGATCGCAGCGGAGGGACGTCAACATGGAGCTAGAGAAGTGGAGAACCGGATCTACAAAGGTTGTAGCCCCTTTCACTTTGTATCAAAGTAGTTTGTTAGCTTTCTTTTTCGCCTAATCTCTAGTTAACGATCTTCGTTAGGGTTTCTCGGCACCTAAATTTTTAAATTTGGCATGGTTGATGCCTTGTGGAACCTCTTGAGTGTGCCTAGGAACCCTACAGTATCTTTGTGATCCGTCACGAGTTTACTTTAGTTGATGCCACATCTTTTTATTGTCATAAACAGTTGGGTTAATGTTTATTTAGTGGAAATTGTGAGTGGTTATCATGATTATATGCATTAAATGTGCCATGTGCTTCATTGGTGACTCATGGTGTGTTTTATTGTGCCATGACAATTATCTTGATTGATTAGTGACGTGAGATGAAAGGTAGAGAGAGAGGGGGCAACCACATGTATGGGGTTAGCTCTTGTGATTTTTATTCTAAGCCTCTCTCAATTTTTCATCTCACACAAAAGAGCAAGCTCTTCTTCTTCTCTATTTTTCTCTTTGAGCTCACAATCTCCATCAATGGCATCTTTTTCAACCTCCACTCATTCCATCTCATGTGTTGAGAAACATTGAGTGTATTGAGACAAAATTATTACACACATTCTCTACTTCACCTTGGACATGTCGGCTAGCAAACTTCATGTCCGAGTTGCTTCGTTTTGAAGCAGGAGCCCGTAAAAAGTCTTCTTGATGTGGTGCCTTTTTCGACAAGGAGACCGGAGATCGAGCGAGATCGGAGATGCCGCGAGGAGCTAGAGATGGTGGCTAAAGACCGAAAGACACAGATCGATCGGTATAGCCATTCTAACTTCTTGTAGATAGCTACTTTAGCGTTATGGCACGATTCGGGTTAAAGTCTGCGTTAGCGCCAGTTTCATAAAAAGTTTTTGTTTCCGCGTTTGGCCTCGGATTGACGGCCGGGGCGCTACCGTAGACTTACATGGTATCAGAGCCACGCCATTAACCCTTTGCTAGCTTATTTAGACAATGTTAATGTATCGAAACCGAAACAAACCCAAACACTGCCACTGAATTTGCAGTTTCTGTTGTTTTTGAAATGTTCTTGAAAAATTATTTAAACTGTAAGTCCACGTTGCCCATCCCGGTACTTGCGGGGAGGCGGAAAACGGAATAAAAATCGGATTTTTATCAACTTAGGCAACATGGACTACACTATGAAGGATCTTTGCTAAACAAAAACTTGCTAAAGCTAATTAGAAACTAGCTAAGTGCTAGAAAGGTTATACCTTGGGCTTTATGTCCTTCTCTCCTTGCTCCTTGGAGTAGTGGAAGGAGGTCACCTTCTCGTCTTCTCCCGTCAAAGAAAGATCCACCCGAAAGCCTCAACCTTTGGCTTCAACTCCAAGCTAGAAGTAACTAGGGTTCAAGAAATGCTAGTCCTTCAACCCTATATGAGAGTAGAGATGATCAAGAGAGGGTTTTTCTCAAGCTCAAGTGTTTCTCAACACATGAGAGGGGAGAGCTTGAGGGAGAGGAAGAACAAGAGAGAGAAATGAAATGATAGAATGAGAATAATGTGAACCATTCTCACTAATATGTGTATATTATTTTAATTAAATAATTAGCTAGATAATTGTCATGGCTAATCATGACATGACCATTATCATTTCAGTTTGCAAGGATCAAAAAGCATCTTCCAAAAGAAATGATGATGGTCAAAATGTCAACCTAGGTCAACAAGTCAAGGAGGTCAAATTGTAAACAACCATAACCACGCACAATTATTAAACTAATTATCAATTAACTATAATACACACATAAGCATTAGGGTTAATAAAATGACAATAGCCATTAACCCTAATCAAGGTCCTCTCCCTCTGTCTCAAACAACTGTGCATACGCACCCGCATTCGTGATCCGAGAAACACGAATACAATGAGAAAAACCAATCCCAAATCATATACTAGGATCCGGCTTAAACTAAAGCCCTCTAGTATAAACTGTCCGGACAGCAAACGTGCACAAGTGCGCGGATGCGAACGAACCCTGTCGCAAAACCAAGCGACCTCTACTCATTTTGCCTAAAGGCGAATAGATCTCTGTGTGGGACTCTAAAGACTCGACACTACGCTGGTAGTGGGTTTAACCACAGACCGCAAGCGGCACTAGCTGTACGTAACGGTCCCCAGGTAGATGTCGATAAGAAGACTGACGAGGTGAACCCCATCTGAACTCCTACTGAGCCTGTATGTGACAGTCTCCGTACAGTCCGGTCTGTTCGTCTGATACATCGCATGGCGGGCCTAGGGGGGCGGTGAACGTCAGTCCCCTAATAGCGGTACAAGTCGTGTCGGAGTGTAGCCCAGAACACCCTGAGATAACACTGGAAACCTACCAGTCTATCTCGCTTGCCCTGGCCAGGGACTACTCGTGTAATGGCTCTCCTGGACACAGCGCGATGTCAACCCCCAATACCGGGAGAGACGAATCCTGTCTAACCGTCACTGCCTCCAAGTGCTTCGGGACTGCACCCAAAAACTACCTATTTGCACGACTCCTTTGAGCCGTGGTAGGGTAGTAATCAAAGTGCAGTGGGAACACACTCGAGGCGAAGTGACAGTGTCAAGTCAACGGACTAAGCTGTACTCATGTCACCTGGGAACTGATAACTGACGATAGGTATAATACCAACCAACAGTCCCTGACGAGTCCTGTCCAGTGTACTCGTAACCTAACGAGCACCCGTATACTATCTCAAGTACGATGCACTGACGGCTGTGGGACAGACCGTCTCCCACACTGGGATAAGAAGCGCATACGCTAGTCTACTCCGGAGTATCGATGCCCTGTCTCAATAGTCCAACGACCAGGGACCTGTATAAGGATGTGCTTATAGACTACCCAGCTCCCACGAGTGCGAGCGCCATCACAACGCTGGTAATCAAGCAAAGATCCTAAGGGCTCTACTAATATGTATATCAGCGATATGCTAAAAGAAACACATGCACATATTGAAGTAGAGACAAACCAAGTAGCATACTACCATTTCGAGCAAGATTGTATATACAACTGTGAATATCCCAAGCTTCCATCAAGTAATATACAAATCAGTATGATACAGTAATGGCCTCTAGGGCATATACACTAACAATCTCCTACTTGCACTAAGGCCATGTACTGGCGTATCGAAGACCTATCATCTCGATCAGCCGCTCGAACTGAGTCTGGGGCAAGGCCTTGGTGAATGGATCTGCTGTGTTATCTTCTGAAGCAACCCTCCGGACCTCGATCTCCTGGCGATCCACGATCTCCCTGATCAGGTGATACCGCCTTAAGATGTGTCTGGATTTTTGATGGTACCTGGGTTCCTTCGCTAAAGCTATAGCCCCGTTGTTGTCGCAATACAGAGGTATTGGGTCAACAATGGACGGAACCACCTGAAGTTCTCTCAAGAACTTCCTCATCCAGACAGCTTCTTTTGCGACATCAGATGCAGCGATGTATTCTGCTTCCATAGTCGAGTCCGCAACGGTTTCCTGTTTGGAACTCTTCCAACACACCGCCCCTCCATTGAGGGTGAAGACAAAACCCGACATGGACTTGGAATCATCCTTGTCACTCTGGAAGCTGGAGTCAGCAAAGGCCTCAATCTGCAGGTCTTTTCCGCCATACACCAAGAACATCTCCTTAGTCCTACTCAGGTACTTGAGAATGTTCTTTACTGCTATCCAATATTTCTCCCTAGGGTTTGACTGATACCTGCTTACCACACTCAGTGCATAAGCCACATCCGGTCTGGTACACAACATCGCATACATTATAGAGCCTACCGCAGAAGCGTAGGGTATAATAGACATGCGATCCCTCTCCAAATCAGTCTTGGGAGACATCTCTTTAGAGAGGGTGATCCCGTGACAAGCCGGTAGATTACCGCGCTTGGAATCTTCCATACTGAATCTCTTCAGTATGGTGTCGATGTACCTGGACTGTGAAAGTCCTAATATCCTCTTGGATCTGTCACGGTAGATCCGGATACCCAGAATGTATGAGGCATCACCCAGGTCTTTCATGGAGAACCTGTGTGACAAGAACCCCTTGACAGATTGTAGCATAGGAATGTCATTTCCTATTAAGAGAATGTCATCCACGTATAAAACGAGGAATACTACAGTTCTCGCTACAAATCTACAATAGATGCATGGTTCATCTGGATTTTTGATAAAGCCAAATTCCTTGACCGTCTTATCAAAACAGATGTTCCAACTCCGCGATGCCTGCTTTAGTCCATAAATAGACTTGAGCAACTTGCACACCTTTCCGCTGCTCCCACTCTGAATGAAACCCTCTGGCTGGTCCATATAGACACACTCCTCTAAATGACCATTTAGAAAAGCTGTCTTTACGTCCATTTGCCAAATCTCATAATCGTGGAAGGCAGCAATGGCAAGAAGGATCCGAATGGATTTCAGCATAGCTACTGGAGAAAAGGTCTCGTCATAGTCCAAACCAGGTCGCTGACGAAAACCCTTTGCTACCAGTCTAGCTTTATAGGTCTCAACCTGTCTATCTACACCAATCTTCCTTTTGAAGATCCACTTGCATCCCATGGGTTTTACCCCATCTGGAGCAATGTCCAACATCCATACTTTGTTGGTGTACATGGACTCCATCTCGGTCCGCATTGCATCCAGCCATTTTACCGAGTCGATGCTCTGAATGGCTTGCTGGAAGCTAGTGGGCTCATCACAATCTATGATGCAATCCTCTCTATCCCCGTCAATGAGAAAACCGTAGTATCTCTCAGGCGGATGAGACTGCCTACTACTCCTGCGGAGTGGCGTGGGAATGTCCTGATCTTTCGAACCCTCTGGTTCAACCAAGCTTTCAGTAATAGCTCGTGGTTCTGGAATTTCTTCCAGTTCTATTGCGCTCCCACTTAATTCTTTTTCTATGAACTGGTGTTCTAGAAAGTGGGCATGGCGAGAAACAAGGACTTTTTGTTCCTCTTCGCAATAGAAGTAATATCCCTTGGAGTTCTTTGGATATCCCACAAACTTGCACTGTACTGAGCGTGCCTCGAGCTTGTCCGCATGCTGCTTTTTTACAAAAGCTGGACATCCCCATGTCTTAATGTGATTAAGATGGGGTCTCTTCCCACACCACATCTGATATGGTGTAGTAGGCACAGTTTTAGTTGGAACTCGGTTCAAAAGGTATGCAGCTGATTCTAGCGCATATCCCCAGAACGATCGCAGCAACTCAGCGTTACTCATCATGGACCGCACCATATCCAATAGGGTTCGGTTCCGTCTCTCCGATACACCGTTATGTTGCGGAGTGTATGGAGGAGTAAGCTGAGAGAGAATTCTATTCTCTTTTAAGTAACCCAGGAACTCGGCACTCAAGTATTCACCACCTCGATCAGATCTCAGTGTCTTTATACTTTTGCCTGTTTGTTTTTCTACTTCATTCTTATATTCCTGGAATTTTTCAAAAGCCTCGGATTTATGTTTCATTAAGAAGACATAACCGTACCTTGAAAAGTCATCCGTAAAAGTAATGAAGTAAGAATAACCGCTTCGTGCATGTGTAGACATTGGACCGCACACGTCGCTGTGTACGAGTCCCAAGAGCTCGCTCGCTCTTTCTCCGTGTCCATTGAACGGAGTCTTTGTCATCTTTCCTTTGAGACAGGATTGACAAGTTGCATACGATTGATATTCGAACGGATCCAAATATCCTTCTGCATGTAGCTTAGTCAACCTTCTCTCATTGATGTGACCCAGTCTACAATGCCATAAGAAAGTTTTATTTATTTCTGGAGACTTTCTTTTGTGTGTATTCTGGACATTGAAAATCTGTGGTTGGTTTAGTACGTATATACCGTTGTTTAATGTACCTGACCCAATCAAAACTTGATTAAGGTGAATGTTCACTACATTACTTACAAATGCAAATTCATAACCTTCTTTAGACAAAGATACAGAAATGATATTACAGGTTGCATTTGGTACATAATAACAACTACGTAAAACCAAAAAATGTCCATCCGACAATCCCAGGTGATAGTCCCCCACGGCCTCAGCATCCATGCTAGCACCGTTTGCAACTCTGAGGGTCATGTCACCTGCCTTCAAAACTCTACGCTTTCTCAACGCCTGCAAAGAATTACAGATATGAGATCCTGATCCGGTATCCAATACCCAGGATGTAGAGTTTATTGATAGACAGTTTTCAATAACATACACACCTGAAGCTGAAGCCACAACTCGCTTCAAATCCTGTGTTCTGGCCTTCCAAGCCTTGCAATCCTATTTCCAGTGACCACTTTTGTGACAATAGAAGCATTCTTCCTTCCCCACTAGCTTCCCCGCAATCTTTGTTGCTTTACCTTTTCCCTTCGTATCCACTTTACCGACACCGCTTCTTGGTTCGGCAGGGGCTTTCTTCTTCTTACCCTTGGCTTTCGCCCTGGATCTAGAAGAAGAAGATCCTCCTACAAACAAAGTGGATGTCTCCCTACATTTCTGTAGGATGCCCTCAGCACTCCTCAACATGTTCAGAAGTTCGGACAGTTCAACCTCTTTTCCTTGCATGTTGAAGTTAAGGATAAACTGGGCGTAAGTGGAAGGAAGGGACTGGAGAATCAAATCAGTATAGAGTTCATTCTCCAACGTGGTCCCAAGGTCCGCGAGCTCCTCAATGTAGCCAATCATCTTAAGCACGTGTTCCGCTACCGATGATCCGACGGCCAACCTTGCCGAAAATAGCTTCTTCGACACTTCGTATCTTGCGATACGAGACTGCTCTCCATACAGTTCTTTTGTATGGAGAAATATGGACTCTAGGTCCATATTCTCGTGCCTCCTCTGATGTTCGTTGTCCATCGAGGCAAGTACGAGGTATTTGGCCTTCGCGCAATCTATCTCCCATGTCTTACGGATTTCCTTGTCCGCGACGCTGGAGGTGGGACCTGGGACAGGGGGAGCTTTGGTGGTAAGTACATGTTAGTTATATGTATGCCCTAGAGGCCATTACTGTACATACGATGTATATTGTAGTGGATGCTAGGACATATATAGGGAGGACTTTCTTGCTCGATATGATAGTATGCTATCTGGTTGTACTTTATCTTAACATGTACTCTGATTGTCTCTATGTTACATGTTGATAAAGCCCTTAGGATATGTACTCGACTACTGGGACTATGATGAGATCATACTAGTGGGGCCACGGTAATCGATGAGTACATCCTATAACTGTTCCTAGTCGAGGGTGTATCGAGACAGGGCATCGATGCACCAGAGTAGACTAGCGTATACGCATCTTGACCCATATGATGGGCGATGGATGATCCCATATCCATCGGTGTTTGACATCAAGGATGGTGTACGGGTACTCAGTGGAGACTGGGCACACTGGACGGACTCGCCGAGAACTCCCAGATGGTATTATACCTCACGTCAGATGGTAGTTCTCCGGTGACACTGGTACAGAGTAGTCTGTTGACCCGAGATCGTTATAGAGTCTTGTGTGATTCCCACTGTGCTTTGATTTCCATCATACCACGTCCAAGAGGGTGTGCAAAAAGGTGGCTTTTGGGTACAGTCCCGAATCACATGGAGGCAATGAGCGATAGGAGGGGATTCGTCTCTCCCGGTATAGGGAGTTGATGTTGTGCTGTGTTCGATTGGCTATAACCGGAAATCCCTGGCCAGGGTTGCTGAGATTTACTGGTAAGTGTTATCAGTAGTTTCTCGAACTGTTATAGACCTCATATCGACACGACTTATCGAGCTACTGGGGTCTGACGTTTACCACCCCTAGGCGAGATATGCGACATATCAGACGACGCGACCGGACTGTACGGGAGTGTTACTGTTTGGGTTCACAGGAGAAGTTACAGGCTTGCTTGTTGATCTTCTGAGCGCTCAATACCTGGGTAGCTGTTATGTTTAGCTGACCGCTTGCAGCTTGTGGGTGTTTGATATGATCATCACCTACTGCCGGCGTATTGACGATTCTTTAGAGTCCTACACAGAGGTTTCTTGGCTCAGGCAAAACGGAGTAGGAGCACATATGTGATATGTGCGGGACCGAGGATAATACGATATGAGATACCGTAATCTATTCTCGTGATATTTGATATCGGCCGGGTCATCGGATCAAGTGTTGATTCGATGAATCGGTACGGATATATATTAGTCGGTTATATGCGATATAGCCGGATTGTCGGATCAAGTGTTGATTCGATAATTTAATGTATAATAATATATATGAATATTAAATTACATTAACTAATATTAGCTCACTAAAAGATTCTTTTTCTCACTCGGGTAATACATTGATATATATGCGATATATGTTAATTGTATTATTTTATTTTGTTACGATAAATATTATATATGTGATATATAATATTGTAACATGATATGATAACTAATGCAACTTGTTTAGTGGAGTTTAAAAACATGATTAGGGTTTGGATTAGGGTTAAGCTTTCTAGATGTTTCTAGAAGGTTTTGGTTTTGTTTTGTGAAAGATATTTGTAAGTGACTCATGCTTTGACCCAACCCAAACCCTAACCCTAGTTAATTCTCTACATGGGTTTAGTCAACCATAGTTGCATTATTCATTATATTATTCTTTTTCTATTCATCACAAAAGAAATTCAATCATTATTCATCTTCTTCTTCCTTCATTCTTTCATGAAAAAGCTTTCTAGATTTTCTTCAAGTGATGAATAAATGTGAGAAAAAGATAAATAAAGAGAGCAAAAATCCTACTTCATCATCCTCATCTTCCCTTGCCATTTAGATGAGGGTGTTCACATCATTTCATGAGTATTAGCTTGTGTTAACGGAACTTCAAGGTAGATCATCTTAGTATCGAAGATCGGAAGCAAAGGTTGCATCTTTCTCTTCGTAGAACCTTTCAAGAGTCCGGAACCCGATGATCGCAGCGAAGTGACCACAACACGGAGCATATGAAGTGAAGGACCGGAGCTACAAAGGTTGTAATCCCTCTCACTTAGTGTTAAAGTTGTTAACATGCTAGTTTTCGCCTAATCTCTAGTTTAAAGATCAGTATTCGGGTTGTTCGGCACGGCTAAATTTTTAATCGGGCATGGTTGATGCCTCGTAGACCCTTGTGCGCGTGCATAGCAACCCTACAGTACATACCCCAACTTGTCGTAAGTGATTGCCATCTTGACATTCCTGAGCCAATCTTTGTAGTTTGGCCCTGTCAGTATGTTTTTATCTAGTAATAACTTAAGTCCGGTCATCTTGAATGGTCGCTGCAATTAGGAGAGAGAAAAGAAACACTTTAGCATGATGTTCTTGCAAGTTTAGAGTGGTTTTTAGTTTGTCTAAACTGGATGGCTCCCACTGTCTCTCGAATCCCTTCTCAAACAGTAAAGAAAGGATTAGTCAGGATCAATCTCACCGTACAATACTTGCTTAACCGTTCAGCCAGGCCAGTGTCGGTACTTCGAGGGAGGTTTTCCAACGCTTTCGCGAAGTTCCTTAATTAAGTAACCTCTTTTCCCTGTGGGCGTAGCCCCGCTAACACTTTTCTAGACACCTACTAGGTTTATAGCATTGATCGTTAAGTGAGAGTTTTCCCGAGGAGTAGCATATACTCACAGTAGGATCGGGATCCAAATATCATCGCGTGATAAAACCGAAGGAATCCTACCAGAATTATCACACTCCAAATGGTATGCAGCGCTAGCAAGTTTCAGTACTTATGAAACTCCCGATGTGGATTTTTGCCCCATGCTCTTATGACCTTGACTTTGGCCAAAATATCATAAGTCACATGTCAAGTTCTACCCGTCATTCTCCTGGTTAATTTGGACCCACCCGTACCTACCCTTGACTTTGGCCAAAATGGCAGCACGACTGTCCCAAACCAACGCATCTATCTATGCTGCACATGAATACCCAATAGCTACCGATCACTATGCCTTGACTTTGGCCAAAATACATAGCTTGAATACTTTTTGACCATTCATGTGGAATGACGGAGGGCTACGGATGGTTTTGGCGAAACCGTGAACGTAGTGAACTTGATATAATCGATGGAATGAGATAGCTTTTAAAAGGAGTGGTTCAAGCTCCGCGTTTAAAAGTTTAGTTTTGAAAAGCGGGCAAGAAATGCAGCTGTAAACTCATCCCAGGTCATAGAAGGTAGACCTGCAGCTCGGCCTCTCTCTACTGAATCGTACCATGTCTGGGCAAGACCCTCCAGACGAAAACTCGCAAACTCCACCAATCTATCCTCAGAGCACCTCAACGAACGGCAAATCCGAGCCATCCTATCAAGAAACGCCTGTGGGTCCTCTGTCGCATCTGTACCGGTAAAAGCTGGAGGTCTCAATCTCATGAACTCCTGTAGTGAAACAGGGATAGTCTCCGTAGTAGCAGGAGCGACCATCTGTGCAGCAGGTACAATCATGGTCTGTGCGGTGGAAGGAACGTCCTCGGATCTCTATGCCCGGCTGGACTCAACTAAAGATCCCATCATCTGTCGCAACTCTTGCATGCCGGCCTCTAGTCTGGCAATACGGTCAGGATAAGGCGGATCAGTATGACCCTGAGGGGTAGGCGTATCCTCCCGCTCAATCCTCGCCTCAGACGAGCCCGCTCGAATCTCATCCCTAGCGGCAGCCCGCTGAGCTCTCATAGTCTTTGGCGGCATCGAAGCTGGAATAAGAAACAGGACTGATAAGATCATTGCAATTGAATCAAGGAATACAAGGAATCAAGAAAGGAAATACAAGCAATTATGTCCTAAGGTCATTTAGGCGGAGTACCGTATCGTAAGTATGCCGAGGATCATACCCACGCTACGCCACTCTGCTTAAGTCACCTACTCCATCTACCAAGGTCGTCCTACACTCAGAAGGGGAAAACCTAGGCTCTGATACCAACTTTGTCACGACCCGAAGGTACGGAACGTGACTGGCACTTAGATTACGAGACGTCTAAAGGCGTACCGTAACCTAAGTCAGCCAAAGCCCGGAAGAATCTAAACCAAGAGCAAAAGAGAGTGAAGGAAAACCTTTAATGAAAACGGTTTTTAAATCGATTAAGTTACATAGAATCCTTTTTTTAAAAAAACATCAAAAATTTCCGAAAATTTCGGCAGAGTCTCCCTTGTATTTTCTATCCCCCAAAATGGGTACAACAAGATATATATAACCTGTAATCATAAAATGGCATCCCCAAGCGGGAGCTAGCTCTTCGCCTAAGGAGGATCACAACCACACGCAATATATAAGTAATATCAAGAAGAAGAGCATAAAAGAAATGCAAAATACCAGAAAACACACGTCGGCTCAAGTGAGCTCGACCCAAAAGAAGCCACAAATATACAAATCTCTCAGTCTTATCACTAGGTCGCATATACAATATAAAGTGGTAGATGGAGAATACTAGATACAATGATAAAGCTAAAAGAAACAAAGTGTGCTCGCAACCCACCTACGGGCGATGTCGCGAGTCTGACCAAAAAGGAGCTGAAGATAAGATAGCCGCCGCTACAAGGATGACGGGTCCGACCTGCAAGGCACTGTGGCACAACGGGGGTGAGTTGCCAGCTCGTGAGTAGAATATAACATCTAGTAAGGCAATCGTAAGAATGCACGCAATGCGTCACAACATGTATGTCCATATGTGATTTAATATCTCCAGTATGCATGCACATGTATGCAATGTCATTACTAAATCTTTAAGTGTTTTAAAAGCTAAGGGTACTGCATTCTTAACTTTAGAAAATGAATATCTGTATAATAGCCAAATACCATCAAGAAATCATCTGAAAACCCGTGTCAAGCATCGACACCAATATGAAATCATATCTGTCTCAATATCTCACTGTATCAATGTCTCAAATATCGGGCTCCGTCAGTCCGGATCGGCCCATATCATAAATCTCACGACAACGGTCGGTATCCTCCGGATATCCGCCGCGCCAGACATCACCGGTAGGTAGTCTTCCCCTGCCAGGCTCATCGTCCACAACTCGATCTTCTTGCCCCGGGGTACCATACCGGGTCCACCATGTACCCGAGACGGTTCATCCACTCCTCGAATCGGGTCTCGAAATCCTACAGAAAACATGAAAACTCATTGTGGATGACACATACATCACGAGAAACCCGCAACTTTGTTTTTAGAAATGATAAATATAAGCTTTTGTTAAATTCTTGTGGTTTTCCCCAAAAATCCAGAAATCGCAGCAATACTGAAATCCTCAAGAAAATCATAATGTTCACATGTTATATATGATAAATGTCTATGATATCAATGTATACGATGTGAATTTTGGCTAGAAATCTATGTAAATATGATGATAATGTGAGGTATATGCATGCTATGCAATTTCATATATCATGTATGAATGCAAGTGGCGATACTAAGTTAAACAGGTTCTATAGTGCACGTGGCATGGCAATTACCAAAGGCGTGTGTGTCACATGAATAGTGCGCGTGCAACAGATGCCAATGGTAATGGTGTTCGTGTCCTACGAAGGGATATCGCATAAGTGTAGATGAATGTCCATGCAATCTAATATACGGTTAGCTATAAGGGTATGCAATGTACATAAAGGGATAAGCTAACTAACAATATAAATCTTGCAAGAAGTAGGGTAATTGTTGCGCCACGGCAGCGCCCCGGCCGTCTATTCCGAGGCCAAATTGCGGAATCAAAATTTTCTTATCTTTTAAACCGGCGCTACCGCGGACAATATACCCGGATCGTAAACCATTAACCTATACTAGCAATCAAGAGAAAGGGTGAGAAGTATACCGAGTGATCCGAGTCCTCCGGTCTTCTCGTCATCGTCCCGATCTCCCGCGGAAAGTCTTGCCTCCACATCGTCGCCTCCTCGCCGGAAGGGCACCACATCGCCTGCGTCTTTTACGGGCTCCCGCCTCAATACCGAGGCAACTCGGGCATGAAGCCGGCAACTCGACATGCTCAAGATATGCTGTAGAATGTGTAGTAGATCATGCTAGTCTCATTTGGGGTTTGTAGTTGCCTTGATGGAGGAATGGGGTTAGGAAAAATGGTGCTTTCATTTTTCCAAAACAAGAAGAAGAAGGAGATGAAGAATTCCTCACAAAACAAAGATGAACTCTCTCATTCTTTTCTTTCTCTCAAGTGTTCTACCATTTTCATCAAGTGAGAAGAAGAATGGTGGAGGAATGAATATGAAAACATATAACATGAAGGGAGGTGAGTGTAGGAGAAGAAGAATGGTGACCATAACCAAACAACATCATAACAATCTTTCTTATCAATTCTAATCACAAATCAAATCCTTTCTCATCATGAATAAAGCAAGTGATGTGAAGAGAATAAAAATGATGATGGTCAAACATAATCCCACATATGCAAGAAACCCCCTCCCTAAATGTAATTTGCAAAACTGCAAATTACCCCCTCCATCAGAAAAGTCCGGCCGGGAAAGAACAAAGAAAAACCGGCCGGAACGGAATGCAAACTGGCAACTCCAGAAAACTGGTCCCGTAATAAATTACAGGAAAACCCCGATACTGTGCATACACACCCGCATCTGTATTCCGTCCGGATACAAATGCAATGAGACAAAATCTACACTGTACTAAACTAGGACCGGCTTAAGCCAAAGCCGGCTAGTAATATCCGTCCGATCCTGATCCGTGCAATACCGCACGTATCAGATCGAACCCTGCCATATAACTATACGGCCACTAGTACAAAACTGTCCGATCCTGATCCGTGCAATACCGCACGTATCTGATCGGACGCTGCCATATCTCCATACGGCCTTTACAGCGTTTCGCCCGAAATCTTGAGTAACTGTAAGTGTGGTGGACTCTAAAGACTCGTCAATACTATGGCTGTGGATTTAACCACTAGCACGTCAGAGGTATAAGCCAATACGTGACGGGCCACCAGCTATTGACCAAAAGGGACGTCGATGAGCGAACTCATCCTGACACCCTACTGAGCCTGTCAGTGACAATATCCATACAGTCCGGTCCGTTCGTCTATGAGCATCGCATGGCGGGCCTAGGGGGTTGGTAAAAGTCAGACCCCCAAAAGCGGTACAAGTCGTGTCGGAGTGTAGCCCAGAACGCCCTGAGATACTACTGGAATACCTACCAGTAAATCTCCTGCCTCGGCCGAGGGCTTTGCGTAATGGCTCTCCTAGACACAGCGTGACCTCACCCCCAATACCGGGAGAGACGAACCCCTGCAGATCCGCTCACTGCCTCCATGTGGCTCGGGACTGTACCCAACTAAAACCTGTTTGCACGACTCCTTTGAGCCGTGGTAGGGTAGTAATCAAAGCACAGTGGGAACTCACACGAGACAAATGACGATCTCAGGTCGATGAACTAACCTGTACACATGTCACTAGGGAACTGCTATCTGACATCTGGTATAAGACCAACTAGCAGGTTCCCGGCGAGTCCTGTCCGGTGTACTCATAACCCAATGAGCACCTGTATACATCTTAGGTGAACCAACTGACACCAGTGGCTTGTGAGACCGGCCACCGCCCCTCGTCGGGGTCTCGACTGTATACACTAGTCTACTAATGGAGTATCGATGCCCTGTCTCGAAACTCCTACGACTAGGGACCTTTTAAGGATGTGCTTATAGACTACCAGCTCCCACGTATATGATCGCCATCATACTGCCGGCAGTCAAGCAAGAATCCTAGGGGCTCTATCAACGTGTAATAGCGACATGCCAGGTCACCTAAAGCAGTACACGATGATAAAGATAAACCAGATAGCATACTATCATCTCGAGTAAGACTGTCCTACCGGGATAGGTCATCCCTCAATCATTGCAATCACGTGCCTGTGATCCAATAATTGACTCTGAGGGCACTATCTCCAACAATCTCCCACTTGCACTCAAGGCTAATTATTGCGATGCCGCATACTCACAGCCCGTGTGATACCGAACACCCAACTCCTCTACTAGTCAGTCTCACAAAGCTCGTTTGCGAAACTATTGCGTTCGAGGAATAGCCTCAGTGAGTGGATCCGCTGTGATGTTTCTTTCTATGTCTCTCTATATCTCAAGTTCGCGGAGAAAGCCATCTCCCGAAATGAGCAATACCTGTCTTAGAATGTCTGGATGTCTGATGGGACCTAGCTCATAAATGAACTCCAAATCCAAACTTCTTAGACTGTATCGTCAACTGAACTTAATCAGTATCCTGCGCCATGCCTCCCTCAGTATTGCCTTGGATCACCTGTCCAAAATACTGCCCCTCGTCAGAGGGAAAACTATAACTCTGACAACCTCCTTGTCGTCAATGTCACCTTGGAAGCCTGGAATGATAACTGTCTCTCGAATGAGGCGGTCGTTATCATATCCCTAGAACATCCACTTATGTTCTAAAACTGCTTCCGACTGTTTCTCCAGGATTGGATCAATGTCAACTTATTGCATATAATGCAAGAACAACATCTGGTGTGGTACTTGACATCTCATGATTGACTCAATTGCCTAAGCAAGTGATCTGCCAATCATGAACATCCCTCTCCCCTTTAGTCTGTAAGACACCTTTAGAGTGGGTGACTCCATCACCTGCAGGTATACTACCGTGCCAGGAGTCGTCCATTCTAAATACTCTTAGAATGCTGTCTAAGTACCCTGATTGGGAAACCACCCAAATCTAGATCTGAAACCACAGATCTAGTAACCAGTATGTCTGATATAATGTCCAAGTCCCATGTGGAGAAACCACTGTGTGACAACCAAAGTATAACCGATCGTAGTATAGGAATATCACTTCCTACTACCTTCTCAACAGATCCATCCCCTATTCTGATGACGTCAAACCTATGACTATCACATCAGAAATAGATGATCTATCTCCGCTACATCTGCTTTAGTCTATAAATAGACATAAGCGTGATGTCCACCAATGCTTCCGCTGCTCCCACTGACTACGACAACCCTCTGGCAGAGTCATATAGACGTGCACTTCTAAAGCTAGTTTAGAACGACGCTATACTCATCCTCCTGCCGGGTCTCGCAGCCTGGAACAACAACAATGGCAAGTGTGGGTAAACAAGAACTTCCTTGTCACCGTCCTTGAGGCTACCGGAGTACCTCTCGGGTGCCTGAAGTTACCCACCTTATCTGCGGAGTGGCCAATGTAATGTCAAATCAGATTGAATCTTTAGGTTCTTTATCAAATCTTCAGTAATCGTTTGCGGTTCTGGAATCACTTCCAGTTCTACCATACTCCCACTTCTGTTTTTTGAAAAAATCCATTTTTTAATAAAACTGTGGCGAGTCTAGAACAATATTTCTATTGATCTGCCAGATGGTAGAAAGTCAACCCTCGTCATAGCCTGGGTCAACCCACAAACAGCCATTACAGAAACGTGCCTTGAGTTGTCCAGTGTCTGGTTTTAAGCATAAGCCGGACAACTCCCCGTACCTTAACAATATCAAGATATGAACTGTTCTATATCCAATATAGAAACAGAGGCACTGATTTAATTTAACCAGATTCAAATCATGCAGCTTTCACCAGTGCATGTCAACTAAATGGAAGGAGGCCGATCAGCGTTACTCAACTTAGGAATGCTTCCAATTATGAGTAACCTGAAAGAGAAGCTAGTTCTCTTTATCATTACTATCAACTGAATACCATACACAAGTATCTACATCTTCGATCACTTTGAAGAATCCCGATACTTGCTATACCTGGTTCTCTACTCTATTCAAATACCTATAACTCCTCAAAACTTAGACCCTGTGTTTCCACGAAACACATGTCTAAGAACTAGAGAAGTTAAAAGTAAACAGAATATAGTATGAGGACCAACCCCTCTGTCCTAATGGACACTGGACAACATACAATACTCTGTATAAGTCCGCTGAGTCTAACAACTCTTTCACTGTGTGTCGTAGGTTGAAAACTGTACTTATGGTTAAGAAGAATTACACCGCTGTTTAATGCTCCTTACCTAACCATCCACTGATATAGGTAAATGTCATCGACATAATATCAAAAAGGTATATCTCACTCTATGAAAATAGACGTACAGATGTATCAATTTGAAATTGGTGCACATCAGCGGATATTCAAAACCAAATATTTGCCGACCGGCAAACAGCCCAGATGATCTCCTCAAATATCACCGATTACAACGAATCCCGATATAATGAGGATGATTACCCTATTCCCAATAACTTACTCCCACTCATCATCTGTAAAACCATACAGATGTGAGAATCAAACCTGGTAAATATATACCCTGGAGTAAGTATCTAATCAGGAAATCAGTTTTCTTTTAACATTACACAGTGAAACTGAAACATTGAAATATTTCGTTGGGGTATCCTGGTATTCCTAGTAATGCCTCTTCCATTATCCAGATTCACAACTGTAACCGTATAATTCTTTGCCACTTCTCCAAATCCCTTTATATGTCTTTAGTCATCACCTTCTGTACACCCCATTAGGCCAAATGGTTTTCTTCCTTCCCTACCGTTCGGCACCAGCCTATGGTTTGGAAGAAGACTATCCAAAAGGCATAAAGGGTGTACTGTCCTAATCCTAGGAGCACTCGCAACGCGAGAGAAGGTGAAGATAAAAGACACCCGAATGTACTTTATTCCTATTTCTCCTGAACCAGAATCCATCCCCGAACTGGAACAAGTTCCTTTCGAGTTCGTATATAACCATACGATGGAGTATCCAAATAAACTGTGGATCTTCGTAGTGATACGGAGTGTCCTGGAGAAATACAAAGGTGATTTAGGATTGGCGAAGAAATACTTGGTTCGGTCGTGAATAGCAGTCGCAATTTACTTTGCCCTCTTACTAATCCCTTACTTTGTCTTAACTTAATACCTTCTGTACACCGTTTAGGCTAACTGGTTTTCTTCATTCCCTATCGGTCGGCACCAGCCTATGGTTTGGAAGAAGACTATCCAATTTGCGTAATAGGTGTACTATCTCCTAAACCAAGCAGTACTCGCAACCTGAGAGAAGGTGAAAAGAAAAGACAACTGAATAATCCTATTCGTTTTCTCCAGAACCGGAAACCATCCTCGAATTCCTTCGAGTTCGTATCTAACCATACGATGGTTTTGTCCAAAGGAAGTGGACGTTCGCAGTAATACGGGGTGTCCTGGAGAAAAGGGTAAAAGTAGGAGTGGCAATGAGGTCTGCAACTCTGACAATCCAAAAGCCTGTGTTAAGTAGGTTCGGTCAACTTGGTCACTGAGTCATAGTCCAGGGTCGGGTCAATGGTCGCTGCCAAAGAGAGAGAGAAAAGAAACACTCAGCGTGCACTCTAACCTAGATCAGAATGGTTATCACTTTATCTAATCTGGAAGCCTCCCACTGTACCTCAAATTCTCCTCCAAACCTGAAAGAAGAATTAGTCGGGGTCACCCGAGGAGTAAACCAACTCATCAGTGGGAATCGGGATCCAACTATCATCGCATGACAACTTGACGGAATCCACTCAAGTCACCACACTCCAGAAGGTATGCGCATGCCTGGCAAGTTTCAGTTCTTTTGAAACTCCCGATGTGATTTTTACCCCAAGCGGTTTATGACCTTGACTAGGTCAACAAACCATAAACCGCCAGTCAAGTTCAACCCGTCATTATTCTGGATTGCATTAAACCCACCCGCACGTGCCCTTGACTAGGTCAACAAGGCCGCACGACTGTCTCAACCAATCCCACTTATGCAACAAACAAGTACCACTTAGCTACCGAACACTACGTCTTGACTAGGTCAACAAACGCAGCACGAATACCAAATAATACCTGTAGGAAATGACGGAGGGCTACGGCTGGTTTTTGGCGAAAAACCTTTAACGTAATGAACTTGATATCGTTGAAGGAACTGCATAGCTTTTTATAAAAATATAGTGACGAAAACCTTTACTAAAGAGGTCACTCCCGGTGAAGGGATCTCGGCTCTTTCCCCGTAGAATGAGGTGCAGGATATTCCAACTGAATACCACGATGCAAAGCAAAAGTAATCGGCTATAGTGAAGTTAATGCCCTGACGCAAACTTCTGTCCAAGGGGTCACTCCCGGTGAAGGGATCTCGGCCCTTGCCTCGTCGACTGAGGAGCAGGATATTCCAAATGAATACCACGATGCAAAACAAAAGTGAACGTCCTTGCAATAACAGCTTTTTGAAAAATGTTCCAACAACATCAGAATAGGTTTGTTTAGCTTGCATTGATCCGAATCAACGCAGTCCCATCATATGATCACACCACAAAGAACGAAAATATACTGATGTACGTATATGCCATCCGCATTCGCCACTGGGTCCCGTCATCACCCGTTAGGTTACTTAACTAACGACAGAGCGGGGACTGGACTAGCGTGGATGCAAAACATATACAACATCTACTAATATATATACCAATATATTATATTTCGCTCAAGGCGTGATAAAATGCAACATCACAGAAATGTACAGCATCACAGAACAATACAGATATCTGGGATCCCCGGGTTTCACAGAGCCGCTGCTGAAACCCGACGTTCCCCTGGTCGTGTGGATAGCCTGTGCAATGAAATCCTAGACCCCTACGGGCGCGGCAAGTCACCCGCCAAAACCTGAAGCGAGGCAGCCCCCTTCAGCACCGTGAATGGACCACCCAGCACTTCCCGGAATCCGGTAACTTGGGCACCCCTCCTGGGTCAACCTGTACCCCCTACGAGTGCGGCGAATAGCCCGCCAATCCTAGAGTGAAGCCCCCTCCGTCTCAATGCCATGAGATGCGGGCCCGTTGCCCCCTAGAACCCGGCTATCCGTGCACTCCTCCGCGGGGTAATCCTAGTACAGAAAGTAAAATATACATACACCGGGTACATCGACCGCAACCAGGTCGTGCCCCAAAAGAATAATACAAACAGGCAGTGACGGCAGTCCACATGTCGGACGCTCGCCCCGCAATATCAAATGTACATAATACAACAAAACTGTACTAGCATTGCATCCAGGCTATCCCCCACGACCGATCCGCAACAACACAGCATAAACATAGAATATCAACGTGAAAATCACGTTCGCAAATCCGTCTAACCGGGCTATAGCAGTTAGACAGGATTTACCGATCAAGTGACATTCACGGTCGCAGATATAATGTAAATACTGTGAAATAATGTGTTTAAAAATATCCGATCGATCAAACAATTAACAAGTGGGCCCCCAAGAAATACTGTAGCACTCACAGAAGAACTGGGCCCAAATTTAATATTCCAAAACCCACAAAAGCAGCGCACAAGCCCACTGTAAAATTTTGACACAGTGAAGAGATTAGAGTGCGGCGGAACCGCGGCCCCAGGGGGGGTTTGGCCGCGGTTCCGCGCTTCCAAGTATGACTGACTGAGTCGAATTTTTACAGAGGTCTTAGAATATCTTGTGCATCATTTTTCTACAACCTGAAAAATTTTTTGAGCAAGGAAAAAAACAACAGAAAACTGATGTAAAGGAAATGTGGTTTTTGGGATTTTGTTCGATCGGAAATGCAAAACACATTAGAACAAGCTAGGTAAGGTTAATGGCGTGGCTCTGATACCATGTTGCGCCACAGCAGCGCCCCGGCCGTCTATTCCGAGGCCAAATTGCGGAATCAAAATTTTCTTATCTTTTAAACCGGCGCTACCGCGGACAATATACCCGGATCGTAAACCATTAACCTATACTAGCAATCAAGAGAAAGGGTGAGAAGTATACTGAGTGATCCGAGTCCTCCGGTCTTCTCGTCATCGTCCCGATCTCCCGCGGAAATTCTTGCCTCCACATCGTCGCCTCCTCGCCGGAAGGGCACCACATCGCCTGCGTCTTTTACGGGCTCCCGCCTCAATACCGAGGCAACTCGGGCATGAAGCCGGCAACTCGACATGCTCAAGATATGCTGTAGAATGTGTAGTAGATCATGCTAGTCTCATTTGGGGTTTGTAGTTGCCTTGATGGAGGAATGGGGTTAGGAAAAATGGTGCTTTCATTTTTCCAAAACAAGAAGAAGAAGGAGATGAAGAATTCCTCACAAAACAAAGATGAACTCTCTCATTCTTTTCTTTCTCTCAAGTGTTCTACCATTTTCATCAAGTGAGAAGAAGAATGGTGGAGGAATGAATATGAAAACATATAACATGAAGGGAGGTGAGTGTAGGAGAAGAAGAATGGTGACCATAACCAAACAACATCATAACAATCTTTCTTATCAACTCTAATCACAAATCAAATCCTTTCTCATCATGAATAAAGCAAGTGATGTGAAGAGAATAAAAATGATGATGGTCAAACATAATCCCACATATGCAAGAAACCCCCTCCCTAAATGTAATTTGCAAAACTGCAAATTACCCCCGTCATCAGAAAAGTCCGGCCGGGAAAGAACAAAGAAAAACCGGCCGGAACGGAATGCAAACTGGCAACTCCAGAAAACTGGTCCCGTAATAAATTACAGGAAAACCCCGATACTGTGCATACACACCCGCATCTGTATTCCGTCCGGATACAAATGCAATGAGACAAAATCTACACTGTACTAAACTAGGACCGGCTTAAGCCAAAGCCGGCTAGTAATATCCGTCCGATCCTGATCCGTGCAATACCGCACGTATCTGATCGGACGCTGTCATATCTCCATACGGCCTCTACAGCGTTTCGCCCGAAATCTTGAGTAACTGTAAGTGTGGTGGACTCTAAAGACACGTCAATACTATGGCTGTGGATTTAACCACTAGCACGTCAGAGGTATAAGCCAATACGTGACGGGCCACCAGCTATTGACCAAAAGGGACGTCGATGAGCGAACTCATCCTGACACCCTACTGAGCCTGTCAGTGACAATATCCATACAGTCCGGTCCGTTCGTCTATGAGCATCGCATGGCGGGCCTAGGGGGTTGGTAAAAGTCAGACCCCCAAAAGCGGTACAAGTCGTGTCGGAGTGTAGCCCAGAACGCCCTGAGATACTACTGGAATACCTACCAGTAAATCTCCTGCCTCGGCCGAGGGCTTTGCGTAATGGCTCTCCTAGACACAGCGCGACCTCACCCCCAATACCGGGAGAGACGAACCCCTGCAGATCCGCTCACTGCCTCCATGTGGCTCGGGACTGTACCCAACTAAAACCTGTTTGCACGACTCCTTTGAGCCGTGGTAGGGTAGTAATCAAAGCACAGTGGGAACTCACACGAGACAAATGACGATCTCAGGTCGATGAACTAACCTGTACACATGTCACTAAGGAACTGCTATCTGACATCTGGTATAAGACCAACTAGCAAGTTCCCGGCGAGTCCTGTCCGGTGTACTCATAACCCAATGAGCACCTGTATACATCTTAGGTGAACCAACTGACACCAGTGGCTTGTGAGACCGGCCACCGCCCCTCGTCGGGGTCTCGACTGTATACACTAGTCTACTAATGGAGTATCGATGCCCTGTCTCGAAACTCCTACGACTAGGGACCTTTTAAGGATGTGCTTATAGACTACCAGCTCCCACGTATATGATCGCCATCATACTGCCGGCAGTCAAGCAAGAATCTTAGGGGCTCTATCAACGTGTAATAGCGACATGCCAGGTCACCTAAAGCAGTACACGATGATAAAGATAAACCAGATAGCATACTATCATCTCGAGTAAGACTGTCCTACCGGGATAGGTCCTCCCTTAATCATTGCAATCACGTGCATGTGATCCAATAATTGACTCTGAGGGCACTATCTCCAACAGTAATCCTAACTAGGGGGCGCCTCACGCCATCCAGACGATTCCCCCATAGATGAATACATCTACTCACCTGAATGCCTCACTAATCCGATCCGACCACCGCCTTGCCTTTACGCGCCGTGTCCGATGTTTCCCCGACCGATCATATATTTGCACAACACCAAGCATAAAATTACAAAACCTAAAACGATGCAAGTCACAATATACAAATATCGACGCTCTCGAATTAAACATAACATGCACTCGGTGCGCGGGAAAATGCACGAAAATCGCCAATCTTTAACTAAAATCGTCATTTCGGGGAATTCGACAAAACTAAAACCCGACTAGACAAAACCCCGCGTTCGCGCACTATAATAGTCGTATACGAAGCTAATTATATCGCTAATATAACGCAATTAGATTGCATCCTAATTTACATAAAAATCTAGCAAGCAATTGCATACCGATTCGATGCAAATATTGCAATTATATCGATTTAGCGAGCGTAACATTTCACAATTAACCACTCCAACCAATTAGATAACCAAACCCTAACATAAATCCAACAACCATGCTTCAAACCCTAATTTGAAATCAAATCCCTCTCTTGATTTTCATGAACAAACAATTACTACAAAATTAACACTTCAAAATTCAATTTTAGCACATTTAAACTACAAGTTAACAAACTAGTTTAGAAATTTCACCTTACAAGTTGAACCCTAGCATGCTCAAGTCACCAAAGAAGCCTCCTTTCTTCTAGTTTTGAACTAAATTTGGTTGAGGAGAGAGTGGATTATGGTTTTGCTTTGAATGGGAGAATGAATTTGTGGATTTTTTTTTATGAATTTTGACATGAAAATGAAGCAAAAAGAAGTGAGGAAATGGAAGGGGAGCTGCTGAAATTTAGGCCAGTAGCAAGAAGAGGGAAATGTGGGTGTTGTGTAGATGATTCTAGGTCAAAAAACCCTTTAAGTTTCCATTTAATTCCTTTCACATCAAACTTTTTACAAAAAACCCCATTTTAGTTCATTTTTTCATTAAATTTCCAACCATAACACCAAAATCTTATAAAGTTATGATACAATTTATTAACACTCTATTTTAGTTTATAAAGATTCCTAAGTGTGTAATTTACCTAATTAAATTTGTATTTATCACTAATTTAATGTATTTTTAAAAGCTTAAAATAATAAAAAAAAAATTAATTACGATTTTTTTTTATTTAACTAGAAAATTATAAGTGACATTTTAGTGACAAAATTATAGTAATATCTTGTCTAAATTTTGTATAATTAGGTCTACAATGAAAAATACCTAATTTGACTTTTTACGGAAAAAGCCGAAAAATTAGCCGATTACCGAAAAACTGCCTAAACGATTTTCGAAGGGTTACAGTTTCGCCTGGAGTAGGGAAATCTCTGTATGGGACTCTAAAGACTCGACTACTACGCTGGCAGTGGGTTTAACCACAGACCGCAAGCGGCACTAGCTGTACGTAACGGTCCCCAGGTAGATGTCGATAAGAAGGCCGATGAGGAAACCCATCCAAACTCCTACTGAGTCTGTCCGTGACAATATCCGCTCAGTCTGGTCTGTTCGTCTTTGAGTATCGCATGTATGGTTTAGGGGGGCGGTGAACGTCAGACCCCTAACAACCGTACAAGTCGTGCCGGCATGGCTCAAGACCATCCGAGAATCTACTGATCAGTCCATCGGCAATTCTCAATCAGCCCTGGCCAGGGACTTATGGTAATAGCCAACCGATCACAGTGCGATATCAACTCCCTATACCGGGAGAGACGAATCCCTAATAGTCGCTCACAGCCTCCACGTGGCTCGGGACTGTGCCCAACTAAAACTTGTTTGCACGACTCCTTTGAGCCGTGGTAGGGTAATAATCAAAGCACAGTGGGAACTCACACGAGACAAATGATGATTTTAAGTCAACAGACTATCTGCACACATGTCACCTGAGAACTGCTATCTGACGTTAGGTATAAATACCATCCAGTCAGTTCTCGGCGAGTCCTGTCCGATGTACTCACACCGAGTGAGCATCTGTATACAATCTTAGGTGCACCCCACCAATGGCTGCGGGACCAATCCATCGCCCCTCCTCAGGGTCTAGATATGTATACACTAGTCTACTCCGGAGCATCGATGCCCAGTCTCGATAATCCTGCGACCAGGGACTTCTAAGGATGTGCCTATTGACTATCCAGCTCGCACAAGTATGACTACCATCACAACGCCAATAGTCAGGCAAACACCCTATGGGCTTTATCAATATGTATATATATAAATACAAAGTAAAATATATCATATGTTAAGATAAAGACAAACCAAATAGCGTACTATCATATCAAGCAAGATTGTCATGTACATACATATCCCTAGCATCCTATACAATGAAGGCCTCTAGGGCATATATATCCAACAATCTCCCACTTGCACTAAGGCCTATAATTGGCGCATTGAGTACCCACTGTCCGCATTAGATCCAGTTGCTGGCATACCGCATGCCCAACATCTCAAACAGCCTCTCGAACTGGACTTGAGGGATGACCTTGGTGAATGGATCTGCCGTGTTGTCTTTTGTGTCCACTCTCCGTACCTCGATCTCCTGACGATCCACGATCTCCTTGATCAGGTGAAACCGCCTTAAGATATGCCTGGATTTCTGATGTGACCTTGGTTCCTTCGCTAATGCTACAGCCCCATTGTTATCACAATACAAAGGTATTGGATTGGCAATGGACGGAACCACTTGAAGTTCAAAGATGAACTTCCTCATCCAGACAGCCTCTTTTGCGGCTTTACTAGCAGCTATATACTCAGCCTCCATAGTTGAGTCTGCGACGGTATCCTATTTGGAACTCCTCCAACATACCGCCCCTCCATTGAGGGTAAACACAAAACCCGAAATGGATTTAGAATCATCTTTGTCACTTTGGAAGCCGGAGTCGGTAAAAGCTTCTACCTGGAGGTTCCCATTACCGTAAACTAAGAACATCTCCTTAGTCCTTCTCAGGTACTTGAGAATGTTCTTTACCGCTATCCAATGTTTCTCACCTGGGTCAGATTGATACCTGCTTACCACACCAAGTGTGTAAGCTACATCTGGTCTTGTACATAACATCGCATATATTATAGATCCTACTGCCGAAGCGTAGGGTATAATGCCCATGCGAGCCCTCTCATCATCAGTCTTTGGAGACATCTCTTTGGAGAGGGTGATCCCGTGACCAGCGGGCATATTACCGCGCTTGGAATCTTCCATACTAAATCTCTTTAGTATAGTGTCAATATACCTGGACTGTGAAAGTCCCAATATTCTATTAGATCTATCACGATAGTTCTTAATGCCCAGAATATAGGTTGCATCTCCCAAGTCTTTCATGGAGAATTTCTGTGACAAGAAGAGCTTTACTGATTGTAACATAGGGACATTATTCCTTATCAGTAGTATGTCATCGACGTATAAAACGAGGAAAACTACTGCTCCTTCTACAATTTTCCTATAAATACATGGCTCATCTACATTTTTGATAAAGTCAAATTCTTTGACTGTCTCATCAAAGCAGATGTTCCAACTCCACGATGCTTGCTTTAATCCATAAATGGATTTAAGCAACCTGCACACTCTTCCGCTGCTCCCACTGTCTAAGAAACCTTCTGGTTGATCCATGTAAACACTCTCTTCTAAATGTCCATTTAGAAAAGCTGTTTTTACGTCCATCTTCCAGATTTCATAGTCATGGAAGGCAGCAATGACAAGCAGGATCCGAATGGATTTAAGCATAGCTACAGGTGAAAAGGTTTCATCATAGTCCAATCCTGGTCTTTGACGAAAACCTTTTGCAACGAGTCTAGCTTTGTAGGTTTCCACTTGTCCAAGTGCACCAATCTTCTTTTTGAAGATCCATTTGCATCTAACTGGTTTCAACCCAGGAGGAGCAACTTCTAAAGTCCACACTTAATTGGTGTACATGGATTCCATTTCGGATCTCATAGCATCCAACCACTTCACCGAGTCGCTACTCGTGATAGCCTGCTGAAAACTAGTAGGCTCATCATCATCGATGGTGCAATCCTCTCGATCCCCATCTAGAAGAAACCCATAGTATCTTTCAGGAGGATGAGAAAGCCTACTAGATCTGCGTAGTGGCATTGGTTCGTCGGGTTCTATTGAAACCCGAGGTTCTACTAAGTCCTCGGCAGCAGTTTGAGGTTCTGGAATTTCTTCCAGCTCTACCGCGCTCCCAGTAATTTCTTTTGCACGAAATTCGCTCTCTAAGAAGACAATGTGGCGAGCGACAAACACCTTTTGTTCTTCAGTGTGGTAGACAATGTACCCCCTTGAATGTTTGGGGTATCCTACAAACTTGCACATAACCGATCGTGCCTCGAGCTTGTCCGGACTATGCTTTTTAACATATGCCGGACATCCCCATATCTTGATATACTTGAGATATGGTCTCTTCCCACTCCACATTTCATATGGAGTGGTAGGCATAGACTTAGTTGGAACTCTATTCAATAGGTATGCTGCTGATTCTAGAGCAAAACCCCAGAAGGAAAGTAGCAACTCAGCACTACTCATCATTGAACGCACCATATCTAATAGCGTGCGATTCCTCCTTTCTGATACACCATTATGCTGAGGTGTATAAGGTGGAGTAAGCTGAGAGAGAATTCCATTCTCTTTTAAGCAATAAAGGAAACTAGTACTCAAGTATTCTCCACCTCGACCAGATCGAAGTGTCTTGATACTTTTACTAGTCTGTTTCTCTACTTCATTTTTATACTCTTTTAACTTCTCAAAGGCCTCGGATTTATGTTTCATTAAGAACACATGTCCATACCTAGAGAAGTCATCAGTAAAAGTGATGAAGTAGGAGTGACCGCTTCGTGCATGCGTAGACATTGGACCACATACATCACTGTGTACAATTCCCAAGAGTTCTGTGGCTCTTTCTCCGTGTCGTGTGAACGGAGATTTGGTTATTTTTCCTTTGATACATGATTGACAAGTTGCATATGATGAATATTCAAACGGATCTAGATATCCATCTTTATGTAACTTAGTCAACCTTCTTTCGTTTATATGACCAAGACTACAATGCCATAGGAAGGCTTGATTTGAATCTGGAGCCTTTCTTTTACGGGTGTTTTGAATATTGAAAATTCGAGGTTGATTAAGTATGTATATGTCGTTTTCCAGTGTGCCATACCTAATCAGTTCTTGATTTAGGAGAATGTTCATGACATTTCTTTCAAGCACAAAATTATATCCTTCATTAGATAACAAAGATACTGATATAATATTACACAACATACTGGGAATACAAAAACAGCTGTACAACACCAAAATGTGCCCACTAGTCAACCCTAGGTGATATTCCCCTATTGCAATAGCATCTACATGCATTCCATTGCCCATCCGGAGAGTCATATCACCTGTCCCCAGCACTCTACTATTTCTCAGATCCTGCAAAGAATTACAGATGTGAGAACCAGAACCGGTATCAACTACCCATGATGTAGAGTTTATTGAAAGACAATTTTCGATTACAAACACACCTGAAGCAGAAGCAACAACCTGCTTCACGTCCTTGGCTTTGAATGCCATGCAATCCTTCTTCCAGTGTCCTTGCTTATGACAATAATAGCATTCATTCTTATCTGCCTTCACCCTTCCTACCTTGTTCGTTCCCTGCACCTTCTTGACCCCACCCTTCGGTTAGGTGGCTTTCATCTTCTTCTTCCCTTTAGCTTTCGCTTTAGATTTAGAAGAGGATGATTGGCCGACATACAGAACGGGGGTCTTCTCCTTTTTCAAGGAGCTCTCTGCTACCCTCAACATGTTGAGGAGCTTTGGAAGATCAGCTTCCATCTCGTGCATATTGAAGTTCAGCACGAACTGAGAGAAGGTGTGGGGAAGGTACTGAAAAATCAAGTCGATGTACAAATCATTCTCTAGCATGCATACCAGGTTTGCGAGTTCCTCAATGAGGGTGATCATTTTCAGGACGTGCTCTCCAACAGGTGATCCTGGAGCTAACCTCATATGGAAGAGTTTCCTTGAGGTCTCGTACCTTGCGATACGGGAGTGTTCCCCATATAATTCCTTACAATGGAGAAAGATGGATACAATATCCATACTCTCATGCTGTTTCTGGAGTTCATTGTTCATGGACGCCAGCACGATACACTTAGCTCGCTCACAGTCTAGATCCCAGGTTTTGCGAACTTCCTTGTCCACAACTGAGGAATCTGGTCCTGGGATAAGGGGAGGAACAGCGGTGGTAACATATGCTACTTTGTCATAAGTCAGTGCAATATTGACGTTCCTTAGCCAATCTTTATAGTTCTGCCCGGTCAGTATATTTTTTTCAAGTAATAGTTTTAGTCCTGTCATGGTAGCTTCCAGAGAGAGAGAGAGAAAAGAAAACACTCAGCATATGCTCTTGCAAGTTTAGATTGGTTATTAGTTTATCTAAACAGGATGGCTCCCACCGTTTCCTCAAATTCTTCTTCAAAACCTAAAAGAAGAACTAGTCAGGATTTAATCACACGTCATAATACTTGCTTAACCTTTTAGCCATGCTGGTGTTGGTACTTCGAGGGAGGTTTTCCAACGCTTTCGTGAAGTTCCTTAATTAAAGAACCTCTTTTCCCTGGAGGCGTAGCCCCTCTAACACCTTTCTAGACACCTACTTGGTTTATAACATTGATTGTTAAGTGAGAAAAATTCCCGAGAGTAATCCTACTCATCAGTGGGACCGGGATCCAACTATCATTGCATGATGCCCTAGATGGAAGCCACTCTATTCACCACACTCCAGAAGGTATGCTAAATCTGCAAGTTTCCTTTATTTTTGAAACTCCCGATGTGATTTTTACCCCAAGCTCTTATGACCTTGACGTAGGCCAATAAATCATAATACGCAAGTCAAGTTCTACCCGTCGTTGTCCTGATTAATTTAGGTACATCGTACATTCCCTTGACGTAGGCCAACAAGGCTGTACGTCTGTCCTAAACTAATGCATCTATCTATGCAACAAATAAGCAAACACACTGCTACCATACACTATGCCTTGACGTAGGCCAACAAGCATAGCATGAATACGATGTGCTGTCTATTTGAAATGACGGAGGGTTACAACTGGTTTTTGGCAAAAAACCGTTAACGTAGTGAACTTGATTTAATCGAAGGAACCAAGATAGCCTTTATTAAAAGGAGTGGTTTAAGCTCCGTATTTAAATTTTGCTTTTTGAAGAAAACCGAGTGGTTTTGAAATTGTTCCAACGATTCAGTTTAGGTTTTATTTTCTTTGCATTAATAATAATGCGTCCCATTATTAACCTATCATTACAGATAACAACGAAAATACAACGTCCTCTTATGCCATCCGCATTTGCCACTGGGTCCCGTCATCACCCGTTAGGTTACTTAACTAACGGCAGAGCGGGGGCTGGGCTAGCGCGGGTGTAAAACATAAGTGACGTCTAAATAGCTATTATATATAGATATTGTACATTCGTCAGACGCAATAATAGGAATTCCAGATCACAGATGAACATTATTGGATATACAAGCAATCCGTGTTTCTTTTGAGCCTGCAATGAAAGACGGATTACACAGTTGTGATGAATAGCTATTACCCCATCCCAGACCCCTACGGGTACGGCAAACTACCCGCCAAGTACCCGAAGTGAAGCAGTCTCCCTCAACAACGTGAGTAGGACACTAAACACTTCGAAATACCCGGTAGTTTGTGCACCCCACCTTGGGTCTATCCTAGGAGCAAAAACAGTAAAAAAAATAATACAACGGTGGCTACAACCGCAACCTGGATGTGCCCCGCAAAATAATATTACAACTTATTATATTTACATCGAATGAATTAATATAATAACCTATCACAAACCCCTGCTAATCATCACAACAATCCAATACAGTTCATAATCACAAACAGTTAAAAACATCACAGATATGTGCAACCCCCTGCCAACCGACACACTAGCAGTTAGGGGAGGTTTACGAACACATAATACAGTTCACAGATATAATCAAATAAGCAAACATCGTATAATTTCGATTGATCAAACACATAAGATTCTACTTCAAAACTTCTCTATAAACCTGAGACTTGAGCAGAAAAAATATCATTCCAGAAAATACAAAACATCACAGAAGATGCACAGAGAAAAACTGGGCTGAATCGGCTCCAACTCGGCCGCGGATCCGCCGCTCAGTGGCCGATTCAGGAGCCTATTTTTTCAGTGTTCTTATAATTTCATGTAGGTTATTCTGGAGGTCCCTGAAAAAATTTTAGGCCTCATTTTAAAATCGACAGAAACTATGTGATATCGGGGTATTTTCCGGTTCGTTTTGCGTTCGAAATTCATACGACTTTGCTAATGAGTTAATTATTGTTTAGTGAGTCTCTGATACTACTGTATGTCGATGTGCAACACCCCACGAGTTGCGGGAAGGCAGAAATATGAAAAACGATCTTGTTCTTTAAGCAAACATCGACTAACGGAAGATCTTTACTAAACGATAACTAACTACAACTATAGAAGTTCTTAGCTACTATGTAAAGAGATTATACCTAGTGATTCATGTCCTTCGTCTTTACGATCTCTACGTCCTCCTCGGCCTCCTTTCCGTGATAGATGATCCACCCCGAGAACCCTAATCCAAGCTTCACCTCTAAAATTATGGTAACATAGTTTCTCTAGTTGCTAATCAAAGGAACTAAGATGATATAAAGTTAGGTAATGGAGTGTTTAGTCTATTCTAATCATTGGTATCAACTCATGAGTGGTAGGATTTAGGTTTGAAGAGAGAGTGAGCTTGAGGAGAGAGAAGGTGAAGATGATAATGATATTGTTTCTCACTTGATATATGAAGCATAATGAATAAATGAATAAAATAAGATTATTCATCATGTTACATTAATGCATTATGAGGGATTCACTATGTGAGTCATTAAGCATTTAATAACATGATGAATCACACATAATGAGTCACAAAATCATTTAATGACAATGCCACTTAAACCCTCAAGTCACCATACTTCTAGAAGCTTCCCGGAAAATTATGAGAACGTCCCTCCTATCCAGGAAAACACAGAAAAATTTTAGACTGTATAAATCCAATAACCTGATACTAGAAACTGGCTTAAACCAAAGTCGGCTAGTAAAAACTGTCCGAACGTCGTACGTGCGTTTAAACACGTATGCGTCCGAACCCTTGTCGTAAAACCGTACGACCTCTATATCGTTTCTCATGGAGTAGGGAAATCTCTGTGTGGGACTCTAAATACTCGACTACTACACTGGCAGTGGGTTTAACCACAGACCGCAAGCGGCACTAGCTGTACGTAACGGTCCCCGGGTAGATGTCGATAAGAAGGCCGATGAGGAAACCCATCCGAACTCCTACTGAGTCTGTCCGTGACAATATCCATGCAGTCCGGTCTGTTCGTCTAAGAGTATCGCATGTATGGTCTAGGGGGGTGGTGAATGTCAGACCCCTAACAACCGTACAAGTCGTGCCGGCATGGCTCAAGACTATCCGAGAATCTACTGATCAGTTCATCAGCAATTCTCAATCAGCCCTGGCCCGGGACTTATGCTAATGTCCAACCGATCACAGTGCGATATCAACTCCCTATACCGGGAGAGATGAATCCCTAACAGTCGCTCATAGCCTCCACGTGGCTCAGGACTGTGCCCAACTAAAACCTGTTTGCACGACTCCTTTGAGCCGTGGTAAGGTAATAATCAAAGCACAGTGGGAACTCATTCGAGACAAATGATGATTTTAAGTCAACAGACTATCTGCACACATGTCACCTGAGAACTGCTATCTGACGTTAGGTATAAATACCATCCAGTCAGTTCTCGGCGAGTCCTGTCCGATGTACTCACACCGAGTGAGCATCTGTATACAATCTTAGGTGCACCCCACCAATGGCTGCGGGACCAATCCATCGCCCCTCCTCAGGGTCTAGATATGTATACACTAGTCTACTCCGGAGTATCGATGCCCAGTCTCGATACTCCTGCGACCAGGGACTTCTAAGGATGTGCCTATTGACTATCCAGCTCCCACAAGTATGACTGCCATCACAACGCCGGTAGTCAGGCAAACACCCTATGGGCTTTATCAATATGTATATATATAAATACAAAGTAAAATATATCATATGTTAAGATAAAGACAAACCAAATAGCGTACTATCATACCAAGCAAGATTGTCATGTACATACATATCCCTAGCATCCTATACAATGAAGGCCTCTAGGGCATATATATCCCACAGTTTAAAGTTTACAGTATATTATATTTCTATCTGGGACCGTGAATGTCATTTGATTGGTAAATCTAGTTTAATCGCTATAGTCCTTTTAGACGTGTTTGCGAACGTGACATTCACGTTGATGTTCTGTATTGTGCTGTGATATTGCGGATTTTTCGTAGTGGATAGCTTGTGTGCAATGGTAGTACAGTTTAGTTTTATTTGTACATTTGATATTGCGGGGCGAGTGTCCGACCTGTAGACTGTCGTCACTGCCTATTTGTATATTATTCTTTTGGGGCACGACCGGGTTGTGGTCGATATCACCGTTGTACATATTTTCTTTTCTGTACTAGGATTACCCCGCGGTGGAGTGCACAGATAACCGGATTCTAGAGGGCAACGGGCCCGCATATCATGGCTTTGAGACGGAGGGAGCTTCACTCTAGAATTAGCGGGCTATTCGCCGCACTCGTAGGGGGTATAGGTTGACCCAAGGTGGGGTGCTCAAGTTGCCGGATTTCATGAAGTGCTGGGTGGTCCATTCACTTTGCTGAAGGGGGCTGCCTCGCTTCAGGTTTTGGCGGGTAACTTGCCGCACCTATAGGGGTCTAGGTTTTCATTTCACAAGCTATCCACACGACCAGGGGAACGTCGGGTTTCAGTTGCGGCTCAATGAAATCCGGGGCTCCCAGATTATCTGTATTGTTCTGTGATGCTTATTACTTTCTGTGATGTTGCATTTATCACGCCTTGAGCGATTATTATATATTGCTATATATATAGTAGTAGATGTTGTATATGTTTTACACCCGCGCTAGTCCAGTCCCCGCTCTGTCGTTAGTTAAGTAACCTAACGGGTGATGACGGGACCCAGTGGCGAATGCGGATGGCATATACATACATCATATTTTTGTTCTTTTTTGGTGTGATTAATTGATGGGACTGCGTTGATTCACATCAATGCAAGGAAAACAAACATGTTTGATGTAGTTGGAACATTTTTCAAAAAGCTGTTATTACAAGAACGTTTTCTTTTGTTTTGCACAGTGGTATTCGGTTATGAATACCCTGCACCTCATTCGACGAGGCAAGGGCCGAGATCCCTTCATCGGGAGTGACCCTTGGGCAGAAGTTTGCGTCAGGGTAATAACTTCACTATAGTCGATTACTTTTTGCTTTGCATCGCGGTATTCAGTTTAGAATATCTTGCACCTCATTTTACGGGGAAAGAGCCGAGATCCCTTCACCGGGAGTGACCTCTTTAGCAAAGGTTTTCGCCACTATATATTTGTAAAAAGCTATCTGATTCCTTTAACGATATCAAGTTCATTACGTTAAAGGTTTTTCGCCAAAAACCATTCGTAGCCCTCCATCATTTCAGACGGGTAGCACTTAGTATTCATGCTATATTTGTTGGCCTTAGTCAAGGCATAGTGTATGGTAGCTATTGGTTACTTTTCTGTTGCATAGATAGATGTGTTGGTTTGGGATACTTGTACAGCCTTGTTGTCCTTAGTCAAGGGCTTGTATGGGTGGGTTTAAATTAACCTGGACAATAACAGGTAGAACTTGACATGTGCCATATGATTTGTTGGCCTTAGTCAAGGTCATAAGAGCATGGGGTAAAAATCACATCGGGAGTTTCAAATATACAGGAAACTTGCCAGATATGCGCATACCTTGTCACGACCCAAAAATTACGGAACATGACCGGCACTTAAATTACGAAACGTCTCAAGGCGTACGTAATCTAAGTAAGCCAAAACCCAGAAATCAAAACCAAGTAAAGTAGTAGAGTGAAGGAAAAACCAATTTAAATCAAGTAGTTAGCAGCAAATGCCGAAATATGTATTTTTAAAATCATAAGTCTTTTCTGAAAATTTCGGTAGAGTTTCCTTTGTAAATACTGGCCTTGAATGGGGTACAACATGATAAATATATGCATCAATGAAAAAGGCATCCCCAAGCGGGAGCTAACTCTTCGTCAATCGACGGCCACAACTACGCAAGCAATATAATATACAACGCCGAAGGGCGAGGATCAAAACTGAAAGGAAACTCTAAACAACATGAAATCCATAATAATACAACGCGCGACTCTAAGGTCGAAAGAATAAACATCACTGGTCTCTAAGCCAATAAAATATACATGTCTGGTTGATGGAGTTTTACTAGATACAACTGAAATAAATAATATACAAGGTATAATAGTGGTCATGATGCAAGTGAACCCACCTACCAAAGCAAATCATCCGGAAAGGAAGCAGTGTGCCAGCAAAGCCGTAACGAACCCTGTACGGCAAAACCTGCAAGAAACTGTTGCACAACGGGGGTGAGTTGCCAACTCGTGAGTAGAAAATATCACCGAGCAGAAATCGTATGTATGACACAATCCTAGGTCAATACGATCAATATACATATATATATAACCTTAAATGATAAGTCTGAAGCAAGAAAAGGTGACAAGGGTAAACATCTATACATAAGTGTAATCCCATGTGCTCGTGTCAGTGCCTCAGGTAACAACATATCATATGAATAAGGTATGAATGCATAAAAACAGAATACATGTAAATGAAGAAACTGCTTTCATAATTTAGTGAGATTTCTGTATAATTAAAACGAGGTATCATTAATGAAATCAACATAAACAGTATCTAGTATCGACACAAAACATAAATCCCAATATCTCAAGCTCTGGCTATCCGGACTGTCCTGTATCATCAAATCTCAAAACCTCAATATCTCAAATCTCAGTGTCTCAAATCTCACTATCTAGGGCTCCGTCAGTCCGGATCGGCCCCTATCATTTATCATACGACCACGGACGGTATCCTCCGGATATCCGACGCACCAGGTAAAATCACCGGTAGGCAGTCTGCCCCTGCCGGGCTCATCGTCTACACCTCGAGCTTCTTGCCCCGGGGTACCTTACCGGGTCCACCATGTACCCGTAGACGGTTCATCCAACTCCTCGAATCAGGTCTCGAAATCCATCTCATAACCGAGAAAACATCATGATGGACGACTCATACATCACGAGAAAACCACACTTTTCATTTTAAAAAGAGAGAGAGAGGTTTATATATATTCTTGCGGTTTTCTCCCAAATCCAGGAAATCTCATGAAAATCCGAAATCCAATCATCAATTGCAAGTAAGCAGTGAATATCAATATGCATGCAGTAGCAAGTAATAATTGCAATGCCTAAACTAGCATATAAAGATGAGTACTCTAATACCATGTCGAGCTATCAGTTAACAAGCTATGTCAATGAGTAATATTCTCTAAAGTGTTCGTGACATGGCAATTACCGATGATAATGTGTGTGAGCCGGCAAGTAAATGTATGTGGAACATACGCATCATCGGTAATGGTGCTGGTGTCCTGACAGCATGATCTTAATAATGACATATGAAAACATAATATAAGCATGCGGTGCGATGCGAACAGCAAGAATATGTGGGAGCTGAACAATAAACACAATGATAACTAAACTGCCTTTATACAAATATGAGTCATACAGTTTTGCTATTTGAAATAACACAAATTGTAGTGTTTTGAAAATATGGGCTACGGTGTTTTTAAGAAAAGATACGTCTTTTGAAATATCCGTAGACTCCCTTGGTCTGTCTTTAAAATACTCACGATTCATTAGTTTTGAAATAGGTATGAGTCGAGTCTAATCCAACATTTACAAGTAAACTATCGGGCTAAACTAACCAGGTGATCGAAAGGTAAGGAAACCGCCTAACATCTGAGTCGATACATATATATGTATAATAGTCGGTGATCCCGCCTCAATAGTATCCCATACGATACCCTAATACAATATGACATCCTCGAGTCAAGAGTGCGGATTTATCATCAATATAGCTTGTACGGTAAATCCGTCGTACGGCATCCCAAACCTGGGTATGGGTCAATGTCACATCAATCACATTATTCATCTGGTATCCTCTTTATCAAATATCATGATCGGGGGTACTGTTCTACGTCTAGTATAATACTGATACCACATATGTATATACATGCGTGTGTCTGAAAACACCACGTCGAAATGACCCGCTAAAACATCACGTCGTATCTCAAATACGAACCATATCACATCACCGATCTCACGGCCTCAAGCCCAATCTCATCGACTCATCTCCAATCCCAAGTACTATCCTCATAATCCGTGTGTGTGTGTGTGTGTATGTGTGTGTGTGTGTGTGTATAGTCCCATACCCATGTGTGTGTATATATATACATATCCCCATATACGCACAGGTAATAAAATGAATGCAGGTGTGTGCGTGTGGGTGTAAACCTATTCTAGGGTTCGCGACTAAGAAGTTATGCTAGTTCACCTCTAATAACCCCAAACCAACCATGAACACATAATCATATCTTGAATATCCACGTATCATGAATCACATATATATATCCACATATATATCATAAATATACTACGAACTGCGGTGGTGGTATACGCCATCCACCAGACTTCCCCCTTAGATATATAGCTACTCTCCTTGCTTCTTGTGTGCCAATGCTGATGTCGCCATCTTCATCTTCAACGTCTCGACATCACGTGGGGTACCGACACATATAATCCAATCGCAAATACGTATTAAAATCACATCGAAAAACCAAAAACGGAACACACTACGCTCATAGGTAAAAACCTATAGCCTCGCATGAAAACACGACCAATAACCCTAGTCGTTGGCGTTCAAACGCCACACGACGGAAACGAAATATCAAATACCAAAATCCATGTTAAAACAAGTCGTAAAACAATGCGCCAACACAAGAAAATGATCCCAGATTTTACCCTAGGTCAAATCAGCTAGTTTTGCATATGCCAAGGGTCTAATTTACTGGAGATAAGTACCTGGAACAAAAACGAATAAATTCCAAACTGCTCTGTCCGCAAAGTGCGGCCAGAATGAATTAATTTGCAGTCAGGGTTAATGGTTAGGGGCTAGGTTTTGGTGGTACACTCCAGGTTGCCTACACATCACTCTGTGTTTGCTAAATAATTTTCAGAGGCTCCGGATGTTAGCAGATTTCAATATACACACACAGAATCCACAGTTCTTCCGATATCGGGTTTCTAAGTTCGCTAAAATGGGTTCTAGTCTCTGGTTTAGGTCTCCAATCAATCACCACAGGGGTTGTGTAGCCTCTACTAGCCTTAATTTCACCTTTGGTTTCAACTCAAACCCTAATCCTCAACTTAAAGTTTTCAAAGTCCCCAAAACCACACAATATCGATTCTAATTTAACATGGATGCTAAAGCAATGGAAATTCTACACTAATGATGCGATAATTACCTCCTTTTGCACTCATGAATCCTCTACAGCGCCAAAACTCAAACTTTCTTGGTCCAAAGGGTTGCTTGAGAGCTTGTGCACATTTTTTGTGAAGTGGGAGTGGGGTTTTGATGGAGATTTGATGATGAAGTTAGGGTTTGAAGTGGAGGGGAAAGGGGGGTGCTTCCATGGTGAAAAGGGAGGAGAAATATGAAGAGAATGAAGAGGGAAAGAGAATGGCTAAGTCAAAGGAGACCCCTCACATCTCTCTCTCACACATACCTTATTGTTTAATCATATCCATTTTTCTTTTGTTTTCTTTTTATCTTTTCCTTTTCTTTTCTTTTATTTCCTTCTTTTTGCAATAGTAGACCCAAAACAATAACCATACACCTAAAATCATGAAGGAAAAAAGTAACAAGTGTTAAAATTACATGTGCATGTCATGTGCACAAAACACGCTTAGAGCCCGATTAGCGATTTTTAATCGTGATTAGCACATAATTAGTGTATAATAAATCATAAAATTTCATAATTTCCTTAAATCACATAAAGCGCCCTCTTTTTAGTAATTTCCATAATTTTCCAAATTTTTCCCAATTTATTGGTATTAAATTATACCGCCTTATTAAAATATTCAATATTTTATTATTAAATTATAAAAATTCCCAAAAATAATATTTTATTTTTCTGAAATGTTACAGTCTTCCCTCCTTAAGGAAATTCGGTCCCGAATTTAAATTTAAACTCCTCAATACTAAAACATTTCAGTAAAAAGTCCAAGTTGTTGGGGCTCCGAAAGCATCAATACATAAAACACGTCGTAGCGCAGTGAGTGCGCATGAACAATAAGCAGATAACTCAAAATCAAAACTCCGTCAAGCATCCCATAATCATCGGAGTCATGGAAAAGACATCAATGTCTAAACCTAATACGATAATCAATATGATATACATCAACACTATGCATATAGACACCTGAAGGAAATGCATGCTAAACAGTGTTAAGTCGCTGTGTGATGCGCATAACACTGCACAGTGGCGGACGTCTCTAGTAAGAAAATAACTCTCTATATATATCCTTTGTTTACATGCACGTACCGCCGTTTTGAAAACAATTTAGAAGGATTTCCTTGTTTTAAACGTTTCGTGGTATATCAGACACGTAGGTAAATACTGAGACTATAGCTTTCTTTTGGGAAATCCCTTCGATAACTATCAATGCATGCAAAATACATCCAGGTACTGTCCTCTGACTAGTCCTGCTCAGTACGAAAAACAATAGTAAATATCATAAAAAACGTACTGCTCCATAAGAAATCAATTCCAAAATGTGCATATGAATGCTACGTGCGTCTGGTGCGCACGGAAATAAAAATCAATATATGTGCCATACATGTGCACAGAAACAACATCTAAGTGCAACGGGTGTGCACAAAACGCCTGTCAGAGGCAACATGTGTGCCTGACAGCAAAATCAGGTGCATCTGACATGCACGAAGAATCTCGATTTAGTGCATCTGGTGTGCACCAAAATCGCATCTCATAACTTGCGCCCAACATGCGTAAAAATCCAAATCAGGTGCATCCATCATGCACGAATAAAAATCTAATCGTGTGCATCCAACATGCTCGAAATCACGAAATCCAATATCAAGCGCCGAACATGCACAAAATCCAATCCAAGCGCGTCAAATATGCACATGAATCCAATCAGGTGCACAAAAAAAATATCGTGTATCACAATCGAAATCCATATCTTAAATGATATCAAATCGTAGTCCAGTGCAACTGCGGTGCACAAATACGTATCAATGCACTGCAAGCATTTGTGAACTATACCGAATGCAAAAACCAAATCGTGTGCGTACATATGCACAAAATCAACTCAACTGTATGAAACCCATGAAATCATAAACATGTGCAACCAAGGCACGAAAACGATATCAAGTGCAATAACTGTGTATAAATCGTAAATACTTAGTATGTGCAACCATGGTGCAAGAAAACAAATATCATGAAACTCAATCATGCGAATAGATCGCCAAAAATACCGAAATTAAGTATGGCGGAATAGTCCCGCTCAAGCACATCCTCTAAAAATCTCTGGCCAACTGTCATGGTCACTCATAACATGTCTCGTCGACGATGCCGAACTCTGGCCTGCTGGTGTGCGTAAAATGACCACTCCTGGGTCTAAGTCTTCTCATAATTTATTCCAGAAGGGTCCTGTCGAGGTCTCTCCCAAATCTCGTCTCTGCCGAACTGTCCGGAAGTTATCACCCTTCACTAAATCTGTTTCTTGTTCCGGAACGGCTACATACTCATCGCGACTCCTTCTGGAAGATATATCCATATACAATCCTCTGCATGCGTATCACATCTCTGGTGTCGGCGGAGTGGAACGTCATCTTATCAAGATCTCGTACGAACCTCTTACTCCACTTTTATCTAATGTCGACTGCTCTAGACTCGTCTCTTCGTGGCCGCATAGACTGTGCTCCAACGGCTATACTCGTATCTGGAGTCTCCCAAGAAATGCATCTCACCACATAGCATCCGAATGAAGTCGAACCATTCGATCGATTCGTCAAAACCTCATAATCCCTTAAGAGCTCAATATCTTGGGTACAGTTTAATAGTATCGAGTACATACCACAGCATCGGTGGACCAGCTGTAGAAGGGCAAACCCAAGCCTCACTAATGGCACCACGGAACTGCCGCAAACTCAAAGGTTCAAAGGCTTTCACACGGTCATTATGTCGAGTTAGGGTTTCATTCTTCTAGAGGGTCCATAGAATCGCTTGCATGTCTTTCCGAATACTTTAAACTTGGAATATGGGTTTCTGACATTCGATCGCCTCCATCGACTCTCAACGTACCTGCATGAAGTCGTCTCTAGCTGGACTCAATCTATCTGATGACCTCGCATCGGGGTAAGCGAACGAACTACATGTCCTAGTCATTCATCCTCGGGTGACTAGCAACCTTCTATCATATCTCTAAGTACAACTCATACTGCAATAGCTCCAACATCTGGGGCGATATCTCGTCGTTCGCAGCAACAACTGGCTCATTCATCTGCACGTTGAACAGTGCCTCAATCATCATGAATAAGCGATACATCAATGGTCATCACATTCTGGCTGGCCTCTATCAGTGGCTCAATCTTTTGGTGCAATTCTGCACGCCCGAGAAATCTCATAACAGCGATCCATCCAACGCTCAAGGCGCGAAAACACAATAAAACGACGCCGCTCTATGCAATCGTATGTCCCTGGAATCACGCCCTGGTCAGTCCTTGCTCGTGACGAGCTCGTGCTGACCGCAACTCTAGCCGTAGCTCTCTCTGCCGCGATCGTGGCAGCAAAACCATAAACTGGTACTGATGAGGATAGATCATAGGAATGAATATAATACTGTTCAAAGAAATGTACATCCTAAGGCTTCTTAAGCGGAGTATCATATAGTAAATATGCCGCGGAATATACATACGGTACGCCACTCTACTCAAGCTACCTACTCCATCAACCAAGGGTCATCCTACACTCCGAAGGTAAAACCTAACGCTCTGATACCAACTTTGTCACGACCCGAAAAGTACGGAACATGACCGGCACTTAAATTATGAAACGTCTCGAGGCGCATGTAATCTAAGTAAGCCAAAACCCAGAAATCAAAACCAAGTAAAGCAGTAGAGTGAAGGAAAAACCAATTTAAATCAAGTAGTTAGCAACATATGTCGAAATATGTATTTTTAAAATCACAAGTCTTTTCTGAAAATTTCGGCAGAGTTTCCTTTGTAAATACTGGACCCGAACGGGGTACAACTGTTAGTTGTATGTATGCCCTAGAGGCCAGTATTGTACAGATGATGTATATTATATTGGATGCTTGGACATATATAGAGAGGACTTTCTTGCTCAATATGATAGTATATGCTATCTGGTTGCTCTTTATCTTAACATGTATACTTGTCTCTTGATACTGTCTTATAGTTACATGTTGGTAAAGCCCTTAGGATGTGTACTTGACTACCTGGACTATGATGGAGATCATACTAGTAGGGACAGAGTAGTCCATAAGTACATCCTTTAATGTTCCTAGTCGTAGGTGTATCGAGACAGGGCATCGATATACCAGTGTAGACTAGCGTATACGCTTCTCGACCCATATAGATGGGCGATGGATGATCTCATATCCATTGGTGTTTGACATCAGAGATGATATACGGGTGCTCAGTGGAGACTGGGTACACTGGACAGACTCGCTGAGAACTCCCAGATTGTCACGACCCGAAAGTACGGAACGTGACCGACACTTAGATTACGAAGCGTCTAGAGGCGCCACGTAACCTAAGTAAGCCGAAGCCCAGAAATCTAAACCATATAAAAGAAGAAGAAGTAAAAGAAACATGAAGAAAAACAAGTTTAAAAGTATCAGCAAATTTTCCCAAAAATTTCGGCAGAGCCTCCTCTGTAAAAACTGGCCCCCAAACGGGTACAACATGAATAATATACATAAACAACAATAAAAAGCATTCCCAAACGGGAGCTAACTCAACGCCAACAGGTGGAAACAACCACAACGAGCACAAAAATGTACAACGCCAAAGGGCGAGGCTCAAAACTCAAAAGAAAACAAAACCACCAGATCAGAATAATACATGCGCGACTCTAAGGTCGAAATAAAAGACTGGTCCAATAAACTTATCAAGTAATACAAGTATGGTTGATGGAGCTTACTAGATACAAATGAAAGAATAAAAGTACAATGGTGGTTCGGATACAAGTGAACCAACTTACCGTGCAAGTCACCCTGAAAGAATAGATGTGCCTGCAAGCTGCCAGGGAAACCTGAACATCGAACCTGTAATAAAATTTGGCACAACGGGGGTGAGTTGCCAACTCGTGAGTAGAAGACATCTACGAAAAGAAATCGAATGCACGACGCTATCCTAGGTCATAATAATACACTATTATATCCCAATCATCTAGTAATAGCAGGGTAAAACTACGTGTAAATGCAGATACTTCGTGCTCGTGTCTGTGCCTCATATAATACTATGTCATATGAATGTATATGCATGCATCATGAATATAAAATAACCAATCCTGAAATCCAGAAATATCTGTATAAGAAATCTTTAGCTGTTATCATAGTAAAATGTGTATAAGAATCTGAAATCTCAACAATGAAATCCATGGAAATCTGTGTCAAGCATCGACACAACACATGTAATCTCAAGTCTCAATATCTCGGGCTCCGTCAGTCCGGATCGGCCCATATCATCAAATCTCACGACAACGGTCGGTATCCTCCGGATATCCGCCGCGCCAGACATCACCGGTAGGTAGCCTTCCCCTGCCAGGCTCATCGTCTACAATTCGATCTTCTTGCCCCGGGGTACCATACCGGGCCCACCATGTACCCGAGACGGTTCATCCACTCCTCGAATCGGGTCTCGAAATCCAACAGAAAACATGAAATCTCATGGTGGACGACACATACATCACGAAAAAACCGCATCTTATATTTTAAAAAGAGAGGAGGAGAGAGAGAGAAGCTTTTATATATTCTTGCGGTTTTCCCCAAAAATCCAGAAATCTCATAGAAACCCAAATCTCAAAATCATGAGTAAGTATATGATAATTGTCGGCATATGCCCATAATGCTGCATGATAACATGAAAATATGAATGCATGAATGTCTAAGTAATCAATACCATGTCTATACAAACATCCGAGAGTAATCACAATATTATATCGGTCTAGTTGTTAACTGATTCTATCAATAAAAGATAATATGATCTAAAGTGTACGTGACATAGCAATCACCAATGATGATGTGTGTGAGCCGGCAAATAAGTATGCGTGGAATATGCGCATCATCAGTAATGGTGCTGGTGTCCTAACAGGTATGGTTTATACTGATTATAGCAACATATGTAAGAACATGCACCATGATGATTACAGTATGAATGTATAAACAGATGTGCAGTATCCACCCCTCTGCGACATACGAGTACAACTATCACTATATGGATCGAACCTAAACTAGTGTCCATTTAACCTCCTAAAGAACTTAACCTAAGAAACTAGTCAATAAGAAACAAGAGTCTACCTAAGGTATGAATCAATATCTCTAATAGTCGGTGATCCAGCCTCAATAGCGTCACGTACGAAGTACGGCTTCCTCGAACCAAGAGTGCGGATCAATCATCATATCTATGCCTCGTACGGTAAAATCCATCGTACGACATCCCAATATCGGGGTACGGGTCAAGTATCTCCTAGGTGTCTCATTATTCGTATAATGTCATCACCAACACATCTCATGATCAAGGTGCTAAACTGTAATCGCCTACATCAATCATATATCATTGCCATCATAATAAGTATCATTAGTTTATCCTCAGAAATATCATGTCATATGTATCATATCGTAATCAAGTCATACATATCCCATATCGTGATCAATCACAAGTTATAGTCCGGGTACTATTTTAGAGTCCCATGTACCTCAATATCATCACCACCCCTTATAATTTAAGTATACATGTTCATTATCTCATTCTCTAATGATCCGCTAACACTTAATACGACTGTAAAGCCAAGAATCACGGCATCAAGCCCAGTTACACTATTTCATCATACCTCGGATATCATATCACATCAATGAATCACATATACGTGTTGTATATATATGTATATACCTATACCTAGTTCTATATATATACACATACACGTATACCCCATGTCGAGTTTCAGTGTGTTTCTATCTGAAACTTACGAACCTCTTCCAAGGTACTCATCTTCTGATATGGTTTTCCTAAATCAGTCTAGTCCAGCCTAGGGTCAATACTAGGGTCCTACTAGGGTCACATCTGGTTTCCTAATGTCAATAAATACTATTCCTATTCTACGTTGCGGGGGTGCTAAACGCCATCCACCCGACTTCCCCCCGTAGATATGCATCTACTCACCTGGTCCATGTCTGCCGAAGACGGTGTCGCCATCCTCCTCTTCATCGCCCGCAGTCCACGTGAGGGGTACCTAAACGCAAACATATAAATAGTATCGTAAACTGGATCACATACGAAAGTCAAACGATACAAGGAACAAGCATAGGTTAAAACCTATGTCCCGTCTACGCAAAAGAACCAAATATCGCTCGATATCGGCGTACAAACTCCGATGGATCTGTAAGTGCACGGCGGCGCCCCGGCCGTCAATCCGACGGCCAAATGCGGAAGCGGTGATAAACTTTAATTTTACTTGAACTGGCAAACCGCCGCGCACTAATACCCGGATCGAACCACTAACTAGTCCTAGCTATCTACAAGAAAGGGAAGAGAGATATACCGACAGATCCGAGTCCTCCGGTCTTCTCGTCGTCGTCCCAATCTCCTGCGGAATGTCCCGTCTCTTCCTCGTCGCCGGAAGTGCACCACATCGCCTACTTCTTTTACGGGCTCCCACCTCAATGCCGAGGCAACTCGGGCACGAAGCTGGCTAGTCGACGTGCCCAAGATTCGCTGTAGAATGTGTAGTGAAGAAGTCTCATTTTTGGGGTTGTGGAATTGCCTTTTGTGGAGGGATTGAACTTGGAGCTTTTGGGATTGATCATGTGGGATTTTTGCAACATGAAATGAGCTAAAAACCCACCCCAAGAATTTTGGACAGCCCCCTAATGCTTTGGCCGGCCATCACAATGGAGAGGGGAGAATGAGAGAGTGTAGTGTATCAAAAGATAATGGGAGCCTTTCTTCTCTCATGCAAGAGAGAGAAAAGAAAGGTTATCATGAAAAGCAATGATCACAAAACCAAACCCACACTCAACCACCAACCACCAACCTCATCATCAACAACCATGATGAGCCAAAAGTCAAGTCATGATGGAAAAGAAAGAGTCAAATGGTCAAGGGATGGTGCAACCATCATGACACAAGAATATGCAAAGAACCCCTCCTCAAATACTTATTTGCAACAATGCAAATAAGCCCTCCTCCACCAATCTTCGGCCAATGAACGATGCAAAGGAAATCGGCCGAAACTAAAAGCAAACTGGCAACTCCAGAAAACTGTTCCCGTAATAAATTACAGGAAAACCCCGATACTGTGCATACACACCTGCATCTGTATTTCGACCGAAAACCGGCTAGTAATATCTATTCGATCCTGATCCGTGCAATACCGCACTTATCTGATCGAACCCTGCCATATAACCATACGGCCTATAGTACAAACTGTCCGATCCTGATCCGTGCAATACCGCACGTATCTGATCGGACCTTGCCATATCTCCATACGGCCTCTACAACCTTTCGCCCGAAAGCTGAGTAACTGAATGTGGGGGACTCTAAAGACTCGTCAACACCTTGGTTGTGGATTTAACCACTAGCACGTCAGAGGTATAAGCCAATACGTAACGGGCCACCAGGTATTGACTAAAAGGGACGTCTGTGAGCGAACTCAGCCTGACAACCCTACTGAGCCTGTCAGTGACAATATCCGTATAGTCCGGTCCGTTCGTCTATGAGCATCGCATGGCGGGCCTAGGGGGTTGGTAAAAGTCAGACCCCCAAAAGCGGTACAAGTCGTGTCGGAGTGTAGCCCAGAACACCTTGAGATACTACTGGAATACCTACCAGTAAATCTCCTTGCCTCGGCCGAGGGCTTCGTGTAATGGCTCTCCTAGACACAGCACGACCTCACCCCCAATACCGGGAGAGACGAACCCCTGAAGATACGCTCACTGCCTCCATGTGGCTCGGGACTGTACCCAACTAAAACCTATTTGCACGACTTCTTTGAGCCGTGGTAGGGTAGTAATCAAAGTACAGTGGGAACTCACACGAGACAAATGACGATCCCCAGGTCGATGAACTAACCTGTACACATGTCACCAGGGAACTGCCATCTGACGTCTGGTATATGACCAACTAGCATGTTCCCGGCGAGTCCTGTCCGGTGTACTCATAACCCAATGAGCACCTGTATACATCTTAGGTGAACTAACTGACACCAGTGGCTTGTGAGACCGGCCACCGCCCCTCGTCGGGGTCTCGACTGTATACACCAGTCTACTCTGGAGTATCGATGCCCTATCTCGAAACTCACACGACTAGGGACCATTTAAGGATGTGCTTATAGACTACCAGCTCCCACGTATATGATCGCCCTCATACTGCTGGTGGTCAAGCAAGAATCCCAGGGGCTCTATCAACGTGTAATAGCGACTTGTCAGGTCACTTAAAGCAGTACACGATGATAAAGGTAAACCAGATAGCATACTATCATCTCGAGTAAGACTGTCCTACCGGGATAGGTCCTCCCTCAATCATTGCAATCACGTGCCTGTGATCCAATAATTGACTCTGAGGGCACTATCTCCAACAGGATCGAGATAAACATCAACAAATAACTCGTAGTTTTAAAGCTCATTACTTATATTATAAAACATGATTAAATCCGTCGAACCCTAAAATCCATCAAACCATCCAATTTCGTAAAAACCGAAAATGCTAACTTACCGTTTTTCATCAAAACTTGACATTTAGATGAAACCAATGGTTATAAAACTCATTAAATAGCATAACTAGACTATACAAAGCATTACTACATTTTTATTACACAAATTTGTATTAATTTGAAATTTCTAGTTTGCAACCTTTAACAATTTTCAACATTTTTCAAGCAAAATACCATAATTCCACCACAAAACATCATGTTGCATGAATTAATGTACTAAACTACAATTCATGATGATAATGATATGATGAAACCATAATTATATTTTTAATCTCATTTATTTTGGAATTTCCCAAAATCTAGTTTACAAAAATAGCCTTTTATTAGTATTTTTCCAATTATCAAAAGGAACTAGTGATCAAATTAAGTTTTTCTTTCCATTAACATGCTAATATTCTCACTAAAACTACAACCTAATGATATCAACCTTAATTAGAATTTTATATTACCCACAACACATTTTATAAAAACCTAGTTAGCTAAATAGCTTAATTAAATCAATTTTGGATAAACAAATTATTATACAACAACCATGCAAGATTTTTCCGCTCTAAAAATGTTAAACTAGCTATTATAACCTTATTTAATTAATAAAAATCACAACTTGATTTTTCAAACCCTAACTTGAATTTTAAAAGTAGTAAATAGAATTAATATATTAAATCTAATTATGCTTAAATGAACATCTAATAACAATAAATCAAAAGAAGGAAATTTATACCTCTAAAATATGAAACCCAAACATGAAATAAGCCTCCAAAATGCATGCTTTCCATCTCCAAAATCCATGCTAAATAGGTGAAAGGAAAATGGTAGAGGATGAATGTTGATTTTTGATATTTATTTTTGGAATTTTTGCTGAATTTTGATGATTTTTAATGCAAAAATGATGGGGGAAAAATTTTGGGGCTACCCATGGAGGGGAGGCCGGCCATGGAGAGGGAGGAGGGTGGAGAGAGAGAAAAAATGTGTGGTATTGTGTAGAAAGTTCATAAATAATGCATTTTTTTCACTTAAACCCTTTATTATCTAACTTTTTCAATTTAACCCTTTTCCTAGAAATTTCTAGAACCATGGGAAGATTTTGGAAAAGATTTTGCATATTACACACTTGATTCTAATATACCATGGCTCATTTTTACAAATTAAAACCATTAAAATTTGTAATTTACACTAATTTAGTGTAAAAAAAAAATAAAGCTTATGTTAATATTTAAAATATTTAATTTAGGAAAAATATTTAATTGAACTAAAAATTTATAAGTGGCTAAATAAACACCATTTAGTAGTAATAACATAATTAAAATAGATATTTTTAAATTTATAGTGAAAAATAATTACGGTTTAGTTTTATAAAAATTTCATTTTCTAAAAATATGGCATGTTGAGAAACAAACACCTTTTGTTCCTCCTTGTGGTAGAATAGATATCCATATGAATGTTTTGGATATCACACAAATTTACACATGACCGATCATGTCTCGAGTTTGTCTATATTCTGCTTTTTGACAAAAGCCGGACAACCCAATATCCTAACTCTTTTAAGAGATTGTCTCTTTCCACACCATATCTCATATGGACTGGTAGGCACGGTCTTGGTTGGAACCCTGCTTAACAGATGCATTGCTGTCTCCAATGCATATCCCCAAAAGGAAAGCGGTAACTCAGCATCACTCATCATGGACCGTGCCATATCTAATAGGGTACGATTCCTCCGTTCTGACACACTGTTGTGCTATGGTGTATAAAGGGGAGTGAGCTGAGAGAGAATCTCATTCTCTTTTAAGAAGTCTGAAAACTTTGTACTCAAATACTCTCCACCTCGATCCGATCGAAGTTTCTTGATGCTCAAGCCTGTTTGTTTTTCTACTTCAAGCTTGTACTCCATGAATTTCTCGAAAGCTTCGGATTTATACTTTATCAAAAACACGTGTCCGAATCTTGAGAAATCATCAGTAAAAGTAATGAAGTATGAAAAAACGCCTCTACCATGTGTAGACATTGGTCTGCATACATCACAATGTATGAGGTTTAAGAGTTCCACAACTCTTTCTCCGTGTCCAGTAAACAAAGTTTTGGTCATTTTACCTTTGATACAGGACTGACAAGTCGCATAAGATTTATATTCAAAAGGATTCAAATATCCATCTTTATGTAGCTTGTTTAGTCTTCTTTCATTAATATGACCAAGTCTACAATGCCAAAGAAAAGCTTCATTTATATCTGAAAATTTTCTTTTATTAGTATGTTGTATATTGAAAACTGTGTGTTGGTTTAGGACGTAAATACCGTTATTTAGTGTACCATACCCAATCAACTGTTGATTCAAGTTAATATTCATAATATTATTTTGCAACACAAAATGATATCCTTCATTGTCCAACAAAGAAACGGATATTATATTACATAGCATACTAGGTACATAATAACAAGGGTTCAAAACCAAAATACAACCCGAAGGCAACCCAGATGATACTCTCCTACGGATACAGCATGTACATTGAAACCATTTCCATCCCGAAGAGTATGGTCACCAGTCTTCAAAACTCTACTGTTTCTCAATCCCTGCATATAATTGCAGATGTGAGAACCAAAACCGGTATCTAATACCCAAGATGCAGAGTTTATAAAAAAACAGTTTTCAGTTACAAACACACCTGAAGCGGAAGTATCAGCATGCTTCTTCTTCATGAGATCAGCAAAATACAGAGCACAATTGCGTTTCCAATGTCCCGACTTGTGGCAGTAAAAACATTCCCCTTTTCCACTTCCCGCGGCCCCGGATTTGTCTTTCCCCTTTGCTTTTTCAACTCCACCTCTTGGGTTGATGGGTTTCTTCTTCTTCTTTCCCTTAGCCTTGGCTTTTGGGACTGAAGAGGAAGATGACCCAGTAAGCAGAGCGGGAGTTTTCGCTGTCTTATGCGTGCTCGCTGCACTTCTCAACATATTGAGAAGTTCAGGCAATGATTTCTCCAAATCGTTCATATTGAAATTCACAATGAATGGAGCAAAGACAGGGGGAGAGACTGTAGAACAATATCAGTATATTGCACATTGTCCATGGTCCATCCTAGGTCCTCAAGTTCTTCTATAAGACCAATCATCTTCAAGACATGTTCACCAACTGATGTGCTAGGGGCCATCCGCATCTGAAACAACTTTCGAGATGCCTCATATCGTAAAGTCCGAGATTGCTCTCTATACATATCCTGTGTATGAATAAAGATGGATTGAACATCCATCTTCTCGTGCTGCTTCTGATGTATACTGTCCATAGAAGCAAGCACGAGGCACTTGGCCGTGTCACAATCAATATCCCATGTTTTTCGGATCTCTCTATCCAAAACAGATGATTCAGGACCTGGGACGGGTGGGGCTTTCGCAGTGAGGACATATGATACTTTATCATATGTGAGTGCAATGTTCAGGTTCCTCAACCATTCTTTATAATTCGGTCCTGTCAGTTTGTTTTTCTCTAAAAGAAGCTTAAGTCCCGTCATCTGGTATCTGCCATTAAGAGAGAGAAAAGAATACACTCAGCGAAATGCTCTTGCAAAGATTTAGATTGGTTATTATCTTATCTAATCGATGTCTCCCACTGCTTTTATCAAATTTTCTTTCAAAACCTAAAAAGAAAACTAGCCAGGATTAATTACATTCTACAGTTTCGCTAATCGGTCAGCCAGGCCAATGTCGGTACTTTGAAGGAGATTCCCCATGCTTTCGCACGGACCTAATTAAAATAAACCTCGTTTTCCCAGAGGTCACACCCCGTTGACACCTTTCTAAACACCTACTGGAATAGCTAATTGTAAAGTGCAAAACTCTCCTGGGAGTAACTTTTACTCACAGTGGGATCAGGATCCAACTATCATATAGATGGTATGCAATCTCATTGCAAATTTCAACTCTTAAAACTCCCGATATGGTTTTTACCCCTGGCTGCTTATGACCTTGGCTATAGTCAACATATCAAAAGCACTAGTCAAGTTCTACCCGTCATTTCGTGATTAACCAGACCCACCCATATGACCCTTGACTATGATCAACATAATCACATGAATGTCCTAACTGAACGCATCATATGCTTTGTAGGAAGACATCACTTAGCTACCGTACACTACGCCTTGACTATAATCAACATACGTAGCACGAATACTAAGTACTCTGCTTTCTAAAATGACGGAGGGTTATGGATGGCTTTTTATGAAAACCTTTAACGCTTTGAACTTGATCTCGTTGTAGAATCTAAATATTTTAGAAAAGGAGTGGCTTAAGCTCCGCGTCTTTTGAAACTTGCATTTTTCATAAAAAGGCCGAATGTGTTTCAAATCCAATTCTACAACATCTTTAGGTTTCTTTTTCTTTATATTAATCTTATTAATGTAGTCCCATCATTTAAGTTCTCAAGCCATCACAGAAAAGAAACGAAAATAGAACGTACACTAATGCCATCCGCATTCGCCACAGTGTCCCGTTATGCACCGTTAGGTTACTTAACTAACGGCATAGCGGGGCGGGATTAGCGCGGGTGTAAAACATAAGCAACGTTTATTATATATCATATATATATATATATAATAATAATCCATTCGTCTCAGATATTAAGTAATCACATCACAGAATATCAACAGCAGAAGCACATATGAAAATATAGGATATCTAGGAAGTCTGTATTTTGTATTTAGCCAACAATAGAAAATACGGATTCCACGGTCGCGATGAATAGCCAAACCCACACCCTAGAACCCTACAAGAGCGGCAAGTGACCCTACCAATTCTAGAGTTTAGGAGACCCGGTCTCGACTCCTCAAGATGGCCTCCCATTGAACCCTATAACCCGGTCACTTGTGCTCCCCTCCTTGGGTCTATCCTAATGCGGAAAAGTAAATAATATACAATAATGGTGACATCATCCTCAACCCGGAAATGCCCCAAATAAAAGAATATTACATACAATTGATTTTTACATGAATGAAAATAAAGACTCCCATCTCACATAAAACCCTCGGCTATTCAATCACGACAATCTTGCACATCATATCTCAGCAACACATAATATCATATATCATCAATGTAAGTAAGTATGCGTACCCCGATTGTCGTTGATGTATAGCAACGAAACCAGGGATACATCACATACTACACTTACGGTCGCAGAAAAGAAAAATGAAAAACTACAACAATTGGAATCGTAACTGCTCTTAGACAACACAAACCCGGGATAACACATATCCAAGATTTCATGCCTAACAATATAAAGCTCGCATTTAGGTCTCACCCATGAAAACACTTTTTCAAAATAAGTCGGATAATTCAACAAAATTTTCGATTACACCCGAGACCGAAATGTTAGATTTACACGCAACAAACAAATTTGTAGATTCCAATTATTGTATCACATTCTCATATACTAGGCGCAGTTAAAACGTTCGATCGAACGATCAATCACCCAAAGAATTCTCAGAAAGCTCAACACGTAAGCAGTTTTAAAAATATACCAGAGACTGCTATTAGCACAAATGGGCCAGCACAAGAAGGCACAGTCCAAGCCTCACCAACGGCGCCGCAGAACCGCCGCAAAAAGACCCTTTCGGCCGTGGTTCCACGGTCGTTAAGTTGAGTTAGGGCTTTGTTCTTCTTGTGGGCCCATACAATACCCTGCACGATTTTTTGAGTATTTTTAATGTGAAAAAATCCAATTTTTTGAAAAAATTCCTGTGAGCATCATTCAGGTGTCGAGTTTCGTTCGTTGAAGGTTTTTAACGTCGTCTAGGTTACTCTAAAGCTCTAGCTTGGCTCTGATACCACTGTTGGAATTCCTTAGCACCATGTCTAGGGTTTGCTGGAATCACTCATGCCATAATAAAAATTTGGGGAGGTGCTAAGCAATTTAACCATGAATCTTAACTAGAATTTTAGGGTAACAACAATAGTATCACATGCTATAAACAATTTATCACTAAGTGAAGAGAATACACCCTTTGTAGACTTGCTTTAGTGACTCCTTAGATCTTTGAGAGTTTGAAACGGATCGCTTGAAACCTTCCTAGTCCATGATGATCCAACCGAAGTCCCTTTGCACAAAGCTCCTTGCTTCACTTGATCAAGGATGAAGATGAAGCAAAAACTTTACACTAATGGGCTAGAGTAGTGTAGAATGGTGATGTGGTTTGTTTTCTCTATTCAAAACCCTTTCTTTTTATGATCCTCACTCACTAGAAATCTCAAGAGAGCTTGGAGGAAGAAGAAGGAGATGACAAATGCTTTTTCTCAAAAGATAATGATAAAAGAAAATGAGAATAGAATATATATATATATATATATATATATATATATATATATATATTCACACTCTCATCTCAAACTATGGTAAACAAATATCTAGATATTTTGCATATGAGTTAAAGCAATAAAGGAAAATAAATCAAGGGTTAAACTCATGGTTAAGTGAAGGAAGCGTGTAGAAACATTGACCATGAGATAATTCCAATTAATTTTCCTTTTCTTTAACTCAAAAACAATATAAATACATATTTATTCATCATGTAAGTCTTGCATTGCCATCTCATGTGTATCAACAACCATGATACAATGTATGCATGTATGTGTCCATACAAATCAACATGTGCATACATGCATGCATATATCAATATAGAAAAGGGTTTAATAAAGAATTGAGCTAAAAGTCGATGTTAAATCAACACTTGATTTAACAAACCGGTCATATCACATACAACCCGACCAATAGAAAAACGCCCGATTAATAAACGGTATCACATACATGCATTTAATCGGGTCCCCGCGTATATCTCGTATGCACACCACATCGTTTCGCCTGAGCTAGGAAACTCCTGTGTGGGACTCTAAGACTCGACAATACGCCGACAGTAGGTTATGATCATATCAAACACCCATAAGCCGCAAGTGGTCAGCTAAACGTAACGGCCACCCGGGTATTGAGCGATCAGAAGAAAAACAAGCGAAGCTGTCAAAAACTCCCGTCGAGCCAACTGACAACACTTACCGTACAGTCCGGTCTCTTCGTCAGATATGCTGCATATCAAGTATAGGGATGGTATCATCGACCCCAATAACTCAATAATCCATATCGGTGTATGGCTCATAACAGATTGAGAAACTACTGATAACACTTATCAGTAAATCTCAGCAGCCCTGATCAGGGACTTCCTGTTATAGCCAATCGAGCATGGCACAACATCAACCCCCAATACCAGGAGAGACGAAACCCCTCCTATCGCTCATTACCTCCATGTGGCTTAGGACTGTACCCAAAATCCACCTGTTTGCACGACTCAGTAGAGCCATGGTAGGGTGGAGATCAAAGTACAGTGGGAGGACACACAAGACTCTATAACGATCTCGGGTCTACAGACTAACCTGTACCAGTGTCACCTGAGAACTGCTATCCAACGATAGATATAATACCACATAGGAGTTCTCGGCGATCCGTTCAGTGTACCCAGTCTCCACTGAGCACCCGTATACAATCTTTGGTGTCACCACACCAGATGGATATGGGATCATCCATCGCCCATCATATGGGAAAAGAATGGTATACGCTAGTCTACTATGGAATATCGATGCCCTCTTGATACATCCATGACTAGGAACAGTTTAAGGATATGCTTATAAACTACACGTGTCCCACTAGTATGATCTGCATCATAGTCCCAGTAGTCAAGCAAATATCCTAAGGGCTTTATCAACATGTATCAAATGAGTAAGATGCATGATCAAATGAACATGTCAAGATAAAGTAAACCAGATAGCATACTATCATGTCGAGCAAGAAAGTCATCTATATACATATATACATGTCCAAGCATCCACTATACATATAATGGCCTCTAGGGCATACATATATCCAACAGGACAGGTAGTTCAAGCGGATACTGAGGAAGACATAGCACAGGATACTGATTAAATTCAGTGGATGATACGGTCTAAGAAGTTTGTTGGATTTGGAGTTCATTTGTGAACTGGGTCCCATCAGACATCCAGACAAATTCTAAGACATGTATCGCTCATTTCGGGAGATAGTCTTTCTCCGCGAAGTTGAGATATAGAGTGATAAAGATAGAAACATTAGAGCGGATCCACTCACTGAGACTATTTCTCGAACGCAATAGTTTCACAAACGGGCTTTGCGAAACTGATTAGTAGAGAAGTTGGGTGTTCGGTATCACACAGACTGTGAGTAAGCGACATCGCAATAATTAGCCTTAAGTGCAAGTGGCAGATTGTTGAATATAGTGTCCTCTAGTCAATTATTGTAATCGCAGACACGCGATTGTGATAATTGAGGGGGGACCTATACGGGTAGAACAGTTTTACTCAAAATGATAGTATGATATCTAGTTTGTCTCTATCATCATGTACATGTATTATGTGGTATTACAGATTACTATTACATATTGATAGAGCTCATAGGATTCTTTCTTGACTACCAGTATTATGATGGCTATCATATACGTGGGAGCTGGGTGGTCTATAAGCACATCCTTAAATGTCCCTAGTCGAGGAAGTATCGAGACTGGGCATCGATACTCCGAAATAGACTAGTGTATACTTTTCAAGACCTCGACGAGGGGCGGTGGCCGGTCTCATAAGCCATTGGTGTCAGTTAGTCACCTAAGATAGTATACAGGTGCTCATTGGGTTATGAGTTACACTGGACGGACTCGCCGGAAACATGCTAGATGGTATTATACCTATTGTCAGATAGTAGTTCTCTGGTGATATGAGTACAGGTTAGTCTTTCGACCTGAGATCATCATTTGTCTCGTGTGAGTTCCCACTGTGCTTTGATTACTACCCTACCACGGCTCAAAAGAGTCGTGCAAACATGTTTTAGTTTGGTACAGTCCCGAACCACATGAAGGCAGTGAGCAGATCGTCGGGGATTCGTCTCTCCCGGTATTATGGGCTGATGTCGCGCTGTACACGGATAGCCATCACCAGAAATCCTTGGCCAAGGTAGACAAGAATTACTAATTTGGATCAGTAGTTTCTCAGTGGGTGATGGGCTTCACACCACACGAAATATCGCGTTATTAAGGGTCTTACTTTATCCACCCCCTAGACCCGATATGCGATACTCTTAGACGAACAGACCGGACTGTATGGAGATTGTCACAGACAGGCTCAGTAGGGGTTCGGATGGGTTTTCTCGTCGGCCTTCTTTTCACTCAATACCTAGGTAGCCGTTATGTACAGCTAGTGCCGCTGACATGCTTGTGGTTAAACCCACTGCCAGCGTATTGATGAGTCTTTAGAGTCCCACACAGAGGGTTTCCCTGGTTCAGGCGAAATGATGTAGAAGTCCTATTTTTATACGTGCAGAGCTCCAATCGAATGATTGTACTAGTTACCCGGACTTTCGATCGGACGGTTGATAATACTAGCCGGCTCGAGTTTGAGCCGAATTATTAAATCAGGTATTGATTTAATAATTTATGTATATGTATTTCGATATTTATATTCTAGTATTATGTTCTTTGTGTTATTCTATCTCTTTGGATATTCATATATTGGTACGAATAAGGGTATGTATAACAATTCTAACTCAGTAGCTAGACATCTTTGTAGTTAGTTAGTTTAGGTTTATGGTTCGATTTTAGGACGGGTTTTTTTTTTTTGCGCTAGTTTTTAAACACCAGTTTTGTTCCGCAACGGCCACGGTAGATGGCCAGGATGCTAAGAAACCCAACACATACAAAAGTTATTACCAAATAACTAATTTCCTGACTAAGAAAATTTCGCCAGGCCCAGATTGGCAGACGTCTGCATAAGGAATTAGCAGACGTCAGCCTAAAGTGTCACGAAACTCCAGAGTGCTACCAGACGTCTAAACAAGAATTGTACAGACGTCTCACATCCAAAATTGCCAAAGCGCTCGCAGACGTCTGGAATTATATAAGTCAGACATCTGCCCTTCGACAAACGTCTGAAGCTCTTAGCTTCAGATATCTGTTTGCAGATAATATCGAATCTTCAAACAGCTTCGTGATAACGCCGGATCATAGGAAATCTTCAGGGATCGAATGTAAGGCACACATAACATATCTCCACCTTAACTCGCATTCCGCAAACTCCTTCATCAAAATAATAACAGCTTCACCTTCACCACAAAACCTCTAAAGGTCTCAGTGAGTGCGACGTACTCCAATTAAGTTTAAACAGTGTTCAAACTTAACAACCGAAAGAGACTCGTCAACATATCAGCCAGATTATCTGATGTGTCAGCCTTCTTCACAATAATATTTTCTTTCTCAACGACTTCCTGCACAAATCAGTATCTTAAATCAATGTGCTTCGTCCTCTCATGATGCATCTGATTTTTCGTCAAGTGAGTAGCGCTTTGGCTATCACGGTAGACTATTATGGTATCTATTGGAATACCAAGTTTTGAAAATAGCCCTTTCAACTAGATTGCTTCCTTAACGGCCGCAACTATGGCCATATACTCTGCCTCTGTCGTAGACAACGGTACCGTATGCTGTAACGAAACACGCCAACTGATGGTGCATCCTCCCACGAAGAATACATAACCGGTGATCGATCTGCGTCTGTCAAGATCACCTGCATAATCGGAGTCGCTGAATCCAACTAAATTGTCGTCGTTCCTCCCAAGCACCAACCCTACATTAGATGTATCTCACAGGTATCGTAAAATCCATTTCACTCCTTACCAATGGCCTTTACCAGGAGATACTATATAGCGACTAACAACACTAACAATGTAGGGTTGGCTTAGCATCTTAGCAAGGTTTTAGCAAACATCAATCATGCTACTTTAAAATTTTGGGGTGCTAAACAAACCCTAGCCAAGATCTTAACTAGAAAATTAGGGTTAAACAAGATATGTAAACTCTTTACATCTAAGTGAACAAGAAATACAACCTTTGTAGACCGGTCCTTCACTTCAATAGCTCCGTGTAGTAGTCTCTTCGCTGCGATCATGAACTTCCGGACTCTAGAGAGGCTCCCATGAAGAAACGAACAAGCTTGCATCGAAGTCTTCGAAACCGAAGATGATCTACGTCGAGGAGACACTAGCTCATGCTATCTCTTCACTAATTGTGTAGATTAGTGAAGAAAACACCCTAAACTAAATGGCTAATAGTAGAGAATGATGAAGTAGGAATTTAGCTCACTTTAGTATTTAATTTCTCACTATATTTCTTCTTGATCTCAAAGTCAAGATAGCAAAAATGAGATGAGGAAGAAGAAGAAGAAGGAAAAATCTCAAGTGATGAAAATATCTCTCTTATTTCAAATGCAACCCTTGGGTGAGTATATCATCCATACACTAACCCATGTAGAGAATTAACCATGGTAAGGATTAATGGTTAGGTCATAAAATATCTTAAGTAGAAACAAAAGTGTGGACTATGTCAAAGCTTATCTACAAGCTTCTAGTTTTGATTAAATCCACTAATTTGTAATTACTTAATGATAAATGAAACCCTAACATAAACCCTAGCATGGTATGAGTCTCATACATACATGTTGCATGTGTAACCTAGCATGTCACAATATTATATATCACATATATAATATTTATGTAACAAAAGAAAACAATACAATAAACATATATCACATATATGTTAAATGCATCATAAGTGAGAAAAATAAATATTTAAGTGAGCGTGCGCGCGCGCGCGTACACACACACACACACACACACACACATATATATATATATATATTATATATTATTTCATCGAATCAACACTTGATCCAATAACCCAGCAATATCACATATAACCGGCTGATATCACATATCGCGAGAATAGAATATGGTATCACATATTCGTATTAATCTCGATCCCGCACATATCACATATGTGCTCCTACTCCGTTTTGCATGAACCAGGAAACCTCTGTGTAGGACTCTAAAGACTCGTCAATATGTCGGCAGTATGTGATGATCATATCAAACACCCACAAGCCGCAAGCGGTCTGCTAAATGTAACGGCCACCCGGGTATTGAGCGATCAGAAGATCAACAAGCAAGCTTGCTCATTCTCCTGCGAATCCAATCAGTAACACTACCGTACAGTCCGGTCTCTTCGTCTGATATGTCGCATATCTAGTCTAGGGGTGGTAAACGTTAGACCCAAGTAACCGATAAGTCGTACCGATGTGAGGTCCATAACGTTTCTAGAAACTACTGATAACACTTACCAGTAAATCTCAGCAACCCTGGCCAGGGATTTCTTGTTATGGCCAATCGAGCACAGCGCAATATCAACCCCCAATACCGGGAAAGACGAAACCCCTCATATCGCTCAATGCCTCCATGCGATTCGGGACTGTACCCAAAAGCCACCGTTTTGCATGATCTCTTGACCGTGGTATGGTGGAAATCAAAGCACAGTGGGAATCACATAAGACTCTATAACGATCTCGGGTCTACAGACTAATATGTACCAGTGTCACCAGAGAACTGCTATCCGACGATAAGTATAATACCATCTAGGAGTTCTCGGCGAGTCCGTCCCCAGTCTTCACTGAGCACCCGTATACCTTCTCTGATGTCAAACACCAATGGATATGGGATCATCCATCGTCCATCATATGGGTCAAGAAGCGCATACGCTAGTCTACTCTGGAGTATCGATACCCTGTCTCGATACTCCTACGACTAGGAACTTTTGAAGGATGTACTTATCGACTACCATGTCCCCACTAGTATGATCTACATCATAATCCTGATAGTCAAGTAATCTTCCTAAGGGCTTTATCAACATGTGATCACAAAACAGTATTTATTAACATGTTAAGATAAAGTGTAACCAGATAGCATACTATCATGTCGAGCAAGAAAGTCCTCCCTATATATATGTCCAAGCATCCACTACAATATACATCGCATGTACAGTAATGGCCTCTAGGGTATACATATAACTAACAATCTCCCACTTGCACTAAGGCCATCTGTTGTAGTATCCAATACCCAACATAATAGCAATGGTTGTAGTATCCCATACTCAACCATTGTAGAGAAATCTCTCTAGGGGTAAGGCCTTTGTGAGTGGATCCGCCGTGTTATCCTTCAGGTTTACTCTCCTAACCTCGATCCTTTGGAGATCAATCATCTCCCTGATCAGGTGATACTAGCCTCAGAATTTGTCTGGAACGCTGATGGGACGGGTGTTCCTAGGCCAAAGCCGCAACTCCATTGTTGTCACAATAACAATTATTGTACACTCAATGGTAGGAACCTTATTCATCTTATGAACAAGACATGTCCATACAGCCACTTTGGTAGTATCATTGGTAGCAATGTATTCAGCCTTTATCGTCTAGTATACCTCGGCATATAGCTTCGAACCTTTCCAACATATCTCCCTGCAGTAAGGGTAAAGACAATGCCTGTGACTGACTCTCAGTCGAACTTATCACTCTAGAAGCTGGAACCAAGAACTTTCTTTTAGTGGTTCTCAAGTACTTAAGAATGCCCTCCATAGCTGTCCAGTGATTCTCCCAAGATCCGATTGATTCCTGATCACTACACCTAGTGAATCATCAGCATCTGGTCTGGTACATAACATCGCACACTCTAATAGAACCTACTGCCGAAGCATAGATTATCCCTTGCACGCGAGCTCTCTTCAAATCAGCCTGAGCAGACTTCTTTTTGGAGAGAGTAATCCATGAGTAAGTGGGCAAACCACCACGCTTAGAATCTTCCATACTAAACCCCTTTAGTATGATGTTAATATACCTGGATTTGGGACACTCCCAACATCCACTTAGATCTATCACCATAGGTTATAATCCAGAAGACGTAGTAGGTATCATCCAGATCTTATATTGAGAATCTTTGTGATAAGAGGAGCTTGACCGAGTGTAGCATAGAAAACCATTTCCTATTAAGAGTATGTCATCTACGTACAATACGTGGAAGACAACCTTACTCTCTACAACCTTCTTGTATATACTAGGTTCATCTACATTTTTGATGAAGTCAAACTCTTTTACTATCACATCAAAACAGATGTTCCAACTCCGCGATGCTTGCATTGATCCTGATGGACTTAAGCATAGCTTTGAAAGTCTCAACTTTTCCATTTACACCAAGAATCTTCTCAAGATCTATTTTCTCCAAATGGGTTTTAGCCCTTCAGGTGTAACATTCAAAGTCATACTATGTTGGTGTACATGGATTCCATCTTTGATCACATAGCATCCAGCCATTTCACAGAGTCGCCACTCGTGATGGCCTGCCTGAACCTAGTTGGGCCATCATCAACCATGATGTAATCCTCGCTCCCACTATCACCGAGAAGACCGTAGTATCCCTCAAGTGGATGAGGAACCCTACCAGATTCGCGGAGAGGCTGAGATTCATTGGAAACTAGTGAATCCTTTGGTTTCACTAAATCATCAGCTGTTAGTTTGTCTAGCTGGAACTCCTTCCAGTTCTACCTCATGACCACAAATTTCTTCACAATAAATACCTTTTCTAAAAAGGTGGCATGCTGAGAAAACAAAACACCTTTTGCTCCTTAGAGTGGTAGAAGATATTCCTTCGCAAATGTTTGGGATATCTTAACAAACTTACAGAACTGACCTTGTCTCGAGCTTGTCCGGATTCTGCCTTTCAACATAGGCCGGACTACCCCATATCTTAACTCGTTTAAGACATGGTCTCTTCCCATTTCATATCTTATATGCAGTGGTAAGTCCTGATTTGGATGGAACCCCATTCAATAGGTATGCAGCTTCTCAAGTGCATAACTCCCAAAAGGAAACAGGTAACTCAGTAGTACTTATCATAGAGCACGCCATATCTAATAGGGTGCGATACCTCCGCCCCGATACGCCGTTGTGATGTGGTGTATGCGAAAGAATAAGCTGAGAGAGAATCCTATTCTCTGTTTAGAAAATCAAGAAACTCTATGCCCAAGTATTCTCCTCCTCGATCACATCGTAGGACTAAATACTTATACCCATCTGGTTCTTTAACTTCAAAACTTATATTCCTTGAATTTCTCAAATGTTTCAGACTTGTGTTTCAACAGGAACACATGTCCGAATCTTGAAAGATGATCGATGAATGTAACGAAGTACCAAGAACCAATCTTGGCATTTGTAGACATAGGACCATATACATTATCATGTATTTGTCCCAAGAGTTCACTAACTCTTTCTCTGTTTCCAGTAAATGGAGCATTGGTCATATTACCTTTGAGACAAGACTGGCAAGTATAATAAGATAAAAATTCGAACAGATTCTTATATTCATCATTATGTAACTTAGCTGGTCGCGTCGCATTGATATGACCTTTGTTTCCCCCAATCACAGCAAGGCTCTGTTTGAATTTCAAAAATTCAAAATTTTGAAGCAACGCTTCAAATCCCGTGCGCTGCGTGCAATGCGCCACATGTCAGAAGTTGATGCGTCAGCACAGCGCCCGAGGCAGCGCAACCAATCAGAGCACAGCTCTGTTTAAAACAAAAAAGTAAAGGAAGTAACGTTTCAGCTGCGCAAACGCTGCGCTGCGTGACACGTGTCTGCGCAGTTGCGCAAGCACAGTTGCGCAAGCACAGTTGCGCAAGCGCTGCACTGCGCGACAACTGCGCAAACACAACTGCGCAAGCGCTGCACTACAAGACACGTGTCTGCGCAGTTGCGTAAGCACAGCTGCGCAAGCGCTGCGCTGCGCGACACGTGTCACGCGCTGGGGCGTTGCGCAAAACAGATTTGAAATTTTAAAGAAATCTTTTCTGTTCTTTTTAAAACAAGAAGATTTTCTTCTGTAAAACAGGAGCCCTTGGATCAAAGATCCAACGGTGGGGAAAATTCCCCAAATCACTCAGAGAAAGATCTCTTTAACAAATTTAACTAATTTACGGGCACTATAAAAAGGACCCTAGATCTCAATTCAAAGGAGGAACATTTTGTGAAAAATTAAACAGAGAAGACTCTGAAGAATTGGAGAGAAATCCTCAAGAACAAAGAAAAAGGTAAAAACCTTTAGAAAAAGAGAAAATTCTCTTATAAACAGATCATTGATCTGAGAACAAGATCTAGGATCTCTAATGAAAAGAAAAGAAAAAATAAATAATAAACAGTGTCTTGCACTTCTTTTTATGAACCATTGGTTCTGAATCTAAAAGATTCTCAAGATAACAGTGCCTTGCACCTTATATGAACCACCGGTTCTTTAGAAAACAAGAAAAAACTTGTTTTCTCTGATCTGAAATTGATCCAAAAGAATAAGAACAGTGCCCAGCACTTGCTAAAACTGCGCTATTGCGCAAGCCGCCAGGAAGTGCCACGTGTCAGCAGTGCAGCAGTGCAGCGCACTAACGCAGCGCACTGCGCTGTTGCGCTTGCGCTCACCAGAACGTGACACGTGTCACCTCCACGAGCGCTTGCGCTCATTAATTGCGCAAAGTACCTGACAAGCCATGTGGGACACTGTCAGGGTATCTAATGCAATGCATTATTAAAGGGCAAAGCCCAATCAAAGGTCCAAGGGACCAAATAAAAGTGCTGCACATTATTTTAAAAAGGCAGAGCCCAATTAAAAAGTCTAAACAGACCAAAAATAATGCTATGCATTATTTAAAGGGGCAGAGCCCAATTGAGAGGTCCAATGGACCAAAACAAATGCTCTGCATTATAATAAAAAGGGCAGAGCCCATTCAAAATATGCATAAATAGCCTGAAGTAATGTTATGCATCATTCTAAAAAGGGGAAAGCCCAAACAGTGGCCTAACAGGCCAAATGCAAACAAAATGTGAATATTTTCAACTGGACTTAGCCCAATTTTGGCCGTAAGTCCTTAAATAAAATTGACTGAGCACAACTCCCTCTTAAATCAATTTATATCCGGTTTGAGGGTACATCTCCGAGCTCCTCTAACACTTATCGTTGTAATCCTTCAACGACGTCAGAGAGGTGACGGGTCCCGAGGACCACATACGTCAATATGGACTGCGGGGTCCTTAAACTCGTGGACCGAAACGTCCTTAAACTAATATTGGACCGAAACGTCCTTAAACTAATATTGGGCCAAAACGTCCTTAAACTAATGATGGACCGAAACGTCCTTAAACTAATATCAGACCGAAACGTCCTTAAACTAATATCGGACCGAAACGTCCTTAAACTAATGTCGGACCACCACGTCCCTAAACTGGAATATAGACCACCACGTCCCTAAACTGGAATATAAACCACCGCGTCTTCAAACTGGAATATAGACCACCACGTCCCTAAACTGGAATACGGACCATCACGTCCCTAAACTGGAATACGGACCATCATGTCCCTAAACTGGAACATGGACCACTACGTCCCTAAACTGGAACAATAGAGCCTCCAAATGCTCTTTTGCCGGATCTAAACGATCCTGTTTAAGTTGATCTTAGCCCCCAAGCACGGCTAACGTATCCTTAAACATTCAAACGGACTATAAAACTCCAAATCAACCTTGGTTCAAGGGTACATCTCTGAACTCCTCTGACATCTGCCGTTGTAATCCTTCAACGACGTTAGAGAGGTGAAGAGTCCCGATGGCCAGATATTAAATGGATCATCACGTTAAGTTGATCTTAGTCTCAAACAGGACTATCGTATCCTTAACGAACGTTTAAGTTGATCTTAGCCGCAACGCGACTAATGCATCCTTAAACTAAAAACACCAAACCCAAATCTAAGTAAATACGGATTTAGACTAATCCACGTCCTACGGGCGACGGCATTACTCAGTCTCCGTATACAATCCACGGGCAACCACAAACAAAACAAACACACACGACACGAAGTGAAATTCTGGAGAAGGAGAAAGTTGTTACCGCGATGCGGTAGCGTAATTAACTGCAGGGGCTTGCGCCTGCAGGGAAGAGCGTCCCCACAATCAAAAACCCCTCAAGCGAGGGGGAATCTGACGAAGTCTGCTACATCGGCCGCATCCGTCTAAACCTCCGATATACGGTGCCATAAATCAACTTGGAATCTTCGGAGAGGTGGACGGATAAAACCATAATGCATCTGCCCCGAATCTCAGCGTCAGGACCTCGCGGTCTTGTGCGTCGTCCTTCGGAGGGGAACAGATTCTGGCACGCCCGGTGGGACCTTTTCCTCTTTCCACTCCACACTTCGTGTGTCGTCTTCACGAACCAATCGCGGTTTGTTAATGGTTGCCTTCGGATTCCAAGTTACTAAGATTTGGTCTTTTGCCTGGCGCAGAACTCAAGATTCAATGGCCTTTAACTGCACCAACTGCTCGAAATGCCACTGCAACGGACGCCCCACCTCACCGGGAGGTGTAGCATATGGGACCCAAGCGGCTTCCTTCCTCGCTCTGCCGGTAGACCAGGTAACCCAGGCCACCACCGGCCTCTTTTTCGGGACCATGATCCCACCTACAAGCTTCTCTATGCCAATACCTGCACCGGAAGTAAACAAGAAGCCGGTCTTCGACCGGCTCACTGCTACGACGACCCCTGTAAACGGATCGCCCACTACCAAACCGACAGCTTCTGTTTTCACCAGGCTAAATCAGAACTCTAAATTGGCTGTCCCAAGGAAGGCAATAACTGCTGCTCCAGAAGTCATCAAGGCGGCTTCCCCTGTCAAAGAGTCAGTCTTTTCAAGACTGACGATTCCTGCTCCTGCCCCTTCTCGAGGATCCGTCATCGACAGGTTGAATATCACTCCTCAAAAGACAACCTCAGTCTTTAAGAGGTTAACAACGGCGGCGCATCATTCAGACAGGGGGAAAAAAGAAGCTGTCTCAATCTCCGAGCCAGTCCCAACGGCTCGACGTCGCCATTGGCAACGAGTGAGAAAGGCAGGGGGCAACTCCCCCTCAGGGCTAACTCCACCGGCTCCAGTGGTAGAAGTCAACGCTGCTGTTCCAACTGGGAACAGCTTTGAACTGCTGAGGAGGGTACGTAAGAACTCTCCAACCGCTACACTGAAAAGATCTCCTCCACCTGCGGAGAGAGCTCCAGAAACGAAGCAAGAACAGCCCCCTCAACGGCTGTCCTAAAAAATATACAAGGTTTGGCGAAGGGTTAAAGACTCCGTGATCGACCGGATCACTCCCGTCAACGAAAGAAGACGAAGGTGCAAAAAGGAAAAGACCATCCTATTGAACAGCAAGGGACAACGATCGCTAGGGTACCCACTACAACGGCCCCTTCAACTTCAACGGCCCACAAAAGAAGAAGGCCAGAGAAAACCCCCACGCCGGCGATAAATATCCAAGGTGGTGGACCCAAACGCCCTAAGCCAGGGGGCATTATAGTTCATACCGTCTACGTGGCATATGGTAAAGAGGACAGTCGCATATCTACGGGTCATCGACCGCTTACGCGATCAGTGACCAAGGCGCAGGAGCAGCAACAGAAACTCCAAGAAATGATGAACGCTATGGCCGCACTTACAGGGCCAAAAGAAAACCCTGAAACGTCCTCGGACGAACGTCAGGAGGTAGAAACCGACGCTAAATTCCTTCGTCAGATATTGGAGAAGAAGGACAAAGAGGCTGCTGAACAAGCAGCCAACATACAGCGTATGAGCCTCCTCTTCCAAGATATGATAGGGATGATGATACAACAAGATCCTCCGACCGAAGAGCCCCCGATCGTCCTTGGAGACGATAGGGGAGAGACATCAAGTCCTCCGCCAGCTCTGTCAACAGCTAAAGAGGATACAATCTCCAAAGCTGATTTAGACGAGTACATAGCCTAACAAATACGAGTTCATCATGCAACCGAAGCAGCCGGCCATATCGTGAAAACGGGGCGGCCATATCCGAGTTGGTACGATCAAATCAAGTACCCGCCAGGTTATACAATTCCCAAGTTCCATGTCTACAAGGGGACGGGCAATCCTCACCAGCATGTTGCCCAGTTCAGGGCACTCTGCGGCAACACCGGCAGTGATGACAAGCTTTTGCTTCGACAGTTTGTTGGAAGCTTATCAGATACGGCGTTCGAATGGTACTCTGAGCTCCCGAACGACTCTATTAAAACCTTCGCAGAGATGGAGCTGCTGTTTACTCAGCGTTTTGCAAGCGCCAGTGAATGTACCCCGATGACGGCACTGATTAACGCCAGGATAAAACCCGGCGAGACGTGGGTTCAGTACGCTATACGATGGCGGAACTTATGGTCAAAGTGTGAGCAGCGCATTGAAGAAGCTCCCGCGGTGGGTATGTTTGTGGGAACCCTTGATCCGCAAGCAACCATCTCACAATTTATGATGTTTTTCAAGCCAACTACCTTCCAGGCCTTGATTGACAAACTAGCGCAAATGGAGCAAATGGGCCATAAACCCCCTCTTCCAAAGCCGGACTCCCGAAATGACAAAAGGAAGGGAAAAGCGATCGTCGTCGCTAATACTCAACAACAACCGAGCAACTCAAAGACGATTGTGCATCAAAATAATATGCGCCCATACGTAGACCTTGAGGAGAGACTAGGGCGTCCTTACTCGTTTCCCCGCGATAAAACGAGAAGGTTATTCGAGCTGGCATTGTGTAACAGACTCATAAATCTGCCGGATCCAAAATGTCCGTTGCAACCAAGTGATGTCAACGAGCCCAACTACTGTCCTTATCATCGAGTACTAGGCCATCTGATCGAAGACTGCTACGTTTTCAAGAATTGGTTTGAAAACCAGTACCGACAGGGCAAATTCGCGTTATCTGACAAATGGAAGGTGAATCCCCCATAGCCCCACACCTCTAAGGGGACGAATGCGCCGGGGGAAACATGCTCCGTCGTTGAAGAAGCTCCTTAGGATGTCGTATTATCAGCCAAGACAAAGAGGATGCTAAACGATCTTCAGACATGTCCAGCGATTAGGTGGAAGAACTCGTTGGAACCGCAGGTCATTGAAGGGATGTTGAAGCCACGTACAACTCCAAAGGCCGATGGTGGTGGCTCAAGCACTCGCAACCAACCGTCAAAATCTTCGAAAAAGAAGAAGAAGAAATCTAAGAAGCCCGTGAAGCCTGGCGACAAGCGCACGGATCTGCAAAAACAAATTGACGCGCTGGAAGAATACAACCAGAAGGCACGAACCCCCATTACACTCCAAGAGTTCCTCAATCATGTTTTTCAAGAGGGATATGAGGGAGAAAGTTCATCTGATGAATCTGAAGAATGCGTGGCGAGCTGTCATGTGATTTCCCATTCGTTCATGGACGATGAGGAAACTCCTTATACCGAAGCGCTGGGGGCAGATCTTGAACCAAAATTTCCGAAGCTATCAGATGAAATGATTGACGCGTTCCTTAACGAAGCTCGACTGAAAAGTAAAGCTGATCGAGAACGCGAGACGGCTATATTTGAAAGGGCCAAGCGCCAGCGACTCGATGAAAGAGCTGAGATGATCCCGCTGGAGCAAAACACCTCCGCTACCGACAAAAGCCAATTCAAGATAAGGAAAAAGTTTGCTAAGGCCATATCAATGGGCATGAAGCTACCATCCTCTGAAGGAAAAATTACTGGTGAAGCGGAAATGCATCCCTCTTATTGCTTATATCATCGGAAGATTTCGCACCCCACTGAAGAGTGCAAAACTTTCGATAGATGGTGGCAAGGATATGTTGCTCATCGACAACGCTTTAAGTGGGAAAAGCGTAAAACTCGTCGGGAGCAAAGAAATACGACCGAAGAGATTAAAAGAACTACCAGCAGTTGTCGCATGGTTAACACTGGTGGGTCACAAGGGCCTACATTCGGGAGTGATTCTGATGAAGAGCTAGAACTTGCCCATCTCTTTAAAGAATCCACTTCGGGAAAAGAAGAAGAGCCGAAGGTCTGCGAAAATATTTGGCTGCGGAATCGGACGCTGCCTGAAAAGAACCTCAGACCCTCAAACAGAAAAGATAAAGGGAAAGAAAAGGTCTCTGAAGATATCGTCTTGGATGACCAAGTTCTGGAGGAGCTAAGCGCCAACAACCCGCCGAAGAAGAATAAGGTGGATTACAACGTCCTAGCGCACCTGAGGAAACTACCCTCACAACTCAGCATTCTTGACGCCCTTTTGCTATCAAAGGAGGCGAGAGATTCGTTAATCAAGGCATTATAAGATCCGGAACAATTCCAAGCTTTCCTGACCGAGGAAAAGATGAAGGATGAGTTGGAGGAAGTGCACACGGCCGATGTCACTTTCGGCGACGAGGACCTTCTCCTTGGGTCGTGCGAACACAACCGCCCCCTTTATGTCTCAGGATACTGCCACGATATTAAGATAGGCAAAATCCTGATCGATAATGGATCCTCCGTTAATCTCCTCAACATGCGGGTGTTAAAAGAAATCTGCATGAGCGTCCAGCACCTTGCTCGTGACAAGATCACCATCTCCGGGTTCGACTCCCAGTCATAAAGAACTCTTGGGTCTGTGATACTGACGCTACGCTTCGGGATACTCGTCACAGATGTTAAGTTCCACGTCATAGACACCAAGACATGCTACAACGCTTTGCTCGGCCGACCATGGTTACTCGAGTACAACATCATCCCTTCTACACAACATCAGTGTATGAAGTATTTTAAGGATGGTTTCGAGTATACCGTGACGGGAGAGCTGAACCCGTTCTCTGTGAACGAGGTCCGCAAATACGAAGATGCTAAATACTTCTTGCCGGATTTCGAAGACACGGAGAAGTGTCACAAGCCGGAGAACAAAGCTAACGCCACCATCCCTGTCTTCGGCAGTGATACCGAGGAGGAAAAGGAGATAGTGTATTCGGGTCTGTCCCAACACAACAAGCCAGGACCGTCCACTCCTACGTTGATCTTTGGTAGCGACTCGGAAGATGAGATCCGTATTGTATTCTTTGCTCGACCTTCCATACGAACGTCCGCTGACGAAGAACAAAGTCTACAAGTCGCCATGGTGCCGCTTAAACACCATAAAGAACTGGATGCACTTAATATTTACAATGTAGAAGAGCTGCAAACGTTCTATATCCCTCCCATGCGAGAAAGCGAGAAAGCAATTCTGTTCTACCGCTCTGAAGAAACCAAGGTGGAGAAAGAAATCTGGCATGGCGCGGATCCTACGCTCGACAGGCTTCAGCCTATCCGTCTTCCCAGATATTATACAGAGGGTTTGAAAAAGCTGCTGAAACGCCAGGGGATATCCTTCAAGCAGACCGTTCGAAAAGCCAAGTTCTATGACAAAGTCTGGAACGTTCCCGGGACTCAACGCAAACTGCCTAATGAGAGAATGGAAACAAAAGGGCTTGGATACATCCGGTCAAAGAAACGAGAGTTACTACCCGGCTGCTACGTCGTGTATGCCCTTGATGAAGAAGCGGATGCTCAATGGGAGGACTCTAATCCTAAGCCAATGAAAGTTCTGGATGCAAAAGTGCCCAGTCCGTCGTTCGAAGAACAAATGGACAAGCTTATAAGGGAAGCGGGTCAAAAAGTCCGAGACGATCATAACCGCGAAATGGTCATCTATGAGAAAGCCAAGACACAACGCCTTCTCCAACAGGGCGTGAAAGATGAAAAGGCCGCTCCATGTCAACCTGTTATAAAGAAGGCTCGACGCAAAAGCAGAAATAAGTCGAAAGGCCGAAAAGGCGCTCAACAGCAACAAAGCGGGGCTAAGAAGCCACGCAAACGGGAGTCGAACGTTATTGACCTATCCTTTATGAAGAAAATGGGTCGAGCATACTCGTTTCCGCGAGATAAGACGAAAAAGATATTTGATCATGCTCGAAAACATCAGATGCTTACACTGCCGGAGTCTAAACACCCCGAACGAGCGGGCGAAGTCTCACACCCGGACTATTGCTCTTACCATCGAGTAATAAGGCATCCTCTTGAGGACTGCTTCACCTTCAAGAATTAGGTCGAAGATCAATATCAGCTTGGCAAGTTCGCTCTGTCCGACAACTGGAGGGTAACACCGCCACAAAAGCACGAGCCTAAGGCCACGAAAGAAGAACCAGTTCCGCATTGGGATTGGAAGCGAATTCGCACCTGTCACATGATTACAATATTAAAAGAAGAGCCCGAGGACATAGATGAGCTCCCTTGGTGCTTCAAAAACAGCAGCGACGAGATAATCTCAAAATTCCCACCAGCGCCAAAAGAGCTGGAAGATGGAATCCATACCACTGCAGATAACCTCAAGAAGATTGAGTTGGGGACGGCAAACGATCCACGACCGACATTCATCAGCGAGTTACTATCTGAAGAAAGGGTAGCTGCGTTAAAGGACGTGCTTCTACAGCATAGAGATTGCTTCGTGTGGAACTATTCCGAAATGCCGGGACTAGATCCAGAAATTGCTGTACACAGATTGGCGATATCTCCGAACGTCAAGCCAGTCAAACAGGCGCCGAGAAGAATGCGTCTCGAGCTTGAAATGAGTATCAATGCTGAAGTCAAAAAGCTGATCGACTCTGGCTTCATCCAGGAGGTTCAATATCCGGAGTGGATCGCCAACATCGTCCCCGTGATGAAGAAAAATGGGACAGTGCGCATATGCGTAGACTTCCGGGATCTCAATAAAGCCTGCCCGAAAGACGATTTCCCAGTGCCAGTCACCGAACTGATGATAGACAATACGTCCACTCATGAGGTTTTCTCCTTCATGGATGGCTCATCAGGGTATAACCAGATAAATATGCATCCAGAAGACCAGAAGCATACCGCCTTCAGGACTCCTCTGGGTATATTCTGTTACAAGGTGATGCCTTTTGGTCTAAAGAACGCCGGTGCCACCTACCAAAGGGCCATGACGAAGATCTTCGATGACCTTATACACGAAATCGTTGAATGCTATATCGACGATCTTGTGGTTAAAAGCAAATCATACGAGGAACATCTCGAGCATTTGAAGACTGTATTTCAACGCCTTCGACAATACAACTTGAAAATGAACCCGCTCAAGTGTGCATTCGGAGTTTCCTCAGGCAAATTCCTGGGATTCATTGTTCGACACCGAGGTATTGAAATAGATCCGTCTAAGATCAAGGCAATCATGGAAATGCGTCCGCCAAGGAATCTCAAACAGCTGCTGTCTCTCCAAGGGAAGCTCGCATATATACGGCGATTTATAGCCAACCTTTCAGGAAAGTGCCGTCCTTACAGCCATCTGATGAAGAAGGGAACCCCGTTCGTTTGGGACCAAAAATGCCAAAGCGCACTAGACGAGATCAAGCAATACCTGCAGAACCCGCCGGTGTTGGCTGCTCCAGTCAAGGGAAAACCCCTCATTCTTTATACAACCGCCCTCGAAGGTTCCTTAGGCGCATTATGGGCACACGAGAACGATCAAGGGAAAGAAAGAGCACTCTACTACTTAAGTCGAGTTCTGCTGGGGGCAGAAAGCAACTACTCCCCCATTGAAAAACACTGCCTGACATTGATCTTTGCGATAAAAAAGCTCAGGCACTATGCGTTGGCACATGGTCCGTCTCATTTCAAAGGTGGACCCCCTTAAATACTTGATGTCAAAGGCCATATTGACGGGACGACTCGCTAAATGGGCCCTGCTCTTAATGGAGTTCTCGACAACGTATCAACCTCTCAGGGCAGTAAAAGGCCAGGCCATCGCCGACTTCCTTGCTGAACACCCGATAATTTCCGATTCTCCTCTGAATTGCGAGTTGCCAGACGAACATGCGTTTGATGTGATCGACGGTGATGATACCCGATGGGAGCTTTATTTCGACGGAGCATCTTCCGTGAAGAAGCACAAACAAAGTACCCCTATAATCAAATCGGGGGTAGGCCTCATCTTCGTGACTCCACAAGGAGGGATAATGCGTTTCGCTTTCTCCTTAACAGAGCCAAGGACAAGCAATGAAGCCGAATACGAAGCTCTGATAGCGGGCCTCGAGATCGCCATTGACATGGGAATTGAAAACCTCCTCATATACGGGGATTCTCAACTGGTCGTTAGTTAAGTAAACGGCGACTACCAAACGTGCAAACCGGAATTGGTGAAATACGGTGAAAAGGTGCAACAACTGTTGACCCAAATTCCCTCTTATACTTTGGAGAACATACCGCGCGCGGAAAACAGCAAAGCGGACGCATTGGCCAAACTTGCTACAGAACTGGCTGACGAGAACCTCGATGACGTTAGAATCGTGGTACAAAGCCTTCGAGTGTTTGCCCCAGCAGAAATCTCCGGAATCATCCGAAGAAAAAGGAGCGAACGAGCAGATAACCCTGCAAGTAAAAGATTGGGAAAATACCGAGGATTGGAGGGAAGTCTTCATAGATTACTTTAAATCCCACCGAATGCCTGAAGAAGCGCCCGCAAGATATCAGCTCATGAAACGAGCTCTGTCTTTCGCCTTCGTCAACGATACTCTGTACAAGAGGTCATTTGATTCTCTGTGGCTGAGATGCTTAAGACCTGACGAAGTGAAAAGGGTCGTCCAGGAAGTTCACGACGGACTCTGCGGTTCTCACCATGCAGGCCCGAAGATGAAGTTGAAGATAAAACGGATGGGCTACTACTGGCCCACGATGATTCAGGACTGCCTCGAATATGCGAAGCAATGCCACTCATGCCAAATTCATGGGGACTTCATCCACCAGCATCCAAATCCACTACATCCAACGGTGGCTAGCTGGTCATTCGAAATGTGGGGGACTGATATAGTCGGCCCCATCAAACCAGCATCGTCTAGAGGACATCGTTTCATCCTAGCAACGACTGACTACTTCTCTAAATGGGCAGAAGCAGTACCGTTAAGAGAAGTGAAGACGGAAAATATCCTCCACTTCTTCAAGACGCACGTCATATATCGGTTTGGAACTCCGCGACGGATCATCTCCGATAACGGGCCAGCTTACAGAAGCCACAAGATCAGTCGCTTTGCGCAACAGCATAATATAGACTGGAGATATTCCTCGGTTTATAATCCACGAGCTAATGGTCTAGCTGAAGCCTTCAACAAGACCTTGACAAAGATCATAAAGAAAACGGTGTCCCGAAATAAGAAGGACTGGCACAAAAGACTGCAAGAAGCTCTTTGGGCATATCGAACTACGTTCAAGACGGCCACGAACACAATGCCGTACGCGTTGGTGTTCGGTACAGAAGCAGTACTCCCCCTCGAGATAGAGTTACCCTCTCTACGAGTGGCATTCCACTACGAGCTAACGGACGAAGAAAATGCTCACCCTCGGCTTGAGGAGCTTGACGCCCTTGATGAAACCCGGCTCATAGCGCAACAAAATCTGGAGGCCTATAAAGCAAAGATGACGCGCTCATATGAAAGATTGACCCGACCGAGGACATTCCGCCAAGGCGAACTCGTGTTAGTGGTCAAAAGGCCTATGATCCCCAATCGCGCCAAGCGGGAAAAATTCGAGCCAAACTATGAAGGCCCGTACATCATAGATAAGGTCTACTAGGGTGGGGCCTATCTACTCATGGACATGCACGGTGAAAGGCCTTTCAGGCCGATAAACGGTCGCTTCCTAAAGAAATACTACGCTTAATGAGCCACAGCCTAGGTCAATGATAGGTGACAACGGCCATGTCCGCTCGCTATCTTCCTAAGCTCAAGTTTATAAGAAGTAGCCAGCCTCTCAATGTCGGACCGAAATGTCTTTAAACTAATACCGCAGCATCCTTAGGCTGACAAGATGAAAAAAAATATATATATAATAAATAAAAACGGTATGTCCATAAGCAAAAAGGGCACGGATGAAAACCCGAAAGGGCTCCGTGAGTAAAAACAGCAGGGTTACCGGCGAGTGTTCGTGAAAACCCGAAAGGGCGCGACCTCGTAAAAAAAAAAGAAAATAAAAAGAATAAAAAAAACGGTATGTCCATAAGCAAAATAGGCACGGATGAAAACCCGAAAGGGCTCCGTGAGTAAAAACAGCAGGACTACCGGCGAGTGTTTGTGAAAACCCGAAAGGGTGCAACCTCGTTAAAGGACACTTATAAGGTCCTCTCGACCTTGTAAGGAGAAACCACCTGCGTGAGATCCTTACGACTCACAAAGATGCAACATACTTAGGGATCCCCACGATTCCTAAGGAGAAAATACACTTGCGAGATCCTCACGACTCGTAAGGAGAACTCTCTTATGGGACCGTCACGGCTCATAAGAGTTGAAAGTCTTAAGTTACAGAAACCTAAACATGTGCTTAAGCAACCCCCACAACCTTCGATATTGCCCTACAAGTGGTCCAGTACTGGCTCTTGTATACAATCCACGGGCACGAATAAACATTTCCCTAACCAAGTCTCATCCGTGACTGGGGATATGTTCGCATAACCCTTGTAAATCCTCTCGACTTACAAGAAGAAAACCCTACTGTAGGATCCTTACGACTTACAGATGAACGTACACTTAGGAATCCTCACGATTCTTAAGGAGAAAATACACCTACAAGATCCTCACGACTTGTAGGGAGAAATAATTTCGTGAAACCCTTACGGCTCATGAAGTCAAAAGCCTTAGCCGACAGGACCCTAACCATGTTCGCTAAGCCACCTTTGTTCGACATCGACGGAAGAAGATGATGATTCGCTCCTGGTAATATCCCAATTGTAGCGGTGCTGAATCGGCTTACGGCGAAAAGCCAGTAGGCCGCACATGCATACGAAATAGCCGAAATGATGGGGCAACTTGCAATAAAAAGCAGCAAGTAAAAATGTATGCATGGAAAATAACCGAAATGATTGGGCAACTCGCAATAAAAAGCAACGGGTAAAAATAAAATAAATAGCTGAAATGATTGGGCACCGCGAAAAATGGTCGAAATGATTGGGCAATCGTGACCTTCGCGATATAAAAGCTGAAATGATAGAGCATCACGGAGATAAAATAAAAAGAAGAAGAAATGATAAAACTTTGGCCCTACAGTTAAGATCGCATCGATCCCTGTATACAATCCAAGGGTGTAAACAAAGAGAGAACCATACTTTCCCAACAGGCTCCGCCAGAAGACGAAGCCAAATCTCGACGGTTCAGTCCAACTCTGAAGAAACCAGTGCCTTCAGTAAATTCCTCGACTCACGGATACAAACACTACTTGACGAGAGCCTCCTGATCCGCGTCGACTCGCAGAGCCACCAGTGCCTCCGTGGGAAATCCTCGACTCGTTTCAAACCCCAAGGAAACAAATAATCCTTGGCGCTAGGGAAACAAATAATCCTTAGTAAATTCCTCAACTCACGGATACAAACAATCCTTGACGAGAGCCTCCTGATCCGCGTCGACTCGCAGAGCCACCAGTGCCTCCGTGGGAAATTCTCGACTCGTTTCAAACCCCAAGGAAACAAATAATCCTTGGCGCTAGGGAAACAAATAATCCTTAGCAAATTCCTCGACTCACGGATACAAACACTCCTTGACGAGAGCCTCCTGATCCGCGTCGACTCGCAGAGCCACCAGTGCCTCCGTGGGAAATCCTCGACTCGTTTCAAACCCCAAGGAAACAAATAATCCTTGGCGCTAGGGAAACAAATAATCCTTAGCAAATTCCTCGACTCACGGATACAAACACTCCTTGACGAGAGCCTCCTGATCCGCGATGACTCGCAGAGCCACCAGTGCCCCGTGGGAAATCCTCAACTCGTTTCAAACCCCAAGGAAACAAATAATCCTTGGCGCTAGGAAAACAAATAATCCTTAGCAAATTCCTCAACTCAAGGATACAAACACTCCTTGACGAGAGCCTCCTGATCCGCGTCGACTCGCAGAGCCACCAGTGCCTCCGTGGGAAATCCTCGACTCGTTTCAAACCCCAAGGAAACAAATAATCCTCGGAGCTAGGGAAACAAATAATCCTTAGCAAATTCCTCAACTCACGGATACAAACACTCCTTGACGAGAGCCTCCTGATCTGCGTCGACTCGCAGAGCCACCAGTGCCTCCGTGGGAAATTCTCGACTCGTTTCAAACCCCAAGGAAATAAATAATCCTTGGTGCTAGGGAAACAAATAATCCTTAGCAAATTCCTCGACTCACGGATACAAACACTCCTTGACGAGAGCCTCCTGATCCGCGTCGACTCGTGGAGAAACCAGTGTCTCCACGGGAAAATTCCCGATTCGTCTCAACTTGCAAGATAAAGCCTCAGGCAGAAGAGACTAAAAAACTTGCTTCATGAACAATGGGACCCTACAAGTCGATCTAAACGGTCTCTTGCATACTATTCACGGGTCTCACTCTCCAAAGTCGAGTTTCGACGAGGAGGGAAACAACCGCTTACGGGTCCTCTCGACTCGTAAGAGGGAAAAATTCTCTTATAGGATCCTTACGACTTATAAGAGAAAACCACACTTAGGAATCCTCACGGTTCCTAAGGAGAAAAACCACCTACGAGATCCTCTTGGTCCGTAGGAAGAAAAGTCTCTATGAGACCCTCACGGCTTATAGAGTTGAAAAGTCTTAGGCAGCAGATCTGAACCTGCGGCCTAAGCCATCGCTATTTCTTAAGAAAGTCAAGATGCGTGCTCTATTATCCGTCAACCATGGTTACTAAGGTGGCATGCTGATAACAAAAGAAAGAAAAGACGGAGAAAACGACACAAGGCATTACAAAAAAAAATGTGTATCTTTTATTCATAAACTTGATTGAGTGCAGGATACATTGTGCTAAAGAATAAAAAAATATACATACACATTTTTTATTTACAAGTACAAACGATACAAGGAGAGTTACTGAGAAGGAAGCGTCTTAAATAACTTTATCAGTTGTTCGCACACTTCCTTCCATGCCTTTTCCCGATCGGCTACCACCGCCAGTTCGTCCTCAACTTTAGCCCGCTGCTGCATGAAGGATGCAAGCTGTTCCCCAACGACCTGCTGAGCTGCTTCACAACCTCGGGCATCACGCTCGGCGGCATCAAGCTTCCGCTTCAGTGCTAGCCCATTAGAGATACGCTCCAGGAGGCCTTCAAAGACAGCTTTCACCTCGGCAGCATTCGTCCTAACTTCAGCGCGCAGGTGAGCAGTTGCGCTTAAGGACTCCTGACGTTCCTTCAACCATAAAGCTGCTTCTCGCTCCAAATGGCGAAAATAAGAAGTGCTTTGCTCGAGCCAGGCTGTCCGTTGGGTGCTTATGGCCAAAACTTCAGGGGAAGGACGCGTCGACTCCAACCGATGTAGCCAGGCCTCGATCTTCCTGCAGTGGTTAACCCAAGATTCGATGACGCCTTCATTGTGAAAGTTTACGAGCGCCGCCAACATTGGGTTAACCTCCACAGCGAAATCTGGGGCAGAGGGGAGAGCGTCCACGTTAAGCTCTTCGATATACCCGCTCAGCATGCCCAAACTCATCACGGCACCCTTTGAAGATGGACGTTTCAAGAAGGGGCCTGCCGGTGAAAGGACGCAAGACTCAAGAGGGACCGGAGCCGGAACGACGGCTGAAAAGACAAAATGCGATTAAATGATGATTCAACAGATATGGAAAAAGTCATTGATAAGATAGTTTACAATACCGGTTGAAGCAGGTGGCAAGGCCGAAAGGGCCGGTGGCGCGACCGATCTTTCTTCTCCCCTTTCGATTTGTAACACTGCAGTCAAGACAAGAGAGAGTTAGAAATAATTCTATCACCAAAAAAAGAAAGGTATCAGTCGGGGACTATACTCACCAGCACCACCAGAGGGAGAAGCGAGTTCAGATGGGAAGGAGAAGTGTGGGAGCAACACTTGATATAGATGATCAAAGAGCACTCCTGAAAAGACACAACAACACGACTTTAGTACACAAATTATACGTCTGAAGGATAGGATTAATAAATTGCAAACTCATACCTTCCAACATCTTAGATGGTATGAGAGAGGGTTGAGAGGTGACCACCGCCAAGGCAGTCATTGAAGGCGCTCCCTCAAGCAGTAGGGCATCGACGTTGGCTGCACCTGCGTTACGAAAAAGGTGAACTTGTCAGAAAGGATTGTAAGGTAAAGAAAGACAGCAACTTGGGATTTACCTGATGAGTTGCCGGTTGAAACGGAGGCGACTCCTTCCTCCATTGACACGAGGCCACCGCCCGTAACCTCATCACCTGACTCGATAGGGACCGTCGTCGTGCTCGCGCGACCAGAAGACGGCAGAAGATCGTAGGCAGGGAGGGCAATGATTGGAGCGTTGCCGAACTCTTGGAAGGAAGCGGCTGACTCTTCCCCAAGAGTTGTACCCATCTCACCCGCTACTTCTTCGGGCTCCGCCGTCTCCATCGGCTCATCTACCGTCACCGCGAGGTCGCCAGCCTCAAGCACCTCGCCCACCACTACCCTCGGCTCGGTTATAACGATCATTTCATCTGCCGCCACTTCAGGCTCAGCATCAATGACCCTCTCGGCTGCAGATCCCTCAACCTCTATTTCAGGCTCTGTAGCCCCAACGACGTTGCCCATCGTCAGCTCGGGTTTGGCAGGTGCCGCCTCCTTTGTTTCCCTGGGTTCAACGGTCTCCGCCTCCCCCTCAGTCGGACTTGGCCATGCAAGATAGAATAAATAAAAACCGATGGCTTTATAATTCTTACGACAAGATTTTGAAAGAAATGTTACCTGAAGAGGATTTATCATTTGCACTCCGAACCGCGCGCGCCACTTGACTGCGAGCAGTAGATAGGGCGACAGGGGCCTCTTCGGAGAGAGTATCAGCACGAGGGATGGTGCTAGGGCCCGCTCCCGTGGCCAAAGCAGCCCTGTGCGCCTTTGCTTCACGTCTCAATCGCTTCCTCTCCTCCCGAGCCGTTGAGACGGATTCCACCAGAGCCTCTTTAATTGAGGCGTCTTCGTCCGTGAATAGGGACGCCTCCAAATTTTTCAAGGCATCCATCGTCGTTTTGTCAAGTCGAGGCACTTGCAGCAGCCTCGACGAAACTGGGACTTCAGTAACAGGCTGGGGAGGATCCCCGCATCAACTGGTATAGCCCCTGCAAAGAAACAAAGGAAGAAGATTAGGTTGACCATCGGAAGAGATAAAAAAAATTCTTATAAAAGAAAAGGGGGTGGACGTACCAACGCCCGCTAGAGCGTGTTTCTCTTCCTCCTCTTGGAAGGTTTTCAAAGAGGCAGCAATAGCTTCTTCGGTAGAAATACCTGTTGAAAATGGGGGGAAGTATTAGTTAAAAATAATGATAAAAAGTGCGATAAAGTAACGAAGAAAGCAGCTAATTATTACCTGACTCAGCGAGTTTGCTTAACATCGCTTCGAGCCTTGCTGATCCTCAGAAGCTGCAATAGCGGCCACCAAATTGGTGTCTGCGGGGTCTACCAAGAAGCCTTTATTGCTGCCATATTCACTTATTCCTTTGGTAAGAGGGGCCTCAGGCTCTAAACTGAGGATCGCGTCAAGGGAAAGGATCGACTTCTTCTTTTGCCCGCCAGCTCTAGATGCACCTGGAATTGATTTGCGCTTGGCAGTCACCTTGGGGCGGCGGGTCCCGATATCCGCTCCTACGCCGGACTCTGGCGATATTACATTAACTGTCTTCGTGGGAGCACGGGGCGCCTGTGGTGCATTCACCATAGCAAACAGTGGCAATCCACGCGGGGGGCTCAACACGCGTGGTCGATCGACTCCGGCATCTTTTAGCGGAGGAAGGACCGGAATCCTTGGCTTCAAGGGGGCCTTGCGATCACCGCCAGGAGGCGCACCCCTACGGTCAACCAGCATGCGCTTCTCCGTTAAGATAACTGGGCCCATCGCATTCGCATACCAAGCCACGTACGTGTTGAGCATCTTAAGGACACAGCTGGGTTCGCTGATAAAGAAATAGGAACCCGTGTTAAGCCGTGTGAAATGGTGCATTGCATTCTTCATCCCCTCTCGGCTGACCACGGGCTTTTCCAAGAAAGCTTCCATCGGGATCCCTTGGTTGTAGCTCGATTGCTGAGCAAACCGGTGCAGTTGTACCTCATAAAAAGTGTTGTCTCATTCTGCCTAAACACTAGATAGCCCGGCCGAATGGAGTAGAGGTGGAGGATTTCCCGAGCCTTCAATACGGGAGCCCCGTCCTTGAAATCATCGCGCAGTGGCACTACTGACTTAGTAGTCTCTGAGCCTATGGTTATAACCTTATCCACAAAGGAAACCTTCGCTCCGACCAGATGTGGACGAAGGAGCAGCCCCCTAAACTCCCGTGGGGGTGCAACCACAATTGAAGCGCCGACCAACCGCATGACTCTCGGGAGTCTGCATTTCTCAAAGAACGGAGGAATCTTATGGACACCAAACACCCCTTGCACGTGCAACTCCATCCAGGAGGTGAAATAGTGCGTCGGGAAGTTAGCGGGCTGCACCCCAGGCTCACTAGCGTCCGCCGCTACGCTAAGTCCTTTATAAAGGTAGGCCAGCCCGGTGATTCCTACCGATAACTGCAAACCAGCCACCATCCGATGCGCTGGGTAAAAGACGGAGGGCCGCATGTGACGCGGGTGCATGGGGAGCGCAAAGCTGCATAGCCACAAGCCCAAGAACCCAATAAAAAAGGTCTCCTCATCCATGCCCGGGACGGCGATTTCTGAGAAAGGGACGATGGCAGCGCTGGGGAGATAAAAATCCCTTTGATCATTCTCCGATACGGGTCGGCGGTCCAAGCCGAAACCGAAAGGGTCACCGAGCTAGGCGAACTTCTCACTCCACTCTGATAGGAACTCCGGGCGAATGAAGCGGGCAATAAAATCTGCGAAACTGACGCCCCGGTCGCCCGATTCCAGATGGAGTCCTTCATAGATCTCCAACATCTTCACCAGGCCCGGATACTGATGCTGAACGGCGTTCTCCGGAGTCAGGTCAAACACCAGCGGCTTGGTGGCAAAAACGTATTCGTCGGGAGGGAGCAACTCCTCGTAATGCTCCCCCATCATCGGCAAACCCGAGAGTTCGGCAAACTCCTCCAAAGAAATTGAGACCTCCCTATCCGTCATCAAGAAAGTGTGGGTGGGGATATTCCATTGTTCGATAAAGGCCTTAATCCACCACGTTAGAGGAGAGGGATACTCGAAGAGCGAGACGTAGACGGCCGAATACAATCCAATCTTCGTTAAATGAGTCCTTTTCGCCGATAAGATGTATCGGGCCCACTGCAAGTATCCGGCGGGCGGGCGCGGCACCAATCCAATATTATAGGCCTGTACCCAAGGGCGTGCTTCACCCTGACAGATTCGCCTTCCTAAAATATCTATTGCCGGCGGCGGCAGCACGGGAATAGCACCAATTGCGGGTTGGAGGAGGTCATCCGAGTTCTAATTTTTAACCTCCACGGCATACTTCACCGGGGGTTCGTCCGCATAAGGGATTGAAGTTATGGGCTCAGACGGCGTGGCGGAACTGAAACTGCGACGACCTTGGATGATTTCATTATACCACTTTCCTCACAAGTGAAGGTTTTTGTGCTCGGGGTCGTGATCCTTAATAAGAGCGAGCGCCACCCGGTCCACTGGTGCATGGGGAAACCCTCCCTCCGAGCGAACAAATGGGAAAGACAAGTTGGCAGACATGTTTCCTGTAGAAAGACAAAAATAACCGTTAGTGTTCTAACGCTTAGCATTTTAAAATCTTACTCCACACTGTGATGCAGTGGGTAGGGGACCAAAGGGGGACCCACAAAATCTGGATGACGGTGCATCATTTAATAAGACAATCCCATCATTAGATGAGACTGTCAATTCATGAAAAAGATCCACAAGAGAATATCCTCATTGATGGGAAATCCCTAGAGACAAGGAGAAAATCTCCTCTTTTAGAGCAAAGCTCTGTCACAGAGTGACATTTGTCAAACTCTGGTCTCAGGGGAACAAGATTCCTCAAAAGAGCATAGCTCTGTGGTAATAATGGAAAGATCCGTCAATTTTTTTTTAACACTTAAAAGAATTAAAATCTTGAAATCTTGAAAAATCCAGGAAAACTTATAAAAAAATCTTCATTTTTCAGATCTAAAAAGATCTACATTTGATCCAAGAGCAAAGCTCTGTTCATGGGTTAAAACCCATGGACAAGATCTCTGTAGATCTGTAAGTTTTTTAGAGCAAGGCTCTGTTGATGAAACCCTAAAGGGGTTTTCTTTAGATCAAAGATCTATAAGAGCAAGGCTCTGTTAATTAAATTTAATTTAATTTAAATTACCTAGAGTGATTCTAAGTTCTGAACTTTGAAGTTCTTGGGGAAAGAACAAGAGCAAGGCTCTGAAAGTTCTTAAGCAAGAGCAAGGCTCTGACAATCAAAATACTTGAAAGTTGTAAGAATTTTCTAAGGACCAAGGGTCCTATTTATAGGCTCCTGCGCCCCTTCAACTTATCAGTTGATCCAAAGGCTGAGATCTTGCCACCGCTGCACTCACGTGCGCGCCACGTGAGCGCAAAGGGGGGGCATTTGTTTCCCCCAATCAGAGCAAGGCTCTGTTTGAATTTCAAAAATTCAAAATTTTGAAGCAACGCTTCAAATCCCGTGCGCTGCGCACAATGCGCCACATGTCAGAAGTTGATGCGTCAGCACAGCTCCCGAGACAGCGCAACCAATCAGAGCAAAGCTCTGTTTAAAACAAAAAAGTAAAGGAAGCAACATTTCAGTTGCGCAAACGCTGCGCTGCATGACACGTGTCTGGGCGGTTGCGCAAGAACAACTGCGCAAGCGCTGCACTGCGCGACACGTGTCGGCGCAGTTGTGCAAGCACAACTGCGCAAGCACAGTTGCACAAGCGCTGCACTGTGCGACACGTGTCTGCGCAGTTGCGCAAACACAACTGCGCAAGCGCTGCACTGCACAACACGTGTCTGCGCAGTTGCGCAAGCACAGCTGCGCAAGCGCTGCGTTGCGCGACACGTGTCACGCGCTGGGGCGTTGCGCAAAACAGATTTGAAATTTTAAAGAAATCTTTTCTGTTCTTGTTAAAACAAGAAGATTTTCTTCTGTAAAACAGGAGCCCTTGGATCAAATATCCAACGGTGGGGAAAATTTCCCAAATCACTCAGAGAAAGATCTCTTTAACAAATTTAACTAATTTATGGGCACTATAAAAAGGACCCTAGAGCTCAATTCAAAGAAAGAACATTTTGTGAAAAATTAAACAGAGAAGACTCTGAAGAATTGGAGAGAAATCCTCAAGAACAAAGAAAAAGGTAAAAACCTTTAGAAAAAGAGAAAATTCTCTTATGAACAGATCATTGATCTGAGAACAAGATCTAGGATCTCTAATGAAAAGAAAAGAAAAAATAAATAATAAACAGTGCCTTGCACTTCTTTTTATGAACCATTGGTTCTAAATCTAAAAGATTCTCAAGATAACAGTGCCTTGCACCTTATATGAACCACTGGTTCTTTAGAAAATAAGAAAAAACTTGTTTTCTCTGATCTGAAATTGATCCAAAAGAATAAGAACGGTGTCCAGCACTTGCCAAAACTGCGCTATTGCGCAAGCCGCCAGGAAGCGCCACGTGTCAGCAGCGCAGCGCACTAACACAGCGCACTGCGCTATTGCGCTTGCGCTCACCAGAACGTGACACGTGTCACCTCCACGAGCGCTTGCGCTCATTAATTGCGCAAAGTACCTGACAAGCCATGTGGGACACTGTCAGGGTATCTAATGCAATGCATTATTAAAGGGCAGAGCCCAAGCAAAGGTCTAAGGGACCAAATAAAAGTGCTGCACATTATTTTAAAAAGACAGAGCTCAATTAAAAAGTCTAAACAGACCAAAAATAATGCTATGCATTATTTAAAGGGGCAGAGCCCAATTGAGAGGTCCAATGGACCAAAACAAATGCTCTGCATTATAATAAAAAGGGCAGAGCCCAGTCAAAATAGGCATAAATAGCCTGAAGTAATGCTATGTATCATTCTAAAAAGGGGAAAGCCCAAACAGTGGCCTAACAGGCCAAATGCAAACAAAATGTGAATATTTTCAACTGGACTTAACCCAATTTTGGCCGTAAGTCCTTAAATAAAATTGACTGAGCATAACTCCCTCTTAAATCAATTTATATCCGGTTCGAGGGTACATCCCCGAGCTCCTCTGACACTTATCGTTGTAATCCTTCAACGACGTCAGAGAGGTGACGGGTCCCGACGACCACATACGTCAATATGGACTGCGGGATCCATAAACTCGTGGACCGAAACGTCCTTAAACTAATATTGGACCGAAACGTCCTTAAACTAATGATGGACCGAAACGTCCTTAAACTAATATCGGACCGAAACGTCCTTAAACTAATGTCGGACCACCACGTCCCTAAACTGGAATATAGACCACCACGTCCCTAAACTGGAATATAGACCACCGCGTCTTCAAACTGGAATATAGACCACCACGTCCCTAAACTGGAATACGGACCATCACGTCCCTAAACTGGAATACGGACCATCATGTCCCTAAACTGGAACATGGACCACTACGTCCCTAAACTGGAACAATAGAGTCTCCAAATGCTCTTTTGCCGGATCTAAACGATCCCGTTTAAGTTGATCTTAGCCCCCAAACACGGCTAACGTATCCTTAAACATTCAAACGGACTATAAAACTCCAAATCAACCTTGGTTCAAGGGTACATCTCTGAACTCCTCTGACATCTGCCGTTGTAATCCTTCAATGACGTTAGAAAGGTGACGAGTCCCGATGGCCAGATATTAAATGGATCATCACGTTAAGTTGATCTTAGTCTCAAGCAGGACTATCGTATCCTTAACGAACGTTTAAGTTGATCTTAGCCGCAACGCGACTAATGCATCCTTAAACTAAAAACACCAAACACAAATCTAAGTAAATACGGATTTGGACTAATCCACGTCCTACGGACGACGGCATTACTCAGTCTCCGTATACAATCCACGGGCAACCACAAACAAAACAAACACGCACGACACGAAGTGAAATTCTGGAGAAGGAGAAAGTTGTTACCGCGATGCGGTAGCGTAATTAACTGCAGGGGCTTGCGCCTGCAGGGAAGAGCGTCCCCACAATCAAAAACCCCTCAAACGAGGGGGAATCTGACGAAGTCTGCTACATCGGCCGCATCCGTCTAAACCTCCGATATACGGTGCCATAAATCAACTTGGCATCTTCGGAGAGGTGGACGGATAAAACCATATACCATCTGCCCCGAATCTCAGCGTCAGGACCTCGCGGTCTTGTGCGCCGTCCTTCGGAGGGGAACAACCTTGTCTGCAATGCCTCAAGAAGAATTCGTTCATTTCTGAACTATTCCTCTTGTGCGTGTTCTACATACTTTGAACTGTGGTTTGATTTAGAACATATATGCTATTATAGAACGTGCCTGATTGAATCAACTCTTGATTCAGGAAAATGTTCACAACATTATCCTCCAATACAGAATTATATGCTTCTTTAACTCAGTAAAGAACATGATGTAATGTTGTATATTAGGGTATGTAATAACATTTGTTCAGAATCAATGTATTTACCAATTGGTAATACAAGGTGATATCGGCCAACAAACTTGGCTGCAACAATTGCACCATTCTCTAACTTTTATAGATATATCACTCATTCTCAGTTCTCTAACTTTTAGTAGCCCATATAACAGATTATATATGCAGGATCCTGATCCGGTATCACATACCCAGGACGTAGAGGATACTGAGAAACAGTTCTCGGTAATTAGGACACCCGAAGAATATGCATCAATATGCACTTTCTTCGATTGGGTGGCATGGGAATCCGGATATTCCCTTATTTCCTGCTCGGACTTATAACAATTATAAGATTGAGCGGAACCAACGTTCCTTAGCTCAGTATAATAAGCAGATTCGGTCAATGCATCCATATTATTTTCTTGATTAAGGCGTGACATGGTCTCTACCAGGAGAGAGAGAGAAGAAAACACTCTGCGTGCGCTCTTGGAAGATTAGATTGGTTATTAGTTTATCTAATCAGGATGGCTCCCACTGTTTTAGTCAAATCTTCCTTGAAACCCTAAAAGGAAAGACTAGCCGGGATTAATTACACCCTACAAGGTCGCCAATCTTTCAGCCAGGCCAGTGCCGGTACTTTGAGAGTGGTTCCCTGATTGATCTGTTTATGTGTAGTTTAACCGCAATCAGAACGGTGTCGCACGTAGCTAGACCGAGGTGAGTACGGGTCGCCCTCAGGGAAACGCGGAACCTTTCATTCTTAGTTTAGATGTGTTGAGAAAAGAGAAGAATAAAGAATGGTGGAAATAGTTTCTAAATCTATGTTAAACAAGGATGAAAAATATAGATCTAGATTAACTATAGAGATAAGTTTAATATTAAAAGGGGGCTTGTAGGGTTCATTGGGATTTAGTAGTTATGGATGATTAATTAAATATTACTCTTTTTATCCTTTAATAGATTTAAAACTAGAATGACAGTGATGCATGTAGATTAGGGTTTCTGGAGGGAAAAGGGTTCCCACTCTTAACCCATATCTCGACATGGAACTCCGTTCATATCTAGCATTTACCAAAATAATTGTTAATCTAATCTCCAATCGCGGTCGAGACTATCAATGAATTGATAGCACGCCCGATTAGGATGTTAACTATTCTTTTGATAAAGTTTATAAACTTTATAGGACTTAAAAAGAGTTTAAGGATCCTCATCATCAATTAACATACCCTAATCCCATGAACCCTAACAAGCGAAGAATTAGTCGCGCATGTTGGGAGAGGAAGAGATGGAGTGAGAAATCATATTAAATCTACAAAGAGATAGAATAAAAAAAGAAACTACCTTTATTAATCAACAAAATTCATTTACACTTTGTTCTCTTAGAAAATGATTACAAAATGCTAGTTTGCTTCTCGATCTCTTCTAAGGAGGTAGATGAACAGTTGATGATCAGCCTGGATGCGTGAGCCTTCGTGGACTTCGTGATCTCTTCTGCTTGATGATTTTTCCAAGAGGCTCTCGGTACTTATTTATACTCACAGAGCCGGAACCCTAGTTTCCTAATATGGTAACTAGTTATTACGATTCTAACCAAAAAATCCAGAATCCCAACTCCCTTAAAGTGCGGCGGAACCGCGGCCGTTGGATGGGTTTGACCGCGGATCCGCGGTCTTATGGTGGGATCTTGGCCTTAAATTTTTGGGGCTTCATCTATGTAGCTCTTGGTGATCTTTTGAATATCTAGACTTTGAAAATCTTCTCTATGTTTCTGTCAGAATTGGTTTTTTCAATTTACTTGAATATCTTCGGCAGATTTGATCTCGCCAATTCAGATTTCCTTGATTTTAGTCATGATATAATTCCTGCACAATTATCTCAATAAATGATGTTAGTAGAATTTGTTTTTATCGAGATATTATTTTAACCATTTATCATGATATTTTAGTTTTAAGAGAATTAGTCAAAAATATTTCATATTAAAATAGTCCAAATATTATATGAATATTATATGCTTACCATTTTCCTTTATAATGTTAATTATAATATATAAACACATGAAAATAGTATTTTTACGGATAAACCCTTATATGTGTCATATTTATAATAAACATCTTTTATTATATATAAATAGTAAGGAAAATGTCATATTAAAAGTGCAGTTTTATCAACTGAACAAATACCCCCAAACTTATCTTTGATCGTCCCGAGCAAACTAATTTATTCAAGAGAAGGAGAAAAAGAAAGGAGAAAGCTAAGCACACTTTCGTAGGCAACACGATTGCACTGAGCACGTGCAACAAGCCGTTAAATCTCTAGGTGTCCCTAGTAGGAGGAGTGTTGTCTCCTTAGGGTTTTCAGCGGATTACACCCACAAAATCCTATAATAAAAGAAAGATAGTGAAACTTACATATAAAGATAAGAACTATAAAAGAAATAACTTGAAAATAAGAGTTTCCAACTATACCAGCTTTTCGGTTGCTATGACCCCTATCTTAATTGTCGTGAAAAGATGTTAGAAACCACATCATCCCACAATAAAACATCGCCTTTAGTCTTCCTCCCTATCTTTCTTCCAAACATTGATCATATACCCCTACGTGTGTGTAAAATACATCTCTACACTTAGAGAATTCAATTCAAGCTATCATACTCTTGTCCGTCTTCCAAAGTACTTTGTAGTTGGTGAATATTTTAGATAGAATTGCTCACACATCCTTCATGCGACCGTTAATACTTCTTGAGATACTAACCGACCGATTACAAAATGTGCTTGCGCATTTAGGAGTAATTCCTCGTCTTGCAACACCTAAGGCTTAGCAGTGGCTCCCAAACCAGTTGGTCTAAGGCACTAGGTGATAAAGCACCCTTGCTGTATTTTTTTATGCTGCCTTGGTAATAACAAAACTAGTGTTCATTTTTTTTTCACCACCACTTATATATATATTTTTTATATACTAAGGCTTTTAGACAAGAGCATTTCAAGATATTCTCTATTATCCCAAGTTTCAAGATGTGTGTAAGTGCGTATAGTAGGGTATCAACGTTCAAATGTTTGGCGTCAAGAATAAGGACTATTTTTCAGACTTAATTTTATCCTCAGATTAGCAATTTCCTTCATCTTACTAACCCTTGGGACAACAGCTCATAACTACTTATTACTAGTTTTGTTTAAGAAAATATCTAACTTTCTTATTTTTCTTAAACTATTCCTACCTTTCATATATAATTTTTCACTTTCTACTTTTTTATTATCAAAAAAATTTATGCTTATATATAGTATAGTGCAAAGTAACGCATAAATAAGCACAAACCTCCCCCAAACCTGTTTGCAGCAGTGTCCTCACTGTTGTCTCTTTTAAATCTCAAAAACCTGTAGACTTGGTAGGAAAGGTTATTAACGGGGGCAACAAAAATTGAAAGAGATAATCGTCCCCCAAACTTATTTTTGGCTCATAATTTTGTAAAAATTTTCTATCAAGAGCCAACATATCCCCCCCCCCCCAAACTTGAGTAAAATAGTATTAAGCATTTAAAATTATTAGGGGGTTTAAAGTTATTGGTCAAAGTAAAGTCTTACAAATACCAAAAGTCAACACCAACCATTCAAAAAATTTATTGATGAAACGTACTGGTTGGTGGAAAATCAGAGATTTGAAGAAGTGGGGAGATAGGAGGTGGTAAAGAACGGGTTTACGTCTCGGTTTGTAAAGACGAAACAATGAAGGTGGATTACTCGCATTCTTGTTGTTGATAGTAAGAAATGGTGATGGTTCAACTTCCTTGTGTTGAGGTTGATTCATCACAATACCCATATTTTCTAAGAATGCGAGTTCGTCAGCGAAAATTTCTTCAAAACTTTCATCTATATCCCGAATAATAATCTCATCAGAAAGAACGAGATGATACTCTGACTCCATAAAAGGTCCATATTCAGCGTTAGATGTTGACCCGGACAACAATGTAATAGCGGAGTCGAGATCATTATCGTGAAGCTCTTCAATTTCGTTGCTGTCGGAATCTATTATTTTTACAGAACACACATGAGCATAGGGCTCGGAGAGTTCACTTCCCAACTTGTAAATGTTAAGCTCAATTGACTTCTTCCCAAAGGATAGGGTCATAGAGCCGTTTCTACAATTGATTACTGCGTTGGAAGTTGCTAGGAAGGATCGACCTAAAATCACCGGAATTTGGTTTCGTGGGTTCGCTACAGGTTGTGTATCTATAACGATAAAGTCCACGGGAAATATGAATTCCCCGACTTTAATTAACACATCCTCTAGTTCACCCCGAGATTTGGTGATTGATCAGTCTGCCATCTTGAGAGTACAATGGGCGGGTTTCAACTCTCCAATCCCTAACTGCTCATATACGGAATAAGGAAGCAAGTTAACGCTAGCGCCAAGGTCGAGTAAAGCACGATTAATATTTTTACCCCCAATAGAAATAGAGATGGTAGGATAGCCAGGGTCCTTACGTTTCTTTGGTATTTGCTGGGTAAAAGCTGTGCTAACATTACTCGTCATGAAAACTTTTTTACGCACTTGAGTTTTTCTCTTCCTAGTGCACAAGTCTTTAAGGATTCTTGCATAAGATGGGACTTGTTGAATAGCATCTAGAAGAGAAATATTTATGTTAACTTGCTTAAACATTTCCACAATCTTCTCCATTTGTGGGTTAGGTCTGTTGGCCCATAATCTGTTTGGAAATGGAGCTTGATCAATAAGTTTTGGGTCCAACATTTGTGGAGAAGATTGTGGGGACGGATTCGATCCAAAAATTGGAGTGGGAATCGTCTTAGATAGATTCGAGAAAGTGTTCGAGCCTTGGGGAAAACGGAGAATAGGCTCGGATGAAGGAGGGAGACTAGACGAATTGGGAGAAGAAGTAGAAGCCGGGGTATCATTGGTATCACTAACATCGTCAACTTGTTCACCCACTCGATTATCTAGCACTCTCCCCGATCTCAACGTAGTAACAACACTCACATTATGATGTTGTGAGTGGCCAGGATTCGGTAGGGGTTGAGATGGGAGTTTCCCTTTCTCTCTCGCACTCATTGCGGCGTTCAGCTGTGGAATTTGGTTTTATATTGATTTAATACTCTCACCGTGGGAGGCGGTGTCTTTCTTTATGGTATCAATAGAAGACTTTATATCAGCCGACATTTGAACGGAATGTTTCATAAACAAATCCAAAGTTTGTGCGAGTGAAGAGTTATCAGTACCGGCCATTTGTGGTGCAGAAGTGTTGGCCGGATTTTGAAAATTTTGTGACCGAAAGGGGTGCTGACTTTGTGGTTGTGGTTGCTGTGGAGGAGGTCTTTGATAATTGCTTTGGAACTGGTTTTGATTTTGGGGTTGGTTTTGGTTCCAAGCAAAGTTAGGATGATTCCTCCATCCTTGATTGTACGTGGAAGAATAAGGATCGTTTCTAGGTCGCTGCTGAAAAGCAGCATTAGTTTGCTCATGACCTTGAAACGGTGCATTCATAGGACATTCTTCCGTCGAGTGTGATGGATCTGAACAGCAACCACACACGGTCTTTGGGAGCGTTACCTGATTTAGGGAGACTGATGAAAATTTGTTTTCAATAGCGTCGAGTTTCTTCTGCATCGCTGCCATTTCGGCTTTTACTGCGATGGAAACATTGAGCTGATGAATATCCCCCTAGATGAAGGTGGTCTTACGCTTTCTCACTGCAAAGTGTTTTCAGCGAGATCCTCCAGATATTTCCAAGCTTCGCCGTCATCTTTAGACATGAAATTGAATTGACATACTGTTTCAAGCATCTGCTTTGTCGCTGGATTAATGCCCTCATATATAATTCGGCATAAATCCCATCTTTGTATTCCATGATGAGGACATTAGACAAGCAGATCCTTGAAACGTTCAAAGCACTTCCAAAATGGTTCATTGGGAAGCTGGGTGAACTGGTTGATCTCACTCCTAATATGGGCAGTCTTATGGTTTGGGTAAAACTTCTTAAGAAATGCTATTACGAATTCATCCCAATTAGTGATAGAGTGTGCGGCAGTATTATAAAGCCATTTTCTGCCAAGTCGCACAGAGTGAATGGGAGAAGACGCAAGCGCATAGCATCCACAGTCAGTTGTGAAGTACCTATCATTGCGCATACGTTTTCGAATTTAGTGATGAAAACGTACGCGTCTTCAGATTCAAGCCCGTGAAATTTGGGCAACAGATTGATGTACTGGGGTTTAATTTCAAAATTATCCCCGTTAGCTGGTGGAATAGATAGACAAGTGGGAAGTGGACCACGGATAGGATAGCATCTCTCCTGGAGAGAGATGCGCGGTGGATTCTGCGCACCTACGGACGGTGGCAGCGTGGTGTTATAATCTGATGGAGTACCGTCCATCTCGGTTGATGTGGTGTGTGGTGGGGAAAAAGAAGATGAAGAAGTACCGACTTCGGAGTCGATAGCAGGAACGCGGACAAGTTGGGCACTAGAATCCTGTGTCCAGCCAAGCATGCACTAAGCGGGTTTAGCGCAAGTGGCAGTGTGTGTGTGATTTAAAATTGGTCTGTTTTGAAAAAGTGGGACTTTAAGACAAATCACACAAAAATGCACAAACCCCCCTGAAACTAAGGTTACCTAGGTCCAGTCTCTAGACCGCTCCTAGACTTCCAAAGGACAAGCCGCAGGATCAATCCTCTACCACCTCTTTACTACTATTGTGGCCAGGTAAGTGCCAGGTAAGTGGGAGGTATCCGCTATACGAATCACCGAAAATAGCGGGCCTAATTAAGTAACCACTTGCCTTAGACACACTTGCCTAGGCACCACAAAAGTAATGCGGATAAGCGATAGATTACCCACGACCTTTCTCTGTCCTTATTGAGCGCGATAGTCCTTAGAGTCTGGTCTAGATATTTTTTAAATTAATGTAGGGTTGATGCAGATGCTCGGTTTATGATTTGTGGGGCTTAGGAAGGGTGATGAAATCCCCACCTAATCTGGATTTGGTCTTTGCCCCTTAAAGTCCGTATTAAAATATGCAAAACAAACCAATCACAAAACTTTGCAAAAAGATTTTTGAGCGGCAATATTTTGCAAAGAATCCTGCAGAAAAGATATTTTATTGGATTTGAGAGGAGAGAGAAAGAGTTGAGAATCTTACCAGAGAAGTGTGGAACCCTAGACCCTCTAACCCGCCGCGCTTCCGCCGCCAAGACGCACCTTCTGCCGTGGATCCGCCGCAAGAAAGAGGGATCAATTGATGATTTTTTTTTCTGTAGCCTTTTGTACTCCTCTGGATCTAGATGAATGTCTCTGTCTTTCTGTTTCCTCAAGTCCGTGACTCCAGATCTCCTTGCAAAATTCACACAATTCGTTAAATATGCAATTTGCAGTTTTGTTTTAATTATGATATGGATCGTATAAGAATTCAACACAAATAGTAAGAATAAAAAAAATTACACACGTATCCCCGGCAACGGCGCCATTTGATTGATGTGAAAAAAGTGTGTTTGAAGTTAACCGCAATCAATAACGGTGTCGCGTGTAGCTAGACTGAGATGAGTACGGATCGTCCTCAGGGAAACGTGGAACCTTTCATTCTTACTTTAGATGTGTTGAGAAAGGAGAAGAATAAAGAATGGTGGAAATAGTTTCTAGATCTTTGTTAAACAAGGATGAAAAATATAGATCTAGATTAACTATGGAGATAAGTTTAATATTAAAAGGGGGCTTGTAGGGTTCATTGGGATTTAGTAGTTTTGGATGATTAATTAAAAATTACTCTTTTTATCCTTTAATAGATTTAAAACTAGAATGACAGTGATGCATGTAGATTAGGGTTTCTGGAGGGAAAAGGGTTCCCACTCTTAACCCATATCTCGACATGGAACTCCGTTCATACATAGCCTTTACCAAAACAATTGTTAATCTAATCTCTAATCGCTGTCGAGACTATCAATGAATTGATAGCGCACCCGATTAGGATGTTAACTATTCTTTTGATAAAGTTTATAAACTTTATAGGACTTAAAAAGAGTTTAAGGATCTTCATCATCCATTAACATACCCTAATCCCATGAACCCTAACAAGCGAAGAATTAGTCGCGCATGTTGGGAGAGGAAGAGATGGAGAGAGAAATCATATTAAAGCTACAAAGAGATAGAATAAGAAAAGAAACTACCTTTATTAATCAACAAAATTCATTTACACTTTGTTCCCTTAGAAAATGATTACAAAATGCTAGTTTGCTTCTCGATCTCTTCTAAGGAGGTAGATGAACAGTTGATGATCAGCCTGGATGCGTGAGCCGTCGTAGACTTCGTGATCTCTTCAGCTTGATGATTTTTCCAAGAGCCTCTCGGTCCTTATTTATACTCGCAGAGCCGGAACCCTAGTTTCCTAATATGGTAACTAGTTGTTACGATTCTAACCAAAAAATCCAAAATCCTAACTCCCTTAAAGTGCGGCGGAACAGCGGCCGTTGGATGGGTTTGACCGCGGATCCGCGGTCTTATGGTGGGATCTTGGCCTTAAATTTTTGGGGCTTCATCTAAGTAGCTCTTGGTGATCTTTTGAATATCTAGACTTTGAAAATCTTCTCTATGTTTCTGCCAGAATTGGTTTCTTCAATTTACATGAACATATTCGGCAGATTTGATCTTGCCAACTCGGATTTCCTTGATTTTAGTCATGATATAATTCCTGCACAATTATCTCAATAAATGATGTTAGTAGAATTTGTTTTTATCGAGATATTATTTTAACCATTTGTCATGATATTTTAGTTTTAAGAGAATTGGTCAAAGATATTTCATATTAAAATAGTCCAAATATTATATGAATATTATATGCTTACCATTTTCCTTTATAATGTTAATTATAATATATAAACACATGAAAATAGTATTTTTACGGATAAACCCTTATATGTGTCATATTTATAATAAACATCTTTTATTATATATAAATAGTAAGGAAAATGTCATATTAAAAGTACAGTTTTATCAACTGAACATTCCCCGTGGTTTCGCACGGACCTAATTAAAATAAACCTCGTTTTCCAGGGGCATAACCCCGTTGACACCTTTCTAGACACCTACTTAATTGGCTAATTGTAAAGTGCAAAACTCTCGCAGGAGTAACAATTACTCGCAGTGGGTATCGGGATCCAACTATCACATGGAAGGTATGCAATCTCATTACAAATTTCAACACTTGAAACCCCCGATAATGGTTTTTACCCCTAGAACTTATGACCTTGACTATGATCAACATATCATAAGCACTAGTCAAGTTCTACCTGTCATTTCTTGATTAATTAGACCCACACATATGACCCTTGACTATAATCAACATAATCACATGACTGTCATAATTAATCACATCATATGTTTTGCAGGAAGACATTACGTAGCTACCGTACACTACGCCTTGACTATAATCAACATACGCAGCACGAATACTAAGTACTCTACTTCCTAAAATGACGGAGGGTTGCGCAGGTTTTTAAGAAAACCATGAACATAATGAACTTAATATCATTGTAAAATCAAGTGAATTTTTAAAATGAGTGTTTTTGAGGCTTTTACTAGTTTTGCTAAAGAGGTCACTCCCGGTGAAGGGATCTCGACTCTTTCCTTATCGAATAAGGTGTTGGATTTCGACAAGGAATACCGCTATGCAAAGTGATCAGTTGAAAATAATGTATTTTTAACACGTCAATTTCCCTATCATTTGCATTCATCTAAAGATATTCAGGTTAAGTATTGCACATATTAGCAAAACAGTCGTAAAATACCAGATTACCAATGTTGTATACTTAAACCGATATTTCTTAGGGAAATTGAGTGTTTATCAATGCATCGCATAATCTTTGTATAGCGCAACACTTGTTTCGAAGTTTGTGCAGGAAATTCCAGGAGAAAAGCCAAATTTGTGAAACAGTGCTGTTAAAAATACGCCAACTCAAGGACTTGAGATCTGGTAGTAATCTAGAAGAAATTGTGAGATTCAATATATCAGAAAAATACCAGGAAGATATCAGAAAGCGGTACAAGAAAGTGTGCACACTGAGGCCCTCACGTGATCGCGGATCCGCGGCCTGAGCAGGCACGTGCCGCGGATCCACGGCCATATTACCACGTCATCATCTGATCTTTACTGCAGAATGCTTATCTCATGTCCTACACCTCATCAAGCCACTGCAAGTTCAGGAAAACTCCAAAAGCTTCTTCAGTACAGCAAGCCCTTTGATCTAAGCTAAACACTCCAAGCTTCCAAAGCAAGCTTTTCCTTAACTACCTTAAAACCTAGAACCTTCTCCCTAACCTCCTAACTTATGAAGGAAGCTAAAGCCTAACTAACTACTTCTAGAGGGTTCTACCTAACTACCTAGCTTACAAGGGAAGCTAACGTAATCCAAGCTTATAAAGGAAGCTAACCATTCTTAAGGCTATAAAAGGAACCCTAGGCTTCACTTATAAAGGTTATTGATGTTAGTGTATATGCCCTAGAGGCCATTTGTAGGGTTTCCTTAACACCTCTATTAGGGTTTAGAAGCATCATACATGCTATAACAATAAAATTTTGAGGTGCTAAGCAAACTATACAAAGAATCGAACTAGAATTTATGAAGTAACTATTAATAGTATCAACAAATAAAGTTTATGTTATGCTAAGTGTTGAAACTACAACCTTTGTAGTTCACTTTGGAAGACTCCTAGGCTTTGCAAAGGTCCACTTGATCAACTCCTCGTCCACGACGATCCACCCGAAGCACTTTGCCCTAAGCTTGATGCTTCCTACGATCTTTGGAAATCCTTGAAGCACAACACCCTACACAAGATGGCTAAGGTTGTGTAGGATGATGAAGTGGTTGCTATTCTTATTTATTACCTTTTCTTTTCTTTTTCTAACTCTTTTTAACCATTAAAAGAGAGCTAGGGTTTGAGGAAGAAGAGGAAGTCTCACTCTTTTCTTTTTCTAAGATAATGATAATGTAAAAAGAAAAATAAGAGAGAGAGAGATATCTTATCATAACTTTAACCATAGTAGAAAAAATATCTAGATATTTCATTTTTGGTTAAAAGGAAAAAGGAATGGAAACTATGGTTGAGTTAAAGAAATGTGTAGATGAGTGTGGAAGCAATGACTCATTAACCATTTCTTTTGCCTTTAATCTTTAATGAAAAATCCAAACATTATCTTATCTACAATATGATTCTTATATTGCCTTCCTCTTTGTATCATCAACCATGATACATTTCATGTATGTATGTATGTGTGCACATCATCATGTACATATACATCCATTTATCCATAAAAAGAAAAGGTTTTAAATAAATAATATAAAAGCCAATATTAAATCAACACTTGATTTAATAAATCCATCATATCTCATATGACCCGACTAATATTAAATGCCCGATTAAAATACAGTATCATATACTAGTATTTAATCGAGGCTCCGCGCATATCTCATATGTGCACCACTTCGTTTCGCCAGAGCCGAGAAACTTCTATGTGGGACTCTAAGACTCGTCAATACGCCAGCAGTAGATGATGATCATATCAAACACCTACAGGCCGCAAGCGGTCAGCTAAACGTAACGGCCACCCGGGTATTGAGCGATCAGAATAAGAACAAGCGAACCTGTCAAAACTCCTGTCAATCCATCCGGCAACACTAACCGTACAGTCCGGTCTCTTCGTCAGATATGCTGCATATCGAGTCTAGGGATGGAATCGTCGACCCCAATAACTCAATAAGTCATGCCGGTATGTGGTCTATAACAGATCGAGAAACTTACTGATAACACTTATCAGTAATATCTCAGCAGCCCTGGCCAAGGACTTCCCGTTATAGCCAATCGTGCACAGCACAGCATCAACCCCCAATACCGGGAGAGACGAAACCCCTCCTATCGCTCACTGCCTCCACATGCCTCGAGACTATACCCAAAATCCACCTGTTTGTACGACTCAGTAGAGCCGCAGTAGGGTGGAGATCAAAGTACAGTGGGAGGACACACAAGACTCTATGACGATCTCGGGTCTACAGACTAACCTGTACCAGTGTCACCTGAGAACTGCTATCCGACGTATGATATAATACCATATAGGAGTTCTCGGTGAGTCCATTCAGTGTACCCAGTCTCACTGAGCACCCGTATACTATCTTCGGTGTCATCACACCAGACGGATATGGGATCATCCATCGCCCATCACATGGAACAAGAATGGTATACGCTAGTCTAAGCTGGAATATCGATGCCCTGTCTCGATATACCTACGACTGGGAACATTTCAAGGATATACTTATAAACTACAGATGTCCCACTAGTATGATCCGCATCATAATTCCAGTAGTTAAACCAATATCCTTAGGGCTTTATCAACATGTACCAAATGAATATAAACATGATCAAGTGAACATACGATAAAGTAAAACCAGATAGCATACTATCATTTTGAGCAAGACTGTCTCCCGAATATATATATATATATACACATCAGTACATACACTATCTCATAATGGCCTCTAGGGCATACATATATCCAACAATCTCCCACTTGCACTAAGGCCAGTTATTGGCATATCTCATACCTAACATCTCAAAAAGTCGCTCATGCTGCGGCTGAGGGAGGGCCTTGGTGAATGGATCCGCAGCGTTGTTCTTTGTGTCTACTCTCTTAATCTCGATCTCGCGGCGATCTACTATCTCCCGGATCACATGATATCGCCTCAGGATGTGTCTGGACTTCTGATGGGACCTGGGTTCTTTGGCCAACGCCATAGCCCCATTATTGTCACAATACAGAGGTATTGGATCAATAATGGTTGGAACTACTCCTAGCTCCGCGATGAACTTTCTCATCCAGACGGCTTCCTTGGCAGCATCATTTGCAGCAATATATTCAGCTTCCATCGTTGAGTCCGCAACGGTATCCTGTTTGGAACTCTTCCAACTCACCGTCCCTCCGTTGAGGGTAAATGCAAACCCTGAGATAGACTTGCCGTCATCCTTGTCACTCTGGAAGCTCGAATCGGTAAAGGCCTCCATTTGGAGATCCCCATTACCATACATCAAGAACAATTCTTTAGTCCTTCGCAAGTACTTAAGAATGTTCTTTACAGCAATCCAGTGATTCTCTCCTGGGTTAGATTGATACCTGCTTACTACACTAAGTGCATAAGCAACATCAGGGCGTGTACATAACATCGCATACATTATCGATCCTACTGCCGAAGCATAGGGAATAATGCTCATGCGAGCTCTCTCTATATCAGACTTTGGGCAATCGTCTTTTGAGAGAGTGACTCCATGGCAAGCGGGTAAGGCACCCCGCTTGGAGTCTTCCATACTAAACCTCTTTAGGATGGTGTTAATGTACTTGGTTTGGGACAATCCCAATAACCGTTTGGATCTATCCCTATAGATCCGTATACCCAATATGTAGGTGGCATCTCCCAGGTCCTTCATGGAGAACCTTTGTGATAAGAATGATTTGACCGACTGTAGCATAGGAATGTCATTTCCTATCAGAAGTATGTCATCTACGTACAATACGAGGATTGCGATATTTCTTCCTACAGTCTTCTTATAAACACAAGGTTCATCCGGATTTTTGATGAAATCAAACTCTTTGATAGCATCATCAAAACAGATGTTCCAACTCCGTGATGCCTGCTTTAATCCATAAATGGATTTAAGTAACTTACATGCTTTACCGCTGCTCCCACTATCAATGAATCCCTCTGGTTGATCCATATAAACGCATTCCTCTAAATCACCATTTAGGAATGCAGTTTTAACGTCCATCTGCCAGATTTCATAGTCGTAGTGAGCAGCAATAGCGAGTAGGATCCGAATGGATTTAAGCATGGCTACCGGAGAGAAAGTCTCGTCATAGTCCAAGCCTGGTCTTTGACGAAAACCTTTCGCTACCAACCTTGCCTTATAGGTCTCTACCTGTCCATCTACACTGATCTTTCTTTTAAAGATTCATTTGCATCCCACAGGTTTTATCCCGGAGGGTACATCTTCCAAAGTCCATACTTTGTTGGTGTACATGGACTCCATCTCCGATCTCATGGCATCCAGCCAATTCACAGAGTCACCACTCGTGATAGCCTGATGAAAACTGGAAGGATCATCATCATCCATGATGCAATCTTCTCTATCACCATCAACGAGAAAACCGTAGTATCTCTCCGGTGGGCGAGAAATCCTGCCAGATCTACGGAGTGGCTGAGGTTCATTAGATTCTGTTATAACTTCAGGTTCAGCCAAGTTGTCATTTGTAACTTGTGTTTCTAGAACTTCTTCTAGATTTACCACATTGCCATTTGTATTGTTTGAAAAAATCTCATCTTCTAAAAAGGTGGCATACTGAGAAACAAACACTTTTTGTTCCTCTTTGTGGTAAAAAAGATACCCAAACGAATGTTTAGGATATCCTACAAATATACATTTGACTGATCGTGTCTCGAGTTTGTCTGGATTCTGCTTTTTAACAAAAGCCGGACAACCCCAAATCTTAACTCTTTTAAGAGATGGTTTCTTCCCATGCCATATCTCATATGGAGTGGTAGACACGGTTTTGGTTGGAACTTTGTTTAACAGAAAAGCTGTTGTTTCCAATGCATGCCCCCAAAACGAGAGAGGTAACTCAGCATCACTCATCATGGATCGTACCATATCTAATAGGGTACGGTTCCTTCGTTCTGACACACCGTTGTGCTGTGGTGTGTATGGTGGAGTGCGCTGAGAGAGAATCCCATTCTCTTTTAGGAAGTCTAAGAACTCAGTACTTAAGTACTCTCCACCTCGATCCGATCGAAGTATCTTGATACTCTTTCCTGTTTGGTTTTCTACTTCATGTTTATACTCCTTGAATTTCTCGAAAGCTTCAGATTTATGTTTTATCAAATATACATGACCAAATCTTGAGAAATCATCAGTAAAAGTTATGAAGTATGAAAAACCGCCTCTTGCATGTGTAGACATTGGTCCGCATACATCACTATGTATGAGGCCTAGGAGCTCAGTAGCTCTTTCTCCGTGTCCTGTAAACGGGGTTTTGGTCATTTTACCTTTGATACAAGACTGGCAAGTTGCATAAGATTTATACTCAAATGAATTTAAATATCCATCTTTATGAAGCTTGTTTAGTCTTGTTTCATTAATATGACCAAGTCTACAATGCCAAAGAAAAGCTTCATTTATCTCTGAAAATTTTCTTTTATTTTTGTGTTGTACGTTGAAAACTGTGTGTTGATTAAGGACGTATATCCCGTTATTTAATGTACCACAACCAATCAACTCTTGATTCAGTCTAATGTTCATAACATTGTGTTGCACAGCAAAATGATACCCTTCATTGTCTAACAAGGAAACTGATATAATATTACAGAGCATACTTGGTACAAAATAACACGGGTTCAAAACCAATATACAACCCGAAGGCAAACCTAGGTGATACTCTCCTACTGAAACTGCATTTACATTGGAACCATTTCCAACTTGGAGAGTATGATCACCTGTCTTCAGAACTCTGCTATTTCTCAACGCCTGCACAGAATTGCAAATATGAGAACCCGAACCGGTATCCAATACCCAGGATGCAGAATTAATAGAAAAACAGTTTTCAATTACGAACACACCTGAAGCTGAAGCATCAACATGCTTCTTCTTGAGTGCTAGGTACTCAATACAGTTCCTCTTCCAGTGTCCCGTCTTCTTGCAATGGAAACATTCACCTTTCTATGATACCCCAACCTTGGACTTGCCTTTTCCCTTCACCTTTTTGACTCCACCCTTAGGTTTGGTGGGTTTCTTCTTCATCTTTCCCTTGGCCTTAGCCTTTGGGTAAGATGAGGAGGATTGCCCAACAGACATAACAGGAGTCTTCACTGACTTCAGTGTGCTCTCTGCACTCCTTAACATATTAAGGAGTTCAGGCAGTTCCTTCTCCATGTTGTGCATGTTGAAGTTAACGATGAACTGAGCAAAGGTGGAGGGGAGAGACTGTAGAATAATATCTGTATACTGTTCGTTGTCCATTGTCCACCCAAGGTCCTCAAGCTCTTCTATGAGAGCTATCATTTTCAGAACATGGTCTTGTACTGCTGTGCCAGCGGTCATGCGCATCTGAAACAATTTCTTAGACGCTTCGTATCGTAATACGTGGGATTGCTCTCCATACAACTCTTTTGTATGGAGGAATATGGCTTGTACGTCCATATTCTCGTGCTGCTTCTGATGTGTGTTATCCATCGATGCAAGCGCGAGGCATTTTGCCGTGGCACAGTCAACGTCCCATGTCTTGTGGACTTCTATATCCGCAACTGAAGGTTTAGGACCTAGGGGGGACAAGGCTGGAGCTGTAAGGACATATGATACTTTATCATAAGTCAAGGCTGTGTTTAAATTCCTCAGCCAGTCTTTATAGTTGGTCCCATTCAGCTTGTTTTTATCTAATAGAAGCTTAAGTCCTGTCATGGGTATCTGCCATTAAGAGAGAGAAAAGAATACACTTAGCGAATGCTCTTGCAAAGATCAGGTTGGTTATTATCTTGTCTAATCGATATCTCCCACTGTTTTTTATCAAATTTTCTTTAAAACCTTTTAAAAAGAAAACTAGCCGGGATTAATTACATTCTACAACTTCGCCAACCTCTCAGCCAGGCCAGTGCCGGTACTTGAGGGAGGTTCCCCGTGCTTTCGCACGGACCTAATTAAAGTAAACCTCGTCTTCCCAGAGACGTAGCCCCGTTTAGCACCTTTCTAGACACCTACCGAGTCAGCTAATTGTAAAGTGCAAAATTCTCCCGGGAGCAACATTTGCTCGCAGTGGGATCGGGATCCTATTATCATATAGTAGGTATACAATCTCAATGTAATTTTCAACTCTTGAAATTCCCGATATGATTTTTACCCCTAGTACTTATGACCTTAACTAAAGTCAACATATCATAAGTACTAGTCAAGTTCTTCCCGTCATTTCGTGATTAACTAGACCCACTCATATGACCCTTAACTAAAGTCAACATAATCATATGAATGTCCTAACTAATCTGCATCATATGCAGTGTAGGAAGACATCACTCAGCTACCGTACACTGCGCCTTAACTAAAGTCAAAATACGCAGCACGAATACTAAGTACTCTACTTCCTAAAATGATGGAGGGTTGCGGATAGTTTTTAAGAAAACTTTTGACGCTTTGAACTTGATATCGTTGTAGAATCTAATGGGTTTAAAAGGAGTGGCTTAAGCTCCGCATTTTGAAACTTGCTTTTTTCTTACAAAAAGGCCGAGTGTGTTTTAAATCTGATTCTACAACATCTTTTTAGGTTCATTTATCTTTTACATTAATCTCATTAATGTAGTCCCATCATTTAAATCCTAAGCCATTACAGAGAGAAACGAAAATATAACGTACACTTATGCCACTCGCATTCGTCACAGTGTCCTGATATGCACCGTTAGGTTACTTAACTAACGGCATACCGGGACGGGGCTAGTGCGGGTGTAAAACATAAGTAACGTTTAAAATATATCATATATAATATTTCATTCGTCTCAGATATGCATTAAAAGATCACATCAGATAATAAAAGCAGCAGAAGCACATAAAGGATATCTAGGAGGTCCGTATTTTATATTTAGCCAGCAATAAAAATACGGATTCCACGGTCGCGATGAATAGCCAAGCCCACATCCCTAGACCCCTACGAGAGCGGCAAGCGACCCTACCAATTCTGGAGTTTAGGAGACCCGGTCTCGACTCCTCGAAATGGCCTCCCACTGAACCCAAGAACCTGGTCACTTGTGCCCTCCACCTTGGGTCTATCCTAATGCGGAAAAGTAAATAATATACAACACTGGTGACAACAACCTCACCCCGGAAGTGCCCCAAATAAAAGAATATTACATACAAATTAATATTACATGAATTGAAAGAATACTCTCATCTCACATAAAAAGAAAACCCCCGGCTATTCATTGCGACAATCCTGCTTATCAAATCTCATCGACACAGAGAAATAAAATGGAAAAATACAACAATTGGAATCTTTAACCGCCTTTAGACAACACAAATCTGGAATATCACATATACAAGATTTCATGCCTAAACAATGTAAAGCTCGCATTTGGGTCTCATTCAAGAAAACACCTTTTCAAAACAAACCGGATAATTCAACAAGATTTCCATTAATCCCGAGACCGAACTGCTAGATTTACACGCAACAAACAAATTTGTAGATTTCAATTATTGTAACACATACTATTAAACTAAGCGACGTTGGAACATCCGATCAAACATATTAAACAACCAGAAACTGCTCTGAAAGCTCAATACCTGGGCAGATTATAAAAATACCAATAATAACAGAGAACACATACGGGCCAGCACAAGAAAACAGGGCCCATGAGTCAACTATACCGCCGCGGAACCGCCGCATAAAGCCTCTTGGGCCGCGGTTCCGCGGTCGTACGGTCGAATTATGGGCTCGTTTTTCTGGTGAGCTCTTATATTTCCCTGCTAAATTTTTTACATATTTTTAATTTGAAAAATCCCAGGTTTTTAAAAAATTTCCAGAGAGCACCTCCCGGGTGTCGATTTTCGTCCGTTCGAAGTTTTCAACGTCGTTTAGGCTACCACAAAGTTCTAGCTTGGCTCTGATACCACTGTAGGGTTTCCTTAACACCTCTATTAGGGTTTAGAAGCATCATACATGCTATAACAATAAAATTTTGAGGTGCTAAGCAAACTATACAAAGAATCGAACTAGAATTTATGAAGTAACTATTAATAGTATCAACAAATAAAGTTTATGTTATGCTAAGTGTTGAAACTACAACCTTTGTAGTTCACTTTGGAAGACTCCTAGGCTTTGCAAAGGTCCACTTGATCAACTCCTCGTCCACGACGATCCATCCGAAGCACTTTGCCCTAAGCTTGATGCTTCCTACGATCTTTGGAAATCCTTGAAGCACAACACCCTACACAAGATGGCTAAGGTTATGTAGGATGATGAAGTGGTTGCTATTCTTATTTATTACCTTTTCTTTTCTTTTTCTAACTCTTTTTAACCATTAAAAGAGAGCTAGGGTTTAAGGAAGAAGAAGAAGTCTCACTCTTTTCTTTTTCTAAGATAATGATAATGTAAAAAGAAAAATAAGAGAGAGAGAGATATCTTATCATAACTTTAACCATAGTAGAAAAAATATCTAGATATTTCATTTTTGGTTAAAAGGCAAAAGGAATGGAAACTATGGTTGAGTTAAAGAAATGTGTAGATGAGTGTGGAAGCAATGACTCATTAACCATTTCTTTTGCCTTTAATCTTTAATGAAAAATCCAAACATTATCTTATCTACAATATGATTCTTATATTGCCTTCCTCTTTGTATCATCAACCATGATACATTTCATGTATGTATGTATGTGTGCACATCATCATGTACATATACATCCATTTATCCATAAAAAGAAAAGGTTTTAAATAAATAATATAAAAGCCAATATTAAATCAACACTTGATTTAATAAATCCATCATATCTCATATGACCCGACTAATATTAAATGCCCGATTAAAATACAGTATCATATACTAGTATTTAATCGAGGCTCCGCGCATATCTCATATGTGCACCACTTCGTTTCGCCAGAGCCGAGAAACTTCTATGTGGGACTCTAAGACTCGTCAATACGCCAGCAGTAGATGATGATCATATCAAACACCTACAGGCCGCAAGCGGTCAGCTAAACGTAACGGCCACCCGGGTATTGAGCGATCAGAATAAGAACAAGCGAACCTGTCAAAACTCCTGTCAATCCATCCGGCAACACTAACCGTACAGTCCGGTCTCTTCGTCAGATATGCTGCATATCGAGTCTAGGGATGGAATCGTCGACCCCAATAACTCAATAAGTCATGCCGGTATGTGGTCTATAACAGATCGAGAAACTTACTGATAACACTTATCAGTAATATCTCAGCAGCCCTGGCCAAGGACTTCCCGTTATAGCCAATCGTGCACAGCACAGCATCAACCCCCAATACCGGGAGAGACGAAACCCCTCCTATCGCTCACTGCCTCCACATGCCTCGAGACTATACCCAAAATCCACCTGTTTGTACGACTCAGTAGAGCCGCAGTAGGGTGGAGATCAAAGTACAGTGGGAGGACACACAAGACTCTATGACGATCTCGGGTCTACAGACTAACCTGTACCAGTGTCACCTGAGAACTGCTATCCGACGTATGATATAATACCATATAGGAGTTCTCGGTGAGTCCATTCAGTGTACCCAGTGTCACTGAGCACCCGTATACTATCTTCGGTGTCATCACACCAGACGGATATGGGATCATCCATCGCCCATCACATGGAACAAGAATGGTATACGCTAGTCTAAGCTGGAATATCGATGCCCTGTCTCGATATACCTACGACTGGGAACATTTCAAGGATATGCTTATAAACTACAGATGTCCCACTAGTATGATCCGCATCATAATTCCAGTAGTTAAGCCAATATCCTTAGGGCTTTATCAACATGTACCAAATGAATATAAACATGATCAAGTAAACATACGATAAAGTAAAACCAGATAGCATACTATCATTTTGAGCAAGACTGTCTCCCGAATATATATATATATACACATCAGTACATACACTATCTCATAATGGCCTCTAGGGCATACATATATCCAACACCATTACTGTATCATACTAGTTTGTATATTACTTGATGGAAGCTTAGGATATTCACAGTTGTATAGACAATCTTGCTCAAAATAGTAGTATGCTACTTGGTTTGTTTCTACTTTAATGTGTGCATGTGTTTCTTATAGCATATCGCCTTTACACATTAGTGGAGACCTTAGGATCTTTGCTTGATTACCAGCGTTGTGATGGCAGTCACACTCGTGGGGGCTGGGTAATCCACAAGCACATTCTTATGCAGGTCCCTAGTCGTAGGACTATCGAGACAGGGCATCGATACTCCGGAGTAGACTAGCGTATGCGCTTCTCATCCCAGCTTGGGAGACGGTCTGTCCCACAGCCGTCAGTACGTCGTACTTGGGATAGTATGCGGGTGCTCATTAGGTTACGAGTACACTGGACAGGAATCGTCGGGAACTGTTGGCTGGTATTATACCTATCGTCGGTTATCAGTTCTCAAGTGACATGAGTACAGCTTAGTCCGTTGACTTGACACTGTCACTTCACCTCGAGTGTGTTCCCACTGTTCTTAGATTACTACCCTACCACGGCTCAAAGGAGTCATGCAAATAGGTAGCAGTTGGGTGTAGTCCCGAAGCACTTGGAGGCAGTGGCGGTTAGACAGGATTCATCTCTCCCGGTATTGGGGGTTGATATCGCGCTGTGTCTAGAAGAGCCATTACACAAAGTCCCTGGCCAGGGCAAGCGAGACAGACTGGTAGGTTTCCAGTGTTATCTCAGAGTGTTCTGGGCTACACTCCGACACGACTTGTACCGCTATTAGGGGACTGACGTTTACCGCCCCCCTAGACCCGCCATGCGATACTCTTAGACGAACAGACCGGACTGTACGGAGACTGTCACATTCAGGCTCAGAAGGAGTTCAGATGGGTTTACCTCGTCAGTTTTCTTATCGGCATCTACCTGGGGACCGTTACGTACAGCTAGTGCTGCTTGCGGTCTGTGGTTAAACCCACTGCCAGCGTAGTGTCGAGTCTTTAGAGTCCCACACAGAGGGTTATTCGCCTTTAGGCAAAACGAGTAGAGGTCGCATGGTTTTGCGACGGGTTTCGTTCACATCCGCGCACTTATGCACGTTTGGTGTCCGGACAGCTTATACTAGCGGGCTTTGGTTTAAGCCAGATCTTAGTATATGTTTTGGGATTGGTTTTATCTCTTTGTATTCGTGTTCCTCGAAACACGGATACGGGTGTATATGCACAGTTGACTGAGGCAGAAGCAGAGGACTTTCATTAGGGTTGATGACCATTGTCTTTTTCTTAACCCTAATGTTTATGTGTGAAATATGATTATTAATATTAGTTAATTATAATTATGTTATGGTTAGGATTGTTGACCATTTGACTATGGTTGACTTGTTGACCTATGTTAACATATTGACCATCATCATTTCATATGAAAGATGCTCTTTGATTCTTGCCAAAGTAATTAATGTGAAATGATAATGGTCATTTCAAGTTAATCATCACAATTATCTTTAGCTAATTTTTTAATTATCATAATTCACATATATATGAGAAGGTTGTCATTATCTTCTCATTCTATCATTCTCATTCTCTCTCATCCTCTTCCTCTCTCTCAAAGCTCTCCCCTCTCATGAGTTGAGAACCATTGAGCTTGAGATAAAACCTTCAAAATTACTCTCTACTCTTTCTAAGGTTCTAGGTTTAGCAACCAAGCACCTTAGTTACTTCTAGTTTAAGGTAGGAGCCAAAGGTAGAGGCCATCGGGTGGATCTTTCTTCGGCAAGAGAAGGCGACGAGACGATCCGTTCATCCCACTCCAAGGAGCAAGAAGAGAATGACTTCAAGACCTAGGTATAACCCCCTTTAACCAAGTAGCTAACTCTTTTAGCTTGGTAGTTAGTTTATGTTTAGCAAAGATCCTCCTTTAGTATAGTCCATGTTGCCTAGTGTTGTAAAAATCAGTTTTTTATACCGTTTCCGCCTCCCCGTAAGCACCGGGGTAGGCAACGTGGACTTACAGTGGTATCAGAGCTTAGCTAAACACAAACTAACTAGTTAGCAAAGTATCTAGAACTTCGATCGGAAAAAATCGCAAAACACGTTTTCTAAAACCTAAGTTTCTGCCGATTTTTATTTCTGCTCTAAAAATAATAAATCGTGTACTAAAAATCGGCTAAGGCTTTTTATAGAACAGGCAAGAAAAACGATCCAGTGAGTCGACCAACTCACCGCGGTTCCGCGGCAGAGCTTGCTCCTGCCGCGGATCCGCGGCCGAGTTGACTCGGCTGTGGATCGTTTCTCCTGCAGTTTTCTTCTGATGGTGTTTTGTGATTTTTGAGATGGTTTGTTTCTGCCCAGAATTTCCAGAGAACAAGTTTGTTTTTGGGGTGGTTACAAATCCGTATTTTGATCGATTTTCTGTAGACTTTGGCTAATGGGTTGTATATGTGATGTGATATATGTATTGAACGTCTGCTAATCGCTATACGTCGATTAGTGGGGGTTATAAATATCTGTGATCTGTAATGTTGATAGTTTATATATATGAATTCGTTGGATTGTCGCGGATGAATAACCGGGGGGTTGTGAGATGAGAGTTTTCTTTTTCTTTCAATTCTTGTAATATGTAAATTGATGTAATATTATTTGTATGGCCGCACAACCGGGTTGGGGTTGTAGCCGTCATTGTATAATTTCTTTTACTGTTTTTGCTCCTAGGATAGACCCAAGGTAGGGTGCACAAACTATCGGGTATCTCGAAGTGCCGAGTGGCCTACTCACGGTGTTGAGTGAGGTTGCTTCGCTTTGGGTACTTGGCGGATAGCTTGCCGCACCCGTAGGGGTCTAGGGTGGGGTTTGGCTATTCATCGCGACCGTGTAATCCGCTCTTCGTTACAGACTCGTACGAAATGCGGATTCCTAGTATATCCAATGTGTTCATCTGTGATTTGGAATGGCTATCATTGCATGTGACGAATGTATATATCTATATATGATATCTATTTAGGCGTTGCTTATATTTTGCATCCGCGCTAGTCCAGCCCCCGCTCTGTCGTTAGTTAAGTAACCTAACGGGTGATGACGGGACCCCGTGGCGAATGCGGATGGCATAAGCGTACGTCATATTTTCGTTGTTTTCTGCAATGGTAGGATTATTTGATGGGACGCATTAAAATTAATGCAAGAAAATAAACCAAGTAAAAGTCGTTAGAACACTTTCAAAACCACTCGGTTCTTTTCAAAAACATTTTTTTAAATACGGAGCTTGAACCACTCCTTTTGAAAGCTATCTCGTTCCATCGATTATATCTAGTTCACTGCGTTCACGGTTTCACCAAAACCATTCGTAGCCCTCCGTCGTTTCATATGAATGATCAATAGTATTCAAGCTATGTATGTTGGCCAAAGTCAAGGCATTGTGATTGGTAGCTATTGGGTATTCATATGCAGTATAGATAGATGTGTTGGTTTGGGACAGTCGTACTGCCATATTGGCCAAAGTCAAGGGTAGGTACGGGTGGGTTCAAATTAACCTGAAGAATGACGGGTAGAACTTGACATGTGACTTATGATATGTTGGCCAAAGTCAAGGTCATAAGAGCATGGGGCAAAAATCCACATCGGGAGTTTCAAAAGAAACTGAAACTTGCTAGCGCTGCATACCATTTGGAGTGTGATGATTCTGGTAGAATTCCTTCAGTTTTGTCACATGATGATATTTGGATCCCGATCCTACTGTGAGTATATGCTACTCCTCCGGAACTTTCTCACTTAACGATCAATGTTATAAACCAAGTAGGTGTCTAGAAAGGTGTTAGCGGGGCTACGCCCACAGGGAAAAGAGGTTACTTAATTAAGGAACTTCGCGAAAGCGTTGGAAAACCTCCCTCGAAGAACCGACACTGGCCTGGCTGAACGGTTAAGCAAGAATTGTACGGTGAGATTGATCCCGACTAATTCTTCTTTTATGGTTTGAGGAGGGATTCGAGAGACGGTGGGAGCCATCCTGTTTAGACAAATTAAAAACCACTCTAAACTTGCAAGAGCATCATGCTAAAGTGTTTCTTCTCTCTCTCCTAATTGCAGCGACCAAACATCATGACTGGACTTAAGTTATTACTAGATAAAAACATACTGACATGGCCAAACTACAAAGATTGGCTCAGGAATGTCAAAATGACAATCACTTATGACAAGTTGGGGTATCTCCTTACCACCAAAGCTCCCCCTGTCCCAGGTCCTAAATCCAGCGTCGCGGGTAAGGAAATTCGTAAGACCTGGGAAATCGACTGCGCGAAGGCCAAGTTCCTCGTGCTTGCCTCTATGGACAATGAACATCAGAGGAGGCACGAGAATATGGACCTCGAATCCATATTTCTCCATACAAAAGAACTGTATGGAGAGCAATCCCGTATCGCCAGATACGAAGTCTCGAAAAAGTTGTTTTTGGCGAGATTGGTCGTCGGATCATCGGTAGCGGAACACGTGTTTAAGATGATTGGCTACATAGAAGAGCTCGTAAACCTTAGGACCACGTTGGAGAATGAGCTCTATACGGACTTGATTCTCCAGTCCCTTCCTTCCACTTACGCCCAGTTTATCCTGAACTTCAACTTGCAAGAAAAAGAGGTTGAACTTTCAGCACTCCTCAACATGCTGAGCAGTGCAGAGGGCACCCTACAGAAAGGTAGGGAAACATCCACTTTGTTTGTAGGAGGATCTTTCTCTTCTAGGTCCAAGGCGAAAGCCAAGGGAAAGAAGAAGAAAACCCCTGCCAAACCAAGGGGCGGTGTTAGTAAAGTGGATACGAAGGGAAAGGCAAAGGCAACAAAGGTAGCGGGAAAGCTTGTGGGGAAGGAAGAATGCTTTTACTGTCACAAGAGTGGACACTGGAAGAAAGATTGCAGGGCTTGGAAGGCCAGAACCTAGGATCTGAAACAAGTTGCGGCTTCAGCTTCAGGTGTGTATGTTATTGAAAATTGTCTATCAATAAACTCTACTTCCTGGGTATTGGATACCGGATCAGGATCTCATATCTGTAATTCTTTGCAGGCATTGAGAAAGCTTAGGTTTTTTAGGGCAGGTGATATGACCCTCAGAGTTGCAAACGGAGCTAGCATGGATGCTGAGGCCGAGGGGGACTATCACCTGGGAATGTCAGATGGACATGTTTTGGTTTTACGTAATTATTTTTTTGTACCCAATGCAACTTGTAATATCATTTCTGTATCTTTAATATCTAAAGAAGGTTATGAATTTGCGTTTGTAAGTAATCTCGTAAACATTCACCGTAATCAAGTTCTGATTGGGTCAGGTACATTAAGCAATGGTATATACGTATTAAACCAACCACAGATTTTCAATGTCCAGAATACACACAAAAAAAAGTCTCCGGAAACAAATCAGGCTTTCTTATGGCATTGTAGACTGGGTCACATCAATGAGAGAAGGTTGACGAAATTACATACAGAAGGATATTTAGATCCGTTCGAATATCAATCATATGCAACTTGTCAATCCTGTCTCAAAGGAAAGATGACAAAGACTCCGTTCACTGGACACGGAGTAAGAGCGAGCGAGCACTTGGGACTCGTACACAGCGACGTGTGCGGTCCAATGTCTACGCATGCACGAAGCGGTTATTCTTACTTCATTACTTTTACGGATGACTTTTCAAGGTACGGATATGTCTTCTTAATGAAACATAAATCCGAAGCCTTTGGAAAATTCCAGGAATATAAGAATGAAGTAGAAAAACAAACAGGCAAAAGTATCAAGACACTGAGATCTGATCGAGGTGGTGAATACTTGAGTGCCGAGTTTCTGGATTACCTAAAAGAGAATGGAATTCTCTCTCAGCTTACTCCTCCATACACTCCGCAACATAACGGTGTATCGGAGAGACGGAACCGGACCCTATTGGATATGGTACGTTCCATGATAAGTAACGCTGAGTTACCGCGATCATTCTGGGGATATGCACTAGAATCAGCTGCATACCTTTTGAACCGAGTTCCGACTAAGACCGTGCCTACTACACCATATCAGATGTGGTGTGGGAATAAACCCTATCTTAATCACATTAAGACATGGGGATGTCCAGCTTTTATCAAAAAGCAGCATGCGGACAAACTCGAGGCACGCTCAGTACAGTGCAAGTTTGTAGGATATCCAAAGAACTCCAAGGGATATTTCTTCTATTGCGAAGAGGAACAAAAGGTTTTGTTTCTCGTCATGCCCACTTCTTAGAAACTCAATTTTTGGAAAATCAGATAAGTGGGAGCGTAATAGAATTGGAAGAAATTCCAGAACCATGAGCTATTACTGAAAGCTTAGTAGAACCAGAGGGTTCGAAAGATCAGGACATTCCTGCGCCGTTCCGTAGGAGTAGTAGGCAGTCTCATCCGCCCGAGAGATACTACGGTTTTCTTATAGACGGGGATAGAAAGGATTGCATCATTGATAGTGATGAGCCGACTAGCTTCCAGCAGGCCATTCAGAGCGTTGACTCGGTAAAATGGCTGGATGCAATGCGGACTGAAATAGAGTCCATGTACACCAACAAAGTATGGACGTTGGACGTTGCTCCAGATGGGGTAAAACCCGTAGGATGCAAGTGGATCTTCAAAAGGAAGATTGGTGTAGATGGACAGGTTGAGACCTATAAGGCTAGACTTGTTGCAAAGGGTTTTCGTCAAAGACCTGGTTTAGACTATGACGAAACCTTTTCTCCAGTGGCTATGCTGAAATCCATTCGGATCCTTCTTGCCATTGCTACCTTCCACGATTATGAGATTTGGCAGATGGACGTAAAGACCGCTTTTCTAAATGGAAATTTAGAGGAGTGTGTCTATATGGACCAGCCAGAGGGTTTCATTCAGAGTGGAAGCAGTGGAAAGGTGTGCAAGTTGCTTAAGTCCATCTATGGACTAAAGCAGGCATCGCGGAGTTGGAACATCTGTTTTGATGAGACGGTCAAAGAATTTAACTTTATCAAAAATCCAGATGAACCATGCATCTATAGTAGATTTGTAGCAAGAACTGTAGTATTCCTCGTTTTATACGTGGATGACATTCTCTTGATAGGAAACGACATTCCTATGCTACAATCTGTCAAAGGGTTCTTGTCACACAGGTTCTCCATGAAAGACTTGGGTGATGCCTCTTACATTCTGGGGATCCGGATCTATCATGACAGATCCAAGAGGATATTAGGACTTTCACAGTCCAGGTACATCGACACCATACTGAAAAGATTTAGTATGGAAGATTCCAAGCGCGGTAATCTACCGGCTTGTCACGGGATCACCCTCTCCAAAGAGATGTCTCCCAAGACTGATTTGGGAAGGGATCGCATGTCTATTATACCATACGCTTCTGCGGTAGGCTCTACAATGTATGCGATGTTGTGTACCAGACCAGATGTAGCTTATGCACTGAGTGTGATAAGACGGTATCAGTCAAACCCTGGGGAGAAACACTGGATAGCGGTAAAGAACATTCTCAAGTACCTGAGAAGGACTAAGGAGATGTTCTTGGTGTATGGCGGAAAAGACCTCCAGATCGAGGCCTTTGCTGACTCTAGCTTCCAGAGTGACAAGGATGATTCCAAGTCTATGTCGGGTTATGTCTTTACCCTCAATGGAGGGACGGTGTGTTGGAAGAGTTCCAAACAGGAAACCGTTACTGACTCGACGATAGAAGCGGAATATATCGTTGATGCAGATGCCGCAAAAGAAGCCGTCTGGATAAGGAAGTTCCTGACAGAACTTCAGGTGGTTCCATCCATTGTTGATCCAGTACCTCTGTATTGCGACAACAACGGGGCTAGAGCTTTAGCGAAGGAACCCAGGTCCCATCAGAAGTCCAGGCACATCTTGAGGCGGTATCACCTGATCAGGGAGATCGTGGGTCGCTAGGAGATCGAGGTTCGGAGAGTTGCTACGGAAGATAACACTGCTGATCCATTCATGAAGGCCTTACCCCAGACTCAGTTCGAGCGGCTGATCGAGATGATAGGTCTTCGATACGCCAGTACATGGCCTTAGTGCAAGTGGGAGATTGTTAGTGTATATGCCCTAGAGGCCATTACTGTATCATACTAGTTTGTATATTACTTGATGGAAGCTTGGGATATTCACAGTTATATAGACAATCTTGCTCAAAATAGTGGTAAGCTACTTGGTTTGTTTCTACTTTAATGTGTGCATGTGTTTCTTATAACATATCGCCTTTACACATTAGTGGAGCCCTTAGGATCTTTACTTGATTACCAGCGTTGTGATGGCAGTCACACTCGTGGGGGCTGGGTAATCCACAAGCACATCCTTATGCAGGTCCCTAGTCGTAGGACTATCGAGACAGGGCATCGATACTCTGAAGTATACTAGCGTATGCGCTTCTCATCCCAGCTTGGGAGACGGTCTGTCCCACAGCCGTATGTACGTCATACTTGGGATAGTATGCGGGTGCTCGTTAGGTTACGAGTACACTGGACAGGACTCGTCGGGAACTGTTGGTTGGTATTATACCTATCGTCAGTTATCAGTTCCCAGGTGACATGAGTACAGCTTAGTCCGTTGACTTGACACTGTCACTTCGCCTCGAGTGTGTTCCCACTGTTCTTAGATTGCTACCCTACCACGGCTCAAAGGAGTCGTGCAAATAGGTAGCAGTTGGGTGCAGTCCCGAAGCACTTGGAGGCAGTGACGGTTAGACAGGATTCGTCTCTCCCGGTATTGGGGGTTGATATCGCGCTGTGTCTAGGAGAGCCATTACACAAAGTCCCTGGCCAGGGCAAGCGAGATAGACCGGTAGGTTTCCAGTGTTATCTCAGGGTGTTCTGGGCTACACTCCGACACGACTTGTACCTCTATTAGGGGACTGACGTTTACCGCCCCCTAGGCCCGCCATGCGATACTCTTAGACGAACAGACCGGACTGTACGGAGACTGTCACATTCAGACTCAGTAGGAGTTCAGATGGGTTTACCTCGTCATTATTCTTATCGGCATCTACCTGGGGACCGTTACGTACAGCTAGTGCCGCTTGCGGTCTGTGGTTAAACCCACTACCAGCGTAGTGTCGAGTATTTAGAGTCCCACACAGAGGGTTATTCGCCTTTAGGCAAAACGAGTAGAGGTCGTATGGTTTTGCGACGGGGTTCGTTCACATCCGCGCACTTGTGCACGTTTGGTGTCCAGACAGCTTATACTAGCTGGCTTTGGTTTAAGCCAGATCCTAGTATATGTTTTGGGATTGGTTTTATCTCTTTGTATTCGTGTTCCTCGAAACATGGATACGGGTGTGTATGCACAGTTGACTGAGGCAGAGGCAGAGGACTTTCATTAGGGTTGATGACTATTGTCTTTTTCTTAACCCTAATGTTTATGTGTGAAATATGATTATTAATATTAGTTAAAGCTTATCTACAAGCTTCTACAGGCTTTTAGCTTTGATTAAATCCACTAATTTGTAATTACTTAATGATAAATAAAACCTTAACATAAACCCTAGCATGGTATGAGTCTCATACATATATGTTGCATGTGTAACCTAGTATGTCACAATATTATATATCACATATATAATATTCATGTAACAAAAGAAAACAATACAATAAACATATATCACATATATGTTAAATGCATTATAAATGAGAATAATAAATATTTAAGTGAGGATATAATACACACACACACATATATTATATATTATTTCATCGAATCAACACTTGATCTGATAACCCGGCTATATCACATATAACCGGCCGATATCACATAAGAATAGAATACGGTATCACATATTCGTATTAATCTCGGTCCCGCACATATCACATATGTGCTCCTACTCCGTTTCGCATGAACCAGGAAACCTCTGTGTAGGACTCTAAAGACTCGTCAATATGCCGGCAGTAGGTGATGATCATATCAAACACCTACAAGCCGCAAGCGGTCTGCTAAACGTAACGACCACCCGGGTATTAAGCGATCAGAAGATCAACAAGCAAGCCTGCTCATTCTCCTGCGAATCCAATCAGTAACACTACCGTACAGTCCGGTCTCTTCGTCTGATATGTCGCATATCTAGTTTAGGGATGGTAAACGTCAGACCCCAATAACCGATAAGTCGTGCCGATGTGAGGTCCATAACGTTTCGAGAAACTACTGATAACACTTACCAGTAAATCTCAGCAATCCTGCCCAGGGATTTCCTGTTATGGCCAATTGAGCACAGCACAACATCAACCCCCAATACCGGAAAAAACGAAACCCCTCCTATCGCTCATTGCCTCCATGTGATTCGGGATTGTACCCAAAATCCACCGTTTTGCACGATCTCTTGACCATCGTATGGTGGAAATCAAAGCACAGTAGGAATCACACAAGACTCTATGATGATCTCGGGTCTACAGACTAACCTGTACCAGTGTCACCAGAGAACGGCTATCCGACGATAGGTATAATACCATCTAGGAGTTCTCGGCGAGTACGTCCAGTATACCCAGTCTTCACTGAGCACCCGTATACCTTCTCTGATGTCAAACACCAATGGATATGGGATCATCCATCGCCCATCATATGGGTCAAGAAGCGCATACGCTAGTCTACTCTGGAGTATCGATGCCCTATCTCGATACTCCCACGACTAGGAACTTTTGAAGGATGTACTTATCGACTACCCTGTCCCCACCAATATGATCTACATCATAACCTGATGGTCAAGTAATCATCCTAAGGGCTTTATCAACATGTTATCACAAAACAGTATTTGTAACATGTTAAGATAAAGTGCAACCAGATAGCATACTATCATGTCGAGCAAGAAAGTCCAGTCTATATATATGTCCAAACATCCAATACAATATACATCGCATGTACAGTAATGGCCTCTAGTGCATACATATAACTAACAAACAGCATGTGAAATGTCGGGTCGGGTACATACCATGGCATACATAATGTTAGCCACCGCACTTGCATACGGAACATTCGACATATATCTAATCTTATCCTCTGTTTGCGATGATGAATGAGATAAAAGTTTAAAATAAGCTGCCAACGGAGTACTTACATATTTAGCGTCTACCAAGTCGAAACTCTCCAAAACTTTCTCAATATATTGCTATTGAGACAAGTATAGCTTTCCTCCTTTGCGATCGTGTCTTATCTCCATACCAAGTATTTTCTTGACCGCTCCAAAATCCTTGATCTCAAACTTGCCTTTCAACTGTTCTTTCAAATTCTGAATACCAACCATATATCTTACTGCTATCAATATATCATCAACATAAAGTAGCAAGTATATGAAAGAATCATCGGCGAGCATTTTACAATAAACACAACTGTCACCCTTACTTCTCGTAAACCCAATATATATCATGAAGGAGTCAAACTTCTTATACCAACGTCTAGGTGGCTGCTTCAAACCGTAGAGAGACTTCTCTAGCAAACAAACGTGGTCTTTTCTGCCTTCAACTTCAAAACCCTCGGGCTTTTGCATGTAGATCTTCTCTACAAAATCACCATGCAAGAATGCAGTGTTCACATCGAGATGCTCAAGCTTCAAATCTTGCATGGCTACCAAACCAAGCAAGACACGTATAGAGGTGTGTTTAACAACCGGAGAAAATACCTCAGTGAAGTCAACTCTCCGCACCTGCGACTAGCCTTTAGCTACTAACCGCGCCTTGTATCTCGTATCAATCGCCCCTTGATCGCCTTATTTCTTCTTGAAACCCCACTCGGAGCCAACTATCTTCTTTCCTCTTTTGGGCTTCACTAGCTTCCAAGTATGGTTCTTGTGAAGAGACCCAATCTCTTCATTCATAGCGACTAGCCAACGAGACGCTTTATCGGATGAGATAGTTTCTTTATTTCTTGTCGGCCCGCTACTATCAACTATCTTTGCAACGAACATCGCAGATGCCACTAGATCATCGTAGACATATATCTGTGGCGATCTAATGTCCCTTCTCTGTCGGTCATAAGTGAGCAAATACTCCACATCATGAGACTGCTCATCATGAGCTTTTTCAGACGACGGTGAAGAAGAGTTCTCCAGCGAATCTGAGCTTTCACCGACCACAATATCAACTCTCGGCTCGTCCTTCTATAACTGGAGATTCCTTATTGTTCGGGTTCAACATAGCAGATTCATCAAAATTCACATCTCTGCTAATCATAAATTTATATGATTTAGGATCCGAACACCATAATCTATAATCCTTAACGCCGGTAGCATAACCAAGAAATATGCATTTTTCGCTCGAGAATCCAATTTGCCTTCACGCCAATGTGCATAAGCGGAGCAACCAAACATCTTAAGTGTTGAATAATTGACGTGCTTCCCTGACCATACCTGCTCCGGTGTCTTACTACCTAACGTCGTATGAGCTAACCGATTCATAATATATCATGCCGTGTTTACCGCTTTTGCCTAAAACTCCTTGTCGAGCTGTGCATTAGACAACATGCACCGCGCTTTCTCCAAAAGAGTCTGGTTCATCCGCTCCGCGACTCCATTCTGTTGTGGTGTATAGACAACGGTCTGATGCCGAATTATCCCTTCGTTTTTGTAGAAATCATTGAAATCTCCACCGTAAAACTCTAATCCGTTGTCCGTCCTCGGTCTCTTAATTTGCTTCTCTGTCTGCTTCTCAAGCAACGTCTTCAATTACTTGAACGTAGTAAATACATCGCTTTTATGCTTCAAGAAGTAGGCCTAAACCTTCCTTGAAAAGTCATCAATGAAGGTAAGAAGATACTTGGCACTGCTTTCTTTAGAAATAACCGGAAAGGGTCCCCAAAGATCTGAATGGATATAATCTAGAGCACCTTTCGTGTTATGCACTGCTGAACTGAAGCTAACACGTTTTTGCTTCTCAAATACGCAATGTTCACAAAACTCCAGTTTTGTCGTACTCTTCCCACAAAGTAGACCCTGATTCGACAACTCGGCCATACCTTTCTCACTCATATGTCCGAGCCTCATGTGCCATAATTTGATAGTTTCCGGATCCTTCATAGATTTGGATAATGAAATAGCCGCCAATCCGGAAGTCGTCGAACTCTGTAATGAATACAAAGAACTTTTCTTCAAGTCCTTCATCACAATGAGAGCACCTTTGGTTACCTTCAAAACTCCACCTTCAGCAGAAAACTTGTAACCCTTGTCGTCGAGTGCATCCAAAGAGATGAGCTTTTTCTTCAAGTCAGGTACGTGCCTGACTTCTGCCAATGTCCTCACAACATCATCGAATATCTTGATTTGGATTGTCCCTTTACCAATAGCTCGGCATGAGCTAATGTTGCCCATCAAAACCACTCCACCATCAATGGACTCATAGGTAGTAAACAAATCTCTATTGAGACACATATGGTAGGAACAACCAAAATCCATAATCCACTCATCCTTGGATCGATATGTGCTGTCAAGAACCACAAGAAGATCTCCTTCTCCTTCCGCTATACTCGTCTCTGCCAAAGACTCTTTCGATTTATCTTCTTGCTTCAGCTTGTTCTGCAACTTAAAGCAATCGATATTGAAGTGTCCCTTCTTCTTACAATATATGCAGGTCACGTTCTTAGCCTTGAATTTCGACCTTTATTTCTTCCTATTTGCTTCCGGATTTCTCTTCTCCGCTCGCCCTCGAACAAATAATCCAGAAAATAAAATATCCACTTCGGTGGAAGTCAACTCCTTATCGATTTTCTCTTTGTTCATCAAATTCTCCTTGAAATCCTTGAGTGAGATCGTGTCTCATCCATAAACCATGGTGTCACGGAAGTGCTTATAAGAGAGTGACAACGAATACAACAAGAGCAGAGCCTATCTTCATCATCTTTCTTAATATCGATCTTACCCAGATCCGTAATGATCGCATTAGACTCACCTATGTAAGATTTTATTGGAGAGCCTTCTTATATGCGAAGTATATAGGGACGTTGCTTCAATAAGAGTTGATTCATGAGAGATTTCCTCAAATATAACTTCTCCAATTTCTTCCACAAATCAGCCGTCGTTTTCTCCACCAAAACTTCTTGTAGAACTGCGTTAGTCAAACACATGTGGATAGCCATGAGAGCCTCCTTATCCATATCCTCGCAAGCTTCTTTCGTCATAGTGGAAAGCTTTTTATCCTTCTCTATAATCTCCTTCTTCAAATTGTTTTGAGTCAAAACGGCAACCATATGGACTTTCCACAAACTAAAACTCATATTTCCATCAAACTTCTTAATATCGAACTTCATGATTATCAAAGACATGATGTGGGATCAACAAAACACGATGTGCTGATGACCCTACACTTTAAAATCACGATCTAAGAAAGTGGGGAAGAGAACGTAGTCATCGTTACCCACCATTGACCTAAATCGCAATATTGAAGATCTAATGGTTCAATCCAAAAGATCCCAAACAACAACAAAAGGCTCTGATACCAATTTGTTGCAGATAAGACAATCGCAAAGCACAAACCAAACGATAACGAGAAGTAACCAAAACCACAGACAAGATAGAAATAAGAGAACTTACTAATTGGCGAAGACGAAGTTTTATTAATATCAAATTCGGAGAAGTACAAATCGATGGAGTAATATAAATCCCTCTCAAATAAACTCTAGCTCTCTCAAAACAATGGATTCTCTCAAATATTCAGAATCTATCTTCAAAAACTCTCAATCTAGGGCTAAAACATACTATCATATATATAGCATACAAAAGTTATTCCCAAATAACTAATTTCCTAACTCAGAAAATTTCGCCCGGCCCAAAACGGCAGACGTCTGTACAAGAAGTGAGCAGACGTCTGTTCAAAGTGTCACAGAACTCCAGAGCACCACCAGACGTCTGAAAAAGGATTGTGCAGACGTCTGGCCTTCACATCCAAAATTGCCAGAGCGCTCGTAGACGTCTGGACTTATACAAATCAGACGTCTGCCCTTTCAACAAACGTCTGAAGCTCTCAGCTCCAGACAGATATAACATCGAATTTTCAAACAGCTTCGTGATGATGCCGGATCGTAGGAATTCTTCAGGATCGAATGTAAGGCACACATAATATTACCAATAAGCAATAACTCAATTGGTATGAGCACTTCCCCTCTTGGGGAGAGTACGGGGTTTGAACCTCAGGAATCACGGGGGGAAGTGACCACAAATTAGCACTTTTGGGGCAAATTCCTGGGTCCCCTGGGGTTGTGTGTGAGTTGTGTGCTTGTGTGTGATGTGTGCGTGGGTGTGTTGTGAGTGTTGTGTGCATAGATTAGGGCTTACTGGCAAGTGCCAAAAAAATATGTTAAAGTTAATTTTTTGCCTAAAATACCCTCAATAAATGAATTTCCTAAAGTCATCAATTTTGCTTCCGTATCTCAAAGTTAGTTATTCCATAATGCTAATTCTAAATAGTTATTAAGATTTATTTCTCTAATTTTATATAATCTAATGATTTTAATTATCTGTCTCGAATTTCTTGGAACTTTAATTTTGAATTTCTTTAAGAAATTAGGTTTTGAGGGATGCATTATTATGAAAGGGTATAATAGATAATTTACAATTTAAGCAACACCGTTGAGAGTTTAGTGAGGTTTAAGTAGTTCAAGGTAGTTACCAATAATAAAAACAAGAGTTAAGCACAAAACACTGAAAGTTCAAGGCAGTTTAGTGAAATTTATACTTTAAAAAATATATTTAAAAATGAAAATTAAGTGCTAGAAAACATTATCAAAGCTATTATCTTATAATAGCTTAAGATCTAGATCTTAAAAAAGAAGATACTGCCTCAAATTTCTAGGAATTGGTCAACTACGGAAAATTTTAATATGAGAGCTTAGTCTAGAGTTCTTTTTCCTAGTTACCTTTAATACGAGAACCATCAAATTTTTTTCCCATTCTAGTCGAATCCCATCCGACACATCCCCAATTAAGTAACAACCATGAAGTCCTAAACGTGCAATACGAACCGTCTCCGATGTAAAGTTGTATGATATGACTTCCAAATCTTCAAAGCACGGTCTTGATGTGAATTTCCACCACGTCCATGCCGCAATTACCAATTGACTGGTTGTTGTGATAGTTAACGCAGTAGCAGTGACTTTGTTAAAAGCCCGTATCATTGTTTGGTAATCTATCCTGTCTAATCTCGTGCCAAGCTCGGTAGACAATATTGTCTAAAACTCCTTCCAGCATTCGCAATCATGGGAAACATGTTCCACGGTCTCGAGCGTATTTGTTTCACAAAGTGCGCAATTTGAAGAAACTTGGACATGTCGTTGGGTCAGGAAATCCCCAGTCGGCAATTTACTATTGATTAGTCGCCAAATGAACCATTGCATTCTTCTTGTTATCCCCAGATTCCTTGGAATATGTACTTCCAGATGCAGGATTGACGCCTGATTTTGTAGTCAAAACTTGGAGCATTGAGCCACGGAAATTGTCTGCAGGAGGTAATCGGCTTTTCTGTTATCCGTTGCACAACCGTGTCCGGAATCCCAAGCATGCACGGAACATTCCATCCATCCGCCGTCAGTCAATCCTTAACGCAGGAATTGACAAAAGGATGTCAATATCAATCGTCCAACGAAATTGATCCATCGGTCTATCAAGGACCCAAGTATCCTTCCAAAAATGAATACTCTTCCGGTTCCCTAGGGCCCAAACGACTCTCAACCTTAGAATTTCCATTTGTGTCCGCATCAACCGCCAAGTTGAACCCAAACGACTCTCAACCTTGGAATTTCCATTTGTGTCCGCGTCGACCGCCAGGTTGGACCCAAACGACTCTCAACCTTGGAATTTCGACGTCATCGGTCCTCCCACCAATTTGTTCGGAGATTGAAATACTTTGCCTTTACTAGGGCAGCCCAAGTGGACTGACCAACCTCCAGAAACTTCGCAGCCTTCTTGGATAAAAGTACCTCATTTGAGGCGCGATGTTGTGAACCAATCTCCTCTTCTCCTGTTTGATCAGTTGATGGTTTCTTTAATAATTAGTTGTTTTAATGCAAGTATTGACAATAACATTCCGAAGAAAGGATCCAAAAGTTCAATAATTCCGTTCTTTCCAAAGATTTCAAACAATATACGGAACCGCTACACACCGACCCCACAATGCCTTGCATGACAGGGCGCCGTGGCTCACGGCAAAGATCAGCTGTCTTTTGGATGCTAATCTAGCTATGTTGGTCTGGCCCACAAATTGATTGGCATCTGGAGACATATCCTAATTTTAACACACCTCAACATTCAAAAGGCTAAATTATAGAAACTTGCTTTTGTAGAAAATATTTAATAGGATAAACTTTACTAATAAATACCACCCACTTTTGGGGCTTTTGCAATTGAACCACCGAACTTTAAAAATTCTATAAAAACCCTCCTGAACTATCAATGTTAACCGGAATCGTTAGTTTGATTAAACCCGTAAAAGCCATAATTGGACTGAATAACCACAAAATGTTGAATATACTCAAAATGAATGGAATATGGTATTTTTTTCCTGACAAATACACCTTTCTCTTCTTCTTTTTTTTTACGAAAATGACTTTAAATGAGGTCTTATAGTATTTTTTAAGTTCAATGGTGTTGTCTCAAAAACTTCGAAAAGTCGATGGTGTTTACTAAAGTTTACCCAACATATAACAAGACGGAGAAGAGCGTTAGGATCAAGAAAGCACATTGCAGACTTCCGATTTAATTGCGGTTGCAAAATTATTTAAGAATAGTTCGATTCTAAAATATTAAAATTTCATGCTTCTTTGTTGGGACACTAACCATGTTCTAAATCTAGATATATTATGTAGAGAATATTAATGTTGAAAGACTTGGATCAATTCTTTTATAAAGATATAAGCTCAATGCTTATGTATATTAATTTGCAAAGACTTTGGGTCAATGGAATGGTTGGTCTTGGTTACAAATCAATGTTCATGTATTTCCTTCAATCATTTTTCATAATTTTCCAAAAGAAAACAAAAAACTCAGCAAATACATAAAATGTGATTGTTTATTAATGGATTGCTAAGGTCTAGTTATCTCTGATAAATAGATAGATAGATTAAGAATACCATCATTTACCAATGCAGCTTCGCAAACAACTCGCCGAAGTGAAAAATGTGCTTTCGGACACGGTATATATGCAAAGTATACAACACTGCTGCCAAGCTTACTAAAATGAAGGACGTTGTCACTAACTCATCAAAATCCTGTTTCAAACAATTTAGTCTTCAGTAAATTGAGTACTAATATAGGAGAAATCATTGTTAATTTAGAGAGTTGATACCTTTGGGTTTGAGATAATTATCCCCATGATGTATGTAAGCAGGTCGAACATCGATTGAAGCGAGTTTTGGACTCCACCCACTATGCATCGATCGGTTTCAGAAACTTGATCCTGGTCAAATCACAAATATTAGGTGTGGCATATTATTCATCGAGACTCAAAGGTATAGAGTTTTGTAAGATTTGGATTAGCCCAATAAGGATCACCATCGACGCAAAAAAGATATAGAGACCCCGCATTATTATCTAAATATCATTGATAGGCGAGAACATCATGTATTTGAAATTATGGTTAACTGCATATACAACACCCTCGTCCTTGCCTAGTTTAGTACTTACCATCCCTCATAAGACTTGCTAGCAAATATCACCCTTGAGTAACCCAATAATCACATCAAATTTTCGGGCAAGGGCCCATAGCCCATTGGTGGGCAATAGGGTTTTGTGGGGGATACACGGGATCCAACCCGGGTCTCCCATTTAGTGCTTCGACAGGGGCACACGAGACCGGTAGGCTTTGTTGAGTCAAAAAAAAAATAATCACATCAAATTTTCTGTTCCAAGTCATATGGATACTGATTATCACCGCTCAACTAATTTATTGGTACATAACATTCGTGAATTAGTCAACAATCTCATCAAATTTCATTTTTTAAGCCAGACTGATTCTAAAGATGTTATGCGCTAATAAACCAGTTAAAAAGCGATTAGACAAGATATACATGAAGGGAGTTGCATTTGCAATTAATCCTTGAATTACATTATATGATGCAATTTACTTTCCTTAATTTAATACCAAATATTTCACTAAAATACCTGAATGAACGCTACTTTCTACCAAACTATCTTGAAGTCTTTTTAATTGCTAAGCTTTGGTTTTAAGAGTATTTTCTCACTAAACTACTCTTTAAATGTAGCACTTCAAGGGATCTTACTGTAAACAAAAACTTTAAGGCCGTTTAGTGAAAAACAGCAATTATTTAGTGAAATTTACCCCTAAAAATAAGAGTAACTTGTAACAGCTCTCGCATATTAACCTGTAAGATTTCATCCCGAAAAAGAATGTATAAAAAATAGTACTTGCCTGCATTTGTTGCATAACAGAGAGATCGAACATCCACAACCCGAGACGGGATGCAGCAACTCCACCCATTAACACCCATGCTGAAGTAATGCTATTTTCAATCCAAATAGAACCAACACATACCAGCAAGAAGCACCACTGCATATATATAGAAAGAACATAAGATCAGCGCACCTTATTGGAACAGTACAATTGAAAGGTGGAAAATCCCGATAATTTGAGCAGGCTTCAATATTTTTTATCAGGCTAAATTACGTTATTATGCCAGGATCTTTCATCATTTTCAAATAAATACCATATATAGCTGTTATTACAGATAAATACAAAGGTATATAAATGTCACAAAGGTATATAAATGTCGTTTGCATGTAAATACCATTGGGATTTCCTCTGTCACTACTGTTTACGTTAATGATCACGTAACCTTTTTACATGTCTAATTTATTCGTCAATTGTCTTTTCTATGCCATTAAAACACAAGTCACTAATTTTGCTCTTGTTTTGATAACACAAATGAAGGCCTTATTTAGGGGGAGTGATCCATTGCAAACCGGTCCGCGTTTTTTTAAAAACGGGAACTCCCGATCTACAACATATTTTTACGATCCAATCTGTTCAAGTTGATCAACCTACACTCAAATATATGTGCATGAAAAATCAAGAGATTTAAAGACCTCTAGCCTATTCATCGGATGACATTTATGTTGCATTATCGAAAGACGTTCATTTTTGCACCCATCAATGTATAGGTTAAATATCTTTAAATCCCTTGATTTTTCATGCACATGTACTTGAGGGTATGGCGATCAACTTGAATGGATCGGATCGTTAAAATATATAGTAGATTGGGAGTTCCCGTTTTTAAAAAACGTGGACCCGTTTGCAATGGATCACTCCCCCCTTGTTTAGTTATTTATTTCAATATTCCATTTGTTTTGGCTTGATTTAATGGAGGATAGAAAGAGAGCGAAACAAATAGACAGGGACAGCGGAATTAGGGCATGAGTGTTGGAGGAGTGAAAATTGTGTGCGTGTGCATGCGTGTGCGTGTGATTGTGTGAAAGTAAACTACGACAGGGATAAGTGCTAAATGAAACAAAAGGATGTTGTGATCAGAAAATAATTTTTGTCGGCAGTTGTTTATATAATAAATAAAAAGTATATAATAAAAGGTCATGGTATTTAGCGTAAGTTAGCCTTTTTATTATACATCAAAGAATTTCCAATACCCATTTCAATGGAGAATCCACCAATCCAAACAATAGTAAGTGAGTGACATTAATACACATATAGAACTAGAGGTTATGAGCAAAATATGATAAATATTCATCCCAAGTTGTATCAGAAATGCTTTTCACCTTCTACACTGTATTCATTTCACATCTTTGATCAATACAAGTAAAAAAAACCAATATCATGAAGCATTTAATGATATGTTAAAACACCACAGCATAGTCTTTAAATTTACATTGAGAGCCAATTACTGTAAAATATTTTATACCTGAATCCATATAGACCATAGCCCAGTCCTTAGAGTTGATATACGAGAATGTATGATAGGGTACAAGATGGTAGCAGCTATTCCTACAACGGCACTAATGCCACGAGCGATACCGATAACGTATGCCGGTATACCTTTCCATTCCAGTGTAGCTGTCATTAATGTCCCAAAACTGCAAATAGATTCACATATAAGATTATTAGCTTCTTATTTGATCATATAAAACTAAACGAAGTTGGGTAACTTTTACACTGTTTAAAATTATAAATATCTAAGAGATTATTTATAAGAAGAATGAATCGTTCAAATTTTATGCAGGTTGGCTTGATACTTGTGAATCTGATAAAGAACTCTAGGTTCCATCATCCAAAAGGATCGGGAGATCGATAGCGATGTCATACTGGTTGGTTGAAATAGAGAAGTGCAACGAGAATTTTGTGTGATCGTAACTATCCGTTAAGTTTGAAAGGAAAGTTTTTATCGAAACACTATTCGGCCTGCCTTATTATATGGTACGGAATGCTGGACTTTTAAGAAACATCATGCATAGAAGATGAATGTAGCGGAGATACGCATGCTTCGTTGGATGTGTGGTAACACTAGAAAAGATAAGATATGAAATGAGGATACTCGTACAAAGATTGGTGTAGCACCCGTGGAGGAAAGGATACGGAAAAACTATCTAATATGGTTTGGTCATGTACGACACAGACCTACGGAAGTACCAGTTCGACGAATGGATATTCTCAATTTAGGTCAAATCGAAAGAGCGAAAGGAAGAGATAAAAAAACTTGGAGGGAGACGATACGAATAGATATGGATGCCAAAGGCCCTAATAAAACTATTTTGTTCGATAGGAGTGAGTGAAGGCAGAGGATTCATGTGCTCGACCCAGCATGATTCTCATGTTGGTTATGTAGCCTACCCCATATGCTTGGGATAAAAGGCTCGGTTGTTGTATTTGATAAAGAACTCGAAATTTCAATAAAGACTCCTGTGTTTAGCATAAGCAGAACTTAACCATCCTGAAAATATTATATCTAAATTGGCATCACATTCCCATTTTTCTATATAATTGTGATTCTCTTCGTTACAGGTGGAAAAGTTGCATTCTTACTAATCTCAGTTTTAAGGGAAAGATCATTGTAGTTGCGCTCGACCACAGCGAATTCGCGGCAGTCGGCGCAACCAGTTAGGGTAAAACATAGGGGCGCTGGCCCCATAGGATTTTAAATGGTGTGGAGCCCAGCCTTGTTTCTAAGTCAATCACCTGCGGCGAATTCTCAACGAGCGACCTCAACCCCATTTTTCTCTTTAAGGAATAGGTAAAATTCAATAAATACGCATAACTATTGCTTTTTCACTAAACTACCTTTAAGTTTTATATTACAGTAAATTCCCTGAAACTTTGGTTTTAATTGAGTTACTTTTCACTACCATTGTAAGTACTTTAAGGGAGCTTACTTTAATAAAAATACCCCAGGTAGGTTGGGGGGGGGGGGGGGAACGGTATTTAAGTAATTTACCCCCCCCCACCCAAATAGAAAGGAAGTAAACTTCTATTCTATGCATTCTTCCCCTTCACCACCAGCACAGCTACCTCCGCTATCTCCACCGCCATGGCCATCGCCTCGTCACTGCCGTTGCAATTTCCACTCCCACAACCACTATCATTGATGCCTCCATTGCCGCCATCATCAGCTTTTCTATTACCATTTCCACCGTCACCATATTCATTTGTTATTCCCACCACCATCGTCATTGTTGTTGCCATCACCACTAGCACCACCATTGTTTCCGCTATTATCGTTATTGGCATTGTTATTGCCATCATCGTTGTGGTTGTTATTCTTACCTCCACTATTACTACCTTCACCATCTCCGTCACCACCACCGTCACTGCTAGTGTTATTGCTGCTGCTGCAGCCACTTAGTTTGGGAAATTATGCTCAAGGGTCTCTTTCTTGAAATCTCTTTAGCTTAACAAACATTGGGTACTATATTGCAACAGCTCCAAAAAGGGATAGTGTACATTGCTGTCAATTCACTAACAAAGATCGATAACATTTTCATATGGCAAGAAAATGGCGAGGACAAACAAAAATTGGTGAGAGAGTGCCTCTTTACATTGAGCTAACTACCGGCACACATCAAATAGAGTGATTGAGGCTTATATAACTTTATCAACCTATCTAACATCTAAAACTTGCTCTTCTGGCTAAATATTTGTGATATATATATATACAGAAAAAAAGTCAGTAGGCTGACCTTAGGACAGTAAAATAAAGCAAAGCCAGAGCTACTCCAGGCAGCACTACCTCCTGCTTTGCATAAATAATCCAAGGATCAAAGCAAGGAAGTTTAGAGAGCCTTCCACTAATTCTCTTTTTCCAATCAGTTGTTTCTACTACCAAATTCCTTTCTTCAACATAACTTGAACTCTCCTTCTCCTCAAGTATCGGTGCACTCTCCAAGGAATCATTTGGAACGTGTTTACGGATCTTTCTTTGGCTGTTTTCACTAATAGAGGGAATGCCATTGTATACCGATGTTAGAAGCCAATACTGCAACCAAACCGATATCATGTTCCATAGTACCAAAAACATTGCAGATGCATTCATTGATACGAAGCTAATGATGAAGCCGGTAAAAACAGGGGCAAATAATTTGCATATTAGATCGATCCTTCGAATTATAGAATTCATTTCTGTCAATACTGATGGAGGCCGTCCGTCAGAAATCACAACCACCCTGCCATTTTAGAAAATGCTAAGCTGAATATCAAACAATCTAAGTAGAAATCAAAACAAAAAATATTCTAGTGAGTCACTCATAATTATGAAGTGCACATTATAAGGGTCGTATTCACAAGAAAGTCACGAAAAATGTTTAGGTATAAAAATGAATTCAAGAACATGAAAAGCTGCATATTTAAATCTCATATGAAAGGAAACCTTATACTTTTATATATTGAATTACTTTCACAGTAATTTGGAAGCACACATAAAGTCTATCTCTAAAATCAATTTCAGAGACAACTTTAAATCTAGAATGAAAAGTTGATATAATTGCTATACAATTGAACATATTGTCCATGGCAAATATATCATCTTTCCTCTTCGCCGAGTCTTTCCTTCAGTCTAGAAGAATTTGGAGGACACCAGTTGGTCATCAAGGGTGATGACAAATCCCTCTTTTGTTCTTAGTTTTCTCAACTAGAAATTTGGCGCCAAGGATTGACAACCAAGTTGTAAAACTTTGTCAGATTTTTCATTGAACATTGTTTCATAGTCGATCCCATATTGATGGGAAATGTTTTATGGTTATTATTATGATGATGATGATGAATGATGGAAGTTTTTTTCTTCTTTGGGAGAGACATGAACAAGAGATATAATATTAAAATGTAAATCCAAAATTTGTTAGAGACTAACTGGAAACAAGCAAGAATATTGGTTTACCATTCTCTTTCGATCAATATAGTGCCAGCAAGAGTAGAAAGCACACCAACAGCCCCAGAAATATTAGTTATAATGACAAGTAGCATAAATATCTTAGGAGCAGTAAACCTAAAGTTCTGATAGACCAGTAGCGCAATCACTGTGACTCCAGCAACCAAAAATGATAAATTCTGTGTCAAAAGCCAAAGTCGAAGAACCTGCGAACCAACAGAAAAATATCTGAGCACCGCTGAAAGTAATTTATATTGAGAAATATACACACGAAAAACTAATGAACTTTAAAAGTATAATGACCTGCATATATGTTAATCGATCTACCCATTTTCCAATAAGAGGACCAAATAATGCTGTAGAAGCAGCCTCCACTACACCGTAAATTGCAGTAAATAGCAAAGAGCCCGGCCAGATATTAATCATGTACAGGCCAACAGAAAACTCCCACATTCTGCACAAGGAGAAAACATGCAAACTCCTCTCAACACGGAGAATAAACTTTAAGAATTCATTAATTAGGCAATAAATAACATACAAAAAATGCGGAGGGTAATTGTGGTATTAAGTTGTCAGGCCTTCATTTTATCTCTTATATATTCTGCTAATTCCTTTGACATAAGAAAAAAAGAATTCTATGATGTGGATCATGGATCCTGAACTAACGTGGAGAAAAATATAGAAGAGGCAACACACATGTGTGTTTTGGCCAAAAGTGAACAAAGGCAACCGAGAAGATCCCATTAGTAGGAAGAATATAAACAATCCTGGAGGCAGACCTGTGACCCGCAAAAAACTATTTTAATACAAAAGGATAAAATAATATGTTTTCTCTAATCCAACAAACTAGCACCATATACAAGAGAGATCCTAATATACAAAAGTGCGCCACGTATGAAGAAGATTTAATATCCTTATCATATCGACTTCCGTCTGGGGTTCTCATTAATTCTCTTCTTCACTGAATGGCTATTACCCAAGGGTATTTTCAATACAAATCAAACAACAACAATTGAATAATCCCTGACAATAGAAACCCACATTACAGATAGAATTATATCGATAATCATAAGATCGTTCATTCTAACAAACTGCGGGAAGAAGGTAAAATAAACAAAGCAAAATGCCTACAACAATTACCAGTAATTAACGCTTTAAAGAATAACTTTGAGCCTAGTTCGGTAACTCAGTTTCCAGACCATGGATTTGTCTTAAAATAATGTGCATCTGTGGTTTGACACTCTATAAATCTTGGTTTAAAAAATCAAGGTTTTGCTTAAGTTGATGTATTGTTTGGCAGCATAGCCTCAAGGTTAATTTTTTAAAACCTTTCAGGCCTTGTCTTGGTATGGAGTAAGGAACACTCGAGTTTATTTTTAAGTGGAGGTATAGGTGATGCAAAGTCTAGTGTGCAAGGCCCTGCCTCCAAAAGTTTGTTTTGTAGTTTTGAAAACTCCTAAATGAGTAAGTCTTCTCGATTTTTGGAGTTTAGATCGGAGTTTAGTAAACTCAACTTACCTCAACTTTGGATTTTAGATTACCAGAGTTTTTTAAACTCCAAAATGAAAGCCAAACATGGCAAAGTTCGGATTTTGGTGTTAAATATAGATAACTTTATGAATTTCTTATTCTCTAGTTATCTAAACTTAACACCGTTTCCCAAACAAGGAAACAAACTCTATCAATAGTAGAGTTTCAAAAACGAAAATTTTGTGGGGTTTAGGGACTCCCAAACCCCGGGTTCGGAAACTCCTTGCATGCCAGATATACCAAACTTTCAATTTTAGAGTTCATACTTGAAACCCCACAAGACCTTGGTTTCAGAAACCGATATTTCCTATTGATAACATAATTTAATATAGCCAATTGGCCATATTTTCCATTTCTCCCCTTCGGGTCTATGAGACTTTGGGCCATGCCAACTGATTATTTAGGGTTATATAGCAAGCCATTTTCTGTCCATAGTTTTCTCGGCCGAAAAAATGGACAATAATTTTGAGAGGGTTTAAGTTTAATGCTGAGGACCAATTGTAAAACTTTGTCAGAAAAGTTCATGAACAAGGACTTCATATATAGCCATTGAAGAATGCTTAGTTTATAAATTTTAAGAGATGGGTATGAGAGAGAGAGAGAGAGGCATTACGTACCTTGCTCCCCATCTGGCAAGGAAATGGCCCAAATACATCCGCCTAATAAATGAAGAATTGAGAGATTCCTCAGAAGAAGGAGAAATGTGAAGGGAGTGAGATGGGTTCATAGTGTCTTCCATTTCTTCTTCTTCTTTTGTTACTAAACCCTAGTTGAGACCTTCAACTTGCTCCTCACAGAAAAACCCTTCATGGGTTGTCGCCTCTAGGCAACCATATAGGGCTTTTTTGGGGGGTAAAGTGTCAAAACCCACCGAGCAGGTTTTCCCGTCGTCAAAAACCCCCCGGACTCGAAACGGTGGTTAAATAATCCGAAAATTTTTCATGCGGTATCTGTATAATTTCCTGCTGGAGCTATATCTAAATAGGTCATGCCTATCGCTCTGGCAACAGCATACGTATCGTAGCCAACTATATAGATATCGCATAATAACTAGATATAGCATGCAACTATACAGTTACCGCATGCACGGTTCTTTTATTTTTTCTTTTTTGACAACTGAAAACTATTTCAGAAGGTTTTTGAGAAACGCTTTGGGGCCAGGGAGATTTTGTCAACCATAAGACCTACAAAAATTTACCTTCTTAAAACTATATTGCCACCGAAATCTTTGGAATTTCTAAATAAGCGCCCTGCATTACTTATTGTTTAACAATGCCCCAAAGTATAGCAGTTAATTAATTTAGGCCCCCTTCGGGTTCTTAGGGCATGTTTGGGCATGAAGTTAAGCTAGGATGACCAAAGTTTCATAAAATAAAATTATCTGAACTCCAAAATCTTAACTATGCCTAAATTGACTTTTATTTTGGAGTTTAGAAAACTATGATTAACCAAAGTCTGAGTGATGGAACTCTGGATCTCCTTCAGATGTTACCTTCCGTTGATCTGCAGCGAGCGTTGATGGATGGCTGAGATTGAGTTGGAAGGTTGCCTCCTAAAGCGTGTGGATATCAATGGGTTTTATGTGGTTGAGGCCGAGCTACCTGCAAGGAAGTCCCAGGGTGGTTGTGCCACCGATGACCCTCCGACGATCAAGTTAGACGGGGTATTTTGGCAGAGTAACGGCCTATTAGGGTAAAATTGGCTTACCTGAGTCGTCTGAGAGAGGGGTTTATATAGCAGCAGCCATGGGTAGGCGAGCGCGAGATTCACGCCGGCCGTTACGCCCCTGACGTTACGCCCGCGTGACAGGCGGGATTCCCCATTAATGACGAGATATTCTCATTAATGGGGGAACGCGGGATCATGGGCGGCGGATATCTCGCGTCTGGTGAGATTCGCGGAGCCGTGGCGGAGGCGCCTGTGATCAGTGTTGTGGGTCGGTATGTGAGACCGAGGAAGCTAAGCTCGGCGGGAGGCTCGGGAACGAGCGGGAGACCGAGGGAGCTTGGTCATGAGATAGCTCGGAGGCGAGCTGGAGGGCTGAGGGAACTCAGCGTGTGGGAGGCTCGGAGGCGAGCCGACGGTTGTTTGTAAGGCTGGCATAGGAGTGGTCTGGACAGCCACTTAAGGTCGGAAACGTCCTCGGGTTGAAGGACCGGGGCGTGCTTCCAATGTACCATTGTCGCTCCCTTCCCGTAAGCCATGGGACACGTCAGTCACCACGTGTCGTGATCTTAGAAAATACCACTTCTGAGCATCATCATTAGCCCCCCGCTCCCGTTCCGGCCTATTTATGGGTCGGGTCGAAAGTGGACTATACGGAGAATCTTCTGCTTGGTTTGGCACCGAGAATCATGATGTCGATTGCCCAGGAATGAATGGATGCGTCGTTTCGTCTGTTAGGGCTGGCTATCGACCGAACTCGAGCTCTCCTATTTATTTACTTGAGCCATGTTAGGAGCTTGCCTTCTTCGGGTGCATGCACCGGGCAGAGGCTTGCCAGCTGGTTCAGTGTGAGGCTCGGGGATCCACCGTTGAGACCGAGCGTGAAGAGGTCTGGCGGTTTCGTAACGAGGGCTTTGATCCATCTCTTTATAGGGCAGGAAGCTGTCTGGTGTGGATGAACCGAGCAGGAGAATGCCCGGTCACTTCATGATGATAGGGCAGGAAGCTTCCTGGTAGATTGAACCGAGCGTAAGAGTGCCCGGTCGCTTCATGATGAGGGCTTTCGATCCTTGGCGTTGTGGGACAGGAAGCTGCCCGCCAGGATCAACGGGGCATGAGGATGCCCGGTCACCTCGTGATGAGGGCTTTCGATCCTTGGCGTCGAGGGGCAGGAAGCTGCCCGTCAGGATGAACCGAGCATAAGAATGCCCGGTCGCCTCGTGATGAGGGCTTTCGATCCTTGGCGTCGAGGGACAGGAAGCTGCCCGCCAGGATTCTCGGTTGCCTCGCGGTGAGGGCTTTGATCCTTGGCGTCGTTGGGTTAGAGATTACCAGCCAAGGATGGACCGAGCAGGGAAGTTGCTCGGTGGCCTCTTGATGAGGGCTTTGATCCTTGGTATCGGTGGGTAGTGAACTACCAGTCATGGATGGACCGAGCAGGGAAGCTGCTCGGTGGCCTCTTGATGAGGGTTTTGATCCTTGGCGTCAGTGGGTAAGAGATTACCAGCCAAGGATGGACCGAGCAGGGAAGCTGCTCGGTGGCCTCTTGATGAGGGCTTTGATCCTTAGCGCGGGAGGGCATGGAGTGGCCTGCTAAGGATGGACCGAGCAGGGAAGGTGCTCGGTGGCCTCTTGATGAGGGCTTTGATCCTTGGCGTCGTTGGGTAAGAGATTACCAGCCATGGATGGACCGAGAAGGGAAGCTGCTCGGTGGCCTCTTGATGAGGGCTTTGATCCTAAGCGCGGGAGAGCATGGAGTGGCCTGCTAAGGATGGACCGAGCAGGGTTGCTTCTCAGTGGCTTCTTGATGAGGGCTTTGATTCTTGGTGTCGTTGGGTAAGAGATTACCAGCTATGGATGGACCGAGCAGGGTTGCTGCTCGGTGGCCTCTTGATGAGGGCTTTGATCCTTAGCGCGGGAGGGCATGGGGTGGCCTGCTAAGGATGGACCGAGCAGGGAAGCAGCTCGGTGGCCTCTTGACGAGGGCTTTGATTCTTAGCGCGGGAGGGCATGGAGTGGCCTGCTAAGGATGGACCGAGCAGGGTTGCTGCTTGGTGGCCTCTTGATGAGGGCTTTGATTCTTGGCGTCGTTGGGTAAGAGATTACCAGCCAAGGATGGACCGAGCAGGGAAGCTGCTCGGTGGCTTCTTGATGAGGGCTTTGATCCTTAGTGCGGGAGGGCATGGAGTGGCCTGCGAAGGATGGACCGAGCAGGGAAGCTGCTCGGTGGCTTCTTGATGAGGGCTTTGATCCTTAGCGCGGGAGGGCATGGAGTGGCCTGCGAAGGATGGACCGAGCAGGGAAGCTGCTCGGTGGCCTCTTGATGAAGGCTTTGATCCTTAGCGCGGGAGGGCATAGAGTCGCCTGCTAAGGATGGACCGAGCAGGGAAGCTGCTCGGTGGACTCTTGATGAGGGCTTTGAGCCTTAGCGCGGGAGGGCATGAAGTGGCCTGCTAAGGATGGACCGAGCAGGGTTGGCGCTCGGTGGCCTCTTGATGAGGGCTTTGATCCTTGGCGTCGTTGGGTAAGAGCTTACCAGCCACGGATGGACCGAGCAGGGTTGTTGCTCGGTGGCCTCTTAATGAGGGCTTTGATCCTTGGTGTCGTTGGGTAAGAGATTACCAGCCACAGATGGACCGAGCAGGGTTGCTGCTCGGTGGCCTCTTGATGAGGGCTTTGATCCTTAGCGCGGGAGGGCATGGAGTGGCCTACTAATGATGGACCGATCAGGGTTGCTGCTCGGTGGCCTCTTGATGAGGGCTTTGATCCTTAGCGCGGGAGGGCATGGAGTGGCCAGCTAAGGATGGACCGAGAAGGGTTGCCGCTCGGTGGCCTCTTGATGAGGGCTTTGATCCTTGGCGTCGTTTCGTAAGAGATTACCAGCCACGGATGGACCGAGCAGGGTTTCTGCTCGGTGGCCTCTTGATGAAGGCTTTGATCCTTAGCGTGGGAGGGCATGGAGTGGCCTGCTAAGGATGGACCGAGCAGGGAAGCTGCTCGGTGGCCTCTTGATGAGGGCTTTGATCCTTAGCGTGGGAGGGCAAGGAGTTACCTGCTAAGGTTAGACCGAGCAGGGAAGCTGCTCGGTGGCCTCTTGATGAGGGCTTTGATCCTTGGCGTCGTTAGGTAAGAGATTACCAGCCAAGGATGGACCGAGCAGGGAAGCTGCTCGGTGGCCTCTTGATGAGGGCTTTGATCCTTGGCGTCGGTGGGTAAGAGATTACCAGCCAAGGATGGACCGAGCAGGGAAGCTGCTCGGTGGCCTCTTGGTGAGGGATTTGATCCTTAGCGCGGGAGGGCATGGAGTGGCCTGCTAAGGATGGACCGAGCAGGGTTGCTGCTCGGATTTGTGGGGTTTTGTCTGACCTTCCCTGGTGTGTGAACATCGGGAAGGGTGACCGTCACCGCACCGACACGTGGCGGAAATCCCCCATTTCTCGAAGAACCTCTCGCCTTTTGCCTCCTCCCTGGCACTTTTCTTCTGATCGGCTTGGTCTGTCCATGGCAGATTGGCGTTCACCTCAGACTCAAGCTGGATCTTACGTTCGGTCCAGGCCTTTACCTCGGCCATGGTCTTAGATTGCGCTAATGCAAAGGAGCGTATCCACTCCTTGTGCCTAAGACCCGACCTAAGGGCCATAATGACCGTCTCGTCCCGGTGCTCTGGGACTTCAAGGAGAGCGTTGTAGAAGTGGATGACGTATCCTTTGAAAGATTCTTTGTCCCCGCTCTTTATGGTGAAGAGATGATCAACGGTCCGCTGCTGCCGTCTGTTCCGGACGAAATGACCGAGGAACTGGGTGGCCAGCTCATCGAAGGTAGAGATTGAGCGTGGCTCGAGTCCTCGGAACCAGTCTCATCCAGATCAGATGAGAGTGGCGGGGAAAGCGCGGCATTGTGCGGTGTTGGAACAATCCTGGAAACTCATCCCGGCCGTGAACGCGTCCAAATGGTCCTTCGGGTCGGATTTCCCGTCGAAGAGGGAGACCTTCGGGGGCTTGTTCCGGGAGGAGACATGGACGGCGAGTAGCACTTTGGTGAAGGGCTTCGTGAGCGAGTCGGCGGCATATTTAGCCCCGTCGCTTGAATGTAACAACCCTAAATTTCCTATACAAATTTTTTCAAAATATTCTTTTCAAAATCCATAAAGGGGTATTTAGCCTGAGCACAAGATATAAGTAATTATTTTGCTTTTTAATTACAAGTTAAAAGAATGTAACAACTCCATTTTTTGTGTACAAAATTTGCTTTAAAATTAATGTATACTTGGGGTATTTACATTTTCTGTGACTACTTTAAATAATTAATTAGCTCCATAATTATAAGAATGAGCTTATAGCTCATTGGTAATACCTTGCACTGCTGAACCAAGCCACCAGAGTTCAAATCCCATACCCCACATTATTTTTAATATTGTTTTATTTTAAACCTTTAGAATACCAAGGGTTTACATGTGCATATCTCACAAAAACCCCCACAAAACCCAAAAATGTAACATTGCCAGAGGATAGATGAACCGTCGGGGGGGATTCAGGCCGCCTGACTCGGCTGTAAATCGGCCAACTCAGCCTCGACTCGGCCGACTCAGGCCTCCGACCGAGTCACGGCCGAGCCGCGACCGATTCGGCCGATTCCGGCGATGACCCCAACATGAAAAATGTGTCTTTTCATCTCCCCTATACACCTGCAAAATTTTATCCTCAGACCATTTTCAGAGCTCTTTTAAAACCCTAATTACTCCACTTTTATTACATTTTAATACAATTTATCACATTTTTCATTTTAACCTCTCACCTACCCTAAACCCTAGCCTAACCTTATAAATACCATCCCTAAACACTACCCCCTCACCCCAAAACTCTGAGCCAACCCTCAAGAATTCACTAGAAACCTTGTGTGCAATTGAAGTGAGCGAAAGGTGAAGCTCCGGCGAATTCTTCGGCGGATTTTCGGGCAACGACCCTCGAAACTCCTGGCGACGAAACGACGCACCGGCGACTCCTCCCGATCCACTTTCCTCTTGTCTTTGATCGAAACCCGTAAGTCCCCAAATTCTACCTCTCTTTTATTTTCTAAAATACGGATTTACAAACCCGACGGAATCGGAACCAATCCGATTTCCGATTCGGTTTCTTTATAAAACTGCATTTCTCGTTAATACATTTATGCTTAAACTCTCTCATGTTAACTATTAAACACTAATCAACCAAATTGATCAAGTTTCATATCATAAAATAATTACTATTTCATTTTACCGTATTTTTCATTTAAATACCACATAGTTTCAATTCCACCTTCAACATCATAAAACCTTGCTATACATTTAAGTAGATCACAGGGAAATGACCTACCTCCTCACACACTCATATGCAATATAGCACAATACCCTTGGAAATATAGAATACGGGAAAACGACATCATTGCAAATAAATACCATTTACTTAATAAAACCGTTTTCTAAAAGATTTAGTATTTATACAATCTTTGTAAAGCGCTGCTACAATCCATTTTGGGAAAACCGTTCGGGATGGTGCGGATTATCGCACATCTTCGGGCTTAGTAGTGCGAGATTCAGACCTCCGCAAGAAGCATTCGGTCTCGAAAGATTTAAGATACGACATCTTAAGAAAATGGGATTTTTAGAATATAAAATATATATTAAAATTAATTTTGTTTAAATATATGTATATTTATCATTAAAATACCTATTTTGTTATGATATAAGTATTCCACCTTTTTCTAAATATCACAAGAATCAATTTTACACTAAAATATCATGAATTGCATACAAATCAATATTACAAATAAATACATTTATTTATGAAATTAGAATATTTTCACTAGAAATATCATAATATAAAATCTACATTCATTACAACTCTAAAGACGATAATAAATACTTGGGGTGTATTTTGAAAACTATACAAAGTATTTTTACATAAACCCCCCTCAAGTTCTATAAATTACCTTAAGGACCCTAGTAAACATAGATTTAAGCAGGACCAATCTCTTGAGCCTCAGGGAGCCGGAGAAGTGGATACTTGCCTATCTAAGGTAGACAATTAACAAACGGTGTTATCAACACGGTAATCGTCTTTGAAAAAGACATAAATCATGTCGTCCATGTGCAGCGGTTACCAATAACATCAAAACAATCAGGACTTCAATTTACTTTTCTAATTGTATGACGCAGTTTGAGTCTCATTATAATCTGACTTGAATATGATTCAAGTACAATCTACAATCTACAATTTAAAATATTACAATTCAAAATAAACCCATGAATCCATTATTCCAGATATTCAATCTATCAACTTGACCGAACCGAACCATAGATATACATTCCATTTACATGATCATCCAGTTTACATGATTCTCCAGTTACATACATGATTCTGCAGTTACATCCGTTTACTGATATCATGGTTTCGGTCAGTCATCTAATTATATAATCAATACAATTTACAATACAACAATACAATCAAGATAACACGGGGTTTAAGGGGTAGATTGGTACAGAAGGTGTTAAAAGTGGCACGAGACTGCAAAATTAAGACACCTAACATGAATCCAATTGCCGTTGTTCCGGGTTGTATAACGGAGCCTTGTACTTTCATTTGCCTTTAGTCTCTGGCATATAGAGACTCCTCTCGTATACGCTGGCATCCTTATGTATCAAGTTACAAACAACAGCATTAACACTAAATACAACATTATAACAATCAAATATAACTTTAAAAGTTACACTCTCTCTCTCTGTCTATTCTATTTCTTCCTTATCTTTGGGACTTACCGAGCGACCTGTTCGCTGACGACATTCTCTTTCTTCTTCTTTGAATGTCGTCAGGTGATATGGACACATCAGAGATCGAGCCCAGCGCTAAAGACTTAGACCAGTTCAGTGAAGACCCCGAGCTCTAGTTCATTGTACATTTTCCATTTTCCATTTCAGTACTCATCTTTTCTGTTATGTCATTGTTTAGGCATCGCTTTTTATTTCAGTTGTATTTACTTTCCATGCATTGTACAGAAAAAATGTGAATAAATAAAGTTGTTGTTTATTATATCATGTCTCTTGTGCTTTACTTTTATATTGCTTAGATACGCTTAGCGTATTTACTTCACAGAAAATACGTAGCGGCCTCGTCGCGTCCCCTTCGCCGTACACCGGGAAGCGGGGCGTGACAGGTTTTGTTGGTGGCCCATGCAGGTCAGAGCTGTATAGAACCATACTATGCAGTTCTGTTCTGCGTGAACAACCTAAGCAATATAACACAAGAACCAGCAACTAAAACATTCTTTACAATCCATGTTCCTTGAATCTTATCAATTTCATATTCCTTGAATCATATACTTTGAATCTGTCCTAATCTAAATTTTTCATTCAAGGTTATGGATTCCCCAACCAACACAAGCACCAATTTCAACAATACTCCACCTCCACTACCAATTGTACCTACTGTTCCTGCTCCACCCTCCGAGCAAACAGTTCTGCTAGAGACGATCCGCAGCCTCCTAGAGGGACAGCAGCAACTCTTGAACCGTCCCGAGACTGAAGCACCTGGGGTAAAGCAATTCATGTCTTTACATCCCAAACAGTTCTCAGGAAAGGGAAGCCCACTGGAAGCTGAGGAATGGGCTCAGAGTATCGAAGATGATCTGGCAGCGGCACAAGTGCCAGATATAGCTTGGGTTCGTGTGGCAAAATTACAGCTCACGGACAATGCACGGAACTGGTGGAAGGCGGAAGAAAACCGTCTTGATCAGCCCATTGAATGGAAGACTTTTCGCGATAAGTTCGACGCGAAGTACTTCCCTGTGACTGCCAGGTTTGCCATGGAACAGCAGTTCATCCATCTACAATAAGGTTCGATGTGGATCAAGTCGGTAGATGAGTATGACGCTGAGTTCATCATGCTCAGTCGTAAGATATGTCACAGTATTTCAAATTTTTAATATCACATACTACACAGCTAACACAGGACCGTAACAGATTTTCGGCACACCTGATACCGACGGATGAGATCAGAGCCCGTCGATTTCAACAGGGTTTAGACACGGAAATCCAGGCTGCACCAGCCACAGGGAAATTTCCGACTCATGAAAATTCTTTCGAAGCTGCCCGCAGTTATGAGGCAGTGATAAAGGCGAGGAGCAGACCCCAATCTGCCGGTTTGAAACGCCCTGCCACTCAAATGGCAGGAGAAGGCTCTTCATGGCCATCGTTTGAACCCAGGAGAACTGAAGAAATTTGTCACTACTGCCATAGAAAGGGACACTTGTGGAAGAACTGTAGGCGCGCAAAAGGCCTGTGTCTAATTTGTGGCTCATCCAACCACGGAATTGGGAATTGTCCTTATAATAGCAATCCAGCTCACACACACACCAACTACCCGCAGCGGCCAGATATCCAGGCTCCTGCATCTCGTTTTGCACTCCCTGCTCCACCACCTGTGCAGCCTGCTCGCTAATTCCAACAAGCAATACGGGACATGTCTCGAAGGCAGAGAAACAGGCCCTAAGGACAGAATGTGCCTCCAGCTAAAAGGAATGTACCACGGCGGCAGACATTCAGGTTAGCAGCCGTAGAAGCCGAGACTGTAGGTCAAGGTAATATCGGTAAGCCTTTTTCACATTTTTAAAAACCCTTGCACCACCTTATTATTTTTTTCACACACTGTTAGTAATTTAGTCACCAAACTTTTCTTGAATCTGTTACACTTTCCTTTTACAAATTTCGAGGACGAAATTTTTATAAGAAGGGTAGAATGTAACAACCCTATATTTCCTATACAAATTTTTTCAAAATATTTTTTTCAAAATTCATAAAGGGGTATTTTAGCATGAGCACAAGATATAAGTAATTATTTTGCTTTTTAATTACAAGTTAAAAGAATGTAACAACTCCATTTTTTGTGTACAAAATTTGCTTTAAAATTAATGTATACTTGGGGTATTTACATTTGTAGGGTTACTAGGCACTGTCACAAGGTACTACAAGGCATCAACCATGCCCGATTTAAATTTTAGACGTGCCGAACAAGCCTAACCAAGATCTTAGACTAGAGATTAGGCGAAACAAAGCAAGTAAACAACTTTACTTCTAAGAGTTAGGGATTACAACCTTTGTAGTCCGTTCCTTCACTTCTAAAGCTCTGTGTTGAGGTCCCTTCGCTGCGATCATCGAGTATCCGGACTCAAGAGAGGCTCCATGAAGAGAAAGATGCAAGCTTGCTTCCGATCTTCAATAACAAAGATGATCTACCTTGAAGAAACTCAAACCCAAGCTCTTGCTTTGCTAATCAAGTATTAGCAAAGCAAACACCCTAATCTAAGCGGCTAGAATAGATGAGAATGATGAAGTAGAAATTTAGCTCTCATTTGTTTTCTTTATCTCACTCATTTTCATCACTTCATAAAAAGCTAGAAAGCTTTTTCAAGAGAGAAGAAGGAAGAAGAAGAACAAAACCATTTGTGATGAATAATGAAATCAAGTGTGAGGTTAGAAATGCAACCATGGGTTAAGAATAATGACTTAACCCTTATAGAGATTTAACTATGATTAAAGGGTTGGGTTGGGTTAAAGAAATATCTTTGCAAAATATCACAAAATATCAAGGTCAAAGTCAAAGCTTCAAGAAGCTTCTTGAAAGCTTCATGAAAGCTTAACCCTAATACAAACCATAACCATATTTAAACTCCACAAAACATGTTGCATTTATAACCCCTATAAATACCACCCCTAAACACTACCCCCTCACCCCAAAATTCTGAGCCAACTCTCAAGAATTCACTAGAAACCTTGTGTGCAATCGAAGTGAGCGAAAGGCGAACCTCCGGCGAATTCTCCGCCGGATTTTCCGGCAACGACCCTAGGAACTCTCGGCGACGAAACGACGCACCGGAGACTCCTCCCGATCCACTTTCCTCTTGCCTTTGATCGAAACCCGTAAGTCCCCAAATTCTACCTCTCTTTTCTTTTCTAAAATACGGATTTACAAACCCGACGGAATCGGAACCAATCCGATTTCCGATTCGGTTTCTTTATAAAACTTCACTTCTCGTTAATACATTTATGCTTAACCTCTCTCATATTGACTATTAAACACTAATCAACCAAATTGATCAAGTTTCATATCACAAAATAATTACTATTTCATTTTACCGTATTTTTCATTTAAATACCACATAGTTTCAATTCCACCTTCAACATCACAAAACCATGCTATACCTTTAAGTAGATCACGAAGTAATGACCTACCTCCTCACACACTCATATGCAACATAGCACAATACCCTTAGGAATATAGAATACGGGAAAACGACATCATTGCAAATAAATACCATTTACTTAATAAAAGCGTTTTCTAAAGGATTTAGTATTTATACAATCTTTGCAAAGCGCCGCAACAACCCATTTTGAGGAAACCGTTCGGAATGGTGCGGATTATCGCACATTCTCGGGCTTAGTAGTACGAGATTCAGATCTCCTCAAGGAGCATTCGGTCTCGAAAGATTTAAGATACGATATCTTAAGAAAATGAGATTTTTAGAATATAAAATATATATTAAAATTATTTTTGTATAAATATGTATATTTATCATTAAAATACCTATTTTGTTATGATATAAATATTCCACCTTTTTCTAAATATCACAAGAATCAATTTTACACTAAAATACCATGAATTCCATACAAATCAATATTACAAATAAATACCTTTATTTATGAAATTAGGATATTTTCACTAGAAATATCATAATATAAAATCTACATTCATTACAACTCTAAAGATGATAATAAATACTTGGGGTGTATTTTGAAAACTATACAAAATATTTTTACATAAAACTCTATCAAGTTCTATAAATCACCCTAAAGACCCTAGTAAACATAGGTTTAAGTGGGACTAATCTCTTGAGCCTCAGGGAGACGGAGAAGTGGGTGCTTGCCTATCTAAGGTTGACAATTAACAAACGGTGTTATCAACACGGTAATCGTCTTTGAAAAAGACACAAATCCTGCCGTCCATATGCAGCGGTTACCGATAACATCAAAACAATCAGGACTTCAATTTACTTTTCTAATTGTCTGACGCTGTTTGAGTCTCATTATAATCTGACTTGAATATGATTCAAGTACAATCTGCAATCTACAATCTACAATTTACAATATTACAATTCAAAATGAACCCATGAATCCATTATTCCAGATATTCAATCTATCAACTTGACTGAACCGAACCATGGATATACATTCCATTTACATGATCGTCCAGTTTATATGATTCTCCAGTTACATACATGATTCTGCAGTTACATCCGTTTACTGATATCATGGTTTCGGTCAGTCATCCAATTATGCAATCAATACAATTTACAATACAACAATACAATCAAGATAACACGAGGTTTAAGGGGTAGATTGGTACGGAAGGTGTTAAAAGTGGCACGAGACTGCAAGATTAAGACACCTAACATGAATCCAATTGCCGTTGTTCTGGGTTGTATAACGGAGCCTTGTACTTTCATTTGCCTTTAGTCTCTGGGATATAGAGAATCCTCTCGTATACACTGGCATCCTTCTGTATCAAGCTACAAACAACAGCGTTAACACTAAATACAACATTATAACAATCAAATATAACTTTAAAAGTTACCCTCTCTCTCTGTCTATTCTATTTCTCCCTTATCTTTGGGACTTACCGAGCGACCTGTTCGCTGACTATATTCTCTTTCTTTCTTCTTTGAATGTCATCAGGTGGTCTGGACACATCAGAGATCGAGCCCAGCGCTGAATACTTGGACCGGTTCAGTGAAGACCCCGAGCTCTAGTTCATTGTGCATTTTCCATTTCAGTACTCATCTTTTCTGTTATGCCATTATTTAGGCATCGCTTTTTATTTCAGTTGTATTTACTTTCCATGTATTGTACAAAAAGAATGTGAATAAATAAAGTTGCTATTTATTATATCATGTCTCTTGTGCTTTACTTTTATATTGCTTAGACACGCTTAGCGTATTTACTTCACAGTAAATATGTAGCGGCCTTGTCGCGTCCCCTTCGCCGTACACCGGGAAGCGGGGCGTGACATTGAAGGACGATTTTCCCAATGCATGCCTTCGATCTTCTTTTCGAAGGCATCGAGTCGGCCGTGGTATCCCGATGATTCGGCATACTCTGATTTTTGGCCTCTGCTGCCGGACACCTGCGCCTGGCCACGGCCCCGGTTCCGTTCGATGAGGTTCCTTAGGTCCCCTGGCGAGGTCATCTTCGAGCTACCGTGGTGAGTCCCGTCCGCGCGTCCCCGTCGAGGGAGGGGTGACGGTCATGCCCAAGTGCAGGCGAGCTGACCGACACCTCCTCGGGAGGGATACGGACGCGATGGGCCTTGTGGCGAGGTGCTCTGGCGTGAGACCTCGGTGTTGAGCTGTGCGGCGTCCAGCGGGTCATTGAATATGTTGGTCCGGGGGATCTATGGCCGCCGGAGACAGCGAGGCGGTGTTCGGTCGTGCCAACATGGGCAGAGTCTTATTTCCCTCTGCAGGGGTCCCGGTTCCGAGGTGCGGGAGCGGCGACCTGGGGAGCTTGCCTGGTCGTTTGGACACGGACGAGTATATCCACGACGGACGCGAGCCGATCTATCCGAGCGGATATAGCGTGAATGGCGTTCGGGGGAGGAGGGGATTCTCCCTCGTCTCCACTGCGGGGAGGGCGACGGCTGGTGCTTGGATCGTCGCGGTGACCGCTCGCCATGAAGTCGAGATCGGAAGATGAACTTTCGTTGAGTGGAACTAAGTTTCCCACAGACGGCGCCAACTGATGGAACTATGGATCTCCTTCAGATGTTACCTTCCGTTGATCTGCAGCGAACGCTGATGGATGGCTGAGATTGAGTTGGAGGGTTGCCTTCTGAAGCATGTGGATCTCAATGGGTTTTATGTGGTTGTGGCCGAGCTACCTGTAAGGAAGTCACAGGGTGGTTGTGCCACCGAGAACCCTCCGACGATCAAGTTAGACGGGGTATTTTGGCTGAGTAACGGCCTATTGTGGTAAAATTGGCTTACTTGAGTCGTCTGAGAGAGGGTCTTATATAGTAGCAGCCATGGGCAAGCGGGCGCGAGATTCACACAGGCAGTTATGCCTGCGTGACAGGCAAGATTCCCCATTAATGATGAGATATACTCGTTAATGTGGGAACGCGATGGCGTGGAATGCGGGATCATGGGCGGCGGATATCTCGCGTCTGGCGAGATTCGCGGAGCCATGGCGGAGGTGCCTTTGATCGGTGCTGTGGGTCGGTCGGTGAGACCGAGGAAGCTAAGCTCGGCGGGAAGCTCGGGAACGAGCGGGAGGCCGAGGGATCTTGGTCATGAGATAGCTCGGAGGCGAGCTGGAGGGCTGAAGGAACTCAGCGTATGGGAGGCTCGGAGGTGAGCCGACGGTTGTTTGTAAGGCTGGCATATGAGTGGTTTGGACGGCCACTGAAGGTCGGAAACGTCCTCGGGTTGAAGGACCGGAGCGTGCTTCCAATGTACCATTGTCGCTCCCTTCCCGTGAGCCATGGGACACGTCAGTCGCCACGTGTCGTGATCTTAGGAAATATCACTTTTGAGTATCATCACTTAGGCACTGTTTTGGGTATGAACTTAGAAGGACTGGGAGTTTATCTTTAAGTGGAGATAGAACCTACAGCAATTTTCTAAAAATTTAATTTTAATCGGTGTTTGGCTTTGGAGTTTCTAAACTCCATTACATAGTTTTTGAGTTATAAAATTCCAAAATGAGTATTAATTTTCTTCACGGACCTTTGGAGTTTAGAAAGTTTGGTTAGATAGGAGTTTTCTAAACAACAAAATGAAAATCGTGCATGATTAGAGGTGTCAAAAATAACCTGTGACCCGTTTGATCCATGTGTGGAACCGTAAAACACCGGTCATAGGTCAAATATTTACAACCCGTTTAAAAATTACTCATACCCAGCTTGTCCGTTTAAAAAGTATCACCGGGTCGATCCGGCCCATGGGTTCATGGGTTTAACCGTTTGTTGACCCAACCCACGGGTATCATATTGCTTTTCTAGGCATTTTCAATAAACTTTTTATGTTAAAGTTATATTATAGATAATAAATCACGTTAGAATTCACATTTAAATGCAATTATCATCTTTATTTATGAAAGTTAATCTATTTAAACCCGAAAAATCTTAAATCAAATTTCTTATATTAAATTGCAAATTACCTTTAAACAAAACAATATAAGTTATCTATTAATAATCCGTAACCGATTCATGGATGACCCGTTTATCCATACACGGGTAATCCGCACACTTGTCCTCCGTATACGGGACGGGTGCCGGGAACAAAAATTATGATCCGTTTAAATCCGGACATTTTTACCCGTAGTCATTCTATCAGCTATCCGCAATGACCAGTCCGCGGATGGCCGACCCGTTTGACACCTCTAGGCATGACATAATTTAGCTTTTGAAGTTAAGTTTATATAAGTTTACAGTTTATCTGAACTGTACGGCCAATAAGGTAATAAAGTTGAATAACGAAAAGTTTTGAAAACTCCAATAGTCTTTTTATCCTACACTCTAAGAAATGAAATGAAGAAACATATCCATTTTTTTGGTTAGATAATTTTAAAACAGCATTTTGGGGTTTATTAAACTCCAAAGCCAAAACCCAAACCAATATTTTAAGTGGAGGTATTGCCTTAAAAACTAGAATTTACATGGCCTTTGTCTCACTTCAATCTGCTAACTTCATACCCAAACAATTTTTACCCTTTACCAATTAGGCTTAGCTCAGCTGGTACCAATTTACTCTTCGAGAAGAAAAGATGGCAGGTTCCTTTCCCGAGGATGGTTTTTAAAAGTAAATAAATAAATATATTTAAAAATAAAAGTTCTTCTTACCTTTTGTTATTAGTTAAGGGTGTTGATTTAGTTTACTAAGATTGATTTTTTTACTTCATATGCAGAGATTGATTTCACTAAGGTGGCCCATGATGAAGAAGCTTTGGGGATTTGAGGAGAGGACAATATTATAATTTAATGGGTAAATTGTTATAAAAAAAACCGGCCCATTCACAACATGTCAAAAAAATCCGGTATTCTCAAAATAGGAGATAAGGGTCATCACGTTTTATTGCATATAATATCGTCCATTCTGTATCATATTATGAATAAACAAATGCTATTAATCCATGTCTACTACATAAGAACGGGTAAACAGGTTTTCAGGGATGTGAATCATAAATGGCGCAAAACACGCACATTTGACATGTTTTCATGTTCGAATGACCGACAGACGACAAAACGATCAAAACAAGTGCAACGACCACTCTAATCAACTATGCGCATGCCACAAGCTTCTAGAAGATGATCGAAGAGATTTCTCTTTTATTTTGTCCATGCAAGAGGAGTTATTATGCAAAAAATGTGTTGGTGAAAGATTACAACATATGTAGAGTTGAATTCATGATAGAAGATGAAATAGCCGCAATGTTTGACCCCAAAAACCGAGAGCCTGTAAAATTTTGAAAATTATTAATATTATTATTGAATTTAAATAATAATATTATGAGTTTTACGGATATAATACCGAGTATTGTTTTGGGTTTTCATGGATTGACATCCATATTTATATTTATTTTTGAGAATTGGAAAATATGAGATACTTTGATATGGTAGGTATTTTGTATTTTGAAATGATATGGGATTTTTGTGATATTTGCAAAATTATATAAGAGAGAGAGAGCCACATACCCTATCACCCATACCTATACCACACCCTCTTTTCTCTTATCTTCACATTTTATTATTCCCATTCTCTCCCTCCCCCCACCCCACCCTACCCCACCCCACCCCACCCCACCAAAATATCCTTTCATCTCTCCACAAAAATATCTCTAAATCCCAACACCCAAACCTAAATTCCTCCACCAAAACCCTAGCCCTTCTCCATTGAAATTCATGATTGAAGCCAAGTTTTGCAACTAGAACCCTCAAGACATCAAGTGGAGACATTCTCAACTTCACAAACCTCCTGAATCTTCATCAAGAGTTTGGATCTTCACTTTTTCCTATTCCGATAGGTAAAGATCCCTCCTTTCTCCAAGTTCTACAAGTTAAGTGTTTGGCCATGGAAAAGGTACGACTCCTAGATAAAAATGGTGTTTTTAAGTGTTAAATCCTATCTAGTTTGGTTTTTGAAGTGATCCACTAGTTGTGATGGATCTAATATGGTTTACTTGATGATTACACCTTATTTTGGAAAGTAGAGAGTATTTTGATACAAGAGTTTGGAATCTCAAACTTATACAATTTTTAGAATTTTCGATTCAGCGGAATCCTTCTGCAGACGTCTGGGCCACAAAGCTTCAAACGTCTGCCTTTAAACTGTTTTTCATGATTTTTATTCGGCAGACGTCTGAGCTCAAACCTTCAGATGTCTGTCTCAAACTTGCTCGGTTGAAATTGTTAGGAATATGTATGCCCTGGAGGCCATTATTGTATATTATAGTGGATGCTTGGACATATATATAGAAGACTTTCTTGCTCGACATGATAGTATGCTATCTGGTTGCTCTTTATCTTAACATGAATACTTATTTTAGTTTACTGTCTTTTTGATACATGTTGATAAAGTCCTTACGATGTTGTCTTGACTACCAGGACTATGAGGCAGATCATACTAGTGGGGCTTGTGTAGTCCATAAGCACATCTTTTAACAGTTCCTAGTCGAGAGAGTATCGAGACAGGTATCGATATTCCTGAGTAGACTAGTGTGTACGTTTCTTAACCTTGTATGGGGCGATGGTTGATCCCATAATCATTAGTGTTTGACATCAAAGATTGTACATAGGTGCTCATTGGAGAATGGGTACACCGAACAGGACTCGCCGAGAACTTCTAGATGGTACCATACCTATCGTTAGATAGCAGTTCTCTGGTGACACTTGTACAGGTTAGTCTGTAGACCCGAGATCGCCATAGTGCCTTGTGTGGTTCCCACTGTGCTTTGATTTCCTTCCTACCACGGCTCAAAGAAGTCATGCAAACAGGTGGATTTTGGGTATAGTCCCGAGTCACATGGAAGCAGTGAGCGAAAGGAGGGGTTTCGTCTCTCTCGGTATTGGGAATTGATGTTGCGCTATACTCAATTGGCTATAACAGCAAGTCTCTGGCCAGGGCTGTTGAGATTTATTGATAAGTGTTATCAGTAGTTTCTCGAAAGGTTATAGGCCACACATCGACATAACTTATCAAGTTAGTGGGGTCTGACGATTCTACCCCCCAGACTTGATATGCAACATATCAGACGAAGAGACCGGACTATACAGTAAGTGTTGTTTATAGGCTCTATGGGAGTTTGAACACGTTTGCTTGTTGATCTTCTATTCGTTCAATACCTGGGTAGCCGTTACGTCCAGCTAGTACCGCTAACGGCTTGCGGGTATCTGATGTGATCATTACCTACTGCTGGCGTATTGACGAGTCTTTAGAGCCCCACATAGAGGTTTCCAAGCTCAAGCAAAACGAAGTAGGGCACGTATGAAGTTATGTGCAGGAGCTTGATTAAATACGAGTATATGATACCGTATTCTAATCTAACGATATTTGATATCAGCCGGGTTATATGTGATATAACCGGATTATTGAATCAAGTGTTGATTCAATGATTTGATTTATATATTTGATATTATCCAGGTTATATATGATATAACCGGATTATTGAATCAAGTGTTGATTTAATAATCTGATATATATATATATATATATATATATATATTAACTAATATTAAATATTAGCCGGTTATATGTGATATAACCGGATTATTGAATCAAGTGTTGATTTAATGTTTTGATATACATATATATTTGATATTAGCCGGGTTATATATGATATAACCGGATTATTGAATCAAGTGTTGATTTAATAATTATATATATATATATGCGTGTGTGTGTGTGTGTGTGTGTGATATATATATGTGTGTGTGTGTGTGTGTGTGTGTGTGTGTGTGTTGTATCATGGTTGATGATACATAAAACTAGGATGTATGAGAATCACACATGAGGAAAAGATGAGAAGATAAAGATTTATATTTATGAATTAAAAAACAAGAAGAATGAATCATGGTTTAGAAGCTTGGAGAAGCCATGACTTACCTTCTTGTTTTGTTTTATACATAAATATTTATCTTTCTCAATCTCATCTTATCACTTTAGTTCATTGTTCATTCTCACATTCCATGTTCATCTTCTTCATCTCTTCTCTAATTTTTTAGGGTTGAGAGAAAGAAAGAGAGAAAGAAATATTTTTAGTGAGCACAACTCCTACTTAATCAACCTACACTTCTCTAGTGTAACATTTCAGAAAAATAAAATATTATTTTTGAGAATTTTTATAATTAAATAATAATTTTATGAATATTTTAATATGGCGGTATAATTAAATACCGATAAATTGGGAAATATTTGGAAAATTATAGAAATTACTGAAATGAGGATGTTTTAAATGAATTAAGCAAATTATGAAATTTTATAATTAATTATATTTCATTTTAACGCCAATCGCGATAAAATATCGCTAATCGCGCATTAAGCCGGATTTGTGCACATGACATGCACCATATTATTTTACACTTGTGTTACATTTTCTACATGGCTTTTCTTTTATCATGCTTGGTTTTTTTTAAAAGAAAAGAGAAGAGAAAAGATTAGAAGAGAAAAGAAAATGAAAAGAAAAAGGAAATGGATTAGAAAAGTGAGGTATGGGCAAGAGAGAGAAAGGAGAGAGAGGTGAGGGGTCAAACCTTGGACTTGGCTCATTCTTCTTCACTCATTTCATTCACCTTTCCCCTCTCCTCCTTCATCCATGGCAGCACTCCCTTTTCCCCTCCTGAAACACCTCATTTCACACCCAAAAACACACAAAAACCTCATCCCTCTTTCATCAAAAACATGCACAAGCTCCTCACAAACCTTTTGGACCAAGAAAATAAGGATTTTGGAGACTTGGGGCAACTCAAGAAAATTCTTGAGTTGCCAAATGAGGTAATTTATGCACCATTAGTATTGTATTTCGATTACTTTAGCACCAATACAAGTTTAGAAGTGTTTGGATGCGGTTTTGTGAGCTTTGAAAATTCCTAGATGAGGTTATGTTGAATTCTTGAGTTGTGAAGGTGTAAATGAGGTTAGTAGTGACCTTAAACCCCCCATAGTGTCAAAAACCCAGATCTAGCATGAACTGAAACCTGAAACCCAAATTTAAAACATGTCATGTCGGTTTTTTGAATATATAGTAGGTGCAGGGAAATCTGGAATGACCCGAGACCAATACTAGAAAACCAAACAACTCTATTGACCAAATTAAGACCCTAGGAGACCCCCCCTGCAAGTACGTTGCCCCAATTCACTCCCATGGCCGAGCAGGCCGGAATTACTAGGGATGTGGCCGGCCACTTGGTCGAGTTAGGTGTCCAGGTTCCTTCAGTAGCTCATATTCATCCTATATATCACCCCAGTACAGTTTGTGCACCTTGTTTTTGCCTGAAACAAAATCCGGGACCACTTTCTTGAGTTGTTGTTTTGATTCGGGGATATGTTTTACGTATTTTAAATTCTTGATTTTAGTATTTGGTATTGTATTCGGTCACTTGACATTTGTACGTCTATATCGAGTGTTATTTGGTTGATTTGCGTGAGTAGACCATATGTTTTGACCTATGTGAGATTCATGCGTCGTTTTGGTTTTTAATTGGATTTTAATGCGGCACGATATGTTATGATATGTAGGTACCCTCACGAGGACTTCGAGACGACAAGCAAGCGCGTGGCGACACCGGCATCGGCAAGCGAAGATCAAGGTGGGTAGATCTATATCTACGGGGGAAGTCGGGTGGATGGCGTATAGCACCTCCGCAAGTTTTGATGGAAACCGGTCTATAAGGTACAGTCGTAGAAACCTAGATTTGAAAACTAGGAATATGGTTAAAAGATAGTTAAAGATGAATGATTGAATATATACATATGAAGATATGAGATGAAAGCTTTAGGGATATGAAAAGTGAATGAATGTGAATCACGACTTATAAATATATAGTTGCATTAGGAAAAGTATGAATTTTAGATTAACATGACATTTGATGTATATATAAATTGACTTGATGTGAGATATAAATACGATGAAAAGAATATACGAGGTGATATGATGACCTGATGATATGTCGGTATACGGATGCGAGTCGATTGAGATAATTGATACATTTGTCGGTCCCCTGATATGAGTTGGTTATGGATGTGACTTGGGACATAGGTATATAGATATATATAAATGTTGTGAATCATGAGTGATATGTCGTACGTGACGTTAGGTTCGTACCCCTCATTGTCATATAGGTTGATAGGATCCCTAATGGTTTGATGCCGCCGTACGATGATTTTCCGTACGTGATGAGTTCTATGATGATTGATCCATACCCTTGACTAGAGGATGCCGTACGATGTTTTGTACCGTACGTGTTGTTGTGAGGCTAGATGCCGATTGTTGGATTCACCGACTCGGACATGTTAGATACGTATACCTGTCAGCACTTTGCATACGATTTACTTTATGATACGCTCATGTCACTCTCATTGCATTACATATACCTGTGCTAGTACACCTGCACCATTATCGATGATGCGTATGTTACACGTAGACAGATTGGCTGGCACACACTTCATCATCGATAATTTCCATGTCACTACACAGTAGGATTGCTGCATCATGATATGATTCCTTGCATAATTTACTTGTTATAGTTGCATATGCACCTTTATATGATATTGCATTGGACTTTGGAGAATTTGGGAACCGCGGGATATATTTTTAAACTGGATTCATTTAAAAGAGCGGTTTTCCCTCGATATGCGCATATTATTATTCCATGTTGCATGATATACGGATATGCTTACATTCTGTTATATGTCGCATACATCATGCTTTACGCTTTTACGCATTGAGATATGTTGTTTTCATGAGATTTCTGGATTTGAGAACCGTGGCTATTTCAAAAGAAAGCATGTACTGTTTTAAAAACCCTGTTTCTCTTGATATGATATTTCAGTGCGTCCACTATGCGTTTTCTCGGTTCTGAGACGTGTGACAGTGATACCCGATTCGAGGAGCTGGATGAGGTCGATTGCGGGTACATGGTGGACCCGGTATGGTACCCCGGAGCGAGAACGGATTGCTGTGCAGTAGACGGTGAGCCTGGCAGAGGGACTACTACCTACCGGTGATAGTATTTGGGTTCAGTGGATATCCGGAGGATACCGACCGGAGTCGAGATATGATGTGGGCCGATCCGGACTGACGGAGCCCGAGGGCCGATCCGGACTGACGGAGCCCGAGATATGAGGATTTATATGTCGATGCTGGACACGGGTTTCATGATGTTTTCGAGTGTCGATGCTGGATACCTAGGCTCCATGATTTTGATGTGTCGCGAGGGACACACGTTGATTTATATCCTCATACTTCCATGCATATGCTTTTATGATATTTACATGCATGATGTTGTTGTGTCATTGGTTGACACGTGGACGGGATCCACTTGCATACATACATTGATGACATGGTTGGACGAGATCCACATGCATACAGACATTGATTATATTGTTGGATGATATCCACATGCTGATAGGCATTTACTTATAATGCTGGCACATATACAGACTCGGTCACCCTAGATATCATAGTATTACCTTTATGATATAGTTGACCTAGGAAATCGTTATTTTATTTGATTTCTACTTGTTGATGTTTTTCTACTCACGAGTTGGCAAATCACCCCCGTTGTGCCACAGTTCTTGCAGGTTGACCGCTTGGATCAGTAGCGGTATCGTTGGCACGCAGTTGCATTCGGGTGATTGCTTTGGTAGGTGGTACATATTGGATCGTACCCCTCTTGTATTTATTTTTCATATTGTTTCTAGTCAACTCCATCAATCAAACTGGTATTTATATAAGTATTGAGACTTAGTGAGACTTGTGGTGTTGATGTCTTGCTTACTTTTATATCTTTTGTGGTGAACTTCGCCGTTGGGCGTCATATCCTTATATTTAGGTTTTGCGTGGTTGTGGATCCGCCGTTTGGCAAAGAGCTGGCTCCCGCTTGGGGATGCCTTTTATTATTATCATGTATTGTGGTTTTGGATCAAAAAATACAAAGGAGGTGCTGCCCAAATTTTCAAAAGACGAAACATGTTTTTCAACTACTAAACCCACTTGCATTTTCATGTCCCACTATTTATGCATTTAAGAAAATGATTCGTTTTTTCATCATACCTTTATTTCAAAACTTCACCTCTTATACTTTCTTAAAAAGGTTTAGATTGGTGGGTTTTCGGCTTACTTGAATTACGTTACGCTTTTAGACGTCGCGTGATTTAAGTGACGGTCACGAGCTAATATTTCGGGTCGTGACATCTAGCTCATTAGTATAGGTTGTTAACTTCACTAATATCTTGATTAGTGAAGTGTAAGTGTTCAGTTGATAAAACTGCACATTTGCATTACATTTTTCCTACCATTTTCATATTAAAAAAGGACTTTATTATAATATATTATATATATGAGGGTTTATGTGTGAAAACACCATTTTCCATGTGTTAATATATTTTAATTAGCATTTGGTAGAAAAATGTATGCAAATAAATTCATTGACCAAATCCTAGTAGAACTAAGTCTACTAAATATTATTTAAGATTATTGTGCAGAATTTTCCAAGTTGTTATGCAGAATATATCAAAGAAATCAAGTTGTTGAAGAAATCTTGCCAAATTAAGAAGCAAAACTTGGAGACTAAGTCTGGAAGCAACCGAGAGAAGATTTCTGAATTCTAAAGGTTCCTAGGATTGCCACATGTCACGAGAAGAAAGCCCAAGAAATTTGATCGAGAGATCCCCACCTTTGAGCGTGGATCCGCGGCCAAACCCACCCTTGGGCCGCGGATCCGCCGCAATATTATGGAGTTGGAAGGAAATATTTTGGGGGCATGATTCTCTACTATTTTACCAACTTTTGAAGCAAAAGATTCTGGCTTTGCACTATAAAAGGGCACCGAGAGCCTCTTGGAAAAGCTATCAAGCCGAAGAGATCACGAAGCTCCAGACGCTCACGCATCCAGGCTGATCATCGACTGTTCGACTACCTCCTTAGGAAAGATCGAGAAGCAACTAGTTTGTAATCATTTTCTACGGATTAAAGTGTAGTTTGCTCAAGTCGATTAATAAAGGTAGTTATTTTATTTAATTGTTTTTGCATCTTACATTATGTTTTCCCTCTCTGTCTTTTCATCTTCTTCTCCCAACATGCGCGAGTAATTCTCCGCTTGTTAGGGTTCGTAGGATTAGGGTAGGCTAATGGACGATGAAAATAAAAGTTACCCTTTTTATCCATTAATAGATTTAGAACTAGAACGACGGTGATGCGTGTAGATTAGGGTTTCTGGAGGGAAAAGGAATCCCACTCTTAACCCTTGTCTCGACACGGAACTCCGTTCATATCTAGCCTTTACCAAAACAATCATTAATCTAATCTCTAATCGCGGTCGGAACTAGCAAAGAATTAGAACTAGAACGACGGTGACACGCACAAATCGTTAAATATGCAATTTGCAGTTTTGTTTTAATAATGATATGGCTCGTCTAAGAATTCAACACAAATAGTAAAAATAAAAAATTACGCACGTATCCCCGGCAACGGCGCCATTTGATTGTTACGAAAAAGTGTTTTTGTAGTTTAACCGCAATCAATAACGGTGTCGCACGTAGCTAGACCGAGATGAGTACGGGTCGTCCTCTGGGAAACGTGGAACCTTTTACTTTTACTTTAGATGTGTTGAGAAAGAGAGGAGGGATAAAGAATTTTATAGAATGGTTTCTAGATCTACGTTAAACAAGAATGTAAAATATAGATCTAGATTATTTTAGAGACTTAGATAATATAATAAGAAAGCTTGTAGGGTTCGTTAGGATTTAGTAGTTATGGACGATTAATTAAAAGTTACCCTTTTTATCTATTAATAGATTTAGAACTAGAACGACGGTGATGCGTGTAGATTAGGGTTTCTGGAGGGAAAAGGAATCCCACTCTTAACCCTTGTCTCGACACGGAACTCCGTTCATATCTAGCCTTTACCAAAACAATCATTAATCTAATCTCTAATCGCGGTCGGAACTAGCAAAGAATTGCTAGCACGCCCGATTAGGATGTTAATGATTCTTTTGATAAAGTTCCTAAACTTTATAGGACTTAAAAAGGGTTTAATTATTTTCATCGTCCATTAGCCTACCCTAATCCTACGAACCCTAACAAGCGGAGAATTACTCGCGCATGTTGGGAGAAGAAGATGAAAAGACAGAGAGGGAAAACATAATGTAAGATGCAAAAACAATTAAATAAAATAACTACCTTTATTAATCGACTTGAACAAACTACACTTTAATCCGTAGAAAATGATTACAAACTAGTTGCTTCTCGATCTTTCCTAAGGAGGTAGTCGAACAGTCGATGATCAGCCTGGATGTGTGAGCGTCTGGAGCTTCGTGATCTCTTCGGCTTGATAGCTTTTCCAAGAGGCTCTCGGTGCCTTTTTATAGTGCAAAGCCAGAATCTTTTGCTTCAAAAGTTGGTAAAATATAGTAGAGAATCATGCCCCAAAATATTTCCTTCCAACTCCATAATATTGCGGCGGATCCGCGGCCCAAGGGTGGGTTTGGCCGCGGATCCGCGTTCAAAGGTGGGGATCTCTCGATCAAATTTCTTGGGCTTTCTTCTCGTGACATGTGGCAATCCTAGGAACCTTTAGAATTCAGAAATCTTCTCTCGGTTGCTTCCAGACTTAGTCTCCAAGTTTTGCTTCTTAATTTGGCAAGATTTCTTCAACAGCTTGATTTCTTTGATATATTCTGTATAACAACTTGGAAAATTCTGCACAATAATCTTAAATAATATTTAGTAGACTTAGTTCTACTAGGATTTGGTCAATGAATTTATTTGCATACATTTTTCTACCAAATGCTAATTAAAATATATTAACACATGGAAAATGGTGTTTTCACACATAAACCCTCATATATATAATATATTATAATAAAGTCCTTTTTAATATGAAAATGGTAGGAAAAATGTAATACAAATGTGCAGTTTTATCAACTGAACAGTAAGCTTGAGTGGGTGTTGCCTTAAGGTGGATCATTTTCGACGGCGAAGACTACAAGCAAGCTCGATCCTTTCTTCAAGTGGAGTCAAAGAAGAGTTCTAGGGACTACAACTTGGAGCTTTAGAAATGAAGGACTAGACTACAAAGGTTGTAGACACTCTTCACTTAGATTAGAACTTGTTTGCTTTACTATAAAATCCTAATTCTTTAGTTCGATTCTTATTTAGTATACTTATACCTCTAAAAAATTTAAATTGCATCCTTGATGCTCATAGAAACATAATAGAGGTGCTAAGACATTCTTTCATGGTATCAGAGCCAAGCTAGAGGCTTAGGAATGCATTAGATGAAGTTAAAGTGTTTGATCAAAGTTTTAAACACGGATTTGGGTAGTTTCTGTCCAATTTTTAAAACTTCATGTTTTTCACAACTAAAAATGTTCAGAAAATCATGCAGGTAAAATTAGGAAGGCTCAAGAAATACGAGCACATAATTCCATAACTTGGCCGTGGAACCGCTACTTATACCATGTATTGGCTGCGGTTCCGCCGCTCAAGTATGGAATTAGGAGCTCGTTTTTCTTGCTCTGCTTCATTTTGAGATTCTGGGTTCTCTGGAAATTTTTAATGAGTCTCAAGTGGTTGGGGTATTTGTGAAATGTTGTTGTTTGAAATATCGATCAAAATGTTTTACATCGTCTAGATTGCTTTGGATATGTGATACAATTTTTGGAATCCACATTGATTAGTTTTGTGAAAACTAATTAACGATTTGTAAATCTCGTATTTTAGTCTCAAATGATGGATTACCATGGAGTTTTGATTTGGATCGAAACTCCGTCGTAATCTCATATCGTACGCGAATACTCGCCGGGAGACACTAGTAGACAGAAACGCCCTATTGCCCCTACCAAGTGACTACAGGAGAACCCCATGGCCAAAAGCATCCACTCGGGTGCTGCCACAGTGTTCCACCCAAGTGCACTTCGTCGACGGCCAATGGGGTGCAGCTGTAAGTCGATGCCACGCACCCCACGTGTTCATGGGGAGGCGGAGTTTGCAAAAAAACGATTTTTATAAGCTTCGTAGCATCGACTAAACTCCAGGATCGATGCTAAACCCTAACTGAGATTCTAGCAAAGAGGTTTAACAACTATGTGGGAGTGTTATACCTCAAGTTCTCGCTGTCCTTCACCTCCTCGTTGTCCTTCTCCAAGTCGTAAGCTCCTTGAACTGAGAACGGAATGCACCTCCTCGTCGTCTTCTCCAAATCGTAGAAGATCCACCCGAGAGATCCGACTTTGAGCTTTAACCTCTAACTTGAGGCAACTAGGTCACTTGGTTTGCTAAACTAAGTAGCCTAGGATGTGTGGAGAGTGATGAGGAGTCTAATAGTCTCACAAACCTTAGGATTCTCAACTCATGAGATGGTTAGGGTTTGAGATGAGAAGGAGAAAGCTTGAAGATAATGAAGAGAGGAAAGTATCTGTAGATTTTCTTTTGTGAAAAGAATTAAGTGAAATGAGCTAGAGTTTTGGCATTTAAACCATGAGAAAATATCTAACAAATATCTAAGTCAACAAATGCCGAATGAATCCAAGATGGTCAATGCAAAACCCTAATTTCATTTCACCAAAATACCACAAAGTTTCCTCTCTCAATTCCTCCACCTCACTAAAGAATTAATCACAAAAGAGAAACCCTAATTTGAGGTGTCATTCTCCAAAAGCAATCTTGATCAATTCAAAAGAATGCCCCTCTCGTCCGTATATACATACCCATATCCGTATTCCGAGAAACACGAATACAATGAGACAAAACTAATCCAATAATCATATACTAGGATCCTGCTTAAACTAAAGCCCACTAGTAATGTCCGCCCGAACATCATATGCGCACAAGTACACGTATGTGATCGAACCCTGTCGTAAAACCATACGACCTCTACACGTTTTGCCCGAAGCCGGGAAACCTCTGTGTGGGACTCTAAAAACTCAACAGTACTCTGGCAGTGGGTTTAACCACAAGCGCGTTAGTGGCACTAGCTGTACGTAACAGCTACCCAGGTATCTGTCGACAAGAAGGTCGACGAGGAAACTCATTCGTACCCCTACTAAGCCTGTCTGTGGCAATCTTTGTACAGTCCGGTCTGTTCATCTAAGAGTGCCGCATATCGGTCCTAGGGGGCGGCAAGCGTCAGACCCCTAATAGTGTAATAAGTCATGTCGGAGTGCTGCCAAAAACACCCTGAGAAACTACTGGAATCCCTACCAGCAAATCTCGCTTGCCCTGGCCAGGGACTTTGTGTAATGGCTTTCCGAACATAGCGCGACATCAACCTCCAATACTGGGAGAGACGAATCCTATCTAACCTCCACTGCCTTCAAGTGCTTCGGGACTGCACCCAACTACTACCTGTTTGCACGACTCAGCAGAGCCGTGGTAGGATAGTAATCTAAGAACAGTGGGAACACACTTGAGGCGAAGTAGCAGTGTCAAGTCGACGGACTAAGCTATACTCATGTCACGTGGGAACTGCTACCTGACGATAGGTATATTACCAACCGGCAGTTCCCCATAAGTCCATCCAGTGTAACTCATAACCCAATGAGCACCTGCATACTATCTCCAGTACGACGTACTGATGGCTGTGGGACAGACCATCTTCCCTCCTGGGAAGAGAAGCGTATACACTAGTCTACTTTGGAGTATCGATACCCTGTCTCGATAATCCTGCGACTAGGGACCTGTATAAGAATGTGCTTGTAGACTACCCAGCCCTCACTAGTATGACTGCTATCACAACGCTGGTAGTCAAGCAAAGATCCTAAAAGCTCTATCAATATGTATTAGCGATACATTAAAAGAAACATATACACATATTAAGATAGATACAAACCAAGTAGCATACTACTATATCGAGCAAGATTGTCATAAATCCGTGTATATATCCTAAGCTTCCAAAATGTAATATACAAACTAGTACTATACAATAAGGGCCTCTAGGGCATATTACACTAACAACGGCCATCTACTAAAGTTTCCGACGAGCATTCAATTTTTTAATTGTGAATCTTGTTGAATTACCCGACTTAATTTTTTAAAAGTGTTTTCAATTCGAGACTTAAATGCAAGGTTTATAGGGTTATGCATGAAATTCGGAATATGTGATAATCTGGGTTTAATTATGTGTGTCTAAAGATGATGCGGATTCTAATTATTGTAGTTTTCATTTCTTTTTTGAGACCGTAAGTGTAATATGTGAAAGTATCCCCGATCTCGTTGCTATACGACAACGACATTAAGGATATGCATATTTACTTACGTTGATGACATGTGATATTATTGTGTTGCAATTGATATGTTATATTGGATCGTCGTGATTGAATAGCCGGGGTTTTTTACGTAAGATGGGAGTTTTTCAATTTTCATTCATGTAAATATTTGTATGTAATATTCTTTTATTGGGACACTTCCAGGTTGAGATTGTTGTCTCCATTCGATATATATTATTAACTTTTCCGCATTAGGATAGACCCAAGGCGGGGAGCACAAGTAACCGGATTCTAGACTCTAGTGGGAGGTCATCTCGAGGAGTCGAGACCGGTTGCCTAACTCTAGAATTGGCAGGGTTGCTTGCCGCTCTCATAAGGGTCTAGGGGTGTGGGCTTGGCTATTCATCATAACCGTGGAATCCGTGTTTTTCGTTACTGGCTTAATCTAAAACACAGACCTCCTAGTATATCATATATTTCATATATCTACTTCTGCTGTTTCTGTGATGTGATGTGATCATATAACTGCGTGAGACGAATGCTACTTATATATATGATATATTAGTAGACATTATATATGTTTTGCATCCGCGCTAGTCCTGACCCCGTCCTGTCGTAAGTTAAGTAACCTTACGGTGAAGACCCGAGTCCCTGTGGTGAATGCGGATGGCATATATGTGTGTTTTATTTTCGTTTCTTCTGTGATATTTAGGAAACATAATTGATGAGATGTCATTAATAAGATTAATGGAAAGAAAAGAAACCTAAAAGATATTGTATAATCAAAATTTTTAAAATGGTAGCTCTAGTTCTTGCTTTGCATAGCGGTATTCCATTATGAATATCCAGCACTTCATTCGATGAGGAAAAAGCCTAGATCCCTTCACCGGGAATGTCCACTTTAGCAAAAACTAGCATATGCTACTACCCACTCTGTTTGTTTTGAAAACTACTCGATTTTTAAAGCGGAGCTTAAACCACTCATTTTCAAATCATTAGATTCTACAACGATATCAAGTTCATTACGTTAAAGGTTTTTTTCAAAACCAGTCGTAACCCTCCATCATTTCAGATATGTAGTATTTAGTATTCGTGCTGTGTTTGTTGACCTCCATCAAGGTATAGTGTACGGTAGCTGGGTAATGCTTATCTGCAACATGTTGATGTGATTGGTTAGGGTAGTCGTACGGTCTTGTTGACCTTGTCAAGGGTCGTGCGGGTGGGTCTAATTCAGTCACGAAATAATTGGTTGAACTTGATTTGCGGTTTATAGTTTGTTGACCTTGTCAAGTTCATAGACCGTATGGGGTAAAAACATAAATTAGGAATTTCAAGTGTTGAAATTTGCAATGAGATTGCATACCTTCTATATGATAGTTGGATCCTGATATCCACTGTCAGTAAGTGTTAGTCCCGAGAGAGTTTTCCACTTTACAATTAGCTAATCCAGTATGTGTCTAAGAAAGGTGTCAACGGGATTATGCCCCTGTGGAAATGAGATTATTAATTAGTTCCATGTGAAAGCACATGGAGACTCCCTTGGAATACCAACTCCTGTCTGGCTGACCGATTAGCGAACTCGTAGGGTGTATGAAAGTATGTCTTAGCACCACCACTAGGTTTATACAAGCATCAAGTATGCAATTTTAAAAAATCTAGTGTGATAAGCTATATTAACCTAGAATCGAACTAGAGAATTAGGGTTTTAGTGCATGAAAGCAAGTTCTAAACTAAGTGAAGAAGGTTACAACCTTTGTAGATCAAGTTCTTCACTTCTATAGCTCCAAGTAGTAGTCCCTAGAACTCTTCTTGGCTCCACTTGAAGAAAGGATCGAGCTTGCTACGTTGTTTTCGAAGCCGAAGATGATCCACCTTGAAGTCTTACTAACTCAAACTATCTCTTCACTAATCAAGGTATTAGTGAAGGTAACAACCTAAACTAATGAGCTAGATTAGTGTAGATTGATGAAGTAGGAATTTTGCTCACTTTAGAAATCTATTTCTCTTTTTATTTCCAACTCATGAAAACCCCTAGTGAGCTCTTGAGGAAGAAGGAGATGAACTTGGGTGAGTGAGAGTTATGTTCAAGTGAGAGAGCGAACCATGAGTTAAAGATAAGGTTATGATGAAAAATGATCTAAGTGTAAGACAAAATGAGAGGATGAGTCATGGCTTCTCAAAACATCTACAAGCATCCAAGCCATGACATATTATCCACTCATTTTGTTTTTCTTTTAAAATAAATCATCACAAATATCTTTAGGTCATGATGTGAGGCTCATACATCCATATTCTATGTATCATCAACCATGATACAATTCATTATATATATATATATATATATATAAAGAGAAAAGAAGAAAATCATTAGTGAGCTATATTAGTTAATATATATGTATATATCAAATATATTAATATATATCAAATTATTAAATCAACACTTGATTCAATAATCCGGTTATATCATATATAACCGACTAATATCATATATATGTATATCATATTATCAAATCAACACTTGATTCAATAACCTGGTTATATCACATATAACTGACAACATTCAATATTCAATATTAAATCAACACTTGATTTAATAATCCGATCATATCATATATAACTGGCCAATATCAAATATATATACATATAACAAATCATCGAATCAACACTTGATTCAATAATCCGGTTATATCACATATAACCTAACCGATATCAAATATCGTGAGATTAGAATACGGTATCACATACTCGTATTTAATCAAGCTCCCGCACATATCAGCATATGTGCCCTACTTCGTTTCGCTTGATCTAGGAAACCTCTGTGTGGGACTCTAAATACTCGTCAATATGCTTGCAATAGGTAATGATCATATCAGATACCCACAAGCCGTCAGCGGTACTAGCCGGACGTAACGGCTACCCAGGTATTGAGCGAATAAAAGATTAACAAGCAAACTTGTCCAAACTCCCGTGAAGCCTATAAGTAACACTTACCGTACAGTCCGGTCTCTTCGTCTGATATGTCGCATATAGAGTCTAGGGGTGGAATCGTCAGACCCCAGTAACTTGATAAGTCATGCCGATGTATGTCCTATAACCGTTCGAGAAACTACTGATAACACTTACCGGTAAATCTCATCAGCACTGGCCAGGGACTTGCTGTTATAGCCAATCGTGCATAGCGCAACATCAACTCCCTATACCGGGAGAGACGAAACCCCTCCTATCGCTCACTGCCTCCATGTGACTCGGGACTGTACCCAAAGTCCACCTATTTGCACGACTCCTTTGAGCTGTGGTAGGGAGGAAATCAAAGCACGGTGGGAACCACACAAGACACTATGACGATCTCGGGTCTATAGACTAACATGCACAAGTGTCACTAAAGAACTGCTATCTGACGATAGGTATAGTACCATCTAAGAGTTCTCGGCGAGTCCTGTTCGGTGTACCCATTCTCTAATGAGCACCTGTGTACAATCTTTGATGTCAAATACCAATGGCTGTGGGATCAACCATCGCCCTATACAGGGTCAAGAATCGTACACACTAATCTACTCTGGAATATCGATGCCCTATCTCGATATTCTCTCGACTAGGAACTGTTAAAGAATGTGCTTGTGGACTACAAAAGCCCCACTAGTATGATCTGCATCATAGTCCTGGTAGTCAAGCCAACCTCCTAAGGGCTTTATCAACATGTAGACAATATAATAATACAAGTGTACATGTTAAGATAAAGAGCAACCAGATAGCATACTATCATGTCGAGCAAGAAAGTCATCTCTCTCTCTATGTGTGTGTGTGTGTGTGTCCAAGACTATATCATACAATAATGGCCTCTAGGGCATACATATTTCTAACATAATTAATCCCGGCTAATCTTTCTTTTTAGGGTTTGAAGGAAGGTTTGATAAAAACAGTAGAAGCCATCCTGATTAGATAAGATAATAATCAATCTAATCTTGCAAGAGCACACACTAAAGTGTTTTCTTCTCTCTCTCTCTCTCTAGGTAGAGACCATGTCACGCCTTAATCAAGATAATAGCATGGATGTATTGACCGAAACCGCTTATTATACTGGGCTGGGGAACGTTGGTTCCCCTCTATCTTATGACAACTGTCATAAGTCTGGGCAAAGAATAGGGGAATGCAAGGATTTCCATGCAACCCTAATGAAGAAGGAGTACTCTGATGCATCTTCTTCGGGTGTGTTAGTTATTGAGAATTGTTTCTCAGTCTGCTCTACGTCCTAGGTATTGGATACCAGATTATATTTTAGAAAATAATTGGGAATTAAAATAAATTATTATTTATGAAAGCATTTAAATTGATTTGAGCCTTTATAAATTTATATACAATTTTTTACATACATGTTTATGTTAAACTTGATTAGTATTTTACTAATTGTGCACTAAACCTAGCTTCATTTTGTTAAACCATGTTTTGTGTGCATGACATGTTGAGTGCATGTTAGCACTTTCATTTTTGTTTTAATTATGGTTTTGATTTTTGTTTGAAAAAGAGAAAAGAAAAAGAGAGAGGACAAGGAGGGGACAATGAGTTATGAGGGGTATAGGTGAGAAAGGGGGGAGCCATAGTCACCCCCCATTCATTTGTGTCCTTCTCTTCTTCATTTTCTCTATCTCCCCATTCTTCTTCAATTTCTCCACCACCATCTACCATCATGCACCACTCTCAAAACCATCTCAAAACATCATTAAACCTTCACAAAAAATGTTCCTAAGCTCAACCTAAACAACATGGCATGATCAAGATTTCGTTTTGGGGTGCTTTGGCCATCTAGGAATTTTCTTGAATTGCTCTTATGAGGTAAAACACCCACCTTTCATCAAGATTTTAAATTTCCTAACCTCACAATTAGTTTAGAGCTCAAAAGTTTATATTTAGTGAACTTGGAAAATTCTAAGGTGATCTTTGTTGGATGATATGAGTAGTAGTAGTATAGTAGAGACTTAGTTAGTGACTAAAACTTCTTTAAGTGATAGATAAAGGCCTGTGAATGCATGTAACCTTGGTTAGAATGAGTTTAGAATTTTCCGATGTCGTTTTTGTGGAGTTTTTGAGGATCAAATGGAATCTGGAGTAACTTAGGGTCTTTACAAGATAAACAAACAATTATATTGACCTGGTTAGACCACTAGGAGACCACCACAGAAGAAAGAGACCCAAATTCCGAAATTCAACTGCCGGTGGCGATTACTGTAACGCTTTCTGGCGGCCCAAATTTTGAATTGGGTGTCGGGGTTTGGTCTGTAGCTCACACTCCTTATAACTTGGCCACTGTATTGTTAGTTTTGTCGCATACTACCTGTGCCAAAATCTGGGAGCATTTTGATTTGGTTTTGGCGATATTTGAAAACTTGATTTTTGATATTTGAGTTTTGACTCGGTCGTTTGACGTTCGTACGTCAACGCCGGGGATTATTTTGTCAATTTAGCACGTGTGGATTATAGGTTCTAACCTATGTGCCCTTCGCTTATCGTATCGGTTTTCGATTTGGATTTTTATGTGATACGATATGCTTTGATTGTAGGTACATTGGCGTGGACTTCCGAGATGACGAAGGAGGACAAAACATCTGTCGGAATCGACTAGAGTAAGGCGTTGTATATGAGTAGATGTATATCTACAAGAGAAGTCAGGTGGATGGCGTATAGCACCCCCGCAACCGTAGAATTAGGATATATATATATATATATATATATATATATATATATATATATATAGCCTATAGGGTTATTAGAATATTATATGCGATAGCAATATACTAGTAGAGAGATATATCTTTAGTTCTATTTTCTTAGCCTATGGGCCATATCTATCTATGAAAGTATATAAATACATATTATACGATATGATATGATGATATGAAGATATGATTTGATATGATAACATGAGTCGATATTATTGGATATGTGATATGAGGTGATGTGGTATAATATGATATATGAGGACGTGAGATGATATATGATGATATGAGATGAAATGATGTACGCGACTGTAGATCCGTACTATTGATTGATTATATTGTACGATGGATATTCCGTACGTGATATGATGAGGATGGATCGTCGACTTATATATCGATTCGAGAAATATTGTTTTTTTTATAAATCGCTTAAGTAGATATTATGATATGTTTAGAGCCATACCTATTTTCAAAACTAACGAATCGTTATGCACTTTTGAATGATAACTTCAAGGGATGTTACGACTTTTCCAATGGTCTTTTTCAAAAATATCGTAGCCCCCTATTTTCTAAAAACAACGATTCATATTATTTTAAACTCTAACTGTATGGCTCATACGTAGTTGCATATTTTTTCTACTGTTCGCGTTTACGATTTCTTTATTCTGCATATGCTCGCATTATTTTTGTTTACGATATATATACTACGTTTCATACCTTTATCTTTACGTGACTTCATTCACTAGGACACACGCACTATTACCGATGATGCACATGTTGCACGTACACATTACTTGCCGGCTCACACACACATCATCAGTAATTGCCGTGCCATGTATACATTAGTACTCGCTACGTCACCGTATCACCTTATAACCTGTTATCATTTTAGTTACTGATTAGTATACAGTATCCCATATTATTGTAGATATTGCTCTTTTTTTACCCTACTACAGGACACGCTCATATGAACACACTTTCTAAGCATTACAGTGTTGTTCTGTACCTGTACATATTATTTCATTACTGCCATGTTGTTATGAGATTCTGTTTTCATGAGATTTCTGAATTTGAGAAACCGCAGATATTACCTAAAAACTTATGATTGTTTTAAAAACGCGGTTTCTCTTGATATGATATTTCGACGTCCACCATGAGATTTCTCGGTGCTGTGCTATGATGATTACCCGATTCGAGGGGTGAGGAGTCACCATCTGCGAGTATATGGTGGACCCGGTACAGTACCCCGGGGCAAGAAGATCGTATAGAAAGGCGTTGAGCCTGGTAGGGGAACACTACCTACCGGTGACAGTATTAGACTCGGCGGATATCTGGAGGATACCGACCGGAGTGATATGAGACAGATGGATATGAGGACCGATCCGATGAGATAGTTCCTGAGATATGAGGGCCGATCCGATGAGACAGTGCCTGAAACATGAGGATTTACGTGTCGATGCTGGACACGAGATTTATGATGATTTCAAGTGTCGATGCTGAACACTCAGGATTTTATGATGATTTCGAGTGTCGTTGATGGACACTCAGTGGATGATATGTACACACACACACATACATGATATGGATGACATGGTATCACATATTGACACAGGCACGGTATTATATATTTATATACATATGTATACACGATCACCTTCGATACCACACGATATGATATCACTATTACAGTATGACCTAGAAGATCGTTATACATTCAATTTCTACCTGATGATGTTTTCTACTCACAGGTTGGCAACTCACCCCCGTTATGCCATAGTTTTCTTCCAGGATCGACCACTCGGATCATTAACGGCTTGCTGACACATTACTTCTTTTGGGTGGTTTGCTTGGTAGGTGAGTTACACTTTAGATCGTGACCACCATTTGTATATATTTATTCAGTTGTAATCTAGTTAAAGGCTCCATCAACCAGACTATGTATATTTGGTAGACCTAGAGACCAGTTTGTATATTCTTTGGATTTAGAGTCGAGACTTGTATATATATTCTTTATATTGGATTGGATGATGTTTTTTGGTTTTCTTTATTCTTTTCTGTGATTGATCTTCACCTTGGGCGTCGTATATTTTACTTGCGTGGTTGTGTTTCCGTCGATTGGCGAAGAGTTAGCTCCCGCTTGGGGATGCCTATATTATTCTTGATATGTACTGGTTTTGGATCACAATTTACAAAGGAGGTGCTGCCCAAATTTCAAATGACGAAAAAGTTTTCAAAGTTTAGTATACTATATACTTGTATTTTCTATAAACTTGTTTCTACTTTATAAAGGGAACCTGATTTCATTTAAACCTTTCTTTCAAGACTTCACCTCCACTATTTTCTTAAAAAGATTTAGATTTCTGGGTTTTCGGCTTACTTGGGTTACGGTGGGGTCCTATAGACTTCATGTGATCCAAGTGTCGGTTACGTGCCATTTCCGGATCGTAACAATTATGATGGCGATCATATACGTGGGAGCTGGGTGGTCCATAAGCACATCCTTAAATGTCCCTACTCGAGAGAGTATTGAGACTGGGCATTGATACTCCAGAGTGGACTAGTGTATACTTTTCGAGACCCTTACGAGGGGCGGTGGCCGGTCTCACAAGCCATTGGTGTTGAGTCACCTAAGATAGTATACAGGTGCTCACTGGAGGTGAGTACACCGGATGGACTTGCCGAGAACTTCTAGATGGTATTATACCTATTATCAGATAGATTTTCTCTTGTGGCATGAGTATAGCTTAGTCCTTTGACCTGAGATTTTCATTTGTCTCGTGTGAGTTCCCACTGTACTTAGATTACTACCCTACCACGGATTAAAGGAGTCGTGAAAACGGGTTTTGGTTGGGTAGAGTCTCGAGACATATAGAGATAGTGAACAATCGTTAGGGATTCATCTCTCCCGGTATTGGGAGTCGATGTCGCGTTGTGTTGGGTCAGCCATCACTAGAAATCCTTAGCCAAGGTAGATGAGATTTACTAATGTGATATCAGTAGTTTCTCAGTGGGTGATGAGCTTCAGACCAGCATAATTTATCGGGTTAGTAGGGGTCTGACGTTATCCACCCCATAGACCCAGTATGTGATTATCTTAGACGAAGAGACCGGATTGTACGTAGATTGTCACGGACATGCTCAGTAGGGGTACGGATGAGTTTGCTCGTCGGCCTTCCTTTCGCTCAATATCTGGATAGCCATTACGTACAGCTAGTACCGCTGACGTACTTATGGTTAAACCCACTGCCAGCGTATTGACGAGTCTTTTGAGTCCCACATAGAGGGTTTTCCCGGTTCATGCAAAATGATGTAGTGGCCGTATATTGATACGTGCAGGGTTCCGATTAGGTATGTGTACTAGCCACACGGACTACAATCGGCGGATGATAATACTAGTCGGCTTAGGATTAAGCCGAATTATTAAATCAAGTTTTGATTTAATAATTTACATATATATTTCGATATGTATATTCTAGTATTATGTTCATTGCATTTTTCTATCTCTCAGGTATTTGTATTTTGATATGAATATGGACATGTATTTGTGGGGACGTATTCTTGTATTCATACAAGAATACTTCTAGAAGAAGAACACCTCATTTCTAGAATTTTCTTTATAAAGAAATTATGAAATGAGATGGAAAAGAGAAATGGTGGAGGGTATGGACAAATGAATTATTAATTCATTTGAAAATACCATTCAAGTATGGTTGTAGTTTTAAAATGGAAAATTTCATTTTTACAAAAGTGATGAAGCGTGTTTGAATTTGTGAAGGTCTTTATTCATTCCGCCATTCTTGCTCATCTCCCTCCCATGGCTCTTTCTTCTTCTTCATCTTCAACCCTCTCATGAGTTGATAATCATGAAGCTAAAGAGAAAGAAAAATACTAGAATACTCACACACATCACTAAGCATCCTAGATTAGCAACCTATGATTTTTAGTTATTTCATTAATGAATTTGAAACTTGAACTTGGTTCCCTCGGGTGGATCATCTTCGGCAAAGGAGGACCGGCTTGCAAGCGCGATCCGGAGCTCTTAAGAGCATGCTAGAGTCCAACCCAACTGGAGAAAATGAAGATGCTACAAAGGTTGTGATTTCTACCTTTTGTGTTTGCTAATTTAGGTGTTTGGTTAAGATCCTAGGGTATAAGTTTATAGCGCCTTGAAATTTTTTGTTTTCGGATTCCACATTGGCCGCGGGTTAGCGGCGAGGGCACTAGGAACTTTCAGGGTACGGTCCCGAGACACATGGAAGCAGTGAGCGATCCTCAGGGATTCATCTCTCCTGGTATAGGGAGTTGATGTCACGCTGTGTTTGGTTGGCTATCACCATAAATCCTTGGTCAGGGTGGATGAGATTTACTGATTGTAGATCAGTATTTTCTCGATGGGTGATGAGGTTGACACCGACATGACTTATCGGGTTATTAAGGGTCTGACGTTATCCATCACCCCAAACCCTGTATGCGATACTCTTGGATGAAGAGACCGGACTGTACGGAGATTGTCACTTACAGGCTCTATAGGAATACGGATGAGTTTGCTCTTCGATCTTCCTTTCATTCAATATCTGGGTAACCATTACGTACAGCTGGTGCCGCTGACGTTCTTGTGGTTAAACCCATTGCCAGCATATTGTCAAGCCTTTAGAGTCCCACACAGAAGGTTTTCCGATTCATGCGAAACGATATAGTGTGTGCGTATTTTGATACACACTCAGATTCGATTAATACGTGTATTTAGTGCATGTATTTTAATCAGACGTTTTGATAATACTAGCAGGTTTGAAAAATAGCCGGATCATTGCGAGCTAGTATTATATCTCTCATTATCTCTCTTTTGGTATTCGTATTTTTATATGAATACAATTTTTGTATTTTGATACGAATACGGTATTTATACAAATACGAGTATTTGTATAAATACGAGTATTTGTATCTTAATATGAATACGGGTATTTTTTATCTCGAAACGAATACGGGTATTCGTATTTTTATACGAATACGGTATTCGTATTTTTATACCAATACGGTATTCGTATTTTGATAAAAATATGGGTATATGTATTTTTATACATATTTGGTTGTGTGTGTGTATGTATATATGTATATACATGTATGTATATGTGTGTGTATTTGTACACACCTCTTTCCACTCATCTTTAAAGCTTGTTGAAAAGTGTATTTGTACACATCTCTTTACACTCATCTTTAAAAGCTTGTTGAAAAGTGTGGATGGGTGCGTCATTAGGATGACTCACTAATCTACCCACTCTCTACAACTTGGGATGAATCACTAATCCACCCATTCTCTACAACATTTGAGAAGAAAAATATTAAGAGAAGAATGATGCTAAGGATTGGATTTTCATTCTACACTCATTCCTTTTCTTCTTTCTTCTCTTGATGTTAGCAAAGAGAGAAAACTTGAGAGTTTCACCACTACATCAATCTCACCATCTTTTCTTAGAAAGCTAAGTTAGTGAGTTGCTTCACTTGATATTTTGGTGTGAAGCTAAAACTTGAATTCGGATTCTCTCGGGTGGATCATTTTCGGCGTGGAAGATCGGCTTACAAGCTTGTTCTTGGCGACATCGGAGTCTTACTAGAGTCCTTGAACTGGTGTAGGGGTTTTCTGCAATTAGGCGGACACGCTACAAAGATAGCTAAACCCCTTAACCTTGTATGTACGATATCTAGTTTAATGTTTGGAATCGATTCAAAGGTTTTGGTCTCTGTTGCTTGCCTAAAAGTTTTTGTTTTCGCTTTCGTCTTCGCCGCGTGTTTTGTGACGTGAGCACTAGGGACCTTACAGTTGCAGGCAATATCTTAGATATTAAATGAAAAAGGAAATAGGCATAAACAAGAGAATATAATGGATAATGGAGAAAATAAATTGGGATAATTGTAGTTCTGACGGAAAAAGTAGTGAATTTGGAAGGAAAAATGTTTGATAAGAACATTTAATGCTCAATTTTTTAAGCCAAAAACATCACGGAACAGATGTTGCAGGAAAAACCCTAGATATTGCAGGCAAACTCCAAGATGCTGCAGGCAACTTAACAACATTTTAACCGTCACGAATTTCCAGCAGTCTATTGTACTGCGCGTACATGGGGCACTGACAGGGACAATTGGGGAATATGCCAAAATATAAATTGCCTTTTGTATACTAGGGTATATTTCACGGGCTTAGGGGTTTTTCAACATTGGGGAAAGGCCTATTGACATTTTCACATGTTTTCAATAGGCTGGTTTTTTTCCCAATAATTTGCCCTAATTTAATTGGTTTTTTAATGGTAAATAAGGGAAATTTAATTAGAGACTAAAATATATAGTCTAGACAAAAGAACTTAAATATTGAAAGCCATATGGATTATAGGGGTATTATTTCAATATATTGTCTTGATAAAAGTACATTGCTTCTCCTCCAATAGCACTATAGCTAATCAACTAAAAGGCAAGAGTAAAACTTTTATTAAAATCAATCATCTTTCTACAAAATGAAAGCTAAAATGTTTTTAAATAATCAAACGCTTAATAATACAAAAATAGGAAAAGGTCTCTAATTTAAAAATAATTAAAAACAAGAAAAACAACTAAACTAGTAAGCAGTAAATCTCTGAAATAAACTTCGGAGCCTTGATACACCCTTGTTGGCCATTCCATAGGGCGTTTGATGCCGTTTCCCAAAAGATATATAATTTGGGTTTACATGTAATGGAATTTTAACCGTGACACTAAAATAGCCTGTTTAGAAGCTTTCGATGTCGGTTTCCAATACAAAAAAAACACCATAAACTTGTTGTCTACAAGAAGTTTATTTATGGTATCACAGGAAGCCCTTCTATTTCTTTTTTTTCCTTTCCTTTTCTGAATAATTAATTTTTATTCATATAGTTTTGGCAAACATTTCATAGGTTAATCTAATGTCAACAGCCATTCCTAAAATTTTGCTAAGCTTTTCAATATTGAAGAATGCAATTGGATTAATTATATGATTATGGAGGTTAAAAAAATCGTAAAATTTAAGAGATGGGTATGCATGAGAGAGAGAGAGAGAGAGAGAGAGAGACCTTGCTCCCCATCTGGCAAGAAAATGGCCCACATACATGCGCCTAACAAGATATGAACTGAGAGATCCCTGAGAAGAAGAAGAGCATGAGAGATCCAGAAGAGGCTCGCTCATATTGTTTGCTTCCATTTCTCAAACCCAGGTAAATTAGCCCTTGAACTTGTTCTCAGAGCCTTCGGCTTTGATGCGTGTATATATTAATTCCATGGCGTTTACTAACAATTTTTTTTTTTTGTTATAAAAAAATGGTGGTAATTAAGATGGTGATGGAAATTGATAGTGATAGTGTGGAGAGAATTCAAGGTGGGTATGAATATATTTTTATAATTACAACAATCGTCAGGAGACACCAACTCCCTCTTTATTTATCCAACCACTTTTGCGATTCAGGCTGAGATGTCACATGGAATCTAGTCTTAGGTCAGAAAACAAGCAGAACAATGCCACTTGTCTTTTGTGGCCTTTTTTTTTGTTTAGCTTGCAGGTAACATGCCCATGCTGTGCACGTGTGTGATGAGGAAAAATTGTAACCGTGTCGTGATTTTTGTATGCTTTCTTGATGGCCGTTAGTGGAAGGACCTTTTTATCCCAAAGAGAAGATATTTAGTATTGAAAATTGTTGAAGGGTATAAAGGTAATTACATGTATATGAGAGAATGACATGGCATGCTCTGGCTCTAGAATCCTCACGTGGATTTTCCTCCTTTTTTCGAAATTTTTAATGTAAAATTGAGAATTTTTTTGTGTTGATAACAGCAGTGATGATCAATTCCTTGCAAATGTCATTGGAATAGAAGTGGGGTTTTCAACGTATTATTTTTGGGCTCTAGGACCTTTTTATTTTTATTTTTTGCTTTTTAATTGCATGTGATCTTTAAACCCATGACGCGTGAGTCCCAAGTCAGCTAAAAGAAATTTTAAAGTTACTATTATAATGACATTATTGACCTCTAAAAAGCATTAAAAATTTCAGAAAAAAGGAAAATATATATTAATTATGTGACAATAGGATTAATATAAGAAACAAAAAAGCGCAGAGGAAAATATCATATTATAGAGCAATATTACAACAATGAACATAGAATAAAACAAAATAAAAATAGCAAATGAAAAAGAAGTACTTGTATAATCGGAAAAAAAATAGATGCAACATATCATAGTCGTTGAAGATAATTTTAAATTATATCCAGTTAAATCTAAAAACTTAAAATTACATATAAAACACAAACTGCAAAAATTTGAATTCGGAAAATTAAACCCAGAATTAAATAATTAAGGATTATTTCTAGGAACAATTTAAAATGCCGCCTAAAATGAAAAATGCCAACTTTCATTATTTATTTACAATATCCAAAGTTTATGATATTATATGTTATTCACAAACGCCCGGATATTATAATGAAAAAAAGAAAAGAAAAAAAGAATATAGCAAAATTAACTTTAAATTTTGGTTGAAAAAAGAGAAAAGTGCTAAAATACCGACCAATGTTTCATTTAATTAAAATACGGACTAACCAGAGCAAAGATGCTCCTCAGGAGGCCAATTTCGATATTCTAGCTAATGCTATATTTTGTTTACTATGCCTTTAATAAAACAAAACCATTTCCAAGTACATGAGTAGAAATAGACACAGATGTTGCTTGAACAATGGAAATAAACTGTTTAAGTAAAAAAAAAATGAGGAAAATAAATTTCTATTTGTGGATAATCCCTTTTATATAAAACTCCTTCATAAATTCGGTAGAAAACAACCCGAAAAATCTCTTCACAATATCGATAGCAAACAACTAAGTTTCTTGCAAATATCCAAATAGAACATCAAAAACGATTTTGAATATTTCTTAGCATTTTCTTATGAATCGGGAAAAAAAAAGATCAAAGGAGTTGTCAACTTGTTGAATTTTAGCATTAAGACAATTGAGATTGTTTGTTTCAAGGTATTTTAATTTGCATTCTGCGTCCGAAAATGTAATATGAATTAAATATTAATATTGTATGAAATAGTTTGATTCTGATATTTTTTAATCTGTAATATGCCTAAAGATATATAGAAAATAACATGTATATTTGGCATTCAACATAAATATTAAATAATAGATAAAACTTTAAAGTTACATATATTAACATAGGTATATATGTTTATGTAAAGTAACAATTTAAAAGGGGTCGATGTAGATAAAATAAATAAATCCCAACACACCAAAGGCTCATTCTTAACCAATTTAAGGTTTTAGTTGGTAAAATATATGGAAAATTTGGAAAGCAGTGGCAAAAATCATGCTTTTGTTGTTTTGTACGAAAGATTCCATTTTGCAACTCTCTTATGTATTATGTTTCCAGCGAGGAATGGTCCCAAGTCCGCTAACAAAAATTATAAAGTTGGTATTATAGTGGCATTAATGACCTTTAAATCACATAGAAAATTTGAGAACAGAAAAGAAATTCGTATATTATGTGGTAATAGGATAATAAAAAATAGACTAACATAAAGGAAAATACCATATTATAGAACAATATTATAGCAATGAATATAGAAAACTTAAAAAATATATATATAGTAACATACTGAGATGGAGCGATAAAAAAGAAATACTTATATGATCGGAAAGAAAAATGTAACATATCGTAGTTTTTGAAGATAATCTCAAATGATATATATCGAGTTATATCTAAAACTTAAAATTACATATAAAACCCAAACTGATAAAATTTGAATCCAGAAAATCAAACTCAAAATTAAAAATTTAATATTATTTCTAGGAACAATTTAAAATGAAGCCTAAAATAAAAGGCAAAAAGCCGCGCTTTCATTGTTTATCTACAATATGCTAAGTTTATGAATATGTTGTTCATAAATGCTAGGTTATTATTTTGAGAAACTAAAAAAAAAGGAGGATATTCTAGTGAAATTAACTTCAAAATTTGGTTCAAAGCAGAGAAAAGCACCAAAATACCCGCCAATGTTTCATTTAATTAAAACACACTCTAACCAAAGACAGCAAGCCAATTTCGATATTCTAGCTGATGGAGCTCCTTTTCGGGCCTCCGTTAGATGTTGTCTTCCGTTGATCTCGCGGTGGACTTAGTTGATTGTCCTTCGTTGCGTGTGGGTCTCAATGGGTTTTGAGAGGACAAAGTGGGATGAGGAGGCTGTTGCCGTGTACCTGCAAAGAAGTCCCGGGGTGGTTTGGTACCACCGAGGACCCTCCGACGCTCAAGTCAGTGACAAGATCCGAGCAGAGTAACGGCGTAAGTGTAAAGAATAGCTTACTTGACACCTCTGTGATGGGGGTTTATGTAGCGGTGGTGGCATGCAGCAGCATGCGCGAGAATCTCGCCGGCAGTTACGCTCCCGACATCACGCCCGCGTAAAGAGCGGATCGCCCATTAATGGGGATCGTGATGGCGTGGAACGTGGGATGTTGCTGGCGGAGAATCTGCGCATGACGAGATTTGCGGAGCGGCGGTTACGCCTGTGAGTGGTGGAGTTGGTCGGTCGGAAGGACCGAGGAAGATGGTCTCGGCGGGAGAGCTCGGGAACGAGCGAGAGGGCCGAGGTATCTTGGTCCTGCGGTAGCTCAAAGGCGAGCTGAGAAGCCGAGGAGGCCAATTTGCAGGGGGCCCTGAGGTGAGCCAGCTTTGTGCTTGTAGGTCGGGTACAGGAGCGACCTGATCGGCCCCTGTGGGCCCTCTCTTCTGAGTTCTGGGACACGTCATCTGCCACGTGTCCTGGTCTGGAAGGTTGTCAATATAGAGTATCATCATTAGCCCCCCACTCTTGTCCCAACCAGCTGGCGGGTCGAGCCAAGAGCGGACTGCCGGGACGCCCTGGGAGAGCTCCCTCCTAAGATTTCGTCAGGACGCGTCCCCGGGCTGTCAGCTGCCTTTTCTGCCAGCGAATCAAGGCGAAATCTCTGCATTTAAGGAAAGTGTGTCGGTTTGTGCATCCTGACACTGAAGCGATTGTCTGCATGTCAAGCGTCGGTTGGCCGATGCGACGTGTGCAGACCTGTGGACTGATGGGGCGCAGCCCAGTGTGGGCATGACATGTGGAGCGATCGGTCGTCGAGTTGATTTCGATCACTTGCCAAGTGTGCCAAGCGTTGCTGAGAAGGAGGCATCTCCATGGCCCCGAAGTCGAGGGGGGATTACTCAGACTTGGATAGACCTGATGTCTCTCATTGGGGATTCGGATCCGCTGCATGTGATGGGCTCAGTGGCCTCGTTATGAGGGCTACAAACCCGTAGCGTCTGTTGGGCAGGAGGATGCCTGCTGTCACGACCCAAAGTTTGGCCCGTGACCGGCACTTAACCACGTAACGCCTACAGGCGTAACACGACTAAGTAAGCCGAAAACCCAGAAATCTAAAACCCTTTTTAAGAATAAGTGAAGAACTACATGTTTAAAAATCAATGTTTTTAAATAACTAAGCCGAATATGCAATTTAAAACAGTACAGTCTTTTCTAAAAATTTCAGCAGAGTTTCTTTTGTAAAACTGGCCCCGAATGGGGTACAACAAGAATGACAATATATATGCAATGATAAAGGCATCCCCAAGCGGGAGCTAGCCTTCGTCAATAGACGGTCACAACCACACATGCAACAATAACATACAACGCCAAGTGGCGAGGATCAAACCCAAAAGAAAGCTCAAGCAACAAGAAACCCCAATACTACTAAGCGCGACTCTAAGGTCGAATAATACAACACTGTCTCTAAGTCTGAAAGAATATACAAGATTTGGTTGATGGAAATTCTAGATACAATGAATAAAATAGATACAAGGGTGGTTCTTGATGCAAAAGAATCCACCTACCAAAAGCAAGCCACCCGCAAGAAAGTAGTGTGCCAGAAATGCCGCAATAAAACCTGTACGGCAGAACCTGCAAGAACTGTGGCACAACGGGGGTGAGTTGCCAACTCGTGAATAGAAATATCTACAAGCAGAAACCGAAATGCAAGACATAAACCTAAGTCAACAATCAGTAAAATAATCCACAAAAGTACATCTGAGTGTAATAAGGTGGCAAGGTAACATCCAAATATGTATGTGGTGCCAAGTACTCAGGTAATAACATGTCATCAGTATAAGGTATGTCTGCAAGAAGTAAATATGATGCAGTATCAATGATATCAATACACATATATTAGCGTCCCATACCACTAATATTGGTGTAAGGGTATATATAACAGCGCCCTCATACCCTGTTATATATACAAATGAAGTATGATAAGTGTAAATCCAGTCTGTATATGATCCATGTCTGTATATGATCCATGTCTGTATATGATCCATATCTGTATATGATCTATGTCTGTATATGATCTATGTCTGTATATGATCTATGTCTGTATATACGTGGAACCCGTCCACCCGTCACCCAATGACAATAAGCATCATGTATGCAATATGAGGATATAAACAACATCATGGTAAAACATCATGAAACCCGTGCCAAGCATCGACACGTAAATCCTCATCCATATGGGGCTCCGTCTGCGGTATCGGCCCTCGGCCCCGGCAGTACGAGTCAACCCATGTCCATCTCTGGGCTCCGTCTGCGGTATCGGCCCTCGGCCCCGGCAGTACGGGTCAACCCATATCCATCTCTGGGCTCCGGTCGGAATCCTCCAGATATCCGCCGAGCTCAAATACAATCACCGGTAGGTAGTAGTCCCTCTGCCGGGCTCACCGTCTATCACACAGCGAAACCGTTCTCGCCCCGGGGTACCATACCGGGTCCACCATGTACCCATAATCGGCCTCAACCGCCTCCTCGATTCAGGTTTTTATAGTTCACTCTAGCACCGAGAAAACACATGGTGGACGCACCGAAATATCATATCAAGGGAACCGGGTTTTTAAATGATTACATATTTGAAATAGCCACGGTTCCCAAATCCAGAAATCACATATAATCCAAACCAGAATGTAAGTCACTAATCTGATATGATATGTGCGTCAAACATAAATATCATGTCAAGTCACATATAACTGAGCTACAATATGATGATCAGGTGTGATATAAGCATCAATGTGAGTATCAAGTCATGTCACATATAACTGAGCTATAATATAATGATCAGGTGTGATATAAGCATCAATGTGAGTATCAAGTCATGTCACATATAAATGAGCTACAATATGATGATCAGGTGTGATATAAACATCAATGTGAGTATCAAGTCATGTCACATATAACTGAGCTACAATATGATGATCAGGTGTGATATAAGCATCAATGTGAGTATCAAGTCATGTCACATATAACTGAGCTACAATATAATGATCAGGTGTGACATATGTATCAGGTATGAATATCAAGTCAAAATCATATATGTTTGTGTACAGGTCTATGTGTACAATATGCCATGCGGAAATCATACCATGAATGCAGCAGTACTACAGTGTAGTGACATAGCAATTATCGATGATGAAGTGTGTGAGTCGGCAATCAGTGTACGTGGAACATACGCATCATCGATAATGGTGCTGGTGTCCTAACAGCATGATGGTAATATAACAATAAGCACAAGTAATGCCATGCAAATAGTATAAACAGGTGCAATCGAAATAAGCAACGCAACAGTGAAGAATCTAACTCAAAAGCTATATCATGCAACCTTGCCTTTTGAAATAAGACGAATCGGGGTCCTTGGTAAAACAAGGGCTACGGTGTTTAGAAAATAGACGCTACACATTTGAAAATATCCGTAGAATCCCCTTTTCCCTATCTTGCAATATTCCCGATTCGTTAGTTTGAAATAGGTATGACTCTGGTCTAATCTAACATCTACTATGCAACTACTGATCTAAGTATCATGCAAGTCTGGAGGGGTATGGAAACCGCCTAAATCTGAGTCGATACATATATAAAGGTATATAGTCGGTGATCTCGCCTCAATGTCATATCATAAGATATCCTCGAGTTATGAGTGCGGAACTATCATCAATATCGGCTCGTACGGTAATCATCGTACGGCATCCCAATAGCTGGGTACGGGTCAACATCTCACTATCTCATCACATAACAGGTATCACTATCATCAGATCACATAGCCTGGGGTACTACTCTATGTCTAGCACCAAACGATACCATCAGTGAAGTATGCATGCGGGGTAAACACATATCCCAAGCCCGCAAGAGATCACAAGTCATATCCCACAATGAATCGTATCCAATCACCGATCTCACGTCCTCAAGCCCACATCATCGACTCATTACCAACGTCATCAAATATCATCCATCAAGGGTAGGTATAAGAGATATACAAGTGTAGGCGTGTAAGTGCAATTCTATCCTAGGGCTCGCAACTAGGAACTACACTAATCACTTCTAACCCTAACTACCCATAATACTTCTAACACAAAGCTACAACACACTAAAACTATCACACATCTACTATATAGTATACTAACTATGGACTGCGGGGGTGCTATACGCCATCCACCCGACTTCCTCCTGTAGATATAATCTACTCACCTGTATCATCATTTGCGGACATCACCACGCATTTGCTTGTCGTCTCGAAGTCTTCATAGGTACCTACACATCAAATATCGTATATGCGCATTAAAACCAAATCCAAGCTAAAAAGGCGCATGAAATCCAAAACGATATGATAAGGGGGCCTATAGGTGAGAACCTATGGCACGCCTTCAAAACCATCAATAAATCCTCTATATCGTCGTATAAACGCCAAATAGTCGAGGCAAAACGAAACACACCAATGCAGAAATGGAAATACGGAATACGGAAACTAAAGTCCAAAACAGCAACTCATGAAATATGTCCCAGATTTTACCCCAGGTCACTTTATACAAATCTATATATACCAGGGGCCTAAACTAACAATGTAGGAGCTACAGAACCAATACGAGCCAAGGAGGTGGGACCCAGGCCGCAATTGGCGGTCAAAAGGGCAAAATTGGCGGCCGGGATAGGGAGTTGGGGGCTAGGGTTTGGGGTGTTGCCTCTATGGTGCCTGCACATCTCAATTTCCACTCAATATCATTTTAGGGTCCTCGGGGTGATAGCAGATTCAAATTAACCTGCACAGATTACACAATTTCCCCGATATCGGTTTCTAAAATCCGTATTTCTGGTTCTAGCTTCAGGTTTTGGGTTCCAATTCATGCACTAGGGTGTTTACAAGTCCTCTACTGAGCTCAATTTCACATTACAATTCAAGTTTCTCTCAAACCCTAACTAGGTTTTCATCAAGTCCATAATATCACACAATATCGATATAATCTTAACATGGGGTTAAAGGAAATACTACAATTGAGCTAAGGGTTCAGTAATTACCTCCATTAGCAACTCAAGAATTTTCTTGAGTTGCCCCTAGTGGCCAAAATCCACGCTTTCTTGGTCCATTGCGTAGATCTCGAGCTCGTGCACATTTTTAATGAAACGGACATGAGGTTTTGAGTTGATTTTTGAGATGAAATGAGGGATTGAAGGTGGAGGAAAGGGGGGAAAGGAGCAGCAGCAGCAGGAGCACAAGATGAGGGAGGAAACAAATGAGGAGGAATGGCTAAGTGTTGGTCAAATGTGCACCCATACCTCTCTCTCACCAACCCCATTCTTTAATCCTTTTCTTTTCTTTTTCTTTTAAATCCCTAAAACCTTCTCACACCAATAGTGAACCCCAAATATCATGAAAGAAAAATGCATAAGTGTGAGAAAATGTGATATGTGCAAGTTTTGCACAAAATTGTCAAAAAAACCCGATTAGCGATTTTAATCGCGATTAGCACTAAATTAGAGTCAAACTAATCACAAAAACTTAAAAATGTCATAATTCACTAATTTACCCTATTTTAGAATTTTCCATAATTTTTCATAATTTTTCTAACATTTTTCCTATTTATTTGCATTTAATATTAAAATAATCAATAAAATAATATTAAATTATAAAAATTCCCAAAATTAATATTTTATACTTTTGAAAATGTTACAATCTACCCCCCTTAAAGAAATTCGGTCCCCGAATTTAAATTTAAACCCCCACTACTAAAACAATTTCAGTAATAATCCATTTTGTCGGGGCTCCGAAAACATCAACACGTAAGAATATCATAAAAATATACTGCTCTACTAGAAATCAATCCCCAAAATGCATATATAAGAATATCCTATGCGTCTGATGCGCAAGGAATCAAAATCCATATATGTGTCAAACAGGTGTACAAAACAACATCTAGGTGCAACGGGTGTGCACGAAACATCTGTCGTAGGCAACGTGTGTGCCTGACAGCAAAAAATCAGGTGCATATGAAATGCACGAAGAATTTCGATTTAGTGCATCTGGCGTGCACCAAAATCGTATATCAAAACACTAAAGGTGCATGAAAACTACGCTGGAAGTGCAAATCAAATCGCTGAATACGATAGGCATGAAATCTCAATCAATATCTCAAATGTAATAACTCAGCGCAAAATATATAAATATCCAGTGGGTGCATGAAACAATATCATGAAACTCAATCATCAAAACTAAATCATGCAAACAGAACGCCCAAAATACCGAAATCCAAAATGACGGATACGTGATAATCGAATCACAAAATCACAAATCATAAATACCGTCGTCGGTAGTTCCTCCTTCGAGGTCGAGAAGGAGTCGGTGCAATCCACTGCTAGCAGCGCAGGATATCTACGTGCCTCTTGCTCGCGGTCTGGCGTCTTCTGACTCTCTGGGTCCTTATCTTCTCTGTGGGCTACCAATCTCACAGTCAATCGGCTCATCGGCCCTGTCAGGTGTGCTAACGGGGATGATTCCGTTCTGGCACTTCTCTGGTCACCTCTCGGTCAATCCTCACGACCACTCGTAAGGCAGCATATCACTGGCGTCGGCCTCCGGCTCTCTGAATGCACGTCACACATCTGATCCTGGGTGCAAACATCATTGCAGCAATGTCCTGGAAGGATTCCTGCTCAAGGTCTCTTCCAATCATGCCTATGCCGATCTGTACAGAGGCTGGCTCTCTTGTACTACCTCTTCTCGCTTGATAGACATCTGTGTCCTCAGCACAACCTTTTCTCGGAAATTGGTCACATTCCAACGTCTCTGTAAGCCTATCAGGTCTCTAGTCTCGACGGGAAGTAATGACAGCTCGTCAGCGTCTCACACGAACCTCTGGTTCCACATGTCTCTATCATCGTCCACTATGACGTCACGCCAAGTCACCTTGCACTGCACTGTTCTCGGCCACGGCCAATCTGAAGTCTCTCGCACGGACTCGAAATCGCGTACTCTGTAGCTTCACCATTTTGTAGAAGATGTCAGGCCAAACAGATCCTCGGGAACACGTCCCAACCCTCGGAGGAATACTCGTCACTCGTCCGCCCTTGATCAATTCGCAACGCATCTGGGTAAGTCCCTTTATTCGATTCCGGTCAACTACCTCGTCGATAATGCTGAACTCTGTCCTGTTGGGTGTGCGCAAAATGACCACTCCTGGGTCTAGGTCTTCTCGTATCGTATTCCGGAAAGGTCCTGTCGAGGTTTCTTTCTCAAATCTCAATCCTGCCGAATTGCCCGGAAGTCGTCATCCAATGCTGAAGCTAAAGCTTATTCCGGAATGGCTGCATACTTATCGCGCTTCTTTCTGGAAGATATATCCATATACCACGCCTCTGGGTGTGTATAGCATCTCTGATGTCAGCGGAGGGGGACGTCATCTCATCGAAACCTCGTACGAACTCTCTACTCCACATTGCTCAATGTCGACTGATTCGGACTCGTCTCATCATGGCTGCATGTACTGTGCTCCAACGGCTATGCTCGCATCTGGAGTCTCCCAAGCAATGTCCCATCACGATATCCGAAGGATGTCGAACCATCCGATCGACTCGTCAGATCCTCATAATCCCCCAAGAGCTCACATCTCGGGTACAGTTTAATAGTATCGAGTACATGCCACAGCGTCGGTGGTCCAGCCGTAGAAGGGCAAACCCAAGCCTCACTAATGGTGCCGCGGAACCGCCGTAAACCCTAAGGTTCAAAGGCTGTCACACGGTCATTAAGTCGAGTTAGGGTTTCATTCTTCTAGAGGGTCCATAGAATCACCTGCATGTCTTTCCGTATACTTTAAACTTGGAAAATGGGCTCCTGACATTCGATCGTCTCAATCGACTCTCAACGAACCTGCGTGAAATCGTCTCTAGCTGGAAACGATCTATCTGATGACCTCGCATCGGTAACGAACGAACCACATGTCCTAGTCATTCATCCTCAGGTGACTAGCGACTCGCTATCATCTCTCTGAGTATATGCTTACGCTGCAATAGCTCCAATCATCTGGGCGATATCTCATCATTTGCAGCAGCAACTGGTTCATACGCCTGTACGCCGAACAATGCCTCAATCCTCCAGGAAGGGCAATACATAGGCGGTCATCTCTGAATCGGTCTGCTCTAGATCTGAGTAAGATTCTCCACACTGGAATTCTTCAACTCAACTGGGCCCGCTCTGGCGTAAAATCGGACGAATCACCTTCGTCTCTCAAATCGGTTAGACTAGCTATCATCTGTCGCATATCTGCCTGAAAGCTCCGGCAATCTCAGCTCGTAAGCTCTGAAGCAACATCCTGTCAATCTCAGCAACAGCTGGTCCATCTGTCTGCACGGTAAGCGACATCACAATCTCTGAGGTATGCTGTACATCAACAGTCCTCTCTTAACTGACAGCTCTAACAATGGCCCGATCATCCGGTGCAAGACCAAGCACTCGCCTCCACTAGAGGTCACAATCACCAATACTAACTCGAGACATTCCCATGTCACCAGAAAACACAATGGTCGGCCCTCGTACCAAACGAGTTCACACCGGCCGTAACCCTAGCAGCAGCCCAAACTGCGCTCAAACATGGTGACAGGAATCTCAATCGAGTATCAAAAGGGCACATCAGTGACAAGAAGGAAACAACAGATCCAGAGTGGATACATGATCATAGAAAGGAACAGCATCAATGAAGGTATGATCATGAAACTAATCGAATCGGGGATCTCAAATGGATGTATAATCCTGGATATAAAGAGAATCACTGATCTCGAAAAATATGCACATCCTAAGGTTCCTTAAGCGGAGTGGCGTGTCGTAAGTATACCGCGGAACATACCAACGGTACGTCACTCTACTTTAGTCACCTATTCCATCAACCAAGGGTCATCCTAATACGACGAAAGTTCGGGTCTAATACCCCCTCGACCAAGTCTAAGTTCCGTAAGGTCAAGCCTAAGTTCCGTATATAAATAAACGCCCTAGGCTCCACATAGTCAAACTCAGACTCGAACCAAGGTCAACCTAGCGCTCTGATACCAACTTTGTCACGACCCAAAGTTTGGTCCGTGACCGGCACTTAACCACGTAACGCCTACAGGCGTAACACGACTAAGTAAGCCGAAAACCCAGAAATCTAAAACCCTTTTTAAGAATAAGTAAAGAACTACATGTTTAAAAATCAATGTTTTTAAATAACTAAGCCGAATATGCAATTTAAAACAGTACAGTCTTTTCTAAAAATTTCAGCAGAGTTTCTTTTGTAAAACTGGCCCCGAATGGGGTACAACAAGAATGACAATATATATGCAATGATAAAGGCATCCCCAAGCAGGAGCTAGCTCTTCGTCAATAGACGGTCACAACCACACATGCAACAATAATATACAACGCCAAGTGGCGAGGATCAAACCCAAAAGAAAGCTCAAGCAACAAGAAACCCTAATACTACTAAGCGCGACTCTAAGGTCGAATAATACAACACTGTCTCTAAGTCTGAAAGAATATACAAGTTTTGGTTGATGGAAATTCTAGATACAATGAATAAAATAGATACAAGGGTGGTTCTTGATGCGAAAGAATCCACCTACCAAAAGCAAGCCACCCGCAAGAAAGTAGTGTGCCAGAAATGCCGCAATAAAACCTGTACGGCAGAACCTGCAAGAACTGTGGCACAACGGGGGTGAGTTGCCAACTCGTGAATAGAAATATCTACAAGCAGAAACCGAAATGCAAGACATAAACCTAAGTCAACAATCAGTAAGATAATCCACAAAAGTACATCTGAGTGTAATAAGGTGGCAAGGTAACATCCAAATATGTATGTGGTGCCAAGTACTCAGGTAATAACATGTCATCAGTATAAGGTATGTCTGCAAGAAGTAAATATGATGCAGTATCAATGATATCAATACACATATATTAGCGTCCCATACCACTAATATTGGTGTAAGGGTATATATAACAGCGCCCTCATACCCTGTTATATATACAAATGAAGTATGATAAGTGTAAATCCAGTCTGTATATGATCCATGTCTGTATATGATCCATGTCTGTATATGATCCATGTCTGTATATGATCTATGTCTGTATATGATCTATGTCTGTATATACGTGGAACCCGTCCACCCGTCACCCAATGACAATAAGCATCATGTATGCAATATGAGGATATAAACAACATCATGGTAAAACATCATGAAACCCGTGCCAAGCATCGACACGTAAATCCTCATCCATATGGGGCTCCGTCTGCGGTATCGGCCCTCGGCCCCGGCAGTACGAGTCAACCCATGTCCATCTCTGGGCTCCGTCTGCGGTATCGGCCCTCGGCCCCGGCAGTACGGGTCAGCCCATATCCATCTCTGGGCTCCGGTCGGAATCCTCCAGATATCCGCCGAGCTCAAATACAATCACCGGTAGGTAGTAGTCCCTCTGCCGGGCTCACCGTCTATCACACAGCGAAACCGTTCTCGCCCCGGGGTACCATACCGGGTCCACCATGTACCCGTAATCGGCCTCAACCGCCTCCTCGATTCGGGTTTTCATATATCACTCTAGCACCGAGAAAACACATGGTGGACGCACCGAAATATCATATCAAGGGAACCGGGTTTTTAAATGATTACATATTTGAAATAGCCACGGTTCCCAAATCCAGAAATCACATATAATCCAAACCAGAATGTAAGTCACTAATCTGATATGATATGTGCGTCAAACATAAATATCATGTCAAGTCACATATAACTGAGCTACAATATGATGATCAGGTGTGATATAAGCATCAATGTGAGTATCAAGTCATGTCACATATAACTGAGCTATAATATAATGATCAGGTGTGATATAAGCATCAATGTGAGTATCAAGTCATGTCACATATAAATGAGCTACAATATGATGATCAGGTGTGATATAAACATCAATGTGAGTATCAAGTCATGTCACATATAACTGAGCTACAATATGATGATCAGGTGTGATATAAGCATCAATGTGAGTATCAAGTCATGTCACATATAACTGAGCTACAATATAATGATCAGGTGTGACATATGTATCAGGTATGAATATCAAGTCAAAATCATATATGTTTGTGTACAGGTCTATGTGTACAATATGCCATGCGGAAATCATACCATGAATGCAGCAGTACTACAGTGTAGTGACATAGCAATTATCGATGATGAAGTGTGTGAGTCGGCAATCAGTGTACGTGGAACATACGCATCATCGATAATGGTGCTGGTGTCCTAACAGCATGATGGTAATATAACAATAAGCACAAGTAATGCCATGCAAATAGTATAAACAGGTGCAATCGAAATAAGCAACGCAACAGTGAAGAATCTAACTCAAAAGCTATATCATGCAACCTTGCCTTTTGAAATAAGCCGAATCGGGGTCCTTGGTAAAACAAGGGCTACGGTGTTTAGAAAATAGACGCTACACATTTGAAAATATCCGTAGAATCCCCTTTTCCCTATCTTGCAATATTCCCGATTCGTTAGTTTGAAATAGGTATGACTCTGGTCTAATCTAACATCTACTATGCAACTACTGATCTAAGTATCATGCAAGTCTGGAGGGGTATGGAAACCGCCTAAATCTGAGTCGATACATATATAAAGGTATATAGTCGGTGATCTCGCCTCAATGTCATATCATAAGATATCCTCGAGTTATGAGTGCGGAACTATCATCAATATCGGCTCGTACGGTAATCATCGTACGGCATCCCAATAGCTGGGTACGGGTCAACATCTCACTATCTCATCACATAACAGGTATCACTATCATCAGATCACATAGCCTGGGGTACTACTCTATGTCTAGCACCAAACGATACCATCAGTGAAATATGCATGCGGGGTAAACACATATCCCAAGCCCGCAAGAGATCACAAGTCATATCCCACAATGAATCGTATCCAATCACCGATCTCACGTCCTCAAGCCCACATCATCGACTCATTACCAACGTCATCAAATATCATCCATCAAGGGTAGGTATAAGAGATATACAAGTGTAGGCGTGTAAGTGCAATTCTATCCTAGGGCTCGCAACTAGGAACTACACTAATCACTTCTAACCCTAACTACCCATAATACTTCTAACACAAAACTACAACACACTAAAACTATCACACATCTACTATATAGTATACTAACTACGGACTGCGGGGGTGCTATACGCCATCCACCCGACTTCCCCCTGTAGATATAATCTACTCACCTGTATCATCATTTGCGGACATCACCACGCATTTGCTTGTCGTCTCGAAGTCTTCATGGGTACCTACACATCAAATATCGTATATGCGCATTAAAACCAAATCCAAGCTAAAACGGCGCATGAAATCCAAAACGATATGATAAGGGGGCCTATAGGTGAGAACCTATGGCACGCCTTCAAAACCATCAATAAATCCTCTATATCGTCGTATAAACGCCAAATAGTCGAGGCAAAACGAAACACACCAATGCAGAAATGGAAATACGGAATACGGAAACTAAAGTCCAAAACAGCAACTCATGAAATATGTCCCAGATTTTACCCCAGGTCACTTTATACAAATCTATATATACCAGGGGCCTAAACTAACAATGTAGGAGCTACAGAACCAATACGAGCCAAGGAGGTGGGACCCAGGCCGCAATTGGCGGTCAAAAGGGCAAAATTGGCGGCCGGGATAGGGAGTTGGGGGCTAGGGTTTGGGGTGTTGCCTCTATGGTGCCTGCACATCTCAATTTCCACTCAATATCATTTTAGGGTCCTCGGGGTGATAGCAGATTCAAATTAACCTGCACAGATTACACAATTTCCCCGATATCGGTTTCTAAAATCCGTATTTCTGGTTCTAGCTTCAGGTTTTGGGTTCCAATTCATGCACTAGGGTGTTTACAAGTCCTCTACTGAGCTCAATTTCACATTACAATTCAAGTTTCTCTCAAACCCTAACTAGGTTTTCATCAAGTCCATAATATCACACAATATCGATATAATCTTAACATGGGGTTAAAGGAAATACTACAATTGAGCTAAGGGTTCAGTAATTACCTCCATTAGCAACTCAAGAATTTTCTTGAGTTGCCCCTAGTGGCCAAAATCCACGCTTTCTTGGTCCATTGCGTAGATCTCGAGCTCGTGCACATTTTTAATGAAACGGACATGAGGTTTTGAGTTGATTTTTGAGATGAAATGAGGGATTGAAGGTGGAGGAAAGGGGGGAAAGGAGCAGCAGCAGCAGGAGCACAAGATGAGGGAGGAAACAAATGAGGAGGAATGGCTAAGTGTTGGTCAAATGTGCACCCATACCTCTCTCTCACCAACCCCATTCTTTAATCCTTTTCTTTTCTTTTTCTTTTAAATCCCTAAAACCTTCTCACACCAATAGTGAACCCCAAATATCATGAAAGAAAAATGCATAAGTGTGAGAAAATGTGATATGTGCAAGTTTTGCACAAAATTGTCAAAAAAACCCGATTAGCGATTTTAATCGCGATTAGCACTAAATTAGTGTCAAACTAATCACAAAAACTTAAAAATGTCATAATTCACTAATTTACCCTATTTTAGAATTTTCCATAATTTTTCATAATTTTTCTAACATTTTTCCTATTTATTTGCATTTAATATTAAAATAATCAATAAAATAATATTAAATTATAAAAATTCCCAAAATTAATATTTTATACTTTTGAAAATGTTACACCTGCTGGGAATGACCGAGTAGGGAAGCTGCTCGGTTGATCTTGGCGAGGGTCTTAACCCCTGGTGTTGCGAGTAGGGAAGCTACCGGCCAGAGGTAGTCGAGTCTGGAAGGACTTTGATCCTTGTTTTTGTTGGGTAAGAAGCTACCCGCCGGGATGCGCCGAGTAGGAAGGGACTCGGTGGTCTCGCGAAGAGGGCTTCAGACCCTCAGCGTTTGATGGGCAGGAGGACGCCCGTTGGGGATGCGCCGAGCAGGAAGGAACTCGGTGGCCTCGCGATGAGGGCTTCAGACCATCAGCGTTTGATGGGCAGGAGGATGCCCGCTGGGATGCGCCGTGCAGGAAGGAACTCGGCGGCCTCACGATGAGGGCTTGAGATCCTTAGCATCTGATGGACAGGAGGATTCCCGCTGGGGATGCGCCGAGCAGGAAGGAACTCGGCGGCCTCGCGATGAGGGCTTCAGACCATCAGCGTCTGATCGGCAGGAGGATGCCCGCTGGGGATGCGCCGAGCAGAAGGAACTCGGCGGCCTCGCGGTGAGGGATTCAGACCCTCAGCGTTTGATGGGCAGGAGGATGCCCGCTGGGATGCACCGAGCAGGAAGGAACTCGGCGGCCTTATGATGAGGGCTTGAGATCCTCAACATCTGATGGGCAGGAGGATGCCCGCTGGGGATGCGCCGAGCAGGAAGGAACTCGGCGGCCTCGCGATGAGGGCTTCAGACCATCAGCGTCTGATGGGCAGGAGGATGCCCGCTGGGGATGCGCCGAGCAGAAGGAACTCGGCGGCCTTGCGGTGAGGGCTTGAGATCCTCAGCGTCTGATGGGCAGGAGGATGCCCATTGGGGATGCGCCGAGCAGAAGGAACTCGGCAGCCTTGCGATGAGGGCTTCAGATCCTCAGTGTCTGATGGGCAGGAGGATGCCCGCTGGGGATGCGCCGAGCAGAAGGAACTCGATGGCCTCGCGGTGAGGGCTTGAGATCCTCAACGTCTGATGGGCAGGAGGATGCCCGCTGGGGATGCGCCGAACAGAAGGAACTCGGCGGCCTCGCGGTGAGGGCTTTGGTCCTTGACGCTGGAGGGGCCGTGAGAGGCCTGCGAAGGATGGCCGAGCAGGGTAGCTGCTCGGTGCCTCTTGGCGAGGGCTTTGATCCTTGACGCTGGAGGGTCCTTGAGAGGCCTGCGAAGGATGGCCAAGCAGGGTAGTTGCTCGATGCCTCTTGGCGAGGGCTTTGATCCTTGACGCTGGAGGGTCCCTGAGAGGCCTGCGAACGATGGCCGAGCAGGGTAGCTGCTCGGTGCCTCTTGGCGAGGGCATTGATCCTTGACGCTGAAGGGGCCCTGAGGGGCCTGCGAAGGATGGCCGAGCAGGGTAGCTGCTCGGTGCCTCTTGGCGAGGGCTTTGATCCTTGACGCTGGAGGGTCCCTGAGAGGCCTGCGAAGGATGGTCGAGCAGGGTAGCTGCTCGGTGCCTCTTGGCGAGGGATTTCTGATCCCCGGCATTGCGGTAGGGAAGCTACCCGCCGGGGATAGCAGAGCGAGGGATCCTCGGGCTTGACTGCCTCTAGGAGGACTTTCTGATCCCTGGCGTTGCGGTAGGGATGCTACCCACCAGGGATAGCCGAGCGAGGGATCCTCGGGCTCGACTGCCTCTGGGAGGACTTTTGATCCTTCAGGACAGGGACCGAGCAGGGTTACTGCCCAGTGCCTCTTGGCGAGGACTTTGATCCCTGTCGGTTGTGGTAGGAAGCTACCAGCCGGAGATAGCCGAGCAAGGACCCGACTGCCTCTGGGAGGACTTTGGTTCTTGGCGCGAGAAGAGCTATAGGGCTGTAAGAAGCCAACCAAGGACCCTTGGCCGGGCAGGCTTACTGCCCGGTGCCTCTTGGCGAGGGCTTTTGTCCTGAAGGATAGCCGAGCGAGGGATACTCGGGCTTGACTGCCTCTGGGAGGGCTTTCTGATCCCTGGCGTTGCGGTAGGGAAGCTATCCGCCAGGGATAGCCGAGCAAGGGATCCTCGGGCTCGACTGCCTCTGGGAGGACTTTCTGATCCCCGGCGTTGCGGTAGGGAAGCTACCCGCCAGGGATAGCCGAGCGAGGGATCCTCGGGCTCGACTGCCTCCGGGAAGACTTTCTGATCCCTGGCGTTGCGATAGGGAAGCTACCCGCTAGGGATAGCCGAGCGAGGGATCCTCGGGCTCGACTGCCTCTGGGAGGACTTTCTGATCTCTGGCGTTGCGGTAGGGAAGCTACCCGCCAGGGATAGCCGAGCTAGGGATCCTCGGGCTCGACTGCCTCCGAGAGGACTTTCTGATCCCTGGCGTTGCGGTAGGGAAGCTACCCGCCAGGGATAGCCGAGCAGGGTAGCTGCTGGGCTGCCTCTTAGTGAGGGCTTAGATCCTTGGGCGAGGTGGCCCTCGATCCGCCGTGGCGAGCCCCCTCTGTGCGACCCCGTCAAGGGAGGGGGTGTCGATCTATTCGGCCGGCAAGGGCATTGATGACGGTCGCCGGAGGAGGTTCACACGCGCCTCCGGTGAGGGGGAGGCGACGGCTGGTATCTGGATCTTCAGGGTGATCGCTTGCCATGGGGATGGAGATCGGAAGACCAACTTTGTTTTTTTGTGGAGTTTCGTTCCCACAGACGGCGCCAACTGATGGAGCTCCTTTTCGGGCCTCCGTCAGATGTTGTCTTCCGTTGATCTCGCGGTGGACTTAGTTGATTGTACTTCGTTGCGTGTGGGTCTCAATGGGTTTTGAGAGGACAAAGTGGGATGAGGAGGCTGCTGCCGTGTACCTGCAAAGAAGTCCTGGGGGGTTTGGTACCATCGAGGACCCTCCGACGCTCAAGTCAGTGACAAGATCCGAGCAGAGTAACGGTGTAAGTGTAAAGAATGGCTTACTTGACCCCTCTGTGATAGGGGTTTATGTAGCGGTGGTGGCATGCAGCAGCAGGCGCGAGAATCTCGCCGGCAGTTACGCTCCCGACGTCACGCCCGCGTAAAGAGCGGATTGCCCATTAATGGGGATCGTGATGGCGTGGAACGTGGGATGTTGCTGGCGGAGAATCTGCGCATGACGAGATTTGCGGAGCGGCGGTTACGCCTGTGAGTGGTGGAATTGGTCGGTCGGAGGGACCGAGGAAGATGGTCTCGGCGTGAGAGCTCGGGAACGAGCGAGAGGGCCGAGGTATCTTGGTCCTGCGGTAGCTCGGAGGCGAGCTGAGAAGCCGAGGAGGCCAATTTGCAGGGGGCCCTGAGGTGAGCCAGCTTTGTGCTTATAGGTCGGGTACAGGGGCGACCTGATCTGCCCCTGTGGGCCCTCTCTTCTGAGTTCTGGGACACGTCATCTGCCACGTGTCCTGGTCTGGAAGGTCGTCAATATAGAGCATCATCACTAGCTAATGCTATATTTTTTTATATGCTCTTAATAAAAAAAACATCCATTATTTTTCATTGTAGCATATACACGGCTCCAAGTTCAAGAGTAGAAATGGAAACCGATATTACTTGGACACAATTTGATACCATATCGTCAAGAGTCTCACCTCAAAATACATAGAATACAACCATAATCTATTTGCTTTTACATTTGACTATGATCTCTGCCATCACAACACAACAAAGCCAAAGACATAAAAAGTTGTAACAATTTAGAATTTTTTTTGATAAATTAATGATGAAGGAAATAAATTTCTATTTGAGGGGAATCCCTTTTATATAAAACTTCTCCATAAATTCGGAAGAAAAACAAAAAAAAATTCTATCAATTGCAAATAACTTGGTCACTTGCAAAAATCCATAGTAAACAATCTTAAACATCCAAGGAGAACAACAAAAACATTTTCGACTATTTCTTAGTGTTTTCTTATGAGATGGGATCAAAAAATGTTCAACTCGCTAAATTTTTAGCATGTAGACAATTGAGATTGTTTGTTTGAAATTATTACGATTGGCATTCTATGTCCTAAGATGTAATGTGAATTTAATATTAATACTGTATGAAGTCTGAAACTATTTCTTTTTTCTAATCTGCAATATGCCTAAAGATAAAACTTTAAATTTAATATAGATAAAACTTTAAAGTTCCATATATTGGCATCGATGTATATATACATGCAAAGTAAGAATTTCAAGAGGGCTCCATATATACACTAAAATGAAGCCCAAAACACCAAAGCTCATTCTCTGCCAAGGTCAGATCAAGTAATACTTAATAAATATAAGCGTAAAATTAGAAAGCAGCCGTAAAAATCATGCTTTTGTCATCTTGATGCAAAAGATTCCATATATCGGCCCAAAGATAGATTTTACCTTCAAGAGCGAATTACATAAAATACATCGGCATATAGGCTGAATTAGACGTTTTAGTTCCATATGGGGAGTTACACCATATATTTGTCATCTCGGCATGGCTATAAGGTGTTAGCCGAGACTTATTCTAAGATCCCCTGACTGATTAGGCCAAAAATTAGGATACATTCTGGAAAAATGAAACTTACAGGAGGTTTACTTCCAATGATTTATACTGTACAACCCATGTATGAACGCTCAAGTCTTAACATCTGTCTCACTTCAACCAAACCTTGAATGCATTGATTCACACTATTGATCCAAACCTGACCGTAGAAAGAGCTTGGATACCATTATAGGCTGCAGACGACGTCTCACCGGAGAGAAATACGTATTCTACTCCGGTAAAAGTTCCACCCACAATCTACGCCATCAAATTGGTGTGAGTTACTTGACGGCGATGGACTCACGCTCTACTCTGAATGGGTCTCCAATAGCACGGTCTTCTACGCAACTCCTAAGATAGATTAAGAGATATACGATAAAAGTTGTCTTTGATTTGAGAGAGGTCTTGAATTCTTCGAACTTTCTTATATTTATAGCCTTTCCAGATGTAGCACTTGTGCCCTTGAAAACGCGGCAATTACACTGTTACATAGTGTCAACTACATGCGCGTTTAGACCCATGTTCTTGAGCATGTCCTGTTTACTAAAGACGATAATATTCAGCCACACTTTTTTATAGGCTTCTTAACCTTCTAGCCATTATGACCAGTTGAGACATTGAAGACCAAACGACCTCTTTGCAGCCAATTTTAGATGCATACACCTTTCAATTTCTTTTAAGGTTATGAAATAATATTAGCTTACTTTTTTCAATCCCCAAAATAGTGGTTAGTGGGTTACTATTAATTTTTACCCGCCCACTATAAACCCCTAGCCTTTTGGGTAAGTAATTAAATTATCTAAAATGATAATTTTACCTACCAACTATTAGCCCTTACCCACTATTTTTGTCTAATCCTCTAAAGTTTCTTTCAAGGTGCAAAAAGAAAATAGTTGAAATATTTTCAGAGGGTTAAATAGAGAGAAGAAACGGGTTCTGCAAGAACACTGCAGGTCAATAATTGCAGTGTCCCGACTGTAGGTCCAGAAGCTTTTTTACACGTAGCTTCCAGTCTGGACAATACAGTTATGGACCTGCAATCTGAACACTAGCCAAATAGAAAACGATAATGATAATTTAAAGGCAGATGAAAATATGAAAATTTATCCAAAGGGTCATACAAAAGTCCCTTTTTCTTAAGCGTTGCATTAATTTGGGTATGCGAGACGAAGTTCTCATAATTTGATACGAAGACAAGGGAAGCAATGCAGCATTAGGTAATAACTTGTTGGATCTCGGGATTTAACAAAATATTATATATGATTGCTTTTGAGGATGAAGACAGAAAAAGGGATCATTTGGTGGCTTGATCCCAAGGGATTTGTTGGAAAAGGGAAATCCTTCTGTAATTTGCAACCCTCTTCTCTTTGGATCAAATGACAAGTTAAAATATAAAAAGAACAAGAAAATTAAAAAAAAAAATAGAAGGGCTGATCACATTATTTTGCGTACATGAACAAATATTCTCAGAAAGAAAGATTATATACATTTTATATATATATTTTGTGACTGAAACGTAGGTAAGCACCCCCAACATTACATTAAATGAAAAGTTAAGGAAACCAGTACATTTTGTGAAAATGAAACAAAGAAGTCCAGCATATACATTTTTCTTTAGGGAAAAGGCCCAATTTCATTTTAAAATGTGCAAAATTCAAGTATAGTATGACCTACAGCGAAAAATAAACTAGGTGTTCTTTTATTCCCTTATCACATGACCGTGTTTTTTCTCTTTTCACATTTCTGGGCAACTCTGCGTGCGAGCGAGGGATTTGGGGAAAGAAAGTGCCGCATCGATGAGATTGGTCTTAACCTCCATCAATATATCATTACATTCAAACAAATTCTATAATTTAGTTCCGTTATAAATAAATTACTTATAACGGAATGTTCGTAAGCCGTTTAAACCAAACTTAATTGATTAACTCACAAGCATATGCAACACAGAAGGGTAACAAATTAAAACCGCATACTTCACCGCATATTTCCCACAGAATGAGAACACGAAAAGCAGTTTAAAGCCAACGCCCATCAAATCTTTGGCAAATCGAAGAAATTTGGTCGCTGAACAAAATCAGGACAAAGCCATAACAAATGTCTAAAGATAAAGCAGCAGAAGGTGAAATGAGATTTTACATCCACCAAAAGACATCAAACAGGCACAGGATTGAAGCAGGCACTGCAAATAAAAAACAATTCATACCCAATTCAGCAATTCCAATATTAAACTACCACAATGGTGAAATTCCTGATCGCAAACTCTATAAACGAATAACCAAATGGATCATATCAAAAGATCTAAAGATCATATGCATGAAAAAAAACATACTTTAGCCAAAACAGCTAATGAAATAGCAGCAGGTCATAACAGATAATAACCGAAAACCTCGGAATTAACTATCACAAGCATAGGTATCAGAATTATATCTAGCTCAAAGAACAGTACTCACGAGTATAGTGTAATAGGCTCTTATTAGAAACAGATCCTATCAAAAAATTTATATCATATTCACATTCGGACACATGGAAACAACTTATATGAAAGCTCATTCGTTACAATAACGACATTATAGTATGAACACATCCCAATATGGACTAAATAGCTAAAAAGCTGATACAATTAGTTCATATATCCTGTTGATAGGAACTTAGCCAGCCTCCGGCATTCACTATTTGATATTATATCATTTTCTTCCAATTTCCTATTATGTAAGTAAAACATGGAAAGTAGACCAAAACAACCTAGATTTCAATGAGAAATATCAATGTTGAGCTTTAACTAACTCAAGTATAAGTAGCAATGTATATACAAGTGGATAAAACAAGTGGCATATATACATATCAAATATAGAATTAAAAGTTTCAGAAAATAATCATATTTTTATCATCCTGACTCTATAAGATAGGTAACTTAATTTTACTGAGAGACATACCTTCTCCAAAATTCTAAACGCCGTCTCCCAAACAAATTAACCGCTAATTGTGCATTTCAAATGCATGACGATTTTCTTCTATGCAACAAAAATAGAAGCTAATGATTCTAGTGATAAAAAGAAAAGAACAAATGACATGTAAAAAGAAAAGAAAACAAGAAAAATACATATTCTTGATGTACAAGCAAAAGTTTTATGTTTGGTATGAAAGGAGGTTATTATAATATTGCTAATTAACCATCTATTTATTTCTTTCCAACAGAAAGAACGTTAGAGTACCACTGCAGGAAAGTCTACTGCTTATTCGTTCATTTATAAAGAAGAAACTGATGAAACAAGAGCCCACAAGCAACGGCTAGGTAACAGAAATACACATTTTCATTTTTCAGTACATATTAGCAGCTCACTTTTTAAAAAACATAAATGCAAAGCCAGCTAGGTGATAAACACACTCCAATGCCAAAACAAAACAAAATTACCAAAAAAAAAAACATTGCATAGAGGATACTGGCACAATCCACAGGACCAAGATATTGTATACTGTTCACCAATAAATTGCACGGACACTTTTCACGGGTTGCTGTCACGCCCCGTTTCCCAAAATACGGAATACGGAGAGCAACGAAGGCCAGCCGTGCTACCTACGGTAAGGAAAGATCCTTCCATAGTCACATAAGACTGTCTAGCTTAACCTGTCAAAAATAAAACTAATACCAAATGGGATAATACCGATAATCATGCTGCAACGAAACCACAAGGAATACTAAAAAATAGATCCACTAGATAATTGATGCAAATAAATACCCAATACAATAGGTTCGAAAAGAAAACAAAATCTGGAAAGATACAAAAGTCCTAATGTCCCACAATGGCGCACATGCTAAATACTAACAGAAAGAAAATAAACTTACGGGTTACTGATCTTCGGCAAAGTCCTGGTAGCCGCTCCGATCCTGCTCAGCCTGAAAATCTGTCTCTAAACCTGAGATGGCAATTCTCGGGGACATCAGAACATTCCAGCAAGTACTCAACGTATAAAGTGTATGTGTGGTATAATAACATGAATATATGAATGTAGTGAAACCCGTGTGCGCAAGTAAAACAGATATATAAATAAATGCATAGAAACTATGAAACAAACATGTAAGAGGTCAAGTCATAACCTAACTGGTCACTAAAAGATAAACTATCATATCGTAAGCCCGAGTGTGTGCGTCAACCTCTGCAGGAGTATTCCTAACCCAAGAGTGGTGCCCCAGGGGCTAGGAAATACGGGCCTAACTGTGGAATGAACAAGCGACCGATATAGCCTGGTACGAGCTGTAAACAAGCGCCCGATATAGCCCGGTACGAGCTGTAATAACATGCGACCGATATAGCCCGATACGAGCTGCCGACATGGGACTCCTGAGATCCTGTTGTACGAACGCACACTCAAACTACCCCAACACTCGTGTATTTATAGCTACTATGGTGATGACTAGAGCACTAATTAAGAATGCTGAAAAGACTGTAACTTGTGATATGGTGATTGTATAGAAATGAAACTGGTAAATAATAGTGTGTCATGTCATGTAGTTCAGCATCCTTATCAGCGATCTCGTTCATGAACACGATGTACAAGCTGTGATGAGTCATAATTGTTATCTTTACCGTCAACCTTAATATGGATATATTAATCACAATCTAGCTAGAAATATGTAAATGTGAGATAACTTAACAACTTTCGAACTTTATTTGTAGTTAAAATAAATCTCATTCTAAAACCGCACTTGCTAATTTTTCTTACTTGTTGCATAAAAGTTGCCTATATATGTTTTGTATGATATAACAAAAAAATAGGTACCAACATATTTCTCTTTTATTTTAACAGGGCAAGAAAAAAAAAATACACACACACGAACACACGAAGGAATGCCGATGTACATCGACCAAAATTAAAACAAGAATACTTGCATTGAGGCTAAGGATCACGAGAAAGCAATGTACGAAGATGCGAGACACGAACTCGGCTAAAGTTCGACATGGAATCAGAGTTATATGCTCTTCCTAGATTGATTTTGCCATAAACCAACAATGTACCGCACTTAGCATATGATTGTATATAACCAAACATGCATATTAACAAGCACGTTGTACTATATAACATCAACATGATATAGTCAGGTTCCGGCATACAACTAGATATGTAATAAACAGTACGGATATCGGAAAACGGTAACATAAGACGCACAATGAAATAAACATGTAATATTTTTATTCATATGGAAATAAATATAGCGACATAGCATGCAGCAAGAGAAACTTGCCTCTAAGGATTTGTTGGAAAGGGAAATCCTTCTGTAATTTGCAACCCTCTTCTCTTTGGATCAAATGATAAGTTAAAATATAAAAAGAACAAGAAAAAAAAAAATAGAGGGGCTGATCACATTATTTTGCATACATGAACAAATATTCTCAGAAAGAAAGATTATATACATTTTATATATATATTTTGTGACTGAAACGTAGGTAAGCACCCCCAACATTACATTAAATGAAAATTTAAGGAAACCAGTACATTTTGTGAAAATGAAACAAAGAAGTCCAGCATATACATTTTTCTTTAGGGAAAAGGCTCTATTTCATTTTAAAATGTGCAAAATTCAAGTATACTATGACCTACAGCAACAAATAAACTAGGTGTTCTTTTATTCGCTTATCACATGACCGTATTTTTCTCTTTTCATATTTCTGGGCAACTCTGCGTGTGAGCGAGGGATTTGGGGATGGTGCTATTTGATTTCGAAAAGAAAGTGCCGCATCGATGAAGGCCTTTCTCTCTTGGCATTATTAAACAGTAGAGATTGGTCTTAACCTCCATCAATTTATCATTACATTCAAACAAATTCTATAATTTAGTTCCCCTATAAATAAATTACTTATAACGGAATGTTTGTAAGCCGTTTAAACCAAACTTAATTGATTAAGTCACAAGCATATGCAACATAGAAGGGTAACAAATTAAAACCGCATACTTCACCGCATATTTCCCACATAATGAGAACGCGAAAAGCAGTTTAAAGCCAACGCCCATCAAATCTTTGGCAAATACAAGAAATTTCGTCGCTAAACAAAATCAGGACAAAGTCATAACAAATGTTTAAAGATAAAGCAGAAGAAGGTGAAGTGAGATTTTACATCCACCAAAAGACATCAAACAGGCACAGGATTGAAGCAGGCACTGCAAATAAAAAACAATTCATACCCAATTTAGCAATTCCAATATTAAACTACCACAATGGTGAAATTCCTGATCGCAAACTTCATAAACGAATAACCAAATGGATCATATCAAAAGATCTAAAGATCAAATGCATGAAAAAAAAAACATACTTTAGCCAAAACAGCTAATGAAATAGCAGCAGGTCATAACAGATAATAACCGAAAACCTCGGAATTAACTATCACAAGCATAGGTATCAGAATTATATCTAGCTCAAAGAACAGTACTCACGAGTATAGTGTAATAGGCTCTTATTAGAAACAGATCCTATCAAAAAATTTATCTCATATTCACATTCGGACACATGGAAACAACTTATATGAAAGCTCATTTGTTACAATAACGACATTATAGTATGAACACATCCCAATATGGACTAAATAGCTAAAAAGCTGATACAATTAGTTTCTATATCCTGTTGATAGGAACTTAGCCAGCCTCCGGCATTCACTATTTGATATTATATCATTTTCTTCCAATTTCCTATTATGTAAGTAAAACATGGAAAGTAGACCAAAACAACCTAGATTTCAATGAGAAATATCAATGTTGAGCTTTAACTAACTCAAGTATAAGTAGCAATGTATATACAAGTGGATAAAACAAGTGGCATATATACATATCAAATATAGAATTAAAAGTTTCAGAAAATAATCATATTTTTATCATCCTGACTCTATAAGATAGGTAACTTAATTTTACTGAGAGACGTACCTTCTCCAAAATTCTAAACGCCATCTCCCAAACAAATTAACCGCTAATTGTGCATTTCAAATGCATGACGATTTTCTTCAATGCAACAAAAATAGAAGCTAATGATTCTAGTGATAAAAAGAAAAGAACAAATAACATGTAAAAAGAAAAGAAAACAAGAAAAAAACACATTCTTGATATACAAGCAAAAGTTTTATGTTTGGTATGAAAGGAGGTTATTATAATATTGCTAATTAACCATCTATTTATTTCTTTCCAACATAAAGAACGTTACTACTGCAGGAAAGTCTACTGCTTATTCGTTCATTTATAAAGAAGAAACCGATGAAACAAGAGCCCACAAGCAACGGCTCGGTAACAGAAATACACATTTTCATTTTTCAGTACATATTTAAGAGCAGCTCACTTTTTTAAAAACATAAATGCAAATCCAGCTAGGTGATAAACACACTCCAATGCCAAATACAAAACAAAATTACCAAAAAAACCATTGCATAGAGGATACCAGCACAGTCCACAGGACCAAGATATTGTATACGGTTCACCAATAAATTGCACGGACACTTTTCACGGGTTGCTGTCAGGCCCCGTTTCCCAAAATACGGAATACGGAGAGCAACGAAGGCCAGCCGTGCTACCTACGGTAAGGAAAGATCCTTCCATAATCACATAAGACTGTCTAGCTTAACCTGTCAAAAATAAAACCAATACCAAATGGGATAATACCGATAATCATGCTGCAACGAAACCACAAGGAATACTAAAAAATAGATCCACTAGATAATTGATGCAAATAAATACCCAATACAATAGGTTCGAAAAGAAAACAAAATCTGGAAAGATACAAAAGTCCTAATGTCCCACAAGAGCGCACATGCTAAATACTAACAGAAAGAAAATAAACCTACGGGTTACTGATCTTCGGCAAAGTCCTGGTAGCCGCTCTGATCCTGCTCAGCCTGAAAATCTGTCTCTAAACCTGAGATGACAATTCTCAAGGACATCAGAACATTCCAGCAAGTACTCAACGTATAAAGTGTATGTGTGGTATGATAACATGAATATATGAATGTAGTAAAGCTCGTGTGCGCAAGTAAAACAGATATATAAATAAATGTATAGATACTATGAAACAAACATGTAAGAGGTCAAGTCATAACCTAACTGGTCACTAAAAGATAAACTATCTCATCGTAAGCTCGAGTGTGTGCGTCAACCTCTGCAGGAGTATTCCTAACCCAAGAGTGGTGCCTCAGGGGCTAGGAAACATGGGCGCCCGATATAGCCCGGAACGAGCTATAATAACATGCGACCGATATAATCCGATACGAGCTGCCGGCATGGGACTCCTGAGATCCTGTTGTACGAACGCACACTCAAACCATCCCAACACCCGCGTATTTATAGCTACTATGGTGATGACTAGAGCACTAATTAAGAATGCTGAAAAGACTGTAACTTGTGATATGGTGATTGTATAGAAATGAAACTGGTAAATAGTAGTGTGTCATGTCATGTAGTTCAGCATCCTTATCAGCGATCTCGTTCATAAAGACTAGAGTATTGAATAGTCATGACTTGTCAAATGTAATTGTTATCTGGTAATAGTAACCGCATGAACACAATGTGCAAGCTGTGATGAGTCACAATTGTTATCTTTACCGTCAACCTTAATATGGATATATTAATCACAATCTAGCTAGCATTATGTAAATGTGAGATAGCTTAACAACTTTCGAACTTTATTTGTAGTTAAAATAAATCTCATTCTAAAACCACACTTGCTAATTTTTCTTACTTGTTGCATAAAAGTTGCCTATATATGTTTTGTATGATATAACAAAAAAATAGGTACTAACACATTTCTCTTTTATTCTAACAGGGCAAGAAAAAAAATACACACACACGAACACACGAAGGAATGCCGATATACATCGACCAAAATTAAAACAAGAATACTTGCATTGAGGATAAGGATCACGAGAAAGCAATGTACGAAGATGCGAGACACGAACTCGGCTAAAGTTCGACATGGAATCAGAGTTATATGCTCTTCCTAGATTGATTTTGCCATAAACCAACAATGTACCGCACTTAGCATATGATTGTATATAACCAAACATGCACATTAACAAGCATGTTGTACTATATAACATCAACGTGATATAGTCAGGTTCCGGCATACAACTAGATATGTAATAAACAGTACGGATACGAACGGATATCGGAAAACGGTAACATAAGACGCACAATGAAATAAATATGTAATATTTTTATTCATATGGATATAAATATAGCGACATAGCATGCAGCAAGAGAAACTTGCCTCTAAGGATTTGTTGGAAAGGGAAATCCTTCTGTAATTTGTAACCCTCTTCTCTTTGGATCAAATGATAAGTTAAAATATAAAAAGAACAAGAAAATAAAAAAAATAGAGGGGCTGATCACATTATTTTGCGTACATGAACAAATATTCTCAGAAAGAAAGATTATATACATTTTATATATATATTTTGTGACTGAAACGTAGGTAAGCACCCCCAGCATTACATTAAATGAAAATTTAAGGAAACCAGTACATTTTGTGAAAATGAAACAAAGAAGTCCAGCATATACATTTTTCTTTAGGGAAAAGGCCCAATTTCATTTTAAAATGTCCAAAATTCAAGTATACTATGACCTACAGCAACAAATAAACTAGGTGTTCTTTTATTCCCTTATCACATGACCGTATTTTTCTCTTTTCATATTTCTGGGCAACTCTGCGTGTGAGCGAGGGATTTGGGGATGGTGCTATTTGATTTCGAAAAGAAAGTGCCGCATCGATGAAGGCCTTTCTCTCTTGGCATTATTAAACAGTAGAGATTGGTCTTAACCTCCATCAATTTATCATTACATTCAAACAAATTCTATAATTTAGTTCCCCTATAAATAAATTACTTATAACGGAATGTTTGTAAGCCGTTTAAACCAAACTTAATTGATTAAGTCACAAGCATATGCAACATAGAAGGGTAACAAATTAAAACCGCATACTTCACCGCATATTTCCCACAGAATGAGAACGCGAAAAGCAGTTTAAAGCCAATGCCCATCAAATCTTTGGCAAATACAAGAAATTTCGTCGCTAAACAAAATCAGGACAAAGTCATAACAAATGTTTAAAGATAAAGCAGAAGAAGGTGAAGTGAGATTTTACATCCACCAAAAGACATCAAACAGGCACAGGATTGAAGCAGGCACTGCAAATAAAAAACAATTCATACCCAATTTAGCAATTCCAAATATTAAACTACCACAATGGTGAAATTCCTGATCGCAAACTTCATAAACGAATAACCAAATGGATAATATCAAAAGATCTAAAGATCAAATGCATGAAAAAAAACATACTTTAGCCAAAACAGCTAATGAAATAGCAGCAGGTCATAACAGATAATAACCGAAAACCTCTGAATTAACTATCACAAGCATAGGTATCAGAATTATATCTAGCTCAAAGAACAGTACTCACGAGTATAGTGTAATAGGCTCTTATTAGAAACAGATCCTATCAAAAAATTTATCTCATATTCACATTCGGACACATGGAAACAACTTATATGAAAGCTCATTCGTTACAATAACGACATTATAGTATGAACACATCCCAATATGGACTAAATAGCTAAAAAGCTGATACAATTAGTTTCTATATCCTGTTGATAGGAACTTAGCCAGCCTCCGGCATTCACTATTTGATATTATATCATTTTCTTCCAATTTCCTATTATGTAAGTAAAACATGGAAAGTAGACCAAAACAACCTAGATTTCAATGAGAAATATCAATGTGGAGCTTTAACTAACTCAAGTATAAGTAGCAATGTATATACAAGTGGATAAAACAAGTGGCATATATACATATCAAATATAGAATTAAAAGTTTCAGAAAATAATCATATTTTTATCATCCTGACTCTATAAGATAGGTAACTTAATTTTACTGAGAGACGTACCTTCTCCAAAATTCTAAACGCCATCTCCCAAACAAATTAACCGCTAATTATGCATTTCAAATGCATGACGATTTTCTTCAATGCAACAAAAATAGAAGCTAATGATTCTAGTGATAAAAAGAAAAGAACAAATAACATGTAAAAAGAAAAGAAAACAAGAAAAAAACATATTCTTGATGTACAAGCAAAAGTTTTATGTTTGGTATGAAAGGAGGTTATTATAATATTGCTAATTAACCATCTATTTATTTCTTTCCAACAGAAAGAACGTTAGAGTTCCACTGCAGGAAAGTCTACAGCTTATTCGTTCATTTATAAAGAAGAAACTGATGAAACAAGAGCCCACAAGCAACGGCTAGGTAACAGAAATACACATTTTCATTTTTCAGTACATATTAGCAGCTCACTTTTTTAAAAACATAAATGCAAAGCCAGCTAGGTGATAAACACACTCCATTGCCAATACAAAACAAAATTACCAAAAAAAAAACATTGCATAGAGGATACCGGCACAATCCACAGGACCAAGATATTGTATACTGTTCACCAATAAATTGCACGGACACTTTTCACGGGTTGCCGTGCCTAATCCGTATGGGACACCGACACTTGCATGACATATATTGGACACACCATATACATGTCATACACGGCATATATGTGTCAATATGCGTGTAGTATGCATGACCAATGTGTCTTAGACATATCTTTAGTATGCCTCGTCGTCGTCATGTGTATAATGCTATAATTTTCAATATTTCTTGTTCTATAAGACATGCACCGTGTGTCGTATTGTCCCGTGTGTAGTATGTCCTATGCGTTTAATTACGGTACCATCTTCAATTTTTCTTGTTCTATATGAACATCTATAATTTTTCAACCTCAATATTTTATCTCGACGTTCCACAAGTCCAAGCAATATGAAAAATGAGAATTAAAATTATGGGACCTTCATGGGGATGCATTTGATTCCTTAGATGGTGACTGTGTTCAGAAATTTGCTAATCTTTCTTTGGATGGACCAGAGTTGGAATCAGTGTTATTGTTGATGCCTAAGAGTAGATGGGATTCATGGAAACATGGTAGCTGTCTTCAGACTTTTGATTGTGTTATCGATATGATGTGTCCATCTCGATATTAGACTTGTTAATTTTATCGCTTTATGTTGTTAGCTTAATTCCAAAAAACTACCAAATACTTTGGCCTAATTATGAGAAACTACCAAATTCTTGTTAAATACACAAGAAACTACCACAGAACTTTCAAAAACTATATGAAGCTACCATAAAATTTTCAAAAACTATGAAAAACTATCATAAATAAGATGCCACGTCAACAATAATTGCAAAAAACTATTACAAAACTTATAACACTTTCAAAAACTATAAAAAAAAACTACTATAAATAAGCTGCCATGTCGGCAATAATTGCAGGAAACTAACACAACTTCCAAAGAATTTGGTGATATTTTGTTTCTTTTATAAATAAAAATAATATAAAAGAATGTATATCCTATATTTTGGGATTTCGCAGTGTCCCCATGTCAAATCGTGTATGTGTCCCTTTGTCCATGCAATCTTGTTCGGGTTGAAAGATAAGAAGCCAACAGTTGCAACTTGCAACTTGTGGCCTTTCATATTAAGAATGTATAAGAAAAAGTGCAAGAGAAACAATCACATAGACCAATCTCACCATACAATTCTTTATAACTAAAGTCCAATTGAGCCATCAGTTCGTGTCATCCTTTACTTCATCGGAATCTGAGTCACTAGCATTATAACCTAGGAAAAAAATAAGAAGGAAAAAAAGTTCACCAGGAAAGCATTGGAGACAAACATGATAATGTCAATAATTATATGCATTGCCTCGCTAATGAAAGAAAAATAACAGCATTGTTCTACTTTATAATAATAATAATAATAATAATAATAATAATAATAATAAATTTCTAGGTACATGGCATACAACGCAATTAAACTTTTCCCATTTCTTATAGAACACCAATAAACTTTAAAAATTGCATCGAGTACCCTTGAACTTTATACTTGCATTAAGCAACAATGAAATTTTTATTTAAAAAAAGAACATTAAAATTGCATAAAACACCATTAAAAATTGCATTGAACACCCTGTCTGTGGTGGTGTTTGTAATTTGCGATGTTCAATGGTTTTATGTACAAACCTGAAAAGGCTCAATGGTGTTTTATGTGATTTACCCACATATCGACTGCATCAAGAAAGGAAAAGGAAGACTAGAAATCTAACCTGGATGCTTGTCGCTGACCTTCCAAGCTGAAGGACGATATCTTGACGCTTTCCCAATCCAAGCCCTTGCCTGCAAGTCAAAATAAAACTCCAGCTTAATAATTACCAAAAAGCTCAACGAGAAAATTGCAAAGAGTAATTAGGGTAACAAAGGAGAAACAGCATATACAAAATACAGAGAAATGGGGATAGGAGCAACACTATATAAACAAATCTAACAAAAGAGTGGTGATCGGAAATTTAAGAGCATCTCCACCATATTAAAAATTATAGACGATGCAACTATGAAAGTGAGAAAAGAAAATTAGCAAGCAATCATGATGTTAAGTTACAAGGGAGCCAGATCACCCCTTAGTAGACCAAAATAATCAGAAAACCATGGGTATCTAGATGACTATGTTCAAGCATCCGCATTTGTGAATGTATGATTAATTAATATAAACTTCTGGTGTTTCATGATTATTATTTTTATCACAGATTGTGAAGTTTCTGGAAAAGTATGAATATCACCAAAATTGTCATAACAAGCCTTGTTGTCCTTCAAGATGAAATATCATGTGTGTAAAGAGCACAAAGAAGCGAGAGAAGCATCTGGGTTCTTGGTATTGTCATTTTGCTCCCACTTATGAGAGGATACACGCATATAATTTTTATGGACTTTCCACCTATCATGGAAGTAATAAATAGGACCATTGTTGGGTAGCTTTGGATATCTTGACCTCGTTTTGAAAAAAAATCCAGAAACACGGTTTCATCTAGGGGGTGTTTGCTTTGCAACAAAGACAAAAGAACATTTGTTCCAAATAAACACACTCAAATTCATTGTTTGGGTGGTTTCAACTTTTATTGTTGGTTTTCCAAATCCAAAATGTGTTTGATTGCCTAAAAAACAATAGGAAATACAACATATGTAGCGAAATTCCTCAAGTGACATATGATATGATTATGTAGCATCTCTAATAATTGACATGGACACATTCCCTCAAGTTGTAACATCTGTTATAACCATTTTGGGTGCAACAAATGTTGCAAGGTTGACCCATTTTTGCAACTTCATTTCCAAATCCAACCCAAGTTGTTGCAACCAAACATGGGAAATGAAGAATTTTTGCAATAAACGTTCCATGCAACTACATTTACAAGAAACCAAACCCCTTAATCTCTACTATTAAAATGCACAATTCCGTTGGCTGTAGCTAAGACCATCAATTGATGATCTTTTCTACTTAATGAAAAAAATTAAGAAATTATAAAATTCCTCCAAACTATTCTTCAATGAAAGTGTCCACGTCATCAACCTATTTAACATTTTTAAAATTTAAATTTCCTTCCTCAACTCCTCCCCCCTTAAACACATCCATCCATCAATTTAGGGCATGTTTGGATAGTTAGGATTAAAATTCATAGGATTTAATTTGCGATTAGAATATCCCGGAATGCACTTGCATTCCTTTTGGGTGAAAATGTAGAGATTTTTCAACTTGGATGAGTGTTTGGATAGGTTGGAATAAAGATATTCTAACAAAGGGAAAAAATAGCAAGAATCATTCATCAATCTTTTTTTTCAACAGGCAAAGTGCACTGAACTGATCATGATTACTAAGCCCATGAATCAAAGAAAACCATCGCAATATTAGAATCAAACAATTTGTATCATTATAAGTTATTTCTTAGAGATTGAACAGATGGGTATCTTTTACATGTTCTATCCTCTTACAATACTAAGTGTTGGATATAGTGCCCTCGAAATCAATTATTGGATCACAGATACGTGATTGCAATGATTGAGAGAGGACCTATACCGGTAGGACAGTCTTACTCAAGATGATAGTATGCTATCTGGTTTGTCTTTATCATCATGTACATGTTGATAGAGCTCGTAGGATTTTGCTTGACAGCCAGCAGTATGATTGCGATCATATACGTGGGAGCTATAAGCACATCCTTAAAGTGTCCCTAGTCGTGGGAGTTTCGAGACTGGGCATCGATACTCCAGAGTAGACTAGTGTATACTGTTAGTTATGTATATGCCCTAGAGGCCATTGTTGTACATATGATGTATATTATAATGGATGCTTGGATATATATAGAGATGACTTTCTTGCTCGTCATGATAGTATGCTATTTGGTTTCACTTTATCTTAACATGTTGACTTGTATTGGTTTACTGTTTTACTCTCACATGTTGATAAAGCCCTTAGGATCTGTACTCGACTACTGGGACTATGATGAGATCATACTAGTGGGGCCGCGGTAGTCGATGAGTACATCCTATAACTGTTCCTAGTCGAGGGTATATCGAGACAGGTCATCGATACACCAGAGTAGACTAGCGTATACGCATCTTGACCCATATGATGGGCGATGGATGATCCCATATCCATCGGTGTTAGACATCAGAGATGGTGTACGGGTGCTCAGTGGAGACTGGGTACACTGGACGGACTCGCCGAGAACTCCCAGATGGTGATATACCACACGTCAGATGGCAGTTCTCCGGTGACACTGGTACAGGGTAGTCTGTAGACCCGAGATCGTCATAGAGTCTTGTGTGATTCCCACTGTGCTTTGATTTCCACCTTACCACGTCCAAGAGGGCGTGCAAAACGGTGGCTTTTGGGTACAGTCCCGAATCACATGGAGGCAATGAGCGATAGGAGGGGATTCGTCTCTCCCGGTATAGGGAGTTGATGTTGTGCTGTGTTCGATTGGCTATAACTGGAAGTCCCTGGCTCAGGGCTGATATAGAGATTTACTGGTAAGTGTTACTAGTAGTTTCTCGACCCGTTATAAGCCACACATCGACACGACTTATCGGTTACTGGGGTCTGACGTATACCACCCCTAGACTTGATATGCGATATATCAGACGAACAGACCGGACTGTACGGGAGTGTTACTGATCGGATTCACAGGAGAACGCACAGGCTAGCTTGTTGATCTTCTGATCGCTCAATACCTGGGTGGCTGTTACGTTTAGCTGACCGCTTGCAGCTTGTGGGTGTTTGATATGATCATCACCTGCTACCGGCGTATTGACGATTCTTTAGAGTTCTACACAGAGGTTTCTTGGCTCAGGCGAAACGGAGTAGTGGCACATATGTGATATGCGCAGGAGCGAGAATAATGCGATATGGGATACCGTATTATATTCTCGCGATATTTAGATATGAACCGGGACATCGGATCAAGTGTTGATTCGATGAATCAGTACATGAAATATTAGTCGGTAATATTCGATATAGCCGGATCATCGATTCAAATGTTAATTCGATGATTTAATGTATAATAATATATATGATATATTGTATTACATTATCTAATATTGGCTCGCTTTATTATTTCATTTTCTCACTGGATGATACATTGATATATATGCGATATATGTTAATTGTATTATTTTCTTTTGTTGCAAATATATAATATATATGTGATATATATTATTGTGACATGATATGATTAATTGTTAAACATGTTTAAGGATGATTAATTGAGGTTAGGGATTGATTAGGGTTAGTTGCTTCATGCACCTTCTAGAAGCTTTTTCTTTTGTCATTGTAAAGATATTTATGGATGACACATTCTTTAACCCAACCAAACCCTAACTCTAGTTTATTCTCTACTAAATCTTAGCCACTCATCCTTCACCATGGTTTACATATCAATCATATACTTTCTTTTCTATTCATCACAAAGGGATTAATCTTATTATCTTTTCCATTATCATTTTCTTCTTCTCTCTTGAAGAAGCTCACTTGATTTTCCTTATGTGATGAATAAATATGAGAAAATGATCTAAAAAGAAAGCAAAATTACTACTCTCTCATCCTCATCTCATCTAGCCCTTGAGATTAGTGTGTTCATCTCTTTAGAGTGAGAAAGCTTGAGTCTTTGCAACTTCGACGTAGATCATCGGAGAATTGGAACACTTCAAGCTAGCATGGATCGTTCGAGTCGTGAAGCCTCTCATGAGTCCGGGAGATCGTGGATCGCGGCAAAGGGACTTCTACTCGGAGCTTGTGAAACGAAGGAGCGGACTACAAAGGTTGTAATCCCTCACACTTAGATAAAAGTTATCATCTTGCATGTTTAAACCTAATAATCTAGCAAAGATCCCGGCTTTGGGTTGTTCGGCACGTCTAAATTTTTATCCGGGCATGTTTGATGCCTTTTGAACCTTCACAAGAGTGCCTAGGAACCCTACATATACAGTTCGAGACCCCGACGAGGGGCGGTGGCCGGTCTCACAAGCCACTGGTGTTAGTTAGTTCACCTAAGATGTATACAAGTGCTCATTCGGTTATGAGTACACCGGACATGACTCGCCGGGAACCTGCTAGTTGGTATTATACCTATTGTCAGATAGCAGCTCCCAGGTGACATGTGTACAGGTTAGTCTGTCGACCTGAGATCGTCATTTGTCTCGTGTGAGTTCCCACTGTGCTTTAATTACTACCCTACCACGGCTCAAAGGAGTCGTGCAAATAGGTTTTAGTTGGGTACAGTCCCGAGCCACATGGAGGCAGTGAGCGGATCGTCGGAGATTCGTCTCTCCCGGTATTGGGGGTTGATGTCGCGCTGTGCACGGGTGGCCATCACCAGAAAACCTTGGCCAAGGTAATCGAGAATTACCGATTCGGATCAGTAGTTTCTCAAGTGGTGATGGGCTTCATAGACACGAATTATCGCGTTAGTAGGGGTCTGACTTAATCCACCCCCTAGACTCGATATGCGATACTCATAGACGAACAGACCGGACTGTACGGATATTGTCACTGACAGGCTCAGTAGGGTTTCTGGATGAGTTTGCTCGTCAGCTTCCCTTCCGATCAATACATGGGCAACCGTTACGTACACCTAGTATCTCTGACGTGCTTGTGGTTAAACCCACTGCCAGTGTATTAATGAGTCATTAGATTCCCCCACAGAAAGTTTCCCAAGTTCGCACGAAACGTTGTAGAGGCCATATGGTTTTATGGCAGGGTTCGAACATACGCGTGCACTTGTGCACGTGTCATGGTTCGGACAGATAATACTGGTAAGATTTGGTTTAAGCCGGATCCTAGTATTATAATGTGTTGGAATATTTTTGTCTCGTTGCATTCGTATTCGGTCGGAATACAAATACGGGTATGTATATACAGTTATGGGGTAATCCTGTAATTCGTTACGGGATTACTTTTGAAGTTGTCAGTTTTTCTTCTCTCGATTAAACATTAGCCTTAATGTTTAATTAATTGTTTATGAATGAGTATCCAATTTTTTGGCCACATTTCCTTGATTTCCTTTGTGCCAATTTCATGATCATTTTCGAAATTGGATGGGCTGTGGGAATTTGGTGAGGTGGCATGGGCTAATTTGATGTGTTGAGGTGGCTGATTATTTTTTGGAGTGGGTAGGATTTTTATGGAGTGGAATTTTGTGGCTCATTTATTAGGCATGGTCCATTTTCTTTTCCTAGGCTGGATTCGTGGGAAGCATGGGGTTTTGATTGAGGGAGTTTTATATTGTTGCTTGATTAATTGTGAGAGCTAACCACTTCATTCACTGCCAAGATTTTTGGGTATCACCACTTGAAGAAAAAATCCCCAGAGAGCACCATTATCTTCATGAGTGGCCGAGCCCATGATTGCCCAAGCTTCTTTGATTTTCTCCAATGCAAAATTCATGTGCTCACTTCATTCCATCTCCTTGGAAACTTCATTTACCTTCACCCGATTCGTTGGGTGTCTTGAGACAAAATATTCTACACTCATTCTACTTCAATCTTGGATATGTCAGCTAGCAAACTTCATGTCCGAGTTGCCTCGGTTTTGAGGCGGGAGCCCGTAAAAAGATTCATAGACGTGGTGCCACTTCGACGGGCGTGATCGGGAAGCGGACTTCGTCGGCGCAGTAGCAAGAAGTTTGGCGAGGGGATTGGACACCGAAGGACACGGATCGATCGGTATAATCTCTGAACTCTCATTTTACTGATTGCTAGTTAACGGTTAATGGAACGATCCGGGTATTGGTTGTGGTAGCGCCGGTTTTGTAAAAAGTTTTTGTTCCGCATTTGGCGTCAGATTGACGGCCGGGGCGCTGTCGTAACCCAACACTAAGAAATCAAAGGGATGCATAAAAAAATGAGAACTTTGGCATTCATGCTCACCTGCAGAGCTCCAAATGTGAAGAAAAAAGAGAAAGGTGAAGAACAAGCCCTTGGCCTCAATTTCTGTAGCCATTAGAATGAAACGGAGAAGATTTTGAGAAGACCCAAGTTGGTTTTTATGTGATCTATTGAATAGCAGAGCTCGATGGATCGAGGGGGAGATGCCTGAGATCGGCGACATTGACTGTGAAGCTCTTGAATGTGGAGACATCAATGGCGGAGGGCTCGAAATCGAGAGGGAGATGCCTGAGATCGGCGACATTGACTGTGAAGCTCTTGAATGCGGAGACATCGACGACGAGGGGCTCGAAATCGGAAGACATGTCGAGGGAGAAGAGGGCGGTGTCGGTGGCGGCGAAAAGAGAGTGGGACTGGTTGGAGAGGAGGAGCTTGGGACGGACGTCGGAGGCTGCCATGGCCGTTGCTTCCATTTTTATTAGTTTTTTTTGGGTAAAATTTTTTTTGGGTAAAAAGACCAATTTTGATAGAAGGGAAGGAGAGAGGAACCGTGGCGGGGAGATGTGAGTGAAAGTTGGGGGGAAAATTTGCTCTGGCCCAATTTTTTCTATCCAGTGTATAAGGCTAAAGGAGAGGGTTTTTTCGCTCTGGATCAAACAACAAAAAACACATCCAAACAGCCCCTTTTACATGATTGAACCAATCCGGCAGAAAAATAGAATCTGGGCTTTTTTCCATGGGGTAGGTGCTATCCAAACAAGGCCTTAGGCACCAATATTTATGTATCTTTTTCAATTTCTAGAAGTAATCTCTAGAACTTGATTTTCAAATCTAAATATTTGATTTTATAATCTTTATTTAGATAACTCAATATCAACTATACATCCGTGTGCATCACACGTGCAAAAATACTAATTTTTAATGAATCTACGGTTATGCAAAATCAAGTTGTAACATTTCAGAAAATATAAAATATTATTTTTGGAATTAATATTAAAATAATATTTTTCCGATTGATAGATTCACCGACTCGGCCAAGTTAGATACGTATACCTGTCAGCATTTGCATATGTTCTACCTTATGTTGCATTCATGTTATTCTCATTGCATTGCTTATACCTGTGCTAGTACACTTACACCATTATCGATGATGCGTATGTTACACGTACACAGATTTACCGGCTCACATACTTCATCATCGATAATTGCCATGTCACTACACAGTAAAATTGATGCATCATGATATGACTCATTGTATAAATTACTTGCTATAGTTGCATATGCGCCTTTATGCAATGTTGCATTGGACCTTGGAGAATTTGGGAACCGCGGGATATATTTTAAAATTGGATTCATTTAAAAGAGCGGTTTTCCCTTGATATGTGCATATTACTATTCCATGTTGCATGATATACGGATATGCTTACATTTCTATTATATATCGCACACATCATGCTTTACGATTATACGCATTGAGATGTAATATTTTCATGAGATTTCTGGATTTGAGAACCGTGGTCATTTTAAAACGAAAGTATGCATTATTTAAAAACCCGGTTTCTCTTGATATGATATTTCAGTGCGTCCACCATGCGTTTTCTCGGTTCTGAGACGTGTGACAGTGATACCCGATTCGAGGGGTTGGATGAGGCCGATTGCGGGTACATGGTGGACTCGGTATGGTACCCCGGGGCGAGAACGGATTTGCTGTGCAGTAGACGGTGAGTCTGGCATAGAGACTACTACCTACCGGTGGTTGGTTGGACCTGACGGATATCCGGAGGATACCAACCGGAGCGAGAGATGATATGGGCCGATCCGGACTGACGGAGCCCGTGGGCCGATCCGGACTGACGGTGCCCGAGAGATATGAGGATTTACGTGTCGATGCTGGACACGGGTTTCATGATGTTTCGAGTGTCGATGCTCGACACTCAGGTTCCATGATTTTGATGTGTCGCGAGGAACACACGTTGATTTATATCCTCATATTTTCATGCATATGCTTTTATGATATATATACATACATTGATATAGTTGGACGAGATCCACATGCATACAGACATTGATCATATGGCTGGATGATATCCGCATACATATAGGTGTTGATTTCATTATTGGCATACATACAGATACGGTCACCCTAGATATCATAGTATTACATTTATGATACAGTTGACCTAGGAGTCGTTTATTCGGTTTCTATCTGTTGATATTTTTCTACTCACGAGTTGGCAACTCACCCCCGTTGTGCCACAGTTCTTGCAGGTTGACCGCATGAATCCGTAGCGGCATCGCTGGTACACAGCTGCTTTCGGGTGTTTTGCATTGGTAGGTGAGACATTTGTATCGTGCACACTCTTGTATTTACTATTTATATTGTATCTAGTCAACTCCATCAATCAAACTAGTATTTGTATAAGTAATGAGACTTAGTGAGACTTGTGGTTGCGAGACTTAGAGCGAGGGGTGTTCCGCTACTTGTGGGTTTTGATGTCTTGCATATTTCTTTATCTTTTGTGGTCAACTTCGCCGTTGGGAGTCGTATACTTGTTTTATTACTTGCGTGGTTGTGGATCCGCCGTTTGGCGAAGAGCTAGCTCCCGCTTGGAGATGCCTTTTATTTCATATGTATTGTGGTTTTGGATCAAAAAATACAAAGGAGGTGCTGCCCAAATTTTTAAAAGACGAAACATGTTTTCAAACTAGAAATTTTCACTTGCATTTTTCATGTTCCATTATCTATGCATTAAGGAAACCTTTGATTTCATTATACCTTTATTTCAAAACTTCACCTCATTTATTTTCTTAAAAAAGTTTAGATTTCTAGGTTTCGGCTTACTTGAATTACATTACGCCTTTTGACGTTGCGTGATTCGAATGTCGGTCACGAGCTAAATTTCGGGTCGTGACAAAGTTGGTATCAGACGCTAGGTTTAAGCTTGGTTCGAGTCTATATTTGACTATGCGGAGTCTAGGGCGTGTATATATTTCGGAACCTAGGCTTTGACCTTACGGAACTTAGACTTGAACGGGGGGTATTAGACCCGAACTTTCGTTTTATGGGTTGACCCTGATTGATGGAGTAGGTAGCTTGAGTAGAGCGGCGTACCGTACGTATGTTCCGCGGCATATTTACGATACGATACTCCAATTAAGAAACCTTAGGATGTACATATTCTGATATCTGTGATTCTCTTCGTACCCATGATTATACATCCATTTGAGATCCTTGATTCTGTTCATCTCCATGATCATGTATCCATTCTGGATCTGTCGTTCCTTTTATGCCCTTGATATGTTTTCTTCGATACACGATTGAGGTTCCTGTCACCATGTTTGAGCGCAGATTGAGCTGCTGCGAGTGTTGCGGTCAGGGAGAGCTCGTCATGGACGAGGACTGACCATCGTGTTTTCTGGTGACATGGGAACGTCTCGATGTAGTGTTTGTGTTGTGACCTTTTGTTGAGTTGAAGATTTCCAGTGTGGAGAGTCTTACTCAGATCTAGAATAGATCGATCCAGAGATGACGTTGTTCGTTGGATGATCCGATAGGAGATCAGTAAGTGGACCAGCTTCGGATAGAGGACCCCACCCGAATGCGTTGTGAGTTGATCGAGAACGGATGAATGTTAGAGTATTCCTCCGATGGTTAGGACGAGTTTCCGAGGACGTGTTCGGCTAGAAATCTTCTACAGAGTGATGAAGATACCGAGTTCATGATTTCGAGTCTGTGTGAGAGATTCCGTATTGACTGTAGCCGAGAACCATTGCAGTACGCAGATGGCATGACGTGACGTCGAAGTGGACGATAATAAAGACGAGTGGAGCAAAAGGTTTGTACGAGATGTTAACAAGCTATGGTTACTCCCCGTTGAGATTAAAGATCGGATGTGTATACAGAAGCGTTGGAATACGATCAGTTCCCAAGGAAATGCTGCGCTGAGAACTCAGATGTCCAGAAAGCGAGAAAGGATTATGCAAGAGTACCAGCCTCCGTACAGTTCGGCATGGGCGAGATCGGAAGAGACCCTGAGCAGGCTCTTTCCAAAACACTGCCGCAATAAGATTTGCACCGAGGATCAGTGGTGTCACGTGTGTTCATAGGGCCAGAGGCCGACGCCAGTGACGTGCTGCTTTATGAGTGGTCATACCAGTTGGCCGAGAGATGACCAGAGAAGTGCCAGAGCGGAATCGTTTCCGTTAGCACACGTGACCGGGCCGACGAGCCGATGGATTGCGAGATTGGTGAATCCACAGAGACGGAAGACGCCAGACCATGAGCAGGAGACAAGCGGATGTTCTTGCTCTGCCAGTTTTGGACGCACCGACATTTTACGACATTGTATGAGGTGTACCTCAATGTCATTTGTTGCGATTTGCGCTTGTGATCCGAGTATCACGCCTATATCGCTTGGATTTGAGTTTTGATGATTGGGTTTCATGATATGGTTTTCGTGCACCATGGCTGCACCTTCTAGGTATTTACGATTTGTGCATATCTATTGCACTTGATATCGATTTTGTGTCTTGGCTGCACATGTTTATGATTTCGTGGATTTCATATGGTTGATTTGATTTTATGCATGTGGTATGCACTCGATTTGGTTTTAGCACTCAGTATAGCTTACATGTGCTTGCAGTGCATTGATACGTGTTTTGTGCACGCAGTTGCACACGTTTATGATTTTATATACCTTGGCACACTCGGTGTTACTTTTTATGCGCATTTGAGTTATTGATGCATTTCCGTGCACTTATTGCACCCGATTCGTATTTTGTGCAGTTGTTGCACTAGGTTTATACGTTGTGCGTTTGTTGCACTGTATTTGTACTTCGTGCACTGGCTGCACTGTATTTGATATTTCGTGCACTGGATGCACTGTATTAGGTATTTCGTGCACTGGATGCACCGGATTTGTATTTGTGCACTTGATGCACCATATTAGTATTTTTGTGCATTGTTGCACTAGATTTGCATATCGTACATTTGTTGCACCGGATGAGTATTTCGTGCATTAGTTGCATTAGATTTATACTCCGTACCTTGGTTGCACCCGATTTATGTCTTTGAGCATTCGTTTTACCAGATTTGTGTTTCCGGCGCGTTTGTACTTGATGTTCGTTTTCGTACATGTTACTGCACTAGACGCTTTTTACGGACCTGACGCGCTTGGGTTGGATTTTTGCGCATATTAGGCGCTTGATTTTGTATTTTTGTGCGCATCAGATACACTTGATTTCGATTTTTCATTCGTGCATGTTGGATGCACTTGACTTAGATTTTATTCGTGCATGTGGGATGCACTTGATTTCGATTTCACTCGTGCATGACAGATGCACTTGATTTGGATTTTCGCGTATGTTGAGCGCATGATATGAGATGTGATTTTGTGCATACCGGATGCACTCGATTTGGATTTTCATTCGTGCATGTTAGCTGCACCGGATTGAGGTTTTCGTGCACTCTAGATGCACTTGATATTGTTATCGTGCACACCCGTTGCACTGGACAGATGCTTTTGTGCACACCCGTTGCACGTAGTTTGGTTTTGTGCACATTAGTAGCACTTGTATTCGGATTTAATTTCCGTGCGCACCAGACGTACGTGATTGTTGGATACGCCTTTTGAGACCGATTTTGCTTTTGAGCACTTTGTTTTCATGATAGATACTATATATTATATAGTAGCCGAACATGACTGATCTGTGGACAGTGCATGGGTATTTGCATGGATTTAAAAGTTTAACTAGAGGTTTTCAAAAAGGAGCTATAGTCTCGCTATTTCCTACGTGTCCGCGAGTGACATGAACAATTACAAAGGAAAACCTTTTGGGATATTTCAAAAAGACGGAGCGCATATTGAGTAAAGACATGTATATATACATTTACTACTTTACAAACGAGCGTCCGTCACTTATGCCGTGAGTTACGCATCACACGGCGATTTAGAAAGGATTCTGCATGAGTTTTATTCAGTTCTTGAAAGTTTTCCAAGTATACGTACTATACACATATTATAGTATTTGACTAGTGTATGTTGGATTTCAGTATTGGCTTTCAAGATTTGTATCTCCATTGTAACTCCGATGATATGCGTGCAAATCCGGTGATTTGCGTGACACTCGACGGAGTTCGATTTTGAGTTTTGTACTCGTTTTTCAGGCGCACGCGATGCGTTGCAGTGTTTTTATATCTTCCGTGATTTCGGAGCCCCGTTGATTTGAGTTGATTATTGAAATGTTTTAGCATTTGGGGGTTTAAATTTAAATTCGGAGACCGAATTTATTTAAGGGAGGAAGATTGTAACATTTCAGAAAATATAAAATATTATTTTTGGAATTAATATTAAAATAATATTTTTCCCAAAAACTGCCCGGTTTGCGAAATTGGGGTTTTCGAAAAAGGGTATAAAAATATACCAATAATTGTGAAATAATTGAAAATTAAAATGATTTATTCATTTAAAAATATATTTAAAGGATTTGGCATTTTTAAGATTTATTATATGCAGTTTAAATGAAAACCCGATTAGTGCACTGCTAATCGCGATTAAGCCAAATCAATATTTCTACAGTTTTTCATAGTTAGTGCACCATGACGTGTTACATGTTGTTTCATTGTGTGGTTTTATTTGAAATTATGGGTGTTATTGTGAAGAAAAGAGAAAAGAAAAGAAATGAATTATTGGAGAGAGGGGGGACACAATGATTTGGGATGAGCATGCTATGAGAGAGAAAAGGGAGTGAGAATAAGTGTGGGAGAGAGAGAGGGGCTGCCTCATTTTCCCTTCCCCTTTTGTTTTCTTCATCTTCCTCCAACCTGATCTCCCTCCACCTCAATCCCATGAAACCGTCTCAAATCCTTCCTCAAAACCCTAAACCCTTTCACAAAAAATGACCACCTCCTCATCCTCTGCACAATGGACCAAGCAAAGTTGGATTTTGATGACTTGGGACAGCTAGGGTTTTCTTGGGTTGACCAAATGAGGTAAAATTCACTTCACTTAGTTTAATTCTAGTATGGTTAGGAGTAGATTTAGTGTGATATGGTGATGTTAGAAATTCTAGAAAAGGGTTTGGGTGTTTTTGTGAAACCATGATCTGAAGTGAGTGTTTAAAGACCTTAAAGATTGAATTCAAGGGCTGGGATTGAGTTTAGAAACCAAAATACGGATTTAGGATATTAACCGTGTCGGTTTCGTGGAGATTGGTGTGACTACAGGGAATCTGGGATGAACCGGGGAGTTTTTGAGTTACCCAAACAATATCAGGGACCTATTTGAGACATTATGAGACCTCCCTAACGAAACGAACCCAAACAGACACCACATGGCCGAGGCGGCCGGAAATTTTGACATTGTGGCCGGCCCATTTGAGGTTTTTGGTGCTGGAATTGCTTCAGTAGCTCACACACTCCATATACAACACCCTATACCTTTGTTTAACTCCTTTTGGCCTGATTCAAAATCTGGGAGCACGTTGGTGTGATTTTTAGTTATGTTTTCCGTATTTTAAGTGTTTGGTTTTGATATTTGGATTTGTATTTGGTTGTTGGATGTTTGTACATCAACAACAAGGGGTGTTTGGTTGGTTTTGCATGCGTAATCTATAGGCGATCCGTGTGCAGTTTTGGTTTTCCGGACTCGATGTTAATAGCGATTACGATTGTGTATTATTGTAGGTACTTTCGCGTGGATTCCGAGGCGACGGAGCGTGGCGTTATCGACTTCGACAAGCAAGGAGCAAAGTGAGTAGATTTGCATCTACGGAGGAAGTCGGGTGGATGGCGTATAGCACCCCCGCGAAATTTGATGGAAACCGATTTATTTATAGATTATGGTTAAGAGAACCTATAATAGAAAACTATAGATAGAGTTAAATGATAGTTAGAGAAACCATATTAGAAACTATAGGGTAGTTAGCAATGATATAATACGATTAATACGTAATGACGGGTTTTGAGGACGATGTTCGATGATGTTGTCGTATTGGATATTATAGACTAGATAGCCGACGTAAACGTGTCATCCGAACCATACCTATTTTCAAACTGAGGAGTCGTATGCATCTTTTAAACAGATACCTTAAGGGACGTTACGGATTTTCAAATGATATCTTTTCTTGTAAAACACCGTAGCCCTACTTTCAAAACTACGATTCGCCCATTTGAAAAACTAATTGTATGGGTCGGGTGTGTGTGTTAGATTAGATACGTATGCTATAGCAAAGGTAGATTGGATATGTGAATTTTACTTGATGTGAGATATGAATGCGATGAATGGAATATACGACGTGATATGATGATTTGATGAGATGTTGGTATACGGATGCGAGTCGATTGAGATGATTGATACCTTTGTCGGCCCCCTGATATGAGATTGTTATGGATGTGACCCGGGATATAGGTATATAAATATTTATATTGTTGTGAATCTTGAATGATAAGCCGGACGAAACGTTAGGTCCGTACCCTCATTGTCGTAAATGTTGATAGGATCCCTATTGGTATTATGCCGCCGTACGGTTATTTACCGTACGTGATGCTATGAGGCTGAATGTCGATTGATAGATTCACCGACTCGGCCAAGTTAGATACGTATACCTGTCAGCATTTGCATATGTTCTACCTTATGCTGCATTCATGTTATTCTCATTGCATTACTTATACATGTGCTAGTACACTTACACCATTATCGATGATGCGTATGTTACACGTACACAGATTTGCCGGCTCACACACTTCATCATCGATAATTGCCATGTCACTACACAGTAGAATTGCTGCATCATGATATGACTCCTTATATAAATTACTTGCTATAGTTGCATATGCGCCTTTATGCGATGTTGCATTGAACCTTGGGGAATTTGGGAACCGCAGGATATATTTTAAAATTGGATTCATTTAAAAGAGCGGTTTTCCTTCAATATGTGCATATTACTATTCCATGTTGCATGATATACGGATATGCTTACATTTCTGTTATATGTCGCACACATTATGCTTTACGATTATACGCATTGAGATATGCTGTTTCATGAGATTTCTGGATTTGAGAATCGTGGTCATTTTAAAAAGAAAGTATGCAATGTTTAAAAATCCGGTTTCTCTTGATATGATATTTCAGTGCGTCCACCATGCGTTTTCTCGGTTTTAAGACGTGTGACAGTGATACCCGATTCGAGGAGTTGGATGAGGCCGATTACGGGTACATGGTGGACCTGGTATGGTACCTCGAGGCGAGAACGGATTTGCTGTGCAGTAGACGATGAGCCTGGCAGAAAGACTACTTCCTACCGGTGATTGGTTGGACCTGACGGATATCCGGAGGATACCGACCGAAGTCGAGAGATGATATTGGCCGATCCGGACTGACGGAGCCCGAGAGATATGAGGATTTACGTGTCGATGCTGGACATGGGTTTCATGATGTTTCGAGTGTCGATGCTGGACACTCAGGTTCCATGATTTTAATGTGTTGTGAAAGACACGTTGATTTATATCCTCATATTTTCATGCATATGCTTTTATGATATATACATACGTTGATATAGTTGGACGAGATCCACATGTATACAGACATTGATCATATGGTTGGATGATATCCGCATACATATAGGTGTTGATTTCATTGTTGGCACACATACAGATACGGTCACCTTAGATATCATAGTATTACCTTTATGATACGGTTGACCTAGGAGTCGTTTATGCGGTTTCTATCTGTTGATATTTTTCTACTCACGAGTTGGCAACTCACCCCCGTTGTGCCACGGTTCTTGCAGGTTGACCGCATGGATCCGTAGCGGCATCGCTGGTACACAGCTGCTTTCGGGTGTTTTGCATTGGTATGTGGGGCATTTGTATCGTGCCCACTCTTGTATTTACTATTCATATTGTATCTAGTCAACTCCATCAATCAAACTAGTATTTGTATAAGTAATGAGACTTAGTGAGACTTGTGGTTGCGAGACTTAGAGCTAGGGGTATTCTGCTGCTTGTGGGTTTTGATGTCTTGCATAGTTCTTTATCTTTAGTGGTGAACTTCGCCATTGGACGTCGTATACTTGTTTTATTACTTGCGTGGTTGTGGATCCGCCGTTTGGCGAAGAGCTAGCTCCCGCTTGGGATGCCTTTTATTTCATTATGTACTGTGGTTTTGGATAAAAAATACAAAGGAGGTGCTGCACAAATTTTTAAAAGACGAAACATGTTTTTAAACTAGAAATTTTCATTTGCATTTTTCATGTTCTATTATCTATGCATTAAGGAAACCTTTGATTTCATTATACCTTTATTTCAAAACTCCACCTCTTTTATTTTCTTAAAAAAGTTTAGATTTCTGGGTTTCGGCTTACTTGAATTACGTTACGTCTTTTGACGTTGCGTGATTCGAGTGCCGGTCACGAGCTAAATTTCGGGTCGTGACACAAGTCATATGAACCATAGTATCATTTAAGTTGGTGTGTTATTTGGCAACACCATTTTTAAGCTTTGTCGAAAACCTCGATCGACAAACCGGTTCCAGTTTTAAATTTTTGACGAATATTCAAATGTGTATTTGCATGTGTATATATATTTGATATGTGAGGACGTGTATATATAGAGAAAAGTATCCATCGTTTTTGTAGGAAAATTCCTACATTAGGGGCTTTAAAATTCGAGAGACTAACCTGTACATTTAAAGCTACCAAGTCAATTGTACCTTAGTCTAATTATATTTAGTTGCGTGGCATGGACAACTATTAACCTTGTTATTAATAAATTAACAAATTAAAAATAAATAATAAAATCCCTTTATCTTTGTTCATCCCCACTAGTCATCTGAATTCTTAATTCATCACCGATGGCTTCTACGTCCCCATCTCTTACCCATCTCGCCGCAAATGAACTTCTCCTTTCTTCTTTTCTCCAGGGATGAAAGTTCACCATCTTATCCCATTGTCAAACATAGTTCTTATTTATTTTGTTTCAATTTATTAATAGTTCATGTTTGTATTTGGGAGCACTGAAACATAGTTTCTTCATAATTCTAGTTGGATGAAGATCGTTACAAATTACTTCATAGCTAAGTTTAATGCTTGAAAAACACTAAATATATGTGATCTCAATGCTATTTGGTTCTCAATGAGATGGATGAAGGATTGACCTCTCCATGCTTCAATTTCCTTAATACAAAATTTTTCTTTCGCATCTTATTTCTTTAGATTATATGTAATATTATCTTTAAAGTACGAAGGCCCTTTTTAGTATAGAGATTTCCATCTTGTTGGTGTCACTAGTCTCTCATTCCTAAAAGACCCCCAATTCGCATAATTTCATCTCTTTTCGAAGACAGCAAATTTCCACCAAACCAAAAACAGAGGCGGTGGGAAAATTATAGTTAAAAAGGTAAGAAGACCGGCGACGAAGAGGATGAAGAAGCTCGTCGACAACGGAGTAAATTCATGTGGCCAAGGATGAAGAAAGAAGAATAAGGATTTTTTTAATTTGTAAATTTATTAGTGAATATGTTATAACTGTCCATGCCACGTAGTTAAATATTAATGGATCAAGATACAACTGACTTCGTAGATTTAAGGAAACTGAATAATTTCTTCTAAAAGTCAACCATTCATCAATTTATTTTGATAATCGGCACTAGCCATCTTGATCTTCATGCTCGTAAATATTTGTACGTCAATTTTCGCCCTTGCATTAGATGATTGCAAGATTGACGGTTTTTCAATAATAGAACATTTCATAACGTTAGATGAATGACCAAAGTGCATCCAAACGACATGAAAGTTGGTGCATCCATAGTTTAGGACATGGACATATAAGTGGTGCAAATTGTTTGAAAAATAATTGTATCGGATTACATAATTTTAGGGCCGGCAATGTAAAAATTTCCTACGGTGACATTACTTACTCCATGGCCTCATATGTACGTGTACACGTGTGTATGTATAGCTTACAAGTTATTGGTGCTATTAAAATCAATCAAAACTCATACACCATGTTAAAAATTACATCTTTAATTTACTACATGAAAAATCATTCAAACATTGTATGAAAGTAATATATCAAACCTTTGGGGTTGCATACAAGATTTCTTTTTCTCCATTCTATGAAGGGACATGCTAACAAATTATTCGTATCCTTTTTAGCAACCTCAATCCATGTCTCCCCTTAATACACATCAAAGAATCAAAATCGAAATTTATCTCGCAATCAGCTAACTTACATTCTACTCGGCTACCCAATACATCCTATTTTAAGTTGGGATAGGTGATAAAACAAAATAAGGCATTAAGCATTGGCGCATCTACAAAGGTTTGGCCACTTAGAGTTCGCATGTAGCCTTATTAATTACCAATAGTTTCATTAAGACAGATTTAAACTTCATGGATGCATAAGCGTAGGTTCCGTATTCAGTGTAACCAAAAAAATGATGGATTTTACTAAAATTATGTTCCTAGGAATCATAATGTGATCGAGATACTATGGTTAATTAAATGCACGTGGCATGATGATATTATAATAACCTTAAAGGGACTAAAATGTGGACTTGAGCCAAATCAACTGCACTTGAGAGTTTTAAATGTTGACTGCTTACCAAATTGGTGGCCTAACTCAAGCCATGATTTACCGAACTGCATATTGCCATTGATGAAGAAATGGAACCTCAAGAAAATATTTAAAAGAAAATAAAACCTTTATTCTGGTTATTATCTTAAAAGACATCGATCCATGGTCAACCAAAAGTTTGAAAGGCACGATATCATATAAATCTAGAGGATACTACATAGGCCTCACAAAAATACTAGTATCTCTGCTATTGCGTAAAAACAAACAATCTGCATTGAAAATAGTGGCCGACTGTGGCAAGAATAGCAATTTGGTGCATCATGCAATAATGATTTATGGTAACAAAGAAAATTATAGATGGCATTATCAGCCAATAATCGTGATACAGAAGCTCATAAACCACTACAATTAGCTAATCACTACAACCTTGTGCTATTTGCTTGAGTGGTACATTTGTTTAACTTTAGCAATTGATTTGGCATGAAAGCATTATTCCGGAAAAGGAACTATAATCATATTGCATAATTTAGTTTGTCAGGCTAAAGGATCCATTCGTTCTGTTGAGAATCTCACTTTTTGATTTCCTATAATTTGGGGTCAAAGTTTCAACTCACTTGCAACTATATTAATGTTTGTTTGTGACTTTGGTTTGTATGTCCGGTCCTCAAAATCAACCAATTTGAAATTATGGATGACAACTTAGGTTTCTATGATCCTATCCGAAATGCACCAAATCTCACTCTCATTCTGCATCACACAACACCTTCAATAAATGCCAGCCATCTATCTGTCTGACCATCTTGACTCTTATGTTAACCCAACTAATTGCATGCTAGCTGAAATGAAGATTTGAATAAAAGAGGTAACCAAAGGAACTTTCAGAAATGATAAAGCGGATATCATCTTCATTCAGTGTATGCCAATGTTCATAAACTCGCCGATGAACCCAATTCATCTTAGGCAGTAGCCCACAAACCATTAACTTACACTAATTGTATTCAACCTAGCCGGTTAGTCATCTACTGAAAAAGACAAAGCTACACAACTTGTTTGTTTTTTCCTAAAAACCATTTATGCAACCAAAAGTTTTCTTCAAAAATCCATAATCAACATTATTGAACACAAAATCTAAGCAGCATATGAATCAACTTGCAAGCCCAAAGAAGTTTTTGGTCTGCTTCTAAGATCAATCAACACATAAGGAAACCAAAAACAGAGAACCATATCATTTGTAACTAAGGTAAATCTGTTTATAAGCAGGATCAATTATCCATAAAGGTAAGTAATTCTAATTTCTTCTCTATGTAGAGTGTTTTTTGTCACCCCATGGAGATGGATGCGCTCGTATTTCGGGCTTGTACAGATTCTCCCTGCCCGAGTAGGCAGGGGTTTATTGATTGTGAGGATTCTAATCTCCGGCAGCCGCGGACAAAGCCGCCGTTAATTAACCCTCGTTTTGACGCAAGTGAACCTCCGATTGACGGGTCATGCGAACTCATTCTGTGATATGTACGTTGTGCTTGAAAACAAGTTTAAGCCTATTTAAACATATCGGGGATCATCACACGAGGGCTCCGCTGCCTGGTTAACTGGTTGGGGGTCAAGAAGGCTTGCAGCCCCCTTGCGGGGCACGGCAGCTTCCCGAAACAAAAAAATCAAGGGATTGAGAGGTGGCCTCCAGAGTTCGGGAGGCCTTTCTAAAGGAGGGAACCTTCTTTGGGGGTCCCGAAATAGGACCCCAAAGGAATCCTGAAACAAGAAACCCCTCGGATGGGTTCTGAAACGGGGATCCCATAGGGGATCCCGAAATTGAACACGGGCGTGTCCCGTGTTCACATTTGATGGGCAACATGGGTTGCGACCTATGATATCATGGATCTCGTGGGGAGATCCGGCACCGGGAAAGTTCTATAGGGGAAAGATATGAGTTTTCATCACAAAATCCGATTTTATGAGTTAAGAGGGTGAAACCAATGGGTTTCACCATAGTTCATCTATGGTGTTTGCTTAGAGGGCTTTCACCCTAAGAGCTCTCTTACTTTCCTTTTTTCCTAAATTTGATGAAGAAAAGCAGTGGCATTTCTCTTGTTTTGGGTTTTAAAATGATCTTATTTAGTTTTAGAGAAAAAATGAGCTCTTTTTATGGGTTTTCTTGGGAAATAAGATAAAGAAAGGTGCTTGCCTCTTTCTTGATGGAAAGAAGAAAGAGGCTCGCCTCCTTTTGATAGAGGCTTAAAACCCTAGCAAATTTTATGAGGGAAGAAAAACTTATCATTTCATAATATGGTTGGGTTTAAATACCTTTACGCGTTTGCATATTAGCCCTTGGGCTTTACAAATTGGCTTTATGCCCATTTTTCTTACATTTATTTCTTAATTCCTTACATATTAAATTTATTTATTACATTTTCATTTCTTTTCTTGGCATGGGCCGGCTACATGCTTGAGCTTGGCTTGACTTGGGCACGGGCCCACTTGCTTAGGCTTGGGCCCGGGTTAGTTGGACTTGGGCCCACTTGTTTGGGCATTGACTTTGACTTTGATATTTTTACTATTTTATTTCGGCCGTGAGATGTAATTTTTGACCCCAACACTCTAGTTCGTTTTTTCATTGATAAGCAATAAGACCGATCCAGCCCTGTAGGGATGAAGCTAGGTTAACCCAAGTTTAGATTGTTTGGACGCGCCTATTCCCCTGGACTAAAAGTCTAGATTCCATTTTCCCTCCGAATTAAAGATCCTAAATATTGGTTTGTTTCGATAACTCTTTTGTGGGTAGATCCTGCAAAAAAAACTCCAAATAACCTCACTCCACCAAATTAGGAATTATAATCGTGAACACACTCACTTTCTCCTCATAGAAAGTGCCAAATATATGTGTCCTCGCGTAAAACGGCAATTCTGCACCCTATGCAAAGGTGAAATTATGATGTCATTAAGGACCTTCCTTGATTAATTGCATCTTATTTGATTTATGTAATAAAAAATATATCTTGCAGTAACCAGAAAGCATTTCTTAAAGTCGTTTAATTGATTTCGTATAAATCTTTTAATTAATTAAGTTAAAATCATTAATCAGTTTAATGCTTTTAACTATTTAGGCCTTATTTGGATATAGAGTTAGGAAACTGTGGTTTATTTTTATGTGGAGATGGAAAGGATGCAAGCAGTGGTTTGCAAGCCTCGAACTCCAACAATTGAGTTTACAAAATTTTGGTCAGATTGGAATTAACTGCAGTTATCGTAAGTTTTAGGCTATTCATTTGCTTCGTCAACTTGCCGGGCGCTTTCAAAAGAGAAGAGATTTGCATATGAGATTTATTGACTTAGAAAAAACGTACGACAAGATATCTAGACAGGTATTATGGGGGACAATGATGAAGAAGGGATCCCAGTCAAGTACATTGACATAATCAAGGACATGTACGATATAGTGACAAATGTCAGAACTTGCGGCGGCCTAACGAGTGATTTTCCGATTATAATTGGTTTACATCAAGAATCTGCATTAAGTCCATTTCTGTTTACCATCGTGATGGATGAGCTTATTAGAACTATCCAAGATAAAGTACATTGATATATGCTATTCGCTAATGATATTGTTCTAGTAAATGAGACGAAAGCAGGGGTTAATGCCAAATTGGAGTTATGAAGGCAAATGTTCGAATCTCGAGGGTTCAGATTGAGCAGGTCCAAAACAACATATATGCATTGCAAATTTAACAAACAGAGAAATCGATACTACGGTGATGGGCAAGAGATATCACCGAGCGACCAGTTTAGATATCTAGGTTCCATCATTCAAAAAGATGGGGAGATCGATAGCGATGTCAATCAAAGGATCCAAGCTAGTTGGTTGAAATGAAGGAGTACAACAAGGATTTTGTGAGATCGTAACTTTCCGTTAAAGTTGAAAGGGAAGATTTCTCGGAACGCTATTCGTCATGCCTTATTATATGGTACATAATGCTGGGCTCCTAAGAAGTATCATACACAGAAGATGCACGTATCGGAGATGCACATGCTTCGTTGGATGTGTGGTAACACTAGAAACGATAAGGTGCGAAATGAAGATATTCGTGCAAAAGTTGGTGTAGCACATGTGGAGGAGAAGATGCGGGAAAACCGACTAAGATGGTTTGGTCATGTGCGGCGCAGACCTATGGAAGCACCGGTTCGACGAATGGATACTCTCGATATAGGCAATGTTAAAAGGGCGAAAGAGAGACCGAAAAAACATGGATGGAAGTGATACGAAAAGATATGGTTACCAAAGGCCTCAATGAAAGTATATTATTCGATAGGACTGAGTGGAACAGGAGGATTCATGTGCTGGACCTGGCATGATTCTCATGTTGGTTCATGTAGCCTACCCAATATGCTTGGGATAAAAGGCTCAGACGTTGTTGTATCGTAAGTTTTAGGCTAAGATAACTGAAGTTATCACAACTCCAAAATAGTTGCCAAACATAAAGTTAAAATTTTTGAGTTAAGTTTTGCTAACTTAATGAAAATGCGGTTTACAAAACTTAACTCCATTCCCAAACAGTGCCTTAGTTTTTATGTAAAATAAGTCAAATTTGATTTTATGTAAAAACTTTCATTTTGGGAGCATATCTTCCACTGCCTTATTAATATGAGATAATATAATCCTTCACTTAGTTAATTATCAGAATTTGAGATGGAATAAAAAATTCATAAACTGATTAGAAAATATATGATAACAGTAGCGAAGATGAAGAAGCTCACAGATATAAATTAAATCTCTACTATTATAAGCATAACTCATGGGGTTCACAATTTTAATTTTAATTTCATGGTCTAACAGGCTCTAATAGCGCCATATCAACATCAAAAGAAATAAATATTTTCCTTTAACAAATAGACTCACCAACTTAATTAGTGATAACTATGCGATCATTTCTACAACTGTTGAGTTTAAATAACTACCGAAATCATTGTCGCACAATTTTAAGACAAATTAACAACTCCCACCATGCCGATTTGAGACACCTCTAATTTCTTGAATTCAAATTTAAAACAAATTAAACATATTTTTATTTAGAGGCATGCATTGCACATACAAGATACAGGTGAAAATATAACTCACAAAAGATAAATCTGATGATTCATAACTTCTAGTTTTTGAAAAATTATTTTCTTTTGATTTTTACAAACCATAATGGCTAGTTTACAAAACAATAAAATTTATACTCAACCATGCATTTAAAGAATTATAAGCATTTAACGCACATTCTGAGCAGTGTTCTAAATATCGCCATATATTAGATATTGGCCGATAAATAAAAAAATCAATAATAAATGATATAATATATCAACTTTATATTGTTTGGTAGTTTTTGAGAAATATCAGACGATATGTCGGAAGATATATTGGAGATTTGTTCTAATAAAATTTATTTTGGGTTTTATACCATCTCAAAAGCACTCCAATTTCTTTTGCATCATAAAGATCTAGTAGTCAAGCTATTCTCATCGCCATTATTCTCAAATCGAGAGGATCGATCCCATATTAGAAACTTATTTGATTATGTTTTATACAAATTTAAATTAAACTTTATTTAGTTCGTTGAAAGATAAGTATATACCTGGATTGAACTTCGTTTTGTCATTCCCGTAAATCTCTTCGAAATGACCCATACCCATTTATTTTAAAGGATAGAAGTAAATATATGTATTTTCTTTCAAAACGTGATTTAGCTAGCAGTGTTTTATGTTTATATTTAATTGTGATTATCATTTATCAATTATAAATGTTTAATATTAATGTTTCTATGCTTATTTAACATCGAACCTTCTCGAGTAGACCTCGATCTAACTTCTCATGTTGAGCTATATTAATGATATTTATAATATTTAGGGTGTCAACCTTGTAAAAGTCTAAAAATTAACAGCTTAATATTTAGAAAATATCACTCGAAATATCACGATATTCAACATTTGATATGAAAATTTTCATACGACAATGATATCTGATATTCAGAACATTGCTATCCCAAACTATCCAAACATACATAAGTTAAGATAAATCTGTAAATATTTCACTTAGAAGAAATGTAGACGCATTCCAAGGATATTTTAATCCTAAATTAAACCCTATGAATTTTAGTCTTAACTATCCAAACATGCCCTTATTATAAAGTGGGGGCAAATGTGATGCAAACTAATTTGCAAGCCCCAAACGCCATTTAAAATGAACTTTGGTTGAGTTATGAACTTATGATAGATGTGTCGGGGAAATGGAGTTTAGAAAACTTTAATGAGATTGAGGTTCAAAATATTGCAGTTATCTCAATTTTATAGAGTTATCTCTGCTTCAAAATGGATGCCAAAATGGTAAAGTCGGCATTTTGGAGTAAGGTTTTGCTAACTTTATAAAACTCGAGGTTTTGATTTCTAAACTCCCGTTCCCAAACAGGGCTTCCAAGTCAGCCTCGAGGCAGCAAAACAACTTCAACACTAAAAATACTGTTTTTCTTTTTAGTAAATTTGCATTAAAGTTAAAATTTAAATGTACCCCCTCACATTCAACTGTTGTCCTCACAGCGTCAAAAACATCTCAACACCAATAACCCCTCTCAACAACCTAAGCCATCAAATTTCCGGAAAAAGTCTAATAAAAAATTGTAACTTCTCGTTATCTAGTAAAGACAATACACTAATTAACATTCAAAAACTATCAAATCAAAGCAAGACACACACTAATTGATCAAAAAGATGTCACCTTTTGCTCATTTTTCGCAACCCCATAGCCACTCTGATACATCTGACCCACCAAAACCTGCATCGATTGATCTCCATTCCGCGCCTCCTTCAACGTGTCCTGAAACCACCGCTTCACGCAATCGGAGACGACCTCAGACAGCGGCACAAGCGCCTCACGCCGCCCGTCGTCCATGGCCACGGCCAATTTGGGGGTCGAGGTCTGATTGATTCGATCGATTTGATTGAGGGAAGCTAGGGTTTTGGGCTGGGGTTTCGAGAGCTTTTTGGGTTTGAATCGTTCGGAGGCGAGGCGAGCATAGGCTTCGAATTTGATGGTGGAGGCCAGCGGTTTGCCCATAAAAGGGAGGGATTGCAGATTTGGAGCAATTGGGGGATGTTGAGGGGTGAATTTGGAAAAGATTTGAGTTTGGTTCCTTGTAATCGAGAAGAGATTATAGAGAGAGGCTTCTTGGGGCTGAAGGTACTGAATCCTTCGCATGTGGACTTCTAAGATTTTTTCCCCTAAAGGACCTTATTAAATAAATTAAATCCCAAAATAATTGCTAAAATGACTTCGGTCTAGACAGTATGGCAAGGGGTCGCCGTGTCTGAAGAAAAATGGTGGGAGTGCAAATTGGTGGGATAGCAAGAACACTATCGGGGATAGTGTTTGCCTTTGATAGAAAACGCTATCTTAGATAGCGTCTTCTCTTGAGGGAAAACGCTGCCTGGGATAGGTTCTCCTCAAGACAAAAACGTTATCCCAGGTAGCGTTTTCCCTTGAAGGAAAACACTAACTCAAGTAGCGTTTTCTTTTGAGGGAAATCCCTCAAACTTTCTTCACTGAAGAAATCTCTATTTACTAAGCCATTCCCCGTGAGCTATTCATTTCCCTCCCCACCTCCTCCATCATTGACATTGGGTTGGTGCTTCTTTTCTTGGCGAATTCCTTTTTTTAGTCCAGATTCAAAAAAAATTGTTTTCCGTTCAAACAAATGTTAGACACGGACAGTTTATGATGAATTTTAATAACCGATAAATTCTGAAATAAAATGGACAGCATTTCCTTAGTAAATATTAATCTATTTCTATAAATACATAATAATCTCCATTCCAGATTAATACAAGCAACACCCGGCTCCAAAAAAAATCTCACCACAAAGGGTGAATCTACACAATAGAAAACATATCACATAAAATATAAGTACACAACTGCACAAACTAGAGACTATAAGCACACAACCACACAACCATACAAAATCCATAAATAATACATCATACAATTTCAAATAAAATTGTAGAATCTTCTCTTCTTCTTCTTTTGTGAGGGTTGCTGCGATAGAGCTGCTACATCAGCTGGGGATGCTACGATGGTCCTGCTACGTCACCCTGAGTCGTCTAAGTCAACTTCGATACATGGACGATATTAAGATCGTGCTCCGCCTCCGCCGCCTCATCCTCCTCATCGTCTCATACCCGCGTCTTCAGTGGGGAACGCTGTGACCTGCCTGATCATCTGATCAATATGTATGACTCCGCTGATCATAGACGGGGCCTGCTACCATCGCCTCAAATCTGAGATCCTCACCAGCCCTATGCATCACTCCTTGGCAATGTCCAATCATAGCATGCGCAAATTGTTTCAACGCATCCGCCATCAATCCGTATAGTCTTCAATGCCATGCGCAGAAGCCTCCACATATGTCCTACCTGGAAAAAAAATGAACATTTTAGTATAAACATTTTATAAATCGTACAGGACAATAATACAACATTAAACAAACAACTAAAACAACATACCATATTAACTTTCGAGGGAGCCGTGGGCTGAAATAAAGGGATATCTCCCCCCATAACATATCGTTGCTCGGGCGTGATAACATACAATCAAGCCCTCAAGATATACCAATTCATGTACTTGACACGGCATGCAGGATCATACATGGGGATATCTGCTCCAATAACCAGTGAAAAATTGTCCAAGTCCCACCGATGTACATGTGGCATATGCATGTGTCTCCGGTCCTCCCTGGACTTACTGTGCAACCCGGCGTCAAAAACTCGATCGGATGGGATGCCCTGGTGCAAACAAAACCGACGCGGTACTCTATCTGGATAGTAGTAACCATGAAGTGTATGAGCAACGCTGTACTCAACCATAGCAAATGGTGGGGATGGGACATGCACAGAGGTGGTAAAAGTGTGACACGCTCATCTCTGTAAGGCTGCCACGTCACAAACTCGCCCCGTAGCGTGTTCAGATCATCCTCATATAAGTCAAAACGCTCGTGAGGGTTCCTCCTCCATGTCAGCTGACCTGCCCACCGAACACCTAAAGGAGACCTCCCGTAACATTTCATAAATATAAAATATTACTTTTGGAAACTTAATATTAAAATAATATATTTCGCGAAAACTATTCGATTTGCGAATATGGGTTTTTCGTAAAATGGTATAAGTATATACCAATATTTGGAAAACAAGTGGAGATTAAAATGATTTATTTATTATAATGATATTTATCGGATTTTTTCATTTTTTTATAAATAATTATATGCAATTTCGATTAAAATCGATTAGTGCACTACTAATCGCGATTTGGCCAAATCCGTATTTTTATATTTTTCCATGGCTAGTGCACCATATCATGTACATGTTATGCATTGTGTTTGTGACTTGTGAGTTGTGAGATTTAGAAAAGGAAAAGAAAGAAAAGAAAAGAGAAGAGAGTTAAGAGTGAGAGACAAAATGAGAAGAAACAAAAGAGATATTTGAGAGAGTGGGTGTAGGAGATATTTTAGAGTGAGAGAGTGAGCATAAGAGAGAAAGGGAGAGCCCTGGCTGCTCATTTTCCCCATTGTTTCTTCATTCTTTCTTCATGCATCCTTCATCCCTCACTACCTCCTTGCATCATCTCAAATTCCATTTTTAAACCTCATGCCATCTTCATATAAAACATGCACAACCTCATTCTAAACCCTTAGAACCATCCAAGTTTGGATTTTGAAGACTTTGGGTAACTCAAGAATTTTCCTAAGTTGCCAAATAGAGATAATCCCTTCACTTTAGATTAATGTTTATGTTAAATATCCTAATTTAGTTTAGAATTTGAATTGGTTAGGTTTTGTGATTTTGGAAATTTACAAGTTGCTGTTAAGTATTAATTTGAGGTGTAGTGACTGTTTGCAAGACCTTAGAGATCGCTTTAATTGCCAGACCAGATACTAGAAACCCAAAACACGAACTTTGAAATTGATCGATATTGTATTTTGTGAGAATTGTGATGGGATAATGAGATCTGCTATAACCCGGAGACCCTAAAAATTATTTAGCGAATACAGAGAGTCGTGTAGGCAACCAGAAACCTACCCTAAAAACCCGAGCCCGTTTCCTTTTGCCCAGGCCGCAGATTTATTCCTTGTGGCCGCAAATTGCGGCCACATTAGGGTGAAAAGTGTGGAGTTTTGGTTTGTGGTTCCCTTATCCTATATCTAGACCAACTATATGTGCAAAATTGGCTAATTTTACCTGAGTCAAAATCTGGGATAGATTTCCTTAGTTGCTGATTTCGTGTTATGCGATTTGTGAAACTTGGTTTTGGTATTTGATTTGGATTCCGTCGTTGGACGTTTGTACGTCAACGGACGAGGGTTATTTGGTTGATTTGCATGCAAAGTTATAGGTTTTAACCTATGAACGAACCGTGTGTCGTATCGGTTTTTCGGATATTAGTTTTAATTGCATTTCGATGTGTATTGATTATAGGTACTTCGTGTGGAATTCCGAGACGACGAAGCACATCAACTTCAGCTAAGCGAGGAGTTTAGCAGGTGAGTAGATTATATCTATGGGAAAAGTCGGGTGGATGGCGTATAGCACCCCCGCAACCATTGATATGGAAGATTGTGTTATAAGTTATAATCAAATATAAAATATGCTACGGACTTATGGACATAAGTATAGGATTTAATAAAAGATAATATGATAGAAGTTGACGCTAATGGATATTAAGAATATAATATAGGTATAATAGATAACATGATGTAGATATAGATGACTCGGATTGATATATGAGAATATAAAATGAGAAAGTGAATCATGATAAGTATGATTTGAAAGAGGACAAGTATGAGTTGATAATGATAGGATATGAGATCGAGATCGAGATCGATATGACTTGAGATTAACAAGATATAACATATATACAAGATGACATAATATAAGATTGTTATAGATGTGTTATGTGATTGATAAGGTATGCCGTACGAGATTATAGATCCGTACCTTTGCTGGCGAATAGGATGATAGATTCCCTACTTTGTTTGTGACACCGTACGATGGATTACCGTACGCGATGCGTTTACTGAATGTTTGATCCGCGATCATGAATTGAGAATGATGATCAGGGATATTGCGACACCTGATACTATGAGGCGGGATCGTTGACATTAGAGGCTACCTTATTATAGTTCATGTTTATGTTGGATTATTCCTCATGTGATACCTATCATGTTTCCAGTATGTAATGTTATATGATATCATTGCTAGTACACCTGCACAATTCCGTTGATGCGCATGTTATACGTATACAGATTGCCGGCTCACACACATTCATCATTGGTAATTGCCATGCTATTTACACAGTAGAACTGCCCTATCACGATATTACTCTTAACCGTAAAAGTACATTCATTGTTCAGTATTATCACTTGACATGCTTGCATGATATACTAGATATGCTCATATTACTACTCTATGTTGCATACATCGTACTTTATGGTTATATGCATTGAGATGTTGTTTTTATGAGATCTCTGGATTTGAGAACCGCAGTTTAATTTCAAAGGAAATTGTGTATTGTTTTAAAAATGCGGTTTCTCTTGATTTGATATTTCGAGGTGTCCACCATGAGTTTTCTCGGTTTTGAGCAGTGAGTATACCCGATTCGAGGAGAGGTAGGCACCGTCTACGTGTACATGGTGGACCCGGTGAGGTACCTCGGGGCAAGAAGACTCGTATTGTTAGGCGGTGAGCCTGGTAGGGGAGCACTACCTACCGGTGATTATATAGAACTCGGCGGATATCCGGAGGATACCGTTTTGGAGTTATGATATGAGATGGATATGAGGGCCGGTCTGAGTATGCGGCGCATGAGATGAGATAGATATGAGGGCCAATCTGAGTATGCGGCGCCTGAGATATGAGGATTTACGTATCGATACTGGACACGGGTTTCATGATGTTTCGAGTGTCGATGTTGGACACTCAGGTTCCATGATTGTTTGTGTTGTTGATGGATACACGAGGTAGATATCCTCATACATGTACATGCATATATTTTCATGATGTTTCGAGTGTCGATATTGAACACTCAGGTTCCATGATTGTTTGTGTCGTTGATGGACACACGAGATAGATATCCTCATATATATATACAGGCATATGTTTTCATGATGTTCGAGAATCGGTGTGGGACACTCAGGTTCCATGATATTGTTTTTGTCGTTGATGGACACGTGGATGATATCCACAGGCATATAGGCATATGATGTCGGATGTTATTTATATATGTCATTGCATTGACTCGATTGTTGATATATATGCATATGTGGTCACCCTAGATTTCATAATATTACCTCAGGATATAGTGACCTAGGAAATCGTTGTTTTATTCGATTTCTACTTGCTGATGTTTTCTACTCATGAGTTGGCAACTCACCCCCGTTGTGCCACAGTTCTTGCAGGTTTGACCGCTTGGGATCAGTTGCGATATCGCTGGCACACAGCTTCATCCAGGGTGTTTTGCTTTGGTAGGTGGGACACTTGTTGGATCATGATCACTCTCGTACTTTATACTCCGTTGTATCTAGATAAACTCCATCAGATCAAATCAAATCAGAACTAGACATTGTATATTGGTAGACCTAGTCAGACTTGGATATTGTGCGAGACTTATAGCGATGGGTTTATGTTCGCTTCTTGAGTTTTGATGTCTTGCTCGTTTATTGTTCTTTCTGGGTTGATCTTCGCCGTTGGGCGTCGTATATATGTTATTGCGTGGTTGTGATTCTGCCAGTTGGTGAAGAGCTAGCTCCTGCTTAGGGATGCCTATATATTGTTGTGTATATGGTTTTGTACCGAAATATACAAGGGAGGTGCTGCCCGAAATTTTTAAACATGAAACATGTTTTCAACTAGTATAACCTACTTGCATTTTCATGTCCTATTAGTTATGTATTTAAAGAAAAACATGATTCATTATACCTTTATTTCAAACTGCACCCCTACTATTTTCCACAAAAAGGTTTAGATTTTTTCAGGCTTCGGCTTACTTGATTTACGTTACGCCTTTAGACGTTGCGTAATTTAAGTGCCAGTCACGTGCTAAATAATGGGTCGTGACAAAATTGGTATCAGAGCGTTAGGTTTAACCTTGGCTTGAGTCTGGGTTTGACTATGCAGAGTCTAGGGCGACCTTACGGAACTTAGACTTGACGGGGGGTATTAGACCCGAACTTTCGTTTCATAGGTTGACCTTGATTGATGGAGTAGGTATCTTTATTAGAGTGACGTACCGTAAGTATGTTCCTCGGCATATTTATGATACGATACTCCACTTAAGAAACCTTAAGATGTACTTATCTTGAGATCTGTGATACTATTCATTCCTTTGATCATATGTCCCTTGATCTGTTGATTTCTTTCATTCATTGATCTATCTTTATCGATACCTGCTTGAGGTTCCTGTCACCATGGTTTGAACGCAGATTGAGCCGCTTCTAGTGTTGAGGTCAGGGCGAGCTCGTCACGGACGAGGACTGACCATGTTGTTTCTGGTGACACAAAAACGTGTAGGTATAGTGTTGTGCCGTGATCTCTCGTTTGAGGCGAGTGTTCGGTTTTGCACCGGATGATCGGGCCATTATTGGAGGCTGCCAGATTGAGAGAACTGTTGATGTACAGCCTACCTCAGAGATCGTGATGTTGTCTACCATGCAGACAGATGACCCAGCTGTTGCTGAGATTGATGGGATGCCGCTTCCAGAGCTTATGAGCTGAAACTGCTGGAGCTTCCAGGCAAAGATGTGACAGGAGATAGCTAGTCTATCTTGAGTTGAGCAACTGATATGATTCGCCAGATTTGATATGCCGACGCAGGTTCAGATAAGTTGAAGAATTCCATTGAAGGATCTTACTCAGATCTAGAGTAAGTCGAGCAAGAGAGGACGTTGTTCGTCAGATGCTCCGATGTGAGATTGGAAAGTTGACCAGTTTCAGATAGAAGGACCTCACCAGATGTGTTGTGAGTTGATCGAGAACGGACGAATAAAGTGTATTCCTCCGATGATTGGACGAGTTCCCGAGGACGTGTTCGGCTAGATATCTTCTATAGAGTGATGAAGATACCGAGTCCGTAATTTCGAGTCCGTGTGAGAGACTCCAGATTGACCATAGCCGAGAATGAATTGCAATATGCAGACATCAAGAGATGACGTCGAAGTGGACGATAATAAAGATGTGTAGAACAAGAGGTTCGTGCGAAATGTTAACGAGCGGTTGTTACTCTCTGTTGATGCCAGAGGATTGATATGTGTGCAGAAGCGTTAGATATAGCCAAATTTCAAAGGAAAGTCGTGCTGAGGACACAGCTTTCCGGTTATGAGAAAAGAGTTAAGTAAGAGTGCCAACCTTCGTATAGTTCGGCATAGGTGAGATCGGAAGAAGCCATGAGCAGGTTCTTTTTAGGACACCGCAGCGATAAAGATTTGCACCCAGGATCAGTTATATCGTGCGTATTCAGAGGGTCAGATGTCGCCGTCAGTATTGTGCCGTTGAGAGTGGTCATGTTGATTAGCATAACGGTGATTAGAGGAGTTCCAGAGAAAGACTGTTCCGTTAGTACACCTGACCGGACCGACGAGCAGAAGGATTGCGAGATTGGTAATCCAGAGAGGAACAGGGAACCCAGAGACCGGAGATGCCAGACTGTGAGTAGGAGGCAAGTAGATATCTTGCTCTGCCAGTTTGGGCGCACCGGCATATTTTTTGACATTGTAGGAGGTGTACCTCAATATCAGTTATTGCGATTGCGTTTTGTGATCCAAGTATCACACTTTTATCGCTTGGACTTGAGTTTCGATGATTGGGTTTCATGATTTATGTTTTTGTGCGCCATGGCTGCACCTACTGGAGATTTATATTTTTGTGCACAGTTATTGCACTTGATTATGTTTTATACACCGCTATATTGGTTTATGATTTGTGCATATCTATTGCACTTGGTATCGATTAGTGCCTTCGTAGCACGTATTTATGGTTTCGTGGATTCGATACTGTCGATTTGATTTCGTGCATGTTATATGCACTTGCCTTTACTTATGCACTCGGTATAGCTTATATATGCTTGCAGTGCATTGATACGTGTTTTGTGCACACAGTTGCACACGTTTATGATTCAATACACCTTGCTATTCTCGGTGTTGTTTTTGTGAGCATTTGAGATATTGATGAGTTTTCTTGCATTGGTTGCACCGGGTTTGTATTTCGTGCATTGGCTGCACCAGATTTGTATTTCGTGCATTGGTTGCACCAGATTGGTATTTCATGCATTGGTTGCACCTGATTTGTATTTCGTGCACTGGTTGCACCAGATTATGTTTTCATGCACGTCTGCACTTGATATTCGTTATCGTGCATATTATTGCACTGGATGTTTTATACAAACCTGACGTACTTAATTTGGATTTTCGCGCATATTGGGCGCATGATATTAGATTTTGTACATACCGGATGCACTCGATAGAGATTTTTATTCGTGCATGATTGAATGCACTTGATTGAGATTTTCATTCGTGCATGTTAGTTGCACTGGGTTGAGATTTTCGTGCACTATAGATACACTTGATATTGTTGTCGTGCATATCTGTTGTACTGGACAGATGCTTTCGTGCACACCCATTGCACTTAGTTTTGCTTTTGTGCATATTGTGGCACTTGTATTGGATTTGATTTCCGTGCGCACCAGACGCACGTGATGTTGGATACGCCATTTGAGGCCGATTTTATTTATGAGTATCACGTTTTGATGATGGATGCTATATTGCATAGTAGCCGAGCAGGACTGGTCCGAGGACGGTATCTAAGTACTTTTGCATGCATAAAAGGTTACCAAGAGGTTTTCAAAAAGGGGCTAGTCTCGCTATTTTCTACGTGTCCGTGAGTGACATGAAATTTTGTAAAGAGAATCTTTTGGGATATTTCAAAAATGCAGGACGTATAATTTGAGAAAACCATATATAAGTATATATTTACTACTTTACAAATGATCGTCCGCCACTTGTGCCGTGAGCTACGCATATCATGGAGATTTGGGAAAGATTTGGCATGAGTTATCCAGCTTTTAAAATGGTTCTACAAAGATGCGTGCTATATACGTATTATGATTTGGCTATAGCGCATTTGGATTTCCAGTGGTGGAATTCGATATTCGTATTTCCTTTATAACTCCGATGATTGCGTGATACTTGACGGAATTTGATTTTGAGTTTCGTACTCGTTTTTAGGCGCACACGATGCGTTGTGGTATTTCTGTATCTTCCGTGATTTCGGAGCCCCGTTGATTTGAGATAATTATTGAAATGTTTGAGTATTTGGGGGTTTAAATTTAAATTCGGAGACCGAATTATTTAAGGAGGGAAGACTGTAACATTTCAGAAATATAAAATATTATTTTTGGAAATTTAATATTAAAATAATATATTTCGCGAAAACTATTCAATTTACGAATAGGGGTTTTTCGTAAAATGGTATAAGTATATACCAATATTTGGAAAACAAGTAGGGATTAAAATGATTTATTTATTATAATGATATTCATCGGATTTTAGCATTTTTTTATAAATAATTATATGCATTTTTGATTAAAATTGATTAGTGCACCACTAATCGCGATTTGGCCAAATCCGTATTTTTAGATTTTTCCATGGCTAGTGCACCATGTCATGTGCATGTTATGCATTGTGTTTATGACATGTGAGTTATGAGATTTAGAAAAGGAAAAGAAAGAAAAGAAAAGAAAAGGAAAAGAAAGAAAAGAAAAGAGAAGAGAGTTAAGAGTGAGAGACAAAATGAGAAGAAATAAAAGAGATATTTGAGAGAGTGAGTGTAGGAGATATTTTAGAGTGAGAGAGTGAGTATAAGAGAGAGAGAGGGAGAGACTTGGCTGCTCATTTTCCCCATTGTTTCTTCATTCTTTCTTCATGCATCCTTCATCCCTCACTACCTCCTTGCATCATCTCAAATTCCATCTCTAAACCCCATGCCACCTTCATATAAAACATGCACAATCTCATTCTAAACCCTTAGAACCATCCAAGTTTGGATTTTAAAGATTTTGGGCAACTCAAGAATTTTCCTAAGTTGCCAAATTGAGATAACCCCTTCACTTTAGATTAGTGTTTATGTTAAATATCCTAGTTTAGTTTAGAATTTGAATTAGTTAGGTTTTGTGATTTTGGAAATTTACAAGTTGCTGTTAAGTGTTAATTTGAGGTGTAGTGACTGTTTGCAAGACCTTAGAGATCGCTTTATTGGCCAGACCAGATACTAGAAACCCAAAACACGAACTTTGAAATTGACCGATATTGTATTTTGTGAGAATTGTGATGGGATAATGAGATCTGCTATAACCCGGAGACCCTAAAAATTATTTAACGAACACAGAGAGTCGTGTAGGCAACCAGAAACCTACCCTAAAAACCCGAGCCCGTTTCCTTTTGCCCAGGCCGCAAATTTATTCCTTGTGGCCGCAAATTGCGGCCATATTAGGGTGAAAAGTGTGGAGTTTTGGTCTATGGTTCCATTTTCCTATATCTAGACCAACCCTATGTGCAAAATTTGCTAATTTTACCTGAGTCAAAATCTGGGATAGATTTCCTTAGTTGCTGATTTCGTGTTATGCGATTTGTGAAACTTGATTTTGGTATTTGATTTGGATTCCGTCGTTGGACGTTTGTACATCAACGGACGAGAGTTATTTGGTTGATTTTCATGTGAAGCTATAGGTTTTAACCTATGAGCGAATCGTGTGTCGTATCGTTTTTTCGGATATTGGTTTTAATTGCATTTCGATGTGTATTGATTATAGGTATTTCGTGTGGACTTCTGAGACGATGAAGCACATCGACTTCTGCTAAGCGAGGAGTTTAGCAGGTGAGTAGATTATATCTACGGGGGAAGTCGGGTGGATGGCGTATAGCACCCCCGCAACCATTGATATGGAAGATTGTGTTATAAGTTATAATCAAATAAAGGATATGCTACGGACTTACGGACATGAGTATAGGATTTAGTAAAAGATAATGTGATTGAAGTTAACACTAATGGATATTAAGAATATAATATAGGTATAATAGATAACATGATGTAGATATAGATGACTCGTATTGATATATGAGAATATAAAATGAGAAAGTGAATAATGATAAGTATGATTTGAAAGAGGACAAGTATGAGTTGATAATGATAGTATATGAGATCGAGATCGATATGACTTGAGATTAACAAGATATAATGTATATGTAAGATGACATGATATAAGATTGGTATAGATGTGTTATGTAATTAATAAGGTATGCCATATGAGATTATAGATCCGTACCTTTGCTGGCGAATAGGATGATAGATTCCCTACTTTATTTGTGACACCGTACGATGGATTACCGTACGCGATGCGTTTACTGAATGTTTGATCCACGCTCATAAATTAAGAATGATGATCAACGATATTGCGACACCTGATACTATGAGGCGGGATCGTTGACATAAGAGGATACCTTATTATAGTTTATATTTATGTTGGATTATTCCTCATGTGATGTGTAATATTATATGATATCATTACTAGTACACCTGCACAATTACCGTTGATGCACATGTTATACTACACAGATTGCCGGCTCACACACATTCATCATCGGTAATTATCATGCTACTTACACAGTAGAACTGCCCTATCATGATATTACTCTTAACCGTAAAAGTACATTCATTGTTCAGTATTATCACTTGACATGCTTGCATGATATACTCGATATGCTCATATTTGTCACGACCCGAAATATTAGCCCGTGACCAGCACTTAAATCACGCAACGTCTAAAGGCGCAACGTAATTCAAGTAAGCTGAAAACCCAGAAATCTAAACCTTTTTAAGAAAATAAAGGAGGTGAAGTTTTGAAATGAAAGTATAATGAAATCAAGTTTTCTTAATGCATAGAAAAGGAACATAAAAATGCAAGTGAAATTTACTAGTTTGAAAACGTGTTTCGTCATTTAAAAATTTGGACAGCACCTCCTTTGTATATTTTGATCCAAAACCATAAATACATAACAATGATAAAGGCATCCCCAAGCGGGAGCTAGCTCTGCGCCAAATGGCGGATCACAACCACGCAAGACAATATATATAAGTATACGATGCCCAACAGCGAAGATCACCACTAAAGATAAAGAAATAAGCAAGACATCAAACAACAAGTAGCGGAAAACCCCTCGCTCTAAGTCTCGCAACCACAACTCACTAAGTCTCATTATTTATACAATTTACTAATTTTGATTGATGGATTTAACTAGATACAATATGAAATATAGATACAAGAGTGAGTACGATACAAATGTCCCACCTACCAATGCAAAACACCCGAATGCAACTGTGTGCCAGCGAAGCCGCTACTGATCCAAGCGGTCAACCTGCAAGAACTATGGCACAACGGGGGTGAGTTGCCAACTCGTGAATAGAAAAATATCAACAGATAGAAATCGAATAAACAACGACTCCTATGTCACCTATATCATAAAGGTAATAATATGATACCTAGGGTGACCGTATCTGTATATGTGCCAACAAGGTAGTCAATGCCTATAAGCACGTGGATAACATTCAACAGTATAATCAATGCATGTATGCATGTGGATCTCGTCCACCCATATGATCAATATCTGAATGCATGTAAATATCATAAAGGAGTGTGCATGAAAGTATGAGAATATGAATCAATGGTGTCCCTCGCGACACATCAAAATCATGGGACATGGGTGTCCAACATCGACACGTAAATCCTCATATCTAGGGCTCCGTCAGTCCGGATCGGCCCACGGGCTCCGTCAGTCCGGATCGGCCCATATCATCTCTCGACTCCGGTCGGTATCCTCCGGATATCCGCCAGGTCTAACCAATCACCGATAGGTAGTAGTCCTTCTGCCAGGCTCACCGTCTGTATACACAGCATCCCTTTCTTGCCTCGGGGTACCATACCGGGTCCACCATGTACCCGCAATCGGCCTCATCCGCCTCCTCGAATCGGGTTTCACATGTCGCTCTCAGAACCGAGAAAACACATGGTGGACGCACTGAAATATTATATCAAGAGAAACTGGGTTTTTAAAACAGTACATGCTTTCTTTTGAAATCACCACGGTTCTCAAATCCAGAAATCTCATGAAAACAGCATATCTCAATGCGTAAAATCATAAAGCATGATGTATGCGACATATGATAGAAACGTAAGCATATCCGTATATCATGCAACATGGAACAGTGATATGACATATTAAGGGAAAACCGCTCTTTTAAATGATTCCAGTTTTTAAAATATAATATGCGGTTCCCAATTTCCCAATAAAACCAGCTATCTATGTAGGTACAATATGTATATGCGCAAGTATAGAGGTACCAAAGTATATGTGCACCAATATGGATATACAATGTGTATGTACGCAAGCATATTATGCGAAGAGTCATATCATGATGCAGCAATACTACTGTGTAGTGATATGGCAATTATCGATGATGAAGTGTGTGAGCCGGCAAATCTATGTAAGTGTAACATACGCATCATCGATAATGGTGTAAGTGTACTATCACAGGTATAAGCAATGCCATGAGAATAACATGAATGCAGTATAGTGTAAATCATATGCAAAAGCCGACGGGTATACGTATCTAACATGACCGAGTCGGTGAATCTATTAATCGGCATCTAGCCACACAACATCCCGTACGGTATACTCCACCGTACGGCATCCTCTAATCAAGGCTATGGATCAAATCTCAAGTCAAGCTCATCACGTACGGAAAATCATCGTACGGTGGCATTAAGCTATCAGGGATCCTATCAGCCTATAAGACGAGGAGGGTACGGACCTAACGTCCCGTACGACTATCACTCACGATTCACAACATATATAAATATCTTTATATACCTATGTCCCAGATCACATCCGCAACAATCTCATATCAGGGGACCGGCAGGGTATCAATCATCTTCATCTCAATCGACTCGCATCCGTATACCAACATATCACAAAATCATCATATCACGTCATATGTTCTTTTCATCGCATTTATATCTCACATCGAATCAATTCTACATAAACATTCTATCTTACTATAACCATGCATATCTAATTTAACATACACACCCGAACCATACAAACAGTTTTTGAAATATGCGAATCGTAGTTTTGAAACTAGGGGCTACGGTGTTTTTAAAGAAAATATATCATTTGAAAATCCGTAACGTCCCTCAGGGTATCTGTTTAAAAGATGCATACGATTCTTCAGTTTGGAAATAGGTATGGTTCGGAGGACACATCTACGTCGACTAACTAGTCCTATAGTACCCTAAACGGCAATATCGTCAAATATCATCCTCAAATCCCGTCATTTCATATTAGCCGTATCATATCACTTCTAACTATCATTTAGCTTCTAATATAGTTTCTCTAACTATCATTTAAGCCTATCTATAGTTTTCTATTAAAGGTTTCCTTAACCATTTACTATGAATCGGTTTCCATCAAAAAAACTTGCGGGGGTGCTATACGCCATCCACCCGACTTCCCCCGTGGATATAGATCCACTCACTTTGCTCTTGCTTGCCGATGTCGATGTCGCTATCATCTTCTTCACCGTCTTGAAATCCTTGTGGGGTACCTACATATCATAACACATCGCAATTGCATATTAAAATCAAGTCGGAAACCAAAACGGCACAAGTTCCGCTCATAGGTTAAAATCTATAGCTTCGCGTGCAAAACACGACTAAAAATCCTAGTCGTTGACGTTCAAACGCCACACGACCAAATACAAATCCTAATACCAAAACCAAGCATCCTAAAATATGGAAAACATAGCCAAAAACACCCCAATGTGCTCTCAGATTTTACCCTAGGCCAAATTGGTCAATTCTGCACATATGGAGGGTCTAATTTACTGAAGATAAGGCCCTGGAACCAACATGGATCAAATTCACCCTACTCTGGCCGCAAATTGCGTCCAGAATGATTAAATCTGCGGCCATTTGGTGGAGTTGGGGTCTCGGGTCTCTGTGGTAGCTTCCTGGGTGCCTGCATGTGTCATTGTGTTCGCTAAATTGTTTTTAGTGTCTCCGGGTTACTCCAGATTCCCATATACCCTCACAATTCAACACAAAACCGACATAATCAATTCCTAAATCCGTATTCTGGTCTTTATACTCAAACCCTGGTCTTAAACGGCCACTCAATAGCCACTCAATCATCACCAATCCACAATTTCACTCAAACCCTCACTAGGATTTTCCAAGTTCACAAATCCACATCTTAAACCCATTTCTAATTAACTAGAATATAAAGAAACTAGAAACTACACTAAAGGAAATGAATTATACCTCATGGATGTAGCCAAGCAAAACCCTAGCTCTCCCAAGTCCTCAAAATCCAACATCGATTGGTCCAAAGCGTGAGGAGAATGAGGTGATCAATTTTAATGAAAGGGGTTTAGGGTTTTAATGGATATTTTGAGATGATATCATGGGGTGAAGGTGGAGAGAAGTGAGGAAGAAGAAGGAGGAGAAAATGATGGAGGAGGTGAAAATGAGGCAGCCCCTCTCTCTCTCCTCTCTTATTCTCACCCACTCTTTCATCTATTTACCCTTTTACCCTTTTCTCTTTTCTTTTCTCATTTCTTTTAAAACCAAACCATAAAATACCCAAAACAACACAAGAAAACAATATGTAACCAAAATGCAACATGACATGGTGCACTAGCCATGAAAAACTGTAGAAATACGGATTTGGCTTAATCGCGATTAGCAGTGCACTAATCGGTTTTTTTTATCGAAACTGCATATAAAAATTTTAAAAATGCCAAATCCTTTAAATATACTATTAAATGAATAAATCATTTTAATTTCCATTTATTTCATAATTATTGGTATATATTTATACCCTTTTTCGAAAACCCAAATTTCGCAAATCGGGCAGTTTTCGGGAAATATATTATTTTAATATTAAATTCCAAAAATAACATTTTATATTTTCTGAAATGTTACAATATTACTACTATATGTTGCATACATCGTACTTTATGGTTATATGCATTGAGATACTCTTTTTATGAGATCTCTGGATTTGAGAACCGCGGTTTTATTTCAAAGGAAATTGTTGTAGGGTTACTAGGCACTGTCACAATGGTCATAAGGCATTAACCATGCCGAATCAAAATTTTATCAAGTGCCGAACAATCTAAAGCGAGGATCTTGGCTAAACAATTAGGGTTAACATAACATGTAAACAACTTTACATCTAAGAGAGAGGGATTACAACCTTTGTAGTCCGCTCCTTCGCTTCATGAGCTCCGACTAGTAGTCCCTTCGCCACGATCCATGATCTCCCGGACTCAAGAGAGTCTTCACAAGCCGAACGATTCATGCTTGCTTGAAGTCTTCCTTTTCGAAAATGATTTACCTTGAAGAATGTTTAACTCAAGCTCTCACTTCTCTAATCAAGTATTAGAGAAGTGAACACCCTAATCTAAGTGTCTAGAATAGATGAGGATGATGAAGTAGGAATTTAGCTCTCTTTTATTTTCAAATTCTCACATTAATTCATCACAAAACCAAAAGCTAGAAAGCTTTTCAAGGAGGAAGAAGAAGATGAAACCTTTTGTGATGAATAATGAAATTGTTACTATGGTTACAAAACAACCTTGAGTTAATAATATCAAGTATTAACTCATGTAGAGAATTGACTAAGGTTAAGGGTTTGGGTTGGGTTAAATAATATCTCCAAAATATCAACACAAAATATCTTTGCTTAAAACAAAAAATAAAGCTTCTAGAAGCTTCAAGAGAAAGCTAACCCAAATCAAACCCTAACCATGTTTAATCTCCACAAATCATGTTGCATTTGTAATCATAACTTGTTACAATATTATATATATCATATATATATATAATATTTTTGTAACAAAAGAAAATAATACAATTAACATATATCGCATATATATCAATGTATTATCCGGTGAGAAAATGAGTCAATAAAGCGAGCTAATATTAGATAATGTAATGTAATATATCACATATATAATTATACATTAAATTATCGAATCAATACTTGATCCGACAATCCAGCTATATCGCATATAACCGACTAATATATCATGTACCGATTCATCGAATCAACACTTGATCCGATGACCCGGCTATATCACATATACCCGGACGATATCATATATCGCGAGAATAGAATATGGTATCTCATATAGTATTATCCTCGGTCCTGCACATATCACATATGTACTCCTACTCCGTTTTGCCTGAGCCAAGAAACCTCTGTGTAGGACTCTAAAGAATCGTCAATACGTCGACAGTGGGTGATGATCATATCAAACACCCACAAGCTGCAAGCGGTCAGCTAAACGTAACAGCCATCCAGGTATTGAGCGATCAGAAGATCAACAAGCAAGCATGTACATTCTCCTGTGAATCCAATCAGTAACACAACCGTACAGTCCGGTCTCTTCGTCTGATATGTCACATATCTAGTCTAGGGGTGGTAAACGTCAGACCCCAGTAACCGATAAGTCGTGTCGATGTGAGGCTCATAACAGGTCGAGAAACTACTGATAACACTTACCAGTAGCACTCTATATCAGCCCTGGCCAGGGACTTCCAGTTATAGCTAATCGAACACAGCACAACATCAACTCCCTATACCGGGAGAGACGAAACCCCTCCTATCGCTCATTGCCTCCATGTGATTCAGGACTGTACCCAAAAGCCACCGTTTTGCACGCCCTCTTGGACGTGGTAAGGTGGAAATCAAAGCACAATAGGAATCACACAAGACTCTATGACGATCTCGAGTCTACAGACTAACCTGTACCAGTGTCCCCAGAGAACTGCCATCTGACGTGAGGTATAATACCATCTGGAAGTTATCGGCGAGTCCGTTCAGTGTACCCAATCTCCACTGAGCACCCATACACCATCTTTGATGTCAAACACCGATGGATATGGGATCATCCATCGCCCATCATATGGGTCAAGATGCGTATACGCTAGTCTACTCTGGTGTATCGATGCCCTGTCTCGATACACCCTCGACTAGGAACAATTATAGGATGTACTCATAGACTACCGTGGCCCCACTAGTATGATCTCATCATAGTCCCAGTAGTCGAGTACATATCCTAAGGGCTTTATCAACATGTGAGAGCAAGACAGTAAACTAATATAAGTCAACATGTTAAGACAAAGTGAAACCAAATAGCATACTATCATGTCGAGCAAGAAAGTCCTCTCTCTATATATGCAAGCATCCACTATAATATACATCATATGTACAACAATGGCCTCTAGGGCATATATATAACTAACAATCTCCCACTTGCACTAAGGCCAGCTGTTGTAGTATCTCTTACCCAACATCCCGAAGAGTCTCTCAAACTGTGTCTGGGGAATGTCCTTCGTGAGTGGATCCGCAGTGTTGTCCTTCGTATCAACTCTCCTGACCTCGATCTCCCGGCGATCAACAATCTCCCGGATCAGGTGATCCCGCCTCAGAATATGTCTGGACTTCTGATGGGACCTGGGTTCCTTGGCCAAAGCCACAGCTCCATTATTATCACAATACAAAGGTATTGGATGCTCAATGGATGGAACCACACCAAGTTCAGTAATTAACTTCTTCATCCAGACAGCCTTTTTACAGCATCGTTGGCAGCGATGTATTCAGCCTCCATCGTCGAGTCTGCAACGGTTTCCTGTTTGGAACTCTTCCAACACACCGCCCCTCTATTGAGGGTAAAGACAAATCCCGAGTGCGACTTGGAGTTGTCCTTATCACTTTGGAAGCTTGAATCGGTAAAGGACTCCACCTGGAGTTCTCTGTTACCATACACCAAGAACATCTCCTTAGTTCTTCTCAAGTACTTGAGAATGTTCTTCACAGCTATCCAGTGACTCTCTCCAGGATCTGCTTGATACCTATTCACTATACTTAGTGAGTATGCTACATCGGGTCTGGTACATAGCATCGCATACATGGTAGAGCCTACTGCAGAAGCATAGGGTATCCCTTGCATGCGAGCTCTCTCCAAATCAGTCTTGGGAGACATCTCTTTGGAGAGAGTGAGTCCAGAGATCGTGGGTAGGTTCCCACGCTTGGATTCTTCCATACTAAACCTCTTTAGTATGGTGTCAATGTACCTGGATTGGGACAATCCCAGTATCCGTTTAGATCTATCTCTATAGATCATAATCCCCAGTATGCAGGAGGCATCACCAAAATCTTTCATTGAGAATCTTTGTGATAAGAAGAGCTTGACCGATTGCAGCATAGGAACATCATTTCCTATCAAGAGTATGTCATCGACGTACAATACGAGGAAGACAACCTTACTCTTTGCAACCTTTTTATATATACAGGGTTCATCTACGTTTTTGATGAAGTCAAACTCTTTGACTACAACATCAAAGCAAATGTTCCAACTTCGCGATGCCTGCTTTAACTCGTAGATGGATTTAAGCAGCTTGCACACCTTTCCGCTGCTCCCACCATCTACGAAGCCCTCTGGCTGAGTCATGTACACGCACTCCTCTAAATCACCATTTAGAAAGGCGGTCTTAACATCCATTTGCCAGATTTCGTAGTCATGGTATGCAGCAATGGCAAGTAAGATCCGGATGGACTTAAGCATAGCCACTGAAGAAAAGGTTTCGTTATAATCCACACCTGGTCGTTGACGAAAACCCTTTGCAACAAGTCTAGCTTTGAAAGTCTCCACTTTTCCATCTACACCAAGTTTCTTCTTAAAGATCCATTTGCTCCCAATGGGTTTTACCCCTTCAGGAGCAACTTCCAAAGTCCATATTTTGTTGGTGTACATAGATTCCATCTCAGATCGCATTGCATCCAGCCACTTCACAGAGTCACTACTCGTGATGGCCTGCTTGAAGATAGTCGGGTCATCATCTTCCATGATGCAATCCTCACTCCCACCATCAACGAGAAAACCGTAGTATCTCTCAGGTGGATGAGAAACCTTACTAGATCGGCGGAGAGGCTGGGGTTCGTTGGGTACTACTGAATCCTCTGGTTCCAATAAATCATCAGTTGTAGTTTGTGGTGCTGGAACTTCTTCCAGCTCTACCTCTTTGCCACTAATTTCTTTTGCAAGAAATTCCTTTTCTAAAAAGGTGGCATATTGAGCAACAAACACCTTTTTCTCCTCACTGTGGTAGAAAAATATCCATAAGAATTCTTCGGATATCCCACAAATTTGCAAAGAACTGATCGTGCCTCGAGTTTGTCCGGATTTTGTCTTTTGACATAGGCCGGACAACCCCATATCTTAACTCTTTTAAGATACGGTCTCTTCCCACTCCATATCTCATATGGTGTGGTAGGTACAGATTTAGACGGAACTTGATTCAATAGGTATGCCGCTGTCTCAAGCGCATAACCCTAGAAGGAAATAAGCAACTCAGCATTGCTCATCATAGAGCGCACCATATCTAATAGGGTGAGATTCCTCCGCTCCGATACACCGTTGTGCTATGGTGTATAAGGAGGAGTAAGCTGAGAGAGAATCCCATTCTCTTTTAGATAGTCTAGGAACTCATTGCTCAAGTATTCTCCTCCTCGATCAGATCGAAGGATCTTAATACTTTTGCCCGTTTGGTTCTCTACTTCGTGCTTATATTCCTTGAATTTCTCAAAAGCTTCAGACTTGTGTTTCATTAGGAACACATGTCCGTATCTTGAGAGATCGTCAGTGAATGTAATGAAGTAGGAAGAACCGTTCCTGGCATGTGTAGACATGGGTCCATATACATCAGTATGTATCAGCCCCAAGAGTTCTGTAACTCTTACTCCGTGTCCACTAAACGGAGTTTTGGTCATTTTGCCTTTGAGACATGGCTGGCAAGTGTCATAAGATGATAATTCGAACGGATTCAAATATCCATCCTTATGCAATTTAGCTAGCCGTGTCGCATTGATATGACCTAGTCTACAATGCCACAAGAAGGATTCATTCATTTCTGAACTTTTCCTCTTGTGTGTGTTTTGTATATTAAGGACTGTAGTTTGATTAAGAACGTATATGCCATTATATAACGAGCCTGATCCAATCAACTTTTGATTTAGGAAGATGTTCATAACATTATCCTGTATCACAAAATTATATCTTTCTTTACTTAATAAAGAAACTGATACAATGTTGCACATCATGTTCGGTATATAATAGCACTCGTTCAGAATCAATGTATTACTACTTGGTAATACAAGGTGATATTCGCCAACAGTCTTGGCTGCAACATCTGCACCATTCCCTACTCTTACGGAATGATCACCCATTCCCAGTTCTCTACCTTTACGTAGCCCACGTAACGTATTACATATATGGGATCCTGATCCGGTATATAATACCCAGGACGTAGAGTGAACCGAGAAACAGTTCTCAATAACTAACACTTCCGAAGAAGATGCATCGGCATGCTTGTTCTTCGTTTGGGCGGTGTGAGAATCTAGATATTCTCCTATTTCCTGCTCAGTCTTATAACACTTATAAGAAAGAACGGGACCAACGTTCCCCTGCTCAGTATAATAAGCGGGTTCAGTCAATACATCCATATTATTATCTTGATTAAGGCCTGACATGGTCGCTACCTGGAGAGAGAGAGAGAGAAGGAAACACTTTAGCGTATGCTCTTGCAAGATTAGATTGGTTATTATCTTATCTAATCAGGATGTCTCCCACTGTTTTTATCAAATCTTCCTTCAAACCCTAAAAGGTAAGACTAGCCGGGATTAATTACACCTTACAAGTTCGCCAATCTTTCAGCCAGGCCAGTGTTGGTACTTTGAGGGAGGTTCCCCGTGCTTTCGCACGGACCTAATTAAAATAAACCTCGTTTTTCCAGAGGCATAATCCCGTAAACACCTTTCTAGTCACCTACTTGATCGGCTAATTGTCCTGTGTAAAAGTCTCCCAGGAGTAACTTTTACTCGCAGTAGGTATCAGGATCCATCTATCTCATAGAAGGTATGCAATCTCATTGCAAATTTCAACACTTGAAATTCCCGATAATATTCTTCCCCTAGCGATCTATGACCTTACAAGGTCAACAAACCATAAATCGCAAGTCAAGTTCAACCCGTCATTTCCCGATTGAATTAAACCCACCCGCATGACCCTTGACAAGGTCAACAAGGCCGTACGAATACCCTAATCCAATCACATCTCATGTTTTAGCAGATAAACATTAATTAGCTACCGTACACTGTGCCTTGACAAGGTCAACAAACGCAGCACGAATACTAAGTATGATTTATCTGAAATGACGGAGGGCTACGCCAGATTTTTCAGAAAACCTATTGCGTAATGAACTTGATATCGTTGTAGAAACAAGTGATTTTGAAAAGGAGTGTTTTTGAGGCTTTTCTAGTTTCGCTAAAGAGGTCACTCCCGGTGAAGGGATCTCGGCTCTTTCCTCATCGAATAAGCTGCAGGATATTTCACAAATACCGCTGTGCAAAGAAAAAACTATAGAAGCAATCAAAAACAAAACCGCGAGTTTGTAGCATCTGCCAATTTTGCTAAAGTGGTCACTCCCGGTGAAGGGATCTCGGCTCTTTCCTCATCGAATAAGGTGCAGGGTATATCATATATACCGCTATGCAAAGCAAAACTGTAGCTACCCTTTTTATAAAGTTTTGATTCTACAACATCTTTTAGGTTTCTTTTCTTTTATTAATCTCATTAATAAATCCCATCAATTATGCTTCCTAAGCATCACAGAAGAAACGAAAGCTGTAATATTTATATATCATATATATAGTATAAGCATTCGTCTCAGGCAGTAATATGATCTCATCACAGAACATTGCAGCAGAAGATAACATATGAAATATTGGATATATTAGGACGTCCGTGTTTTATATCGAGCCTGTATAAAACACGGATTCCACGGTCGCGATAAATAGCCAAACCCACATCCCTAGACCCCTACGAGAGCGGCAAGCAACACTGCCAATTCTAGGGTTAGGAGACCCGGTCTCGACTCCTCGAGATGGCCTCCCACTGGACCATAGAACTCGGTTACTTGTGCTCCCCTCCTTGGGTCTACCTAATGCGGAAAAGTAAATAATATACAATGGTGACATCATACTCAACCCGGAAGTGCCCCAATAAAAGAATATTACATACAAATGAATTTTACATGAATGAAAATAAAAACCCTCATCTCACATAAAACCCCTGGCTATTCAGAACACGACGATCCAATATAACATATCACAGCAACACATAATATCTCATATCATCAACGTAAGCAAGTATGCGTATCCCGACTGTCGTTGATGTATAGCAACGAAGCCGGCGATACACCACATACTACGCTTACGGTCACATAAAAGAAAGTGTAAAACTACAACATTTGGAATCCACAAATACTTTAGACATCTTAAATCCGAAATATCACATACTTCGCATTTCATGCCTAACTATATGAATTCCACATATTGTATCACATTCCAAATAAATAGACAAAATTAAACTTTCCGATCGAATAATCAAACACCCAAGATTTCCCAAATAGCTCGACACTTGAGCGGAGTTCAAAAATCCCAGAACATGTCACAGCCCCAATGAACCAGCCGTAGAAGGGTCAAACCAACGCCTCTCATGTGGCAACGCTAAACTGCCACAAACCCTAGGGTTCAGTGGCAGTTTTGACGGTCACATAATCGAGTTAAGGTTACGTTCTTCTAGAGAGTCCACAGATATGCTTGCATGTTTTTCCGAAAGATTCAAACTCAAGAAAAATTCAACACTTGAAAGTTTTTCGTTTCGGAAAAAAGTGAGTTATTGATATCCGTTCGAACATTTTAACACGTTCTAAATTATCCGGAAAAACTAAACGATGTTAAACTTTCCGATCGAATCAACGAATTCTAAAGATCTCCAGAAAACTCAACACTTGAGTAAGATTAAAAATTCCCAGAAGCATGTAGTAATACCTACGGATGTAACCTAGAAGTATCTGTCCCTAATACCCAAGTACGGCCGTGGAACCGCCGCGCAAAGCATGGTATTGCCGCGGTTCCCGCGGCGACTTAAGGGAATTAGGAGCTCGTACTTCATAGTAATCCTTAGAATTCCCTGCTTAATTTTCTGAATATTTTTAATACGGAAAAACCAAATTTTAAGAAAATTTCCAGAGAGGGGGTCAAAATCGACGTTTTGGGGTTCGATCGGACTTTTAACTTCGTATACACGACGCCTAATGCTCTAGCTAGGCTCTGATACTACTGTAGGGTTACTAGGCACTGTTACAAGGGTTATAAGGCATCAACCATGCCGAATCAAAATTTTATCAAGTGCCGAACAACCTAAAGCGGGGATCTTGGCTAGATAATTAGGGTTAACATAACATGTAAACAACTTTACATCTAAGAGAGAGGGATTACAACCTTTGTAGTCCGCTCCTTCGCTTCATGAGCTCCGAGTAGTAGTCCCTTCACCGCGATCCATGATCTCCCGGGCTCAAGAGAGTCTTCACAAGCCGAACGATCCATGCTTGCTTGAAGTCTTCCTTTTCAAAGTTGATCTACCTTGAAGAATCTTTAACTCAAGCTCTCACTTATCTAATCAAGTATTAGAGAAGTGAACACCATAATCTAAGTGGCTAAAATAGATGAGGATGATGAAGTAGGAATTTAGCTCTCTTTTATTTTTAAATTCTCACACTAATTCATCACAAAACCAAAAGCTAGAAAGATTTTCAAGGAGGAAGAAGATGAAACCTTTTGTGATGAATAATGAAATTGTTACTATGGTTACAAAACAACCTTGAGTTAATAATATCAAGTATTAACTCATGTAAAGAATTGACTAGGGTTAAGGGTTTGGGTTGGGTTAAATAATATCTCCAAAATATCTACACAAAATATCTTTGCTTAAAACAAAAAATAAAGCTTTTAGAAGCTTCAAGAGAAAGCTAACCCAAATCAAACCCTAACCATGTTTAATCTCCATAAATCATGTTGCATTTGTAATCATAACTTGTTACAATATTATATATATCACATATATATATATAATATGTTTTTGTAACAAAAGAAAATAATACAATTAACATATATCGCATATATATCAATATATTATCCGGTGAGAAAATAAGTCAATAAAGCGAGCTAATATTAGATAATGTAATGTAATATATCACATATATAATTATACATTAAATTATCGCATCAATACTTGATCCGACAATCCAGCTATATCGCATATAACCGACTAATATATTATGTACCGATTCATCGAATCAACACTTGATCCGATGACCCGGCTATATCACATATACCCGGCCGATATCATATACGCGAGAATAGAATACGGTATCTCATATCGTATTATCCTCGGTCCTGCACATATCACATATGTGCTCCTACTCCGTTTTGCCTGAGCCAAGAAACCTCTGTGTAGGAGTCTAAAGAATCGTCAATACGCCGGCAGTGGGTGATGATCATATCAAACACCCACAAGCTACAAGCGGTCAGCTAAACGTAACAGCCACCCAGGTATTAAGCGATCAGAAGATCAAAAACCAAGCCTGTTCATTCTCCTGTGAATCCAATCAGTAACACTACCGTACAGTCCGGTCTCTTCGTCTGATATGTCGCATATCTAGTCTAGGGGTGGTAAACGTCAGACCCCAGTAACCGATAAGTCGTGTCGATGTGAGGCTCATAACAGGTCAAGAAACTACTGATAACACTTACCAGTAGCACTCTATATCAGCCCTGGCCAGGGACTTCCAGTTATAGCCAATCGAACACAACACAACATCAACTCCCTATACCGGGAGAGACGAAACCCCTCTTATCGCTCATTACCTCCATGTGATTCGGGACTGTACCCAAAAGCCACCATTTTGCACGCCCTCTTGGACGTGGTAAGGTGAAAATCAAAGCACAGTGGGAATCACACAAGACTCTATGACGATCTCGGGTCTACAGACTAACCTGTACCAGTGTCACCAGAGAACTGCCATCTGACGTGAGGTATAATACCATCTGGGAGTTCTCGGCGAGTCCGTTCAGTGTACCCAATCTCCACTGAGCACCCGTACACCATCTTTGATGTCAAACACCGATGGATATGGGATCATCCATCGCCCATCATATGGGTCAAGATGCGTATACGCTAGTCTACTATGGTGTATCGATGCCCTGTCTCGATACACCCTCGACTAGGAATAATTATAGGATGTATTCATAGACTACCGTGGCCCCACTAGTATGATCTCATCATAGTCCCAGTAGTCGAGTACATATCCTAAGGGCTTTATCAACATGTGAGAGCAAGACAGTAAACTAATATAAGTCAACATGTTAAGACAAAGTGAAATCAAATAGCATACTATCATGTCGAGCAAGAAAGTCCTCTCTATCTATATCCAAGCATCCACTATAATATACATCATATGTACAACAATGGCCTCTAGGGCATATATATAACTAACAATTGTGTATTATTTTAAAAATGCGGTTTCTCTTAATATGATATTTCGAGGTGTCCACCATGAGTTCCTCGATTCTGAGCAGTGAGTATACCCGATTCGAGGAGTGGTAGGCACCGTCTGCAGGTACATGGTGGACCCGGTGAGGTACTCCGGGGCAAGAAGACTCGTATTGTTAGACGGTGAGCCTGGCAGGGGAGCACTACCTACCGGTGATTATATAGAACTCGGCGGATATTCGGAGGATACCGTTTTGGAGTTATGATATGAAATGGATATGAGGGCCGATTTGAGTATGCGGCGCATGAGATGAGATAGATATGAGGGTCGATCTGAGTATGCGGCGCCTGAGATATGAGAATTTACGTGTCGATGCTGGACACGGGTTTCATGATGTTTCAAGTGTCGATGTTGGACACTCAGGTTCCATGATTGTTTGTGTCGTTGATGGACACACGAGGTAGATATCCTCATACATGTACAAGCATATGTTTTCATGATGTTTTGAGTGTCGATGTTGGACACTCAGGTTTCATGATTGTTTGTGTCGTTGATGGACACACGAGTTAGATATCATCATATATATATATATATATATATATATATATATATATATATATACATACAGGCATATGTTTTCATAATGTTCGAGAATCGGTGTGGGACACTCAGGTTCCATGATATTGTTTGTGTTGTTGATGGACACGTGGATGATATTCACAGGCATATATGCATATGATGTCGGATGTTATTTATATATGTCATTGCATCGACTCGATTGTTGACATATATGCATATGTGGTCACCCTAGATATCATAGTATTACCTTCAGTATATAGTGTCCTAGGAAATCGTTGTTTTATTCGATTTCTACTTGCTGATGTTTTCTACTCACGAGTTGGCAACTCACCCCCGTTGTGCCACAGTTCTTGCAGGTTTGACCGCTTGGATCAGTTGCGGTATCGCTGGCATACAGCTTCATCCAGGGTGTTTTGCTTTGGTAGGTGGGACACATGTTGGATCGTGTCCACTCTCGCACTTTATACTCCGTTGTATCTAAATAAACTCCATCAGATCAAATCAACTCAGAACTAGACATTGTATATTGGTAGACCTAGTCAGACTTGGGATTGTGTGAGACTTATAGCGATGGGTTTATGTTCGCTTCTTGAGTTTTGATGTCTTGCTCGTTTATTGTTCTTTCTAGGTTGATCTTCACCGTTGGGCGTTGTATATATGTTATTGCGTGGTTGTGATTCCGCCAGTTGGCGAAGAGCTAGCTCCCGCTTGAGGATGCCTATATATTGTTGTGTATATGGTTTTGGACCGAAATATACAAGGGAGGTGCTGTCTGAAAATTTTAAAGACTAAACATGTTTTCTACTAGTATAACCTACTTGCATTTTCATGTCCCATTAGTTATGCATTTAAAGAAAAACATGATTCATTATACCTTTATTTCAAACCGCACCCCCCTATTTTCTGCAAAAAGGTTTAGATTTTTCTAGGCTTTGGCTTACTTGATTTATGTTATGCTTTTAGACATTGCGTAATTTAAGTGCTGGTCACGTGCTAAATTACTGTCGTGACACCTCCGATCCTTAGGACCATCGATAATCCACTTATCCATGTGATGCGTGATCTCAGGGCGTCCAACGTGTAGTCTCTTTCATGCCGATATCTGTAGGAACACAGACATCTGGTCATCTGCGTCGTGCCATGCGATGCATGACCCAAGCCTCGATATAGACATGCCAAGATCGCAGTGCCCCGGCTATATGATTCCGCTGCATCTTTGGTCAGACTGACAATCAATGGTAGATAAAACAACTGCACCATATCTCCGGATGAATTCGGGAATAGGAGACCCCGAACAAAGTCAAAATGTATGCACGAACATAACACTCTATCTGATACGAATCAGAGTCCTTGGTGATGGTGTCATGAAACTGATCATGTGACTACGATAGGCATAGACGTGAACCACAAAGGTGACTTATTGGTGGCACAACTCCCAAAAGCTGATTTCATAATGTCCGCAAATCATGCACTGTCGTACTGGTCACTGCAAGGCCGTCCATCGGAAGTCCTAATAGTATACTGATGTCCTATAGGGTTGGTGTTATCTCACCAACCAGAAAATAAAATGCGTGTGTCTTGGGCCTCCAACGCTTTATCAATGCCGTGAGTAGAGCGTGACCTAGCTTTATACTGCCGATGAGTCCAACTCCATACAATCCACACCTAATAAGTATATTAGCTATCTGTGGTATCATCGATAAGTAATCGTGGCTGCGGAACTCTATGTCGGATGTGGCTTCACCGTTCCACACAGCCTCCGATCTATGCCCTGTTTGTAAGATCAAGAGTGTCGGTGGTGCGATATTACACATCCGGATGTATAATATCATAATCTTGTAGGACCCGGATGTGGTGGTGGATTTCATGGTGGTACGATGGTACGATATTACACGACCTCGGCCACTAGGAAATCGACCACCACGAAATCCACCACGAAATCCTCGTACCACCATACAAACCTATAAAGTACAAAATAATAAGATATTAGAATATGACAAGCGATAAGAGATCTAAAAAAAGTAAAGCAATGTTACAATATTCATGATAACAAAAAAGTAAAGTGTATGCTACAATATCCATGATAACAAAAAGTAAAGCAATGTTACAATATCCATGATAAAATACCAAAGATTATTGAGCAATGCTACAATATCCAAGATAACAACATCCTTAACACAATCTAAGCAATACTACAATATCTAAGATAACAACACAATTTCCAAACTTATCCATATTACTAAAATTTTCATACATATTTTTATTCTATCTCAATACTCATAATAATTTACAACAACACAAACTCCACAATATAGAGCTCCATGACCATGCATTAGCGCGACGAACCGCTTCATCGTGTAATGGACACCTATGACTGTTGTGTCCCTCCTGATGACATTTCGTACACCGGTATTGACTGGATGTTTTATCTTGCCTCACATCCATATAATTGCGAATGCGTGTCGAAGGAGGTCGACCTTTCTTACATTTTCGCAAAAACTCACCGGGAACAACATGTGCACCAGTATAGGTGCACCAGTACTCCTCATCAGGGATTTGGAAAAAATTGAGTGCCTAAGTGAGGCCAATCAAGATATGGAATAGTGTGGGTTAATGAAGATACGGTAGTCAATCGCTCTAGATGCGCAAGTTGCCATAACATGTGAGCAAGAGAAGTGATAGGTCTGCATTTTCCTATAAGAACATCTTGGAGACTCCTAAAGGTTAATTATCTGTGTCCTGCCACCTTTAAGCCGGCCTTCTGCAAGACGCGTACCGGTCTTAACAGAAAATAGTCCATTGTTTTGATTGTACATCGTCACCTCATGACAATTAGCCTTTTCACGCCTAATGTCTAACATTGCTTAAACCCTTGGAGCAAACATTTGACCCTCGGCAATAAGTTCTTGCGCCATATGACGTCGCTCGTTAAAATAGCAATTCAGCCGATGGAATGTATACTAAACAATCGCCGTGTCTGGCAAACTACGAACTCCTTTCAAAACAGAGTTAAATATCTTTAACAAATTCATAGTCATCATGCCATATTTACGGCCATCATCGAATGCAATAGCTCATTTTTCACGATGTTCTTTTTCTAGCTAAGCAATCATTTCAACATTCACTTTCTTAATCCTTATGATTCCTCTATCATATTTTCTTTTTTGATTCTCGGTGGCAGTTTTCTTTAGCCTATTCACTATTCGCATGTTGCCAAATTTTTTATGAGAGTTTGCAAAATGCCGTATACATTAACGGTGATAAGCATATGGTTCGTTCCAACTATACATCGGCTCCCTCATAGTGTTAAGAATACCTGCGTGACGATATGATATAATACATAGCGGATGTCTCTGAGTTACATACACTCGTATGTTGTACATAAACCAACCTCAGCTATCTGTGTTCTCCGATTCGACTATAGCAAATACAAGGGGAAATAACTAATCATTGGCATCTGGAGCTACTGTTATTAAAAGTATGCCTTTGTATTTTCCATGCAGAAAAGTCCCATCAATGCTAATAACCGGCCGACAGTATTTGAAACCCTCGATTGACGGATTGAATGCCCATAATACCCTTTAGAACAATTCCTTTCCAAGCTCAATAGTCACAATTTGAATCTGAACAACAGCATGTGTAAGTCGATGTTGTGCACCCCGCAGGTTCGTGGGGAGGCGGAATTTATAGAAAATGATTTTTCAAAGCTTCACAACACCGACTAAACTCCAGGATCTTAACAGAAAGCTTAACTAGCTAAATATACTTGGAGGATTAACTACCCGGTAAGAGTTTTATACCTCCTAGAACCTTGTCCTTCGGGTCTTCTTCTCCTCCTCTCCTTGAGCTCCTCGAAGATCCGGATCGCGCTTAATCGTCGGCCTCCTCGTGTCGAAGATGATCCACCTGTGAGTCTATACCTCAAGCTCCAACCTCTAAACTGAGGTAACTAGGGTACCTAGTTCGCTAAGCTAGATAGCCTAGAAGATGTAGAGTATCTAATGGAGTATTTTATCTCATGAGACCCTAGGGTTCACAACTCATGTGAGGGTCAGGGTCTTGAGAAAGAAGAAGAGGAAAGTTGGAGAGAGAAAGAAAAAATGCAAATGAGCAAGTCTTGAGGTAAGTGAAGAATGGCTCCTATACCTCACTCATTCAAGCATGCAATATTTTCCAATTGAAAATATCAACCATGCTTGAATAGTGAGTCCAAACTAATAAACAAATACAAATGAGCCATGCTTCACCATACCACAAATATCTCCATTTCCACCTCATTAATCTATTTCTCAAAATAGATAAATCCAAATAACGAGGTGCCCCTTTCTAGAAGTATGTCTTGTGAAATTACAAGAATGCCCTCACCGTATATACATACCCGTATTCGTATTCCGAAAAATACGAATATAATGAGATAATAATAATCCAATAATATAATACTAGGATCCGGCTTAAACCAAAGCCCACTAATATTATCCGTCCGAACAACATCCATGTAGCCAGTACACGTATGTGATCGGAACCTTGTCGTAAAACCATACGGCCTCTACATCGTTTTTCCCGAAGCGGGGAAACCCTCTGTGTGGAACTCTAAAGACTCGACAGTACGCTGGTAGTGAGTTTAACCATAAATCCGTCAGCGGTACTGGCTGCACGTAACTGCTACCCAGGTATCTGTCGATAAGAAGGCCGATGAGCAAACTCATTCGAACTCCTATTGAGCCTATCTGTGACAATCTCCGTACAGTCCGGTCTATTCATCTAAGATACTCGCATATCGGGTCTAGGGGGATGGTAACCGTCAGACCCCTAATAGCGCTATAAGTCGTGCCAGGGTAGAGTCCAATACACCATGAGAAACTACTAGAGTACCTACCAGTAAATCTCGCTTGCCCTGGCCAGGGACTTTATGTAATGGCTTTCCGAACACAGCGCGATATCAACCCCCAATACCGGGAGAGACGAATCCTATCTAACCGCTACTGCCTCCAAGTGCTTCAGGACTGCACCCAACTACTACCTGTTTGTACGACTCCTTTGAGCCGTGGTAGGGTAGTAATCTAAGTGCAGTGGGAACACACTTGAGACGAATAGTGATATCAAGTCAACGGACTAACATGTACTCATGCCACCCGAGAACTGCTACCTGACGATAGGTATAATACTAACCAGCAGTTCCCAACGAGTCCGTCCAGTGTAACTCATAACCCAATGAGCACCTGTATACTATCTCCGGTACGATGTACTAATAGCTGTAGGACGGACCATCTCCCTTGCTGGGATGAGAAGCGTATACACTAGTCTACTCCGGAGTATCGATGCCCCATCTCGATAATCCTACGACTAGGGACCTGTATAAGGATGCGCTTATAGACTATCCAGCCTCCACTAGTGTGACTGCCATCACAACGCTGGTAGTCAAGCAAAGATCCTAAGAGCTCTACCAATATGTATAAGCGATATGCTAAAAGAAACATATGCACATATTGAGGTAGAATCAAACTAAGTAGCATACTACCATTTTGAGCAAAACTGTTATTATAACTGTAAATATCCTGAAATTGTATGCTAGCACCCCCACTGGGTTTTACAAGCATCAAGCATGCCAATTTAAAAAAATTTGGGGTGCTAACTAACACTAACCTGGATCGTTAACTAGAATTTTAGGGTTAAACCTATGATGATATGATAAACTAAAGAAGAGAAGATGGCTATACCTTCGTAGATCGAGTCCTTCACTTCTTATGCTCCATGTAGTAGTCCACATGACTCTACTTGAGAGTTTGATCGAGCTTTCTCCGATGACCTTTGCGCCGAAGATGATCCACGCGAAGGCCACTAGCTCAAGTTACCTCTTCACTAATCTCCTATTAGTGAAGTAAACACGCTACACCAAAGTGCTAGTTTGGTGTGGGATGGTAAAGTAAGGGATTTGAGGCTCACTAGTATGTGTTCAAGCTTCATGGTTCACATCACATGTGAGGGATTGGAGTTTTGATGCACGAGGAAGAAGAAGATGGAAGCTAGAGAGCATGAGAGTATTTGCTCAACTGTCACGACTCGAATAAGGCACGTGACTGGCACTTGCATCAGGTAAAGTCTATAGAACTACACCTAATACAAGTAAGCCAAAAGCCCATAAGTCTAAACAATTTTAAGGGAAGATAGTGGAGGTGAAGCTTTGAAATAATGGTATAATGAAACAAGTTCCTTCTACAAACATAGATAATAGTATACGAAAACACAATGTTTATATTTAACTTGAAAACTTTTTCGTCATTGAAAATTTGGGCAGCACCTCCTTTGTATAACTTAATCCGAAAATGGTACAAACAATATAATATAAGGCATCCCCAAGCGGGAGCTAGCTCTTCGCCAATTGGCGGAAACAACCACGCAAGTAAAGCAAATATACAACGCCGAAGGCGAGGATCAAAACTCAGAAAGAAAGCAAGAAAATTAAGCCTCAGGAAAACCAGAAAACAATAATACTACAAGAGCGCGACTCTAAGGTCGAAAGAATATACAACTGGTTTTCTAAATCTATCAAATATACAAGTCTGGTTGATGGAGCTTATTAGATACAACTGAAATAAATAAAAGTACAACGGTGATCACGATGCAAGTGAACGCACCTACCAAAGCAGTCACCCGGAAACCCAAAACTCAAATCAACATGCCCATGCTTCTATTCTTGATTATTTCCTTTAAATTTTCCTTTTCCATTTAACCGTTTTCTTTAAATTTCTAGAACCATCTTGACAACTTCTTTTCATTTCAAAAACAACATGTTATATTTTGGTTTAATGTGTCATGATGCACAAAACTTGTATTAACCCATTCCAATTTGTAATTATCACTAATTAAATGTATTAGTGAAAGCTTAAAATAATATTAAAAATAATTAATTAAGGAAAATATTTTAGTAAACTAGCAAATTTATAAGTGACTAAATAAATACCAATACTATCCATTACATATCTAAAATAGGTATAATTAAGTCTATGTTGAAAAATAATTATATTTTGGTTTTTACGGAAAACAACATTTATTTTACCGATTATCGGAAATTTCACCTAAACGATTTTTCAGAACGTTACAATCTTCCCCCTTAAAGAAATTCGGTCCCCGAATTTAAAAGCTAACTACGCATACTCTCGAAAGGATGAGAATAACTCTCTCTCATCTCGTCCTCGGCTTCCACGTGATCTACAACGACGAACTCAAGTCTGCGCCGACGTCGGTCTGCATAAGATTTCTGCCTGCACTGGGGTGCTCTCATCCTATCCCAAATCATCTGAATCTTTTCGGTCATCTCCTGCACAATCTGTGGCCCCAAAATACTGCTCTCACTGAGCTTTGTCCAACAAACTGGTGATCGACATTCCTCCTATATAATATTTCGAAGGATGCCATCTGAATCGTTCTCTTGGAAGCTGTTATTATAAGAAAACTCTATCAAGGGCAAGTGGCGATCCCCACTGCCACGAAATCTAGGATGCAAGCTCGGAGCATGTCCTCAAGAATCTGAATGGTCCGCTCTGATTGACCGTCGGTCTGCGGATAGAAAACTGTAATGAAACTCAATTGGTGTCCAAAGCTTTCTGAAGTTTCTGCCATAGTCGGATGGTGAACTGGGTGTCTCTGTCGAACACAATACAAGTCGGAACTCTATGTAGTCGCAAAACCTCATCCACATATGTCTGAGCATACTGAACGAATCCGAAAGTGGTCTTCACTGGCAGAAAGTGAGCTGCTTTCGTCAATCGGTCTACAATCACTCAAATAGAGCCATACTCTCGACTGAACCTAGGTAGACCCATGATACAATCCATAGAAATTTATTCCCATTTCCACTCCGGAATGGGCAAAGGTTGTAATTCTCTTGCTGGCCTCTGATGCCCAGTCTTGACTTTGCTGACATGTCAGCATCCCGAAACAAAATCTGTGACATCTCTCTTCATCCCTTCACACTAGTAGACTTCTCTCAAATTACAATACATCTTGGTGGAAACCGGATGAACACTATATACTGACTGACGCGCCTCCTCTAAGATCTCGCATCGCAACCCCTCGGAATCTGGCACACATAATCGAGTCCCAAATCATAGTACCCCCTGATCATCAATCACGAACTCCGAATCTCTGCCCTGTCGAAGCTGCTCCAAGATTTCTGAAAAACGAACTTCATCGGACTATGCTTCAAAAATATGATCAAATAACTGTGGATGCGCACGAACACGGACAAGTTGTCCCCCGGTCGGCATGAACTCGAACTGTACTCGGCTGTCACAAAGAATCTTCTAAGCTGTCGTCGACTGTCTCTGAACTGCTCAAATAAGAAAAACTACCTCCGGGCCTCCGACTCGAAGCATCTGCCACAAAATTCACCTTGCCCGGACGATAAAGAATCTCTCAGTCATAGTTTTTCACTAGCTATATCCATCCGTGCTGTCTCAAATTTAGATCTCGCTGTTGAAAGATATACTTTAAGTTTCTTGTGGTCCGTAAATATCTGGCACGACTCGCCGTATAAGTAGTGTCTCCAAATCTTAAGTGTAAAAATAACCGTATCCTTCTATAAATCATGAGTGAAATAATTCTGCTCGTACTTCTTCAACAGCCGAGAAGCATCGCAATAACCAACAAAACCGCATGATCCTAAAGACAAAGATAATACTGGCGCCGTAATCAAACGAGTCTTCAACTACTAAAAGTTCTGCTCGCATGCTTCGGTCCAAAGAAAAATGAACTCCCTTCCGGGTCAACCCGGTCAACGTTGCAGCCATATGCGAAAATCCTGTACGAAATATCAAAAGTATCCGTCCAAACCCAAAATGCTGCGAACCTCCGTCACCGATACAGGTCTGGGCCAGTGCTGAACAGCCTCGATCTTCTTCGGTTCCATACTTACCATCTCTCGTAACTATGTGTCCCAAGAAGTCCACATTATCCAACCAGAAAACACACGTGGATGATTTAGCGAATAGCTGGTGCTCTGTCACGACCCGCAGGGTACGGAACGTGACTGGCACTTAAGTTTACGAAACGTCTAAAGGCGTCCGTAAAATAAGTAAGCCAAAGCCCAGAAAACAAAACCAATGAAGCAAAAGAGTGAAGAAAACCCAATCAATTGAAAGCGAGTTATCAAATAAGTCATGTAAAACACTTTTTAAAAACAATACAAATTTTTCCCGAAAATTTCGGCAGAGTCTCCTTTGTAAATACTGACCCCCAAAAATGGGTACAACAAAATATATACATGAATCCACAAAATAGGGCATCCCCAAGCGGGAGCTAGCTCTTCGCCATACGGCGGTCACAAATCCCACGCAATGTAAATGACAACAAGCATAATAGAGTATAATAAAGCATAAGGAAGCATGAAAAAGTAGCATGTCGGCTCAAGTGAGCTCGACCCCAAATACAGTATAAAATCCACAAACCTCACAGTCTCATCTCTAGGTCAATATACAATAATCTGGTAGAACAGTAGATGGAGTACACTAGATACAAGAATATACAAGGTGGTACAAAAAAAATAACATAACCCACCTATGAGCAAATCTCGAGCTCAGGCAAAAGAGACAAAAGAACAAGTGCGCCCGCCGCTACTGAACTGACGGAGCGGACCTGCAAAAGACTGTGGCACAACGGGGGTGAGTTGCCAACTCGTGAGTAATAAATAACATCTACAAAGGCTATCGTATGCATGCACACAAGCATCCTAGCATCTAAAATACAGGTATGACTTGATGCACTAGCAGGTGTGTATACAATATCAGTGTGCTAATATGTATGCAACATGAAAATCTGAGGTCTCAATAGGTATATATAAGAAATATTTTATCTCTTTTTGTTTTTGAAACTCTTTTAGAATGCCAGCATAATATCAAGGAATCGACGAGAACCGGTGTCCAGCAACGACACCTAAAAGCTGTCTCAAACCTCATAAATGTATCTCTGGCCTCAGCCGTCCGGCTGACCCATCTCAAATATCAATATCTCATCATCTAGCGGCCACGGTCGGTATCCTCTGGATATCCTCCGTCCCAAACAGTCACCGGTAGGTAATCCGTCCCCTGCCAGGCTCAACGTCATCACCACATTCCTCTTGCCCCGGGGTACCTTACCGGGCCCACCATGTACCCGTGCCGGTTCCTCCGCTCCTCGACACGGATTTCCAAAGCCACAGCAAACTCATGGTGGACGACACTTACATCACTAGAAAACCGCAATTTGCATAATTTAAAAATATAATAATTTTAGAAATTTTGCGGCTTTCCCCCGAAATCCAGCAATATCATAAAATCTCAAGAAATCCTCATAAGTGCATATATCAGTGATAATGAATGCATATGGTATCAATAATCAAGTTGCGATGTGTGATTAATGTATTAAGCATAAACAATGAATATGATGAAGTACATGCACATGAATAGCAATACTACGGTTTCATTTTAAGGAAATAGCACAATTTAAGTATCAATTAGTAAAAGGTTTCAATTAAAGGTCATCTAGTGTGGTGGCATGGCAATTACCAGGGTGTGTGTGTGTAGGCATGAATAGTGCTCGTGCTGCATATAAAAACCTGGTAATGATGCATGTGTCCTACAATTGAGTTTGCGTATATGGGTATAACATATTGATCTAATTGCAGCAATTATCATGCCAGTAATATTATTCTAATGTCACAAGTGGTTATCCAATTTACTATTTTCCAGTTTACTAAATCTATCGGGCGACTTGCGCCATCCAAACGATCGTCCCCCGTAGATGTTAAATCTACTCACCGGGATCCCTGGCTAGCTGTGTCCAATCACCGCCTTTCCCTTTCGCGCCGCGTCTGACGTCTCCACGACCGAACCTGGAATTTACATCAATACCCAACATAAGGTTACCTATCAAGAACGACGCAAAACCCCAACGAAACTACTAAAGTTCGCTAGCTAAGTATAACGTGCACAAAGTGCGCGGAACACACGCGAAAATCGCAAAAACTGCCGAAAAACGCCGATTTGGGTCACCCGGCAAAACTAAAACCCGACTACCCAAAACCGCACTCACGCATCCTAAAAGTTGTAGGACAAGCCATACAATCAACAAGATACTAAAAATAATTCATCACATAACTTTTATAAAAATCTAGTAAGCATTTCAATCCAAAATCGGTGCAAAAAAAATCGCCGATTTGCGACAAAACGACAACAATATAGCACAATCACCCAACCACACTACAAGAAATCTACAAACACTAACTATAACACAACAACAATGATTCCAATCCTAATTTCCATAAACAACCAATTCTTGATTTTTGTAATTAGCAAACATAAACCAAACTATATATGAAAAACCTTAATTTAACACCAGATTTTAGCCTAATAAGCAAATTAACCACTTAGATTAAGGTTAGCAAAACACTAGATAGCAAATTAGGTTTAATCAATTAGATAATGTTTTCTAAAACTTAATCAACTCACTAATCATGTTTCAAATACCATTTCCATACAAAAACCTTTTCTTGAAAATCCTAAAAAGCAATTTCACACTTCTAAATTTAACCAAATTAGCATAATTGGAAACTATATAAACAAGTTAACCATATAAATTAGTTAATTAACAACTAGATTAACTACAAAACAACTTAATTAATTATCATGGCTTCAAAACCCTAATTTAAACAAACTACTCTTTTAAACTAGATTAGAAATAAGCAAACTTTTAACACTAACCATACAATTAAAGGAATTTTTAGCAAAAGAAAGCAACTTGATGAGAATTATACCTCTTGATCAATGGATCAAGCAAGAGAATTTGCTCCAATTGATGGCCTCAACACCAAGGTCCAAGCAAGAATGGTTAAGGATAATGATAGAATAAGGATTTTTGTTTGGATTTTTGAATTAAATCATGGATTTTGATGTATTTCTTGAAGAAATTGAAGAAAAATGAAAAGAAAAGAGAGGAAGAAGAGGGTGTGCAGGAATTTCGGCCAGAATGAGGTATGGGGGAGGGTGTGGGCAAGTGGGGAAAGTCATGGTCAAGTCCACAAAAGTCAATGTATCATACATTATCCATTTTAATTAAAATAATACCATAAACTATCAAATTAACTCAAGAAAGAAACCAAGAAGAGAGAGGCCAGAAATTTCTGGTCTCACACAAGGTGGGGCTGTCCTAGGGCTGAGGAAAAAGAGAGAGGGGTTTTACAAAAGAAATTTTATGCAAAAAGGCCCCCTACAACTCAAAAATTGCAAGTTTTAGCCCAAAATTCAATAATTTCGTTTCAAATCATAAAAATTTGTTAAAAATCAAAATAAATTACTAAAAATTCATGTTATCACTAGAATATAATTATCATAATTTTAGAGATTAAAATTAGCCCGGAAAAATTTGTATTTATCGCTTATTTAATGTATTTTCTTACCGGCTAAAAATAATATTAAAAAATGAAAAATAGGGAAAAATTTTTAAATGACCAAAATTTCATAATTAACTCATTAGTCACTAAAAACAAGTAATTACCTATCCATTTTAGGTATAATTAGCCCTAAACTGCAAAATATCGAGAAAGACGGTTTTCGGAAAAATACCGAATTTTCACCGAATTTCAAGAAAACACCAAAACGACTTTTCAAGACGCTACAATCTTCCCCCCTTAAAGAAATTCGGTCCCCGAATTTAAAAATATAGCTACGCGTACCTTTAAAGAGATGGGGATACTTCTTCCTCATCTCGCCCTCGGTCTCCCAGGTAACCTCCTCGCTGCTCGGGCTACGCCAAAGGACCTTGACGGTTGGTATAATCTTCGACCTCAACTTCTTCACCTGCCGATCCAGGATGGCCACCGGCTGCTCTGCAAAAGAAAGGTCGCGCTCTAGCTGGACTGTCGGGTGCTGAATCGCATGCGAAGGGTCGTGAAGGTACTTGCGGAGCATCGAAACATGGAAGACGGGGTGAACATCGGGAAAGCTGGGTGGAAGAGCCAAACGATATGCAACAGCGCCAACACGCTCGAGGATCTCGAAGGGACCTACGAATCTAGGGCTAAGCTTCCCTTTTCGCCCAAAACGCATCACGCCCTTCATCGGAGAGACCCTCAGAAAAACATGGTCGCCAACTGCGAACTCTAATCTGCGACGGCGCCTGTCTGCATACGATTTCTGCCTGCTCTGAGCCGCTCTCATCCGGTCTCGGATCAACTGGATCTTCGATGTCGTCTCCTCAACAAGCTGCGGCCCCAAAATGCTGCTCTCGCTGAGCTCTGTCCAACAAACGGGCGATCTGCATCTCCTCCCATACAATGCCTCGAAAGGTGCCATCTGAATAGTATCCTGGAAGCTGTTGTTGTAGGAGAACTCCACTAGAGGTAAATGACGATCCCAGCTACCACCAAAGTCTAAAACGCACGCTCTGAGCATGTCCTCGAGTGTCTGAATGGTCCGCTCTGAATGTCCGTCTGTCTGCGGATGAAACGCTGTGCTGAAGCTCAAACGAGTGCCTAAAGCCTCCTGAAGTCTCTGCCAAAGTCGGCTGGTGAACTGAGTGCCTCGATCTGACACGATGCAAGACGGTACGCCATGTAGTCGCACGATCTCGTCAATATAGAGCTGAGCATACTGAGCGAAGCTGAAAGTCGTCTTCACTGGAAGGAAGTGAGCCGCTTTCGTCAATCTATCCACGATCACCCAGATGGAGTCGTACCCTCGACTGGTCCTGGGTAGACCCACAACGAAATCCATCGAAATCTGCTCCCATTTCCACTCTGGAATGGGTAACGGCTGTAGCTCTCCTGCGGGCCTCTGGTGCTCGGCCTTGACCTGCTGACAAGTCAGGCATCTCGAAACGAACTCCGCAATGTCCCTCTTCATCCCGTCCCACCAGTAGGTCTCTCTCATATCATGGTACATCTTGGTGGAACCGGGGTGGACACTATACACTGATCGGTGTGCCTCCTCAAGAATGTCGCGCCGTAATCCATCAGCATCTGGTACGCACAGTCTAGATCCATATCGTAAAATCCCCTGATCGTCAACCACGAACTCGGAAAATCTGCCCTGTCCCATCTGTGCCATGATCTCTGAGCAATGGTCGTCACTGCGCTGCGCCTCATATATACGGTCAAGCAACTGTGGGCGTGCACGAACATGCGCGAGCTGTCCCCCTGCCTGAGTGAACTCGAACTCAACTCGGCTGTCGCATAACATCTGCCAATCTGCTGACGACTGCCTCTGCACTGACGCAAAAAGGATAGAGTACCCCCGGGCCTCCTACTCAACGCATCTGCCACCACATTCGCCTTGCCGGGGTGATATAAGATCTCGCAGTCATAGTCTTTCACCAACTCCATCCAACAACGCTGTCTGAGGTTCAGGTCTCGCTGCTGAAATATGTACTTTAAGCTCTTGTGATCGGTGAATATCTGACATGACTCGCCGTAAAGGTAATGTCGCCAAATCTTCAGTGCAAAGACCACTGCAGCCATCTCCAAATCATGAGTGGGGTAGTTCTGTTCATGCTTCTTCAACTGCCGAGAAGCATAAGCGATCACCCGGCCATGCTGCATCAATACGCATCCTAATCCCACTCGCGAAGCATCACAGTAGACAACAAATCCGCCTGATCCCGAACGTAAAGATAATACCGGCGCCGTAGTCAAACAAGTCCGTAGCTGCTGAAAACTGCGCTCGCACTCCTCTGTCCAAACGAAAGGAACTCCCTTCCGGATCAAACTGGTCAACGGTGCAGCTATACGGGAGAAGTCCTGAACAAAACGCCTGTAGTAGCCCGCCAAGCCTAGAAAACTACGGATCTCAGTAACCGATGTAGGTCGGGGCCACTGCTGAACAGCCTCAATCTTCTTCGGGTCCACACAAATGCCGTCTCTCGTAACCACGTGACCCAAGAATCCAACGCTGTCCAGCCAGAAGGCACACTTGGAGAACTTCGCGAACAGCTGGTGCTCCCTCAGAGTCTGTAACGTAATCCGCAAGTGCTGCTCGTGCTCCTCTCTGCTCCGGGAGTACACCAAGATATCGTCGATAAACACGATGATGAACAAGTCAAGATACGGCCTGAATGTACGGTTCATCAAATCCATAAATGCTGCTGGGGCGTTGGTGAGTCCGAACGACATCACCAAAAACTCGTAGTGGCCATAGCGTGTACGGAAAGCTGTCCTCGGTATATCCTCCTGTCGAACTCGCAGCTGATGGTATCCTGATCGTAAGTCGATCCTCGAAAAATTCCCCGCACCCTGAAGCTGGTCGAACAAATCATCAATGCGCGGCAACGGATATCTGTTCCGAACGGTAACTTTGTTCAGCTGGCGGTAGTCGATACATAAGCGCAAACTTCCATCCTTCTTCTTGACAAACAGGACCGGAGCACCCCACGGAGAAACACTCGGTCGAATAAGCCCCTTGTCCAACAAATCCTGCAACTGATCCTTCAGCTCTCGAAGCTCTGCCGGGGCCATCCGATAAGGCGGTATAGAAATAGGCCCCGAGCCGGGAATCAAATCAATGCAGAACTCAACATCGCGCTCAGGCGGTAGCCCGGGTAGCTCATCAGGGAAAACATCAGGGAACTCACAAACTACCGGGACCTGGTCTAACGGAACCTCTGTAGCTCGAGTATCACAAACAAACGCTAAGAATCCCTGACATCCCTTCCGCAAGAGCTGACCAGCGCGAAGAGACGAAATTAAGCTGGGAAGGGTGACACTGCGGTCTCCCTGAATAACAAGGACTGGCTCTCCCGGAAAGCTAAATCTGACTGCCTTCTCACGGCAGTCCACCGAAGCATAACAAGTGGCTAGCCAATCCATGCCCAGAAGCACATCAAAGTCCAACATATCGAGGAGTATCAAATCAACTGATGAATCCCTCTCCCCGATACGAACGGAACACAAACGAAATACAAACCGAGCGACAAACGACTCGCCTACCGGAGTAACAACAACAAGCGGCTGATCTAACGACGACGACCCACGGCCCAACATCGGTGCAAAGTGTGTAGAGACGTACGAATGTGTGGAACCTGGGTCGAATAATACCCGTGCGTCGAAAGAACAAACTGGCAAAGTACCTGTCACAACGGCATTGGATGCCTGCGCATCCTGCGGTGTCAAAGCAAAAACTCGGGCCTGTCCTCCACCGATAGCGGGCTGACCTCGACCTCGGCCTCTGCCTCCTCGTCCTCTCTGAACAGGACCGCCGCGTCCACGGCCTCTCGGTGCACCTAACTGGCGTGGAGCATCGCCTGGGGTAGGAAGTAGGGCTCTCTGAGGAGGGGGTGGTGATGGTGGTAGGGTCACGTGCGGAACTGTCGCTGCTCCCTGTCGTCTCACCGGGCAGTCTCTGACAAGATGGTGCAAACTCCCGCACCCAAAACATCCTGGCGACGGCTGCTGCCCCTGGGAATAAGAACCATATAACTGTCCCCGCCCAAATCCTCTGCCAGGCCTATCTCTCGGAAAGAATCTGGCGCGCTGCCTCTGAGGTGGTACATCGGTGCGCATCCTCTTCGGCCCAGAAACGACCGAAGTCTGTGATATGCGTGCCTCCATCCGTAATGCCGTATCCCTAGCTGCTGAATAAGTGTCGTAGTGCTGGGCGCCAATGGCAAGGTATAGCTGGGCATCAAGTCCCTGTACGAACCTCTTCACCATCTTCTCCTCGGTATCCACCAAATACTGAGCATATCGGGATAACTGTGTAAACTGGATATCATACTCAGACACCGTCATCCCAGGTGTCTTGACTAAGGCCTCGAAGCTGCGAGCTCTGGCGTCACGAACGCTCTCTGGAAGGAAACGGGCTAGAAAGACCGCTGTAAACTCAATCCAAGTCATAGGCGGTAGATCTGCAGCTCGACCTCTCAAGACTGACTCCCACCATGTCTGCGCGAGACCCTCTAGTCGGAAACTCGCAAGCTCTACCCATCGATCATCCAAACATCTCAGCGAACGGCAGATCCTGGCTAAACTGTCAAGGAACGTCTGTGGGTCCTCTGCTGCCTCGGTGCCGGTGAATACTGGAGGTCTCAGCCTCATGAAATCCTGTAGTGAAACCGGAATGGCCACGGTGGTAGTAGTAGGAGCAGGTATCAAGGTCGTCTGTGATGTAGTAGGTACGTCATCCGGCCTCGGTGTACGACTGGCTGCAACTAGGGATCCTACCATCTGACGCAGCTCCTGCATGCCTCCCATCATCTGTCGCAACTCCTCCATACCGGTCTCGAGCCTATCCATACGGCCTGGGGAAGGTGGATCGGTCTGTCCCAGCGGCGTAGGCATACCACCCTGCTCAGTCCTAGTCTCGGACGAGCCAGCTCGAATCTCGTCTCTGGCGGCAGCCCTCTGTGCCCTCGTAGCCTTCGGCGGCATAGTGGCTGTCACAGGAAAACGGATAGTAAGGACAGTGCAATAGGATCATAGGATACACGGAATTGAAGAAAGAATTTTTCAAGCAAGTATATCCTAAAGTCACTTAGGCGGAGTACCGTATAGTAAGTATGCCGCGGACATACGCACGCTACGTTACCCTGCTTAAGTCACTTACTCCATCTACCAAGGGTCATCCTACACTCACAAAGGTAAAACCTATCGCTCTGATACCAACTTTGTCACGACCCGCAGGGTACGGAACGTGACTGGCACTTAAGTTTACGAAACGTCTAAAGGCGTCCGTAAAATAAGTAAGCCAAAGCCCAGAAAACAAAACCAATGAAGCAAAAGAGTGAAGAAAACCCAATCAATTGAAAGCGAGTTATCAAATAAGTCATGTAAAACACTTTTTAAAAACAATACAAATTTTTCCCGAAAATTTCGGCAGAGTCTCCTTTGTAAATACTGACCCCCAAAAATGGGTACAACAAAATATATACATGAATCCACAAAATAGGGCATCCCCAAGCGGGAGCTAGCTCTTCGCCATACGGCGGTCACAAATCCCACGCAATGTAAATGACAACAAGCATAATAGAGCATAATAAAGCATAAGGAAGCATGAAAAAGTAGCATGTCGGCTCAAGTGAGCTCGACCCCAAATACAGTATAAAATCCACAAACCTCACAGTCTCATCTCTAGGTCAATATACAATAATCTGGTAGAACAGTAGATGGAGTACACTAGATACAAGAATATACAAGGTGGTACAAAAAAAATAACATAACCCACCTATGAGCAAATCTCGAGCTCAGGCAAAAGAGACAAAAGAACAAGTGCGCCCGCCGCTACTGAACTGACGGAGCGGACCTGCAAAAGACTGTGGCACAACGGGGGTGAGTTGCCAACTCGTGAGTAATAAATAACATCTACAAAGGCTATCGTATGCATGCACACAAGCATCCTAGCATCTAAAATACAGGTATGACTTGATGCACTAGCAGGTGTGTATACAATATCAGTGTGCTAATATGTATGCAACATGAAAATCTGAGGTCTCAATAGGTATATATAAGAAATATTTTATCTCTTTTTGTTTTTGAAACTCTTTTAGAATGCCAGCATAATATCAAGGAATCGACGAGAACCGGTGTCCAGCAACGACACCTAAAAGCTGTCTCAAACCTCATAAATGTATCTCTGGCCTCAGCCGTCCGGCTGACCCATCTCAAATATCAATATCTCATCATCTAGCGGCCACGGTCGGTATCCTCTGGATATCCTCCGTCCCAAACAGTCACCGGTAGGTAATCCGTCCCCTGCCAGGCTCAACGTCATCACCACATTCCTCTTGCCCCGGGGTACCTTACCGGGCCCACCATGTACCCGTGCCGGTTCCTCCGCTCCTCGACACGGATTTCCAAAGCCACAGCAAACTCATGGTGGACGACACTTACATCACTAGAAAACCGCAATTTGCATAATTTAAAAATATAATAATTTTAGAAATTTTGCGGCTTTCCCCCGAAATCCAGCAATATCATAAAATCTCAAGAAATCCTCATAAGTGCATATATCAGTGATAATGAATGCATATGGTATCAATAATCAAGTTGCGATGTGTGATTAATGTATTAAGCATAAACAATGAATATGATGAAGTACATGCACATGAATAGCAATACTACGGTTTCATTTTAAGGAAATAGCACAATTTAAGTATCAATTAGTAAAAGGTTTCAATTAAAGGTCATCTAGTGTGGTGGCATGGCAATTACCAGGGTGTGTGTGTGTAGGCATGAATAGTGCTCGTGCTGCATATAAAAACCTGGTAATGATGCATGTGTCCTACAATTGAGTTTGCGTATATGGGCATAACATATTGATCTAATTGCAGCAATTATCATGCCAGTAATATTATTCTAATGTCACAAGTGGTTATCCAATTTACTATTTTCCAGTTTACTAAATCTATCGGGCGACTTGCGCCATCCAAACGATCGTCCCCCGTAGATGTTAAATCTACTCACCGGGATCCCTGGCTAGCTGTGTCCAATCACCGCCTTTCCCTTTCGCGCCGCGTCTGACGTCTCCGCGACCGAACCTGGAATTTACATCAATACCCAACATAAGGTTACCTATCAAGAACGACGCAAAACCCCAACGAAACTACTAAAGTTCGCTAGCTAAGTATAACGTGCACAAAGTGCGCGGAACATACGCGAAAATCGCAAAAACTGCCGAAAAACGCCGATTTGGGTCACCCGGCAAAACTAAAACCCGACTACCCAAAACCGCACTCACGCATCCTAAAAGTTGTAGGACAAGCCATACAATCAACAAGATACTAAAAATAATTCATCACATAACTTTTATAAAAATCTAGTAAGCATTTCAATCCAAAATCGGTGCAAAAAAAATCGCCGATTTGCGACAAAACGACAACAATATAGCACAATCACCCAACCACACTACAAGAAATCTACAAACACTAACTATAACACAACAACAATGATTCCAATCCTAATTTCCATAAACAACCAATTCTTGATTTTTGTAATTAGCAAACATAAACCAAACTATATATGAAAAACCTTAATTTAACACCAGATTTTAGCCTAATAAGCAAATTAACCACTTAGATTAAGGTTAGCAAAACACTAGATAGCAAATTAGGTTTAATCAATTAGATAATGTTTTCTAAAACTTAATCAACTCACTAATCATGTTTCAAATACCATTTCCATACAAAAACCTTTTCTTGAAAATCCTAAAAAGCAATTTCACACTTCTAAATTTAACCAAATTAGCATAATTGGAAACTATATAAACAAGTTAACCATATAAATTAGTTAATTAACAACTAGATTAACTACAAAACAACTTAATTAATTATCATGGCTTCAAAACCCTAATTTAAACAAACTACTCTTTTAAACTAGATTAGAAATAAGCAAACTTTTAACACTAACCATACAATTAAAGGAATTTTTAGCAAAAGAAAGCAACTTGATGAGAATTATACCTCTTGATCAATGGATCAAGCAAGAGAATTTGCTCCAATTGATGGCCTCAACACCAAGGTCCAAGCAAGAATGGTTAAGGATAATGATAGAATAAGGATTTTTGTTTGGATTTTTGAATTAAATCATGGATTTTGATGTATTTCTTGAAGAAATTGAAGAAAAATGAAAAGAAAAGAGAGGAAGAAGAGGGTGTGCAGGAATTTCGGCCAGAATGAGGTATGGGGGAGGGTGTGGGCAAGTGGGGAAAGTCATGGTCAAGTCCACAAAAGTCAATGTATCATACATTATCCATTTTAATTAAAATAATACCATAAACTATCAAATTAACTCAAGAAAGAAACCAAGAAGAGAGAGGCCAGAAATTTCTGGTCTCACACAAGGTGGGGCTGTCCTAGGGCTGAGGAAAAAGAGAGAGGGGTTTTACAAAAGAAATTTTATGCAAAAAGGCCCCCTACAACTCAAAAATTGCAAGTTTTAGCCCAAAATTCAATAATTTCGTTTCAAATCATAAAAATTTGTTAAAAATCAAAATAAATTACTAAAAATTCATGTTATCACTAGAATATAATTATCATAATTTTAGAGATTAAAATTAGCCCGGAAAAATTTGTATTTATCGCTTATTTAATGTATTTTCTTACCGGCTAAAAATAATATTAAAAAATGAAAAATAGGGAAAATTTTTTAAATGACCAAAATTTCATAATTAACTCATTATTCACTAAAAACAAGTAATTACCTATCCATTTTAGGTATAATTAGCCCTAAACTGCAAAATATCGAGAAAGACGGTTTTCGGAAAAATACCGAATTTTCACCGAATTTCAAGAAAACACCAAAACGACTTTTCAAGACGCTACATGCTCTCTCAAGGTCTACAACAAAATCCTCAAATGTTACCCAGGCTCCTCTCGGTTCCAAAAGTATACTAAAATGTCATCAACGAACACGTTAATAACTGTAACATTTCATAAAAATAAAATATTATTTTTGGGAATTTTTATAATTAAATAATGAAATATTGAATATTTTAATAGGGCGGTATAATTAAATACCGATAAATTGGGAAAAAATTTGGAAAATAATGAAAATTACTGAAAAGAGGGTGCTTTATGTGATTTAAGCAAATTATGAAATTTTATGATTTATTATACACTAATTTTTTGGTAATCGCGATTAAATATCGCTAATCGGGCACTAAACGTGTTTTGTGCACATGACATGCACATATCATTTTTACACTTGTTACATTTTTTCTACATGATTCTTGTGTGTATGGTTATTTATTTTGGGTTTTCTATTGCAAAGAGAAGAAAAGAAAACAAAAAGAAAAGGAATAAAAAAATGAAGTATGGGCAAATGAGAGAAAGTGAGGGGTCAAGAGAGAGCCATGCCCATTTGTTCCCTTCTTCTTCCTTCATCATTTTCTCCCCTCATTTCCTAATTGCTGCTGCCCTCATCTCCCCCTCCTCAAATCACCACAAACACACCCAAAAACAACCCAAAACCCCACTCCCATTTTACAAAAATTGTGCACAAGCTCACAAGCTACACTTTGGACCAAGAAAGTTTGCATTTTGGTGTTCTAGGAGATTCATGGGTGCTAAATGAGGTAATCCCTTCACCATTTGTGTAGTTTTTCATTCACTTTTGAATTTATATGTGTTTAGTTGTGATTTTGTGCGATTTGGTGAACTTTGAAGATTTCTAGAGAGGGTTGTGGGATTCTTGAGTTGTGATGTTGTTTTAGAGTGTAGTAGCAACTAGAAAACACCCCTAGGTGTTGGAAACCCAGACCAAACACATATACCAAACCTGAAACCCAAAATACGGAAAAACAGAAAACTGTAAATGTCGGTTTTGTGAGTTTTAGTGGGTGCAGGGAAATCTGGAGTGACTCGTGACCAAAACTTGAAAAACGAACAACTTCAGAGACCTATTTAGAGCACTATGAGACCACCCAACCAAAACGAACCAAATCCACGACACTAAAACCGAGGAGGCCAGATCCTAAGGTTATGTGGCTGGCCATGGGGTGGGGGTTAGGGCCCAGGTTGCTTCATTAGGTCATATACATACTATATAACACCCAGTGTTGTTTGGGAGCATTGTTTTCACCTTAATCAAAATCTGGGACCGCTTTCTCAAGTTGTTGTTTTGATTCGGGATATGGTTTTGCGTATTTTGAATTCTGGATTTTAGTGTTTGTGTTTTATCTCGATCACTTGACATTTGTACGTCTATATCGAGTGATATCGGGTTGATTTGCGAGAGCTAACCATAGGTTTTGATCTATGTGAGTTTCGTGCGTCGTTTTGGCTTTGATTTGGATTTTAATGCGACACGATACGTTATAATGTGTAGGTACCCCCATGATGATTCGAGACGATGAAGAGAAGGATGGCGACATCGACATCGGCAAGCAAGATCAAAGTGAGTAGATATATATCTAGGGGGAAGTCGGGTGGATGGCGTATAGCACCCCCGCAGTTCGATGTATAGTATGCTATATATATACTATATATATATGATATCTTTTATGTGAGACATGGATATTCAAGATATGGTTATGTGTTCATGGTTTAGCTTAGGGTAGTTAGAAGTAACTTAGTTTAGCTTCTTACTTGCGAAACCCTAGATTTGAGACTACACCCACACGCGCACACACACATGCATACATTTATTTTTCTTGTGCGTATATGGGGATATGTATACACACACACACACATGGGTATGGGACTATGTGTATATTATACACGTATACATATACATGGATTATGAGGATAGTACTTAGGATTTGAGATGAGTCGATGAGATTGGGCTTGAGGCCGTGAGATCGGTGATGTGACAGGGTTTGTATTTGAGATACGACATGATGTTTTAGCGGTTCCTTTGACATGGTGTTTTCATACACACGCATGGATATACATAGATGGCATCAGTATTGTACTAGACGTAGATCAGTACCCCGGATCATGATATTTGATAAAGAGGATACCAGATGAATAATGTGATAGAGGTGATATTTGACCCATACGCAGATTTGGGAGGCCGTACGACTGATTTACCGTACGAGCTATATATATTGATGATAGATCCGCACTATTGACTCGAGAATGTCATATTATATTAGGGTATCGTATGGGATACTATTGAGGCGGGATCACCGACTGTTATATATATATGTGTGTGTGTGTGTGTGTATCGACTCAGATGTTAGGCGGTTTCCTTACCTTTCGATCAGCCTGTAGTTACTTGTAAATGATAAATTAGACTTCATACCTATTTCAAAACTAACGAATCGTGAGTATTTTAAAGACAGGCCAAGGGATTCTACGGATATTTCAAAGGACGTATCTTTTCTTAAAAACACCGTAGCCCTTATTTTCAAAACACCACGATTCGTGTTATTTCAAATGGCAAAACTGTATGACTCATATTTATATAAATGCAGATTAGTTGTCATTGTGTTTATTATTCAGCTCCCGCATATTATTGCAGTTCGCATCGCATCGCATGCTTATATTGTGTTTTTCATATGCCATTATTGAGATCATGCTGCCAGGACACCAGCACCATTACCGATGATGCGTATGTTCCACATACACTTACTTGCCGGCTCACACATATCATCATCAGTAATTGCCATATCACATACACTTTAGAGAATATTACTCATTGACATAGCTTGTTAACTGACGGTTCGACATGGTATTAGCGCACTCATCTTTATATGCTAGTTTAGACATTGCAGTTTATTACTTGCTACTTCATGCATATTATTATTCACTGTTATGCAGTATTATAGAGTTTTATGCCGGTATTCATTGTTTACTTGCTATTGATGATTGGATTTCGGATTTTCATGAGATTTCCTGGATTTGGGAGAAAACCGCAAGAATATATATAACTTCTCTCTTTTTAAAATGAAAAGTGTGGTTTTCTCGTGATGTATGCGTCGTCCACCATGATGTTTTCTCGGTTATGAGATGGATTTCGAGACCCGATTCGAGGAGTCGTATGAACCGTCTCGGGTACATGGTGGACCCGATATGGTACCCCAGGGCAAGAGTGATTTCATGGAGGATGAAGAGCCCGGTAGGGGCAGACTGCCTACCGGTGATTGTTTGGCACGTCGGATATCCGGAGGATACCGTTCGTGGTCGTGTGATTTATGATATGGGCCGATCCGGACCGACGGAGCCCGAGGTATTGAGACATTGAGATATTGAGATTTGAGACACTGAGATTTTGAGATTTGCTGATACAGGCCAGTCCGGATAGCCGGAGCCTGAGATATTGAGATATTGGGGTTTATGTTTTGTGTCGACGCTTGACACGGATTCCTCTGTTGATTTCATTGATGATACTCGATTTATATACATACAGAAATCTCACTAAATAAAAGAAAACAGTTGTCTCACTCATTTCATTACATTACATTCATACCTCATATATATGATATATTGCTACCTGAGGCACTGACACGAGCACATGGGATTACACTTATGTATAGATGTTTACCCTTGCCACCTTTTCATACTTCAGACTTTATCATTTTGAGGTTTTATATATATATTTGATCGTATTGACCTAGGATTGTGTCATACATACGATTTCTGCTCGGTGATGTTTTCTACTCACGAGTTGTCAACTCACCCCCGTTGTGCCACAGTTTCTTGCAGGTTTTGCCGTACAGGTTTCGTTACGGCTTTGCTGGCATACTGTTTCCTTTCCGGGTGATTACTTTGGTAGGTGGGTTCACTTGCATCGTGACCACCATTGTCATTTATTACATTCAGTTGTATCTAGTAAACTCCTTCAACCAGACATGTGTATTTACTTCAGACTTAGAGACCAGAGTTGTATATTCTTTCGACCTTAGAGTCGCGCGTTGTATTATTATGGTTTTCATGCTGTTTTGAGTTTCCTTTTCAGTTTTGATCCTCGCCCTTCGGCGTTGTATATTATATTGCTTGCATGGTTGTGACCGTCGATTGACGAAGAGCTAGATCCCGCTTGGGGATGCCTTTTATCATTCATGTATATATGTATCTTGTCGTACCCCGCTCGGGGCCAGTATTTACAAAGGAAACTCTGCCGAAATTTTTAGAAAAGACTTGATGTTTTAAAAACGCATATTCGGTTTATTTTATCAAACACTTTCTTTTAAAATGGTTTAGATTTCTGGGATTTTGGCTTACTTGAATTAGATGGAGCCCTATAGACTTCATATGATTTAAGTGCCAGTCACGTGCCATTTCCGGGTCGTGACAATAACTGATCAAGAAACGACCCGAATATGCGGTTCATCAAGTCCATAAACGCTGCTGGGGCATTGGTGAGCTCGAACGACATCACCAAGAACTCATAACGCCCGTAACGTGTGAAAAGCAGTCTTCGGAATATCATCCTCTCGAACCCGCAACTAATGATAACCTGATCGCAAGTCAATCTTCGAGAAATGTCCCGCACCCTGGAGCTAATCAAATAAATCGTCGATACGAGGTAAGGGATATCTGTTCCGCACAGTAACCTGATTCAACTAACAAAAATCGATGCACAAACACAACTGCCGTCTTTCTTCTTGACGAACAAAACAGGAGCTCCCCAAAGTGACGCACTCGGACGAACAAGCTCTTTTATCTAACAAATCTTGCAACTGATCCTTCAGTTCTTTAAGCTCCGCCAGATCCATCCGATATGGAGGTATAGAAAAAGGCTCCATGCAGGAAATCAAGTCAAAGAAGAACTCAATATCACGCTTTGGCGATAAACCAAGCAACTCGTCAGGAAAACATCTGGAAACTCTCTCACAATCAGGACCTGGTCCAACGGAAGCTCTGCGGCTCAAACATCACAAACATACACTAAGAATTCCTGACATCCTTTTCTCAAAAGCTTACTAGCGCGAAAAGAAGAAATCAAACTCGGAAAGGCGACGCTACGGTCTCCCCGAAAACAATCAAGAACTGGCTTACCCGGAAAACCAAATCTGACTGCTTCCTCTTATGTCCGTTCATGAATTCCTAACACGTGGCTAACCAACCCATGCTCAGAAGAACTTCGAAGTCAAACATATCGAGAAAAATCAATTTGACAGAAGAATCCCTATCTCCGATGCGAACAAAACAAACACGAATGAGAAACATATCGAGCGGTTGATTTAGCAAAGACTATTATCGACTAGACTTCGATACAAATTATGTGGATACCATTTCAAACAACACTAAAAAGAAATACGTATCGAAAGAAAACACCGAAAGAATAACTGTCACAACGGCGTCTATCTAACCGCCTCTGAACTGGCATACCGGTACGAATCTGCTTCGGTCCAAAAACGACTGAAGTCTTAGAAATGCGCTCCTCCAACAGTAAGGTTGCGTTCATAGCAGCGACGTAAATGTCTAATTGCTGGGCACCAATAGCAAGAAATAACTCCACATGAACCTCTTTATCCGTTTCTCTTCAGTGTCCACCAGGTAAGGAGCGTATCGGACCCCGAGTAAACTAAATGCCGTACTCGGACACCGTCATCCCTGAAGTCTTATGCAAAGGCTCGAAACTACGAGCTCGGGCATCTCGAACGCTCTCCGGAAGGAAACGAGCAAGAATTATATCTATGAACTCATCCCAAGTCATAGGAAGTAGATTTGCAGCTCGACCTCTCTTAATTGACTCGCACCACGTCTGAGCAAGACCTCTCTAGACGAAAACTCGCAAGCTCAATCCATATCTCGTCAGAACATCTCTGTGAACGACAAATCCTAGCCATCTTGTCGAGGATTGTCTATGTATCCTCCGCTGCATCTGTGCCTGTAAAAACAAACTGGAGGCCTCAGCCTCAAAAACTCCAGTAAGGATACATAAATAATCTTGGTAAAAACAGAAACAGCTGCAGCAGATACAATCTCAGTCCCTGCAGTAGGAAGGACATCATCGGCTCTCGGAGCTCGGCTAGCCTCAACTAACAATCTAACCATCTGTCGCAAGTCCTCCTCGACTCCAGCTTAGATATCCGTCCTGGAGAAGGCGGATCACTCCGTCCCTGAGGGGTAGGCGTACCGCCCTGATCGGTCCTCGTCTTAAACGAGCCTACTCTAATCTCATCCTCGGTGGTAGCCCTATGGCCCTCGAAGTCTCCGGTGGCATAGTGGCTGGAACAAGAAACATGATTGATAGGAACATTGCGACCGAACCAAAGGATTTCCGGAATCAAGGAAGGAAATACAAGCAAATATATATACTAAGGCCACTTAGGTGGAGTACCGTTTTGTAAGTATGCCGCGGAACATACACAAGCTACGTCACTCTACTTAAGTCACCTACTCCATCATACCAAGGTCATCCTACACTCCGAAAGGTAAAACCTAGCACTCTGATACCAATTTTGTTACGACCCAAATTTAGGCACGTGACCGACACTTAAACCACATGACGTCAACAGGCGTAACACAATTTAAGTAAGCCGAAAACCCAGAAATCTAAACCATCAAAAGAATTAAGTGATAAAAACATTGTTAAAAACATTTAGAAATCTTAAGTAAAAATCTTTAAACTTAAGTTTATTTTCTTAAAAATTTCGGCAGCACCTCCTTTGTAACAACTAGCCCCGAAACGGGTACAAACATAGAATATAAATAAAGCATCCCCAAATGGGAGAAAATCACGCCCAAAGGCGGAAACAACCACACAAGCATATATACGACGCCGTAATGAAGAAATAGGAAATATAAATGAAAAACAATATAAAGAGGTAAAACTACATAATAAAAGGCCGGCTCCCACGAGTACGACACCCAGAGTTACAAAATATACAATATCGATCCTCACAACTCGTCTCTAAGTCAATACATGAAAGTGATAGATGGAGAGTACTAGATACAATGAGATATACAATGGATAATCAGATAACCGCAAACCCACCTATAGCAAAAAACCTTACAGCCAACCGTAGCGGTATCCGCTGAAAAAGATACAATAAGAAGCCCTGCCGCGACTACTCTGTGGGTCAAGCCTGCAAAACAATGTGGTACAACGGGGGTGAGTTGCCAACTCGTGAATAGTAAGTAATATCATACAGATAATCGCAGGTATGCACGTACAACAATAATCTATCACATGCAATCTGGTAGCATAAGTATGGCAATATGGATATGCAACAATCATGATCAAGGTACACCATCAGGTACTACTACTACATGAAACAATGCATATCTAATAAATACCGAGTATGGGATAAAACATATCATCATCAATGAATCATCATCGTGGAAAAACCCGGTGTCCATCAATGACACCCCAAATCCCAATACCTCAGGCGCCGTCACTCTGATCGGCCCTCATATACTGTAAATCTCATGGAACCTGAGTGCCCAACATCGACACTCGAAATATCATGAAAAGCCGTGTCTAACATCGACACGTAAATCTACATAACTTGGGCTTCGTCAGTCCAGATCGACCCATATCCATCCTACGACTCCGGTCGGTATCCTCCGGATAACCGCCAGGTCAAACCAATCACCGGTAGGTAGTGCTCCCTCTGCCAGGCTTATTGTCTACACCATAAAAATCATTTCTTGCCCTGGGGTACTATACCGGGTCCACCATGAACCCGCAGACGGTGCCTACCGCTCCTCGAATAGGGTTTCAATACAAGTCTCAGAACCGAGAAAACTCATGGTGTACGCACCGAAATATCATATCAAGAGAAACCGGGTTTTCAAAACAATGCATACTTTTTTGAAATATCCCCACGGTTCTCAAATCCATAAATCACATGAAATCCGTATCTCAATGCGTAAATCCATGAAATATGATGTATGCAACATATCAAGGGAAAACCGCTCTTTTAAATGAATCCAGTTTTTAAATATATCATGCGGTTCCCAATTTCTCCAAAGTCAAATGCAACATCTGTAGGGTTGCTTTCTACGACAGCAAGGTTTCGGGAGGCATCGTCCATGCCATTTTCAAAAGTTTGCCGTACAAAACAATCCTAACCCTAGAATCTTAACCCTAGAATCTTAACTAGAGATTTAGACAATACAAAGTGTAAACTACTTTAAATTTAAGTGAATGAGGAATACAACCTTTGTAGACCGGTCCTTCACTTCTAAAGCTCCATGTAGTAGTCCCTTCGCTCTAAGTAGTGAACTTCCGGACTCTAGAGAGGATTCACATGAAGAAATGAACAAGCTTGCTCAATGTTTTCGAGGCCGAAGACGATCTACGTCGAGGAGACTCAAGCTCATGCTGCCTCTTCACTAATGGTGAAATTAGTGAAGCAAACACCCTAAACTAAATGGCTAATAGTAGAGGATGATGAAGTAGGAAGTGGGCTCATTTTAGATTTATTTTTCTCACAATATTTTCTCACCTTGAGAAAAGCAAGCAAGCTTTCTCAATGAAGAAGAAGATGAAGAATCAAAATGAGAGAATGAACTTACTAGATGATAATAGCAACCATGGGTGAGTTAGTGTCATACACTAGCTCATGTAGAGAATAAACCATGGGTTACAATAATGGTTAGGTTAATAAATATCTACAAGTAAAACAAAACTAGTGGACTAAGTCAAAGATGCTACAAGCTTCTCCAAGCTTCCAAGCATGTGACTAATTTCCTACTAATTTTGATTAACTTTAAATAAATAAAACCATACATTATCATAAGCTTGGTATGAGTCTCATACACCCATGTCACATGTGGTATCAAGCATGATACAAAATAATATACATTAATATATATCACATATATACTATATGCACACAAGTGTAAAAAGAAATCTTAAGTGGGCTAATATTAGTTAATGTATGTTAATATATCAAATATATAACTATACATTAAATTATTAAATCAACACTTGATTTAATAATCCGGCTATATCACATACAACCGACTAATATCAAATGTAACAATATATCGAATCAACACTTGATCCGATAACCCGGCTATATCACATATAACCGACCGATATCACATATCGCGAGAATAGAATGCGGTATCACATACGCGCATTAATCTCGGTCCTACACATATCACATATGTGCTCCTACTTCGTTTCGCATGAACCAGGAAACCTCTATGTAGGACTCTAAAGACTCGTCAATACGCCGGCAGTAGGTGATGATCATATCAAACACACACAAACCACAAACGGTCTGCTAAACGTAACGACCACCCGGGTATTGAGCGATCAGAAGATCAACAAACAAGCCTGCTCATACTCCTGCGAATCCAATCAGTAACACTACCGTACAGTCCGGTCTCTTCGTCTGATATGTCGCATATCTCGTCTGGGGGTGGTAAACGTCAGACCCCAATAAATCGATAAGTCATGCCGATGTGAGGCTTATAACGGGTCGAGAAACTACTGATAACACTTACCAGTAAATCTCAGAAACAACCCTGGCCAATGACTTACTGTTATGGACAATCGAGCACAGCGCAACATCAGCCCCCAATACCGGGAGAGACGAAATCCTCTCCTATCACTCATTGCCTCCATGTGACTCGGGACTGTACCCAAAAACCACCGTTTTGCACGTTCTCTTGAACATGGTATGGTGGAAATCAAAGCACAGTGGTAATCACACAAGACTCTATGACGATCTCGGGTCGACAGACTAACCTGTACCAGTGTCACCAGAGAATTGCCATTTGACGTGAGGTATAATACCATCTAAGAGTTCTCGGCGAGTCCGTCCAGTGTACCCAGTCTCCACTGAGCACCCGTATATCATCTCTGATGTCAAACACCAATGGATATGGGATCATCCATCGCCCATCTACATGGGTCGAGAAGGTATACGCTAGTCTACTCTGGTATATCGATGCCCCGTCTCGATACACCCACGACTAGGGACATTAAAGGATGTACTCACGGACTACTTTTTCCCACTAGTATGATCCGCATCATAATCCAGGTAGTCAAGTAAACATCCTAAGGGCTTTATCAACATGTAACAGAGAGACAATCAGTGTACATGTTAAGATAAAGAGTAACCAGATAGCATACTATCATGTCGAGCAAGAAATTCCTCCCTATGTATGTTCAAGTATCCACTATAATATACATCATATGTACAATAATGGCCTCTAGGGCATACATATAACTAGCAATCTCCCATTTGCACTAGGGCCATATATTGTAGTATCCAATACCCAACAATCAGCAGTGGTTGTAGTATCTCATACTCAACCATCCTATAAAAGTCTCTCTTGGGAAAATGCCTTTGTGAGTGGATTCGTTGTGTTGTCCTCTGAGTCTACTCTCCTAACCTCAATCCCCTGGAGATCAACCATCTCCATGATCAGGTGATACTGTCGTAGAATATGTCTGGGTCACTGATAGGACGGGAGTTCCTAGGCATAAGCCACAATTCCATTGTCACACAATGGTAGGAACGAAGTTCATCTTATGAATTAATATACACTCAGACTGCCTCTTTGGTAGCGATGTATCCAGCCTTTATCGTCTAGTTTGCCACGGTATCTAGCTTGGAACTCTTCCAATATACCGTCCCTCCACTGAGGGTAAAGACAATGTTTATGACTGAAATTCAGTCGACCTTACCACCCTGGAAGCTATCCAGCGATTCTCCCCAGGATTGATTGATACCATCTCACTACACCTAGTGAGAATCCTAACATCCACATAGATCTATCTCATTGATCCAAAACCCAGGATTTATGGAGAATCCTTGTGATAAGAGGAGATTGACTGAGTGTAGCATAGGAAACACCTTCCCTATCAAGAGTATGTCATCTACGTACAATACGAGGAAGACCACCTTACTCTCTACTACCTTTTTGTATATACAAAGTTCATCTACCATTTTGATGAAGTCAAACGCTTTTACTACCACATCAAAACAGACGTTCTAACTCCGCGATGTCTGCTTTAACCCGTAAAGCAACTTGCACACGTTTCCGCTGCTCCCACTGTCTACGAAGCCCTCTGGCTGTGTACTTATAGACGCTCTCTTCTAAATCACTATTTAGAAAAGCAGTCATGACACCCAACCGCCAGATATCGTAGTCATGGTATGTAGCAATGGCAAGTAGGATCCGGATGGACTTAAGCATAACCACTGGAGAAAAGGCTTCATCATAATCCACACCTGGTCGATGACGAAAAACTTTTACAACAAGTCTAGCTTTAAAAGTCTTTATTTTTCCATACACCAAGTAACCTTCTCAAGATAGAATTGCTCCTGATGGGGGTTTAACCCTTCAGATATAGCAACCAAAGTCCATACTTTGTTGGTGTATATAGATTCCATCTCAGATCGCTTAGCATCCAGCCATTCTTATAGAGTCCCCACTCTTGATGGCCTGCTCGAAACTTAGTTGTGTCATCATCTCATGATGCAATCCTCGCTCCCAATGTCATTGAGAAAACCAAAGTATCTCTTAGGCGGATGAGGAACCCTACCAGATCGACGGAGAGGCTGAGGTTCGTCGGGAGCTATTGAATCCTCCAGTTCTACCAAATCATCAGCTGTAGTTTGTATAGATGGAACTTATTACAGTTCTACCTCATGACCACTAATTTCTTCCATAAAAATTTCCTTTTCTAAAAAGGTGGCATGCCGAGAAATAAAACACCTTTTGTTCCTCGATGTGGTAGAAGAGATTCCCTTACGAATGCTTGGGATATCCAACAAACTTCCACAGAACTGACATTGCCTCGAGTTTGTCCAGATTTTGCTTTTAGACATAGGCCGGACAACCCCAAATCTTAACTCACTTAAGACATGGGCTCTTCTCATACCATATCTCATATGGAGTGGTAGACACCTGATTTGGTTGGAACCCTATTCAATAGGTATGCAACTTCTCAAGTGCATAATTCCCCAAAAAGGAAATAAGCAACTCAGTAGTACTCATCATAGAGCGCACCATACCTAATATGGCGCGATTGCTCCGTCCCGATACACCATTGTGCTGTAATGTATGCGGAGGAGTAATGCCAAGAGAGAATCTCATTCTCCTTTGAATTGTCCAGGAGCTCCGTGCTCAAGTATTCTCCTCCCTGATCATATCAAAGGACACAATACTTATACCCATTTTGGTTCTCTACTTCAGACTTATATTCTTTGAATTCTCAAAAGCTTCAGACTTGTGTTTCAACAGGAACATATGTCCGAATCTTGAGAGATCATCAGTGAATGTAATGAAGTACAAAGAACCAGTCCTGACATGTGTAGACAGGGGACCTACACACATCATCATGTATCAATCCCAATAGTTCACTAACTCTTTCTCTGTTTTCAGTAAACGGAGCTATGGTCATTTTATCTTTGTGACATGACTGGAAAGTTTCACAAGATGTGGATTCAAACTGATTTAAATATGCATCTTAATGTAACTTAGCTAGTCGGGTCGAATTGATATGACCTAGTCTACAATGTCTCAAGAAGGATTCGTTCATTTTTGAACTCTTCTTCTTGTGTGTGTTCTGTACGTTAAGAACTGTAGTTTGATTTAGAACGTATATGCCATTAGATAACGTGCGTGAACCGATCAACTTTTGATATAGGAAATGTTCAAAACATTATCCAACAATACAAAATTATGTCCTTCTTTACTAAATAAAGAGACTGATATAATGTTGTATATCAGGTTCGGTATCTAATAACATTCGTTCAGAATCAGTGTATTTGGTAATACAGGGTGATAACCGCCAACTGCTTTGGTTACAACAATTGTACCGTTTCTAACTCTTAAAACTTATCACCCATTCTCAGTTCTCTACCTATCTGTAGCCCATGTAACAGATTACATATATGGGATTTTGATCCTGTATCTCATACCCAGGACGTAGAGGATACTGAGAAACAGTTCTGGGTAATGAACACACCCAAAGAAGATGCATCATGATGCACTTTCTTCGTTTAGGCGGCACGAGAATCCTGGTAATCCCCTATTTCCTGCTCGGTCTTATAACAATTATAAGTTGGAGCGGGACCAACGTTCCCCAGCTCAGTATAACAAGCGGGTTTGGTCAATACATTCATATTATTATCTTGATTAAGGCGTGACATGGTCGCTACAAGGAGAGAGAGAGAGAGAAAAAAACACTCAGCGTATACTCTTGCAAGATTAGATTGGTTATTATTTTATCTAATCAGGATGGCTCCCACTATTTTTATAAAATCTTCCTTCAAACCCTAAAAGGTAAGACTAGCCGAGATTAATTACACCCTATAAGTTCGCCAATCTTTCGGCCAGGCCAGTGTCGGTACTTTTAGGGAGGTTCCCCGTGCTTTCACACGGACCTAATTAAAATAAACCTCGTTTTCCCAGGGGCGTAACCCCGTTAACACCTTTCTAGACACCTACTTGATCGGCTAATTGTAATGTGCAAAAGTCTCTCAGGAGTAACTCTTACTCGCAGTGGGTATTGGGATCCAACTATCTCATAGAAGGTATGCAATCTCATTGCAAATTTCAACACTTAAAATTCCCGATAATATTTCTCCCCAAGCAACTTATGACCTTAAGAAGGTCAACAAATCATAAGCGCTAGCCAAGTTCAACCCGTCATTTCTTGATTGAATTAAACCAACCCGCATGATCCTTAACATAGTCAACAAAATCGTATGACTACCTTAATCCAATCACATCATATGCTTAAGCAGATGAGCACTAATCAGCTACCGCACACTATGCCTTAACATAGTCAACAAACGTAGCACGAATACTAAGTAGTACTTATCTGAAATGACGGAGGTGTTAGTGTATATGCCCTAGAGGCCATTACTGTATCATACTAGTTTGTATATTACTTAATGGAAGCTTGGGATATTCACAGTTGTATAGACAATCTTGCTCAAAATGGTAGTATGCTACTTGGTTTGTTTCTACTTCAATATGTGCATATGTTTCTTTTAGCATATCGCTTATACATATTAGTGGAGCCCTTAGGATCTTTGCTTGATTACCAGCGTTGTGATGGCAGTCACACTAGTGGGGGCTGGGTAATCTACAAGCACATCCTTATACAGGTCCCTAGTCATAGGATTATCGAGACGGGGCATCGATACTCCGAAGTAGACTAGCGTATACGCTTCTCATCCCAGCAGGGGAGATGGTCTGTCCCACAGCTATTAGTATGTCGTACTGGAGATAATATGCGGGTGCTCGTTAGGTTACGAGTACACTGGACATGACTCGTCGGGAACTGTTGGTTGGTATTATACCTATCGTCAGTTATCAGTTCCCAGGTGACATGAGTACAGCTTAGTCCGTTGACTTGACACTGTCACTTCGCCTCGAGTGTGTTCCCACTGTACTTTGATTACTACCCTACCAGGCTCAAAGGAGTCGTACAAACAGGTAGTAGTTGGGTGCAGTCCCGAAGCACTTGGAGGCAGCAGCGGTTAGATAGGATTCGTCTCTCCCGGTATTGGGGGTTGATATCACGCTATGTCTAGGAGAGCCATTACACAAAATCCCTGGCCAGGGCAAGCGAGAATTACCGGTAGTATTTCCAGTAGTTTCTCAGGGTGTTCTGGGCTACACTCCGGCACGACTTGTACCGCTATTAGGGGTCTGACGTTTACCGCCCCCTAGGCCCGACATGCGATACTCATAGACGAACAGACCGGACTGTACGGAGATTGTCACATTCAGGCTCAGTAGGAGTTCGGGTGGGTTTACCTCATCGGCCTTCTTATCGACATCTACCTGGGGACCGTTACGTACAGCTAGTGCCGCTTGCGGTCTGTGGTTAAACCCACTGCCAGCGTAGTGTCGAGTCTTTAGAGTCCCACACAGAGAGTTTCCCTGTACTGGGCAAAAGGTGTAGAGGCCGTATGGTTTTACGGCAAGGCTACGATCACTTACGTGCACTTATGCGCGTATGATGTTCGGGCAGACGATACTAGTGGGCTTTGGTTTAAGCCAGATCCTAGTATTGTATAGATGGATTGGTTTTGTCTTCTGTGCATTCGCATTCTACGGAATGCGGATGCGGGTGTGTATGCACGGTTGTGAGGAGCGAAGAAGGAGGTGCCTCATTGGGGTTCTGACCGTTGATTCGGTCAAAACCATTATGAGGTGAGGAAAATATTTACTAATCTTTTTAATGATAATTGTGTTATGGCTAATTGCTTTGACCATTTGACCATGCTTGACAATTTGACCTAGTTGACCATTGTTGACTTGGATATTTCTTGTGAGCTCTAGACTCTTCTTTGGCTTTATCAAGACATGATAGTGGTCAAATCAAACTTAGCCATCATAATTATTATGATAAAAGATTGGTTTTTATTTTTCTATGGCTCATTATCTCATTGCCATTCTCTCTCTTCATATGAGCTCTCAAGCTTTGCTCTTCTTCTTCTTCCTCACTAGAATTCCCAAAAGGTCTCATGTGTTGAGCAAGTTGGGGTTCAAATAGACAAATAAATCCATCTTCTTCCTCTACATCACCTAGGACATCAAGAGTAGCAAACTTGTTGCCCTAGTTACCTCGGCTTGAGGTGGAGCTCGGACTATAGACTCTCGGGTGGATCGTCTTCGACTCAAGGAGGCCGCGGAGGTGACCAAGATCCGGATCGACCCATGGAGCCTACGGAGACGAGGAGGATAGCGGAGAAGACCCAAAGGACTAGAAACATGAGGTATAATCTCCTTGCATAGTAGATAGAATCTCATGTAGTTTGTTAGCAATGGTTTGGCAATGATCCTCAAGTTTTAGTCTATGTTACCTTGTGTTAAAAATTTGTTTTTTTACTTATTCCGCCTCCCCGTAAGTATCGGGGTGGGTAACGTAGACTTATAGTGGTATCAGAGCCTCGCTAAACCATTACTAACTTGTTAGCAAAGTGTTAGAAATTCGATCGCCGGAAAAATCGCAAAATTACATAAAAAATGCACGTTTTCTGTCGATTTTAAAATCTGGTCCAAAATTTTTTCCAGGGACCTTAAAAATACGTGCAGGCTTTTTGAAGGACACACAAGAAAAACGAGACCATGAATCGGTCAGACTGCCGCGGAAGCGCGGCCAAACCAAGAGTTTAGCCGCGGATCCACGGCCGAGTCGACGCCGAGTCAACTCGTTTTTCCTGCATCCTGTCCAGATTTGTATTTTGTGATTTTTCTGATAGTTTGTTTCTGCCCAGATTTTGCTGAGTACTGTGTTGTGCTTGGGGTAGTTTCAAATCAAGATATCGATCGAAATTCTAAGTATTTTAGCTAATCGGATCTTCTGTGATGTGATATATGTATTGAACGTCTACTAATCGCTATACGTCGATTAATGGGGTTGTACATATCTGTGATCTGTGATGTTGGTTTGTGTATATGAACTTGTTGGATTGTCGTGATGAATAGCCGGGGATGTGAGATGAGAGTTTTCATTTTTCATTCAATGTAAAATTTGTAATTTGATGTAATATTATTTTATGGCCACACTTCCGGGTTGAGGTTGTAGCCGCCATTGTATATTATTTCTTTCAATGTTTTTGCTCCTGGGATAGATCCAAAGAGAGGTGCACAAACTACCGGGTACTTTGAAGTGCCGAGTGGACTACTCACGTTGTTGAGGGAGGTTGCTTCACTTCGGGTACTTGGCGGGTAGTTTGCCGTACCCGAAGGGGTCTAGGGTGGGGTAGTCCGTCGCAATCACGTAGCGTACGCGGATACTCGCCGGATAAACTTAATAGACAGCTACACCCCATAGCCCCGACCAAGTGACTGTAGGAGAACCCCGTCGCCGAAAGCATCCGTTCGGGTGCTCGCGGTAGCGGTGTTCTCCTACAGTCACTTGGTCGGGGTTATGGGGTGTAGCTGTCTATTAAGTTTATCCGGCGAGTATCCGCGTACGCTACGTGATTGCGACGGACTTTTGATCACAACAAAATTCCGTGGCAACCGATCAAGTGAGACTAAAGTGCTTTGTTTATAACATTCATTCAGTTATCTCATAACTACTTGTGAATTCCAATTATTGTATCACATTCCAGATAAACAGAAAATGTTAAACTTTCCGATCGAACAGTCAAACATCCAAGTTTTCCCGAAACAGCTCAACACATGAAACAAGTTTAAAAACATCCAGTTCATGCCTCTTAGGTAGCATCTTAAGTAGCGATGTATCCAGCCTTTATCGTCTAGTATGCCACGGTATCTATCTTGGAACTCTTCCAACACACCGTCCCTTTACTGAGGGTAAAGACAATGCCTGCGACTGACATTCAGCAGAAGAATCATATGAAATATTGGATATACTAGGACGTCCGTGTTTTCAATACGAGCCAGTATAAAACACGGATTCCACGGTCGCGATGAATAGCCAAACCCACGCCCCTAGATCCCTACGAGAGCGGCAAGCAACCCTACCAATTCTAGAGTTAGGAGACCCGGACTCGACTCCTCGAGTTGGTCTCCCACTGGACTCCAGAACCCGGTTACTTGTGCCCTCCTCCTTGGGTCTATCCTAGTGCGGAAAAGTAAATAATATATTTCTAATTTTGTCTATGTGTTTTCCGGATAATTTTTGAATATGTTAAAAAGTTCGACCGGATATAAATACCCTGTAGGGTTCCTAGGCACGCTAAAGAGGTCTCACAAGGCATCAACCATGCCAATTTAAACTAGGCACGCTAAAGAGGTCTCACAAGGCATCAACCATGCCAATTTAAAATTTTACGGTGCCGAGAAACCCTAGACTAGATCGTTAACTAGAATTTTAGGCGAAACAAGAAGCTAGTTAACAACTTAACTAAAGGGTAAACGGAAATACAACCTTTGTAGATCCGGTCCTCCACCTCCATAGCTCCATGATGATGTCTTCTCGCTGCGATCATCGGATCCCGGGCTCTAGCGTCGGCTTCATCGGAGAAATGGGCGGGCTAGGTCATCGACTACGATGCCGAAGATGATCTACGTCGAGGCATCACAAGATCAAGCTCCAACTTCACCAAGTCATGAAACTTGTGAAGAAAACACCCTATACTACTTGGCAAGTGGTAGAGGATGAAGAAATAGGAAGTGAGTTCACTTTAGAATTGGATTTCTAACTCTTTTTCACTAGTTGCCATTAATGGTTGCAAGCTTCTTCTTTGTTGAAGAAGAAGAAGAAGAAGAAAGAATATCATAAGTATTCTCCAAAAAGAATAATAAAAAAGAATACTTATCATATCCTAACCTTGGTTAAGTGTAGAGAATGAACTAGGGTTAGTTTGAATGGTTGGGGTTAAGCATGAGTACAAAAGTGGTCACTTAGTCAAAGCTTCTTGAAGCTTCAACTAACAAACAAAGAAAGCCACCATTCATTCATTTATCTTTTCCAAAATGAATAAATAAATAAATAAATAAGCAAATAAACAAAACCCTAATCATTAACTTAACCATGGTTTAATCTTTACACAAACCCTAGTGAGCATGTATCATCAAACATGATACAAACAAGTGCACAAAAATATATCATATATACAATGTGCATATCAAGTGAGAAAATCCATTTAAAGTGAACCAATACTAGTTAATGCAAAGTAATATATCAAATATATAATTATACATTAAATCATTAAATCAACACTTGATTTAACGATCCGGTCATATCGCATATAACCGACTAATATCAAGTGTATCAATGTATCGAATCAACACTTGATTCGGTAACCCGGCTATATTACATATAACCGACCAATGATACATTCATCGCGAGAATAGAATACGGTATCACATACACGCATTATTCTCGGTCCCGCACATATCTCATATGCGCTCCTATTTCGTTTCGCTTGAGCCAGGAAACCTCTGTGTAGGACTATAAAGACTCGTCAATACGTCGGCAGCAGGTGATGATCATATCAAACACCCACAAGCCGCAAGCGGTCTGCTAAACGTAACGGCCACCCGGGTATTGAGCGATCAGAAGATCGACGAGCAAGCCTGCTCACACTCCTGTGAATCCAACCAGTAACACTTACCGTACAGTCCGGTCTCGTCGTCTGATATGTCGCATATCTCGCTTAGGGGTGGTAAATGTCAGACCCCAATAGCTCGATAAGTCGTGTCGATATGAGGTCTATAACAGTTCGAGAAACTACTGGTAACACTTACCAGTAAATCTCAGCAACCCTGGCCAGGGATTTCCGGTTATAGCCAATCGAACACAGCGCAACATCAACTCCCTATACCGGGAGAGACGAATCCCCTCTTATCGCTCATTTCCTCCATGTGATTCGGGACTATACCCAAAAGCCACCATTTTGCACGCCCTCTTGGACGTGGTAAGGTGGAAATCAAAGCACAGTGGGAACCACACAAGACTCTATGACGATCTCGGGTCAACAGACTACTCTGTACCAGTGTCACCATAGAACTGCCATCTGACGTAAGGTATAATACCATCTGGGAGTTCTCGGCGAGTCCGTCCAGTGTACCCAGTCTCCACTGAGCACCCGTATATCATCTCCGATGTCAAACACCAATGGATATGGGATCATCCATCGCCCATCTGTATGGGTCGAGAAGGTATACGCTAGTCTACTCTGGTATATCGATGCCCCGTCTCGATACACCCACGACTAGGGACCTTGAAGGATGTACTTATGGACTACCATGTCCCCATTAGTATGATCCGCATCATAGTCCAGGTAGTCAAGTACACATCCTAAGGGCTTTACCAATATGTAACAGAGAGACAAACAGTATACACGTTAAGGTAAAGAGTAACCAGATAGCATACTATCATGTCGAGCAAGAAAGTCCTCCTTATATATGTCCAAGCATCCACTACAATATACATCCTATGTACAGTAATGGCCTCTAGGGCATACATATAACTAACAATCTCACTTGCACTAGGGCCATCTGTAGCAGTGGTTGAAGTATCTCATACTCAACCATCCCATAAAAGTCTCTCTCTGGGAAAAGGCCTTTGTGAGTGGATCCGCCGTGTTGTCCTCTGAGTCTACTCTCCTAACCTCGATCACCTTGGAGATAAGCCATCTCCATGATCAGGTGATACTGCCTTAGATTATGTCTGGATCACTGATGGGACGGACGTTCCTTGGCATAAGCCACAACTCCATTGTCACACAATGGGAGGAACTAAGTTCATCTCATGAACAAATATACATCCAGACTGCCTCTTTGGTAGCATCTTAAGTAGCGATGTATCCAGCCTTTATCGTCTAGTATGCCACGGTATCTATCTTGGAACTCTTCCAACACACCGTCCCTTTACTGAGGGTAAAGATAATGCCTACGACTGACATTCAGTCGTCTTTATCACCCTGGAACCTTTCCAGTGATTCTCCCCTGGATCAATTGATACCATCTCACTACAGCTAGTGAGTATTCTAACACCCAAATAACATCTATCTCATAGATGAAGACTCAGGATTTTAGGAGGTATCACTTTGATCCTACATGGAGAATCCATGTGATAAGCGGAGATTGACCGTGCGTAGCATAGGAAACTCCTTTCTTATCAAGAGTATGTCATCCACGTACTCTACGAGGATCACTACCATACTCCCTACTACCTTTTTGTATATACAAGGTTCATCTACCATTTTAATGATGTCAAACTGTTTGACTAACTCATCAAAACAGATGTTCCAACTCTGCGATGCCTGCTTCATCACATAAAACATCTTGCACACGTTTCCACTGCTCCCACTATCTACGAAGCCCTCTGGCTGTGTACTTATAGATGCTCTCTTCCAAAACATCATTTTAGAAGAGCTGTCATGACACCCAACCACCAGATATCGTAGTCATGGTATGTAGCCGTGGCAAGTAGGATCTGGATGGACTTAAGCATAGATCCTTAGAAAAGGTTTCAACATAATCCATACCTGTTCAATGATGCAAACCTTTAACAAGTCTAGCTTTGAAAGTCTCAACCTTTCCATGTACACCAAGTAATCTTCTCAAGATATACTTGCTCCTGATGGGGATTTAACCCTTCAGATATAGCAACTAAAGTCCATACTTTGTTGGTGTATAAGGATTCCATCTCAGATCGCTAAGCATCCAGCCATTCTTACAGAGTCCCACTCCTGATGGCCAGCTCGAAACTAGTTGGGTCATCATCTCATGATGCAATCCTCGCTCCCACTGTCATAGAGAAACATAAGTATCTCTCAGGTGGGTGAGGAACCCTACTAGATCGGCGGAGAGGCTGGGGTTCGTTGGTAACTATTGAATCATTTGTTTCTTTCATATCATCAGCTGCATTTTGTATAGCTGGAACATTTCCAGTTCTACATAACAGACCATGCCTCGAGCTTGTCCGGATTTTGCTTTTAGACATAGGCCGGACAACCCCAAATCTTAACTAAGTTAAGAGATGGGCTCTTCCCTTTCCATATCACATATGAAGTGGTAGGCAACTGATTTGATCGGGACCCTATTCAATAGGTATGCAACTTCATAAGTGCATAACTCCCAAAAGGAAATAGGTAACTCAGTAGTACTCATCATAGAGCACACCTTATCATATAGGGTGTGATTGCTCTGCCCCAATACACCGTTGTGCTGTGGTGTATACGGAGGAGTAATTCTGAGAGAGAATCTCATTCTCCTTTAGAATAGTCCAGGATTTCCGTGCTCTAGTATTCTCTTTCTCGATCACATCAAAGGACATAATACTTATACCCGTATCGGTTCTCTACTTCTAACTTATATTCTGTGAATATCTCAAAAGATTCGGACTTGTGTTTCAACAGGAACATATGTCTGAATCTTGAGAGATTATCAGAGAATGTAATGAAGTATAAAGAACCGGTCTTGGCATGTGCAGACAGGGGATCTACATACATCAACATGTATTAATCCCAAGAGTTCATTAACTCTTTCTCTGTTTCCAATAAACAGAGCTATGGTCATCTTATCTTTGTGACATGACTGGCGAGTTTCACAAGATGTAAATTCAAACTAATTTAAATATGCATCTTTATGTAACTCCAGCTAGTCGGGTCACATTGATATGACCTAGTCTACAATACCTCAAGAAGGTTTCGTTCATTTCTGAACTCTTCCTCTTGTGTGTGTTCTGTATACTAATAACTGTAGTTTGATTTAGAACATCAATGTTTTTAGATAACGTGCCTGAACCGATCAACTTTTGATATAGGAAATGTTCAAAACATTATCCAACTATACAAAATTTTATCATTTCTTTACTAATAAAGAGAGTGATATGATTTTGTATATCAGGTTCGGTATCTAATAACATTCGTTCAGAATCAATGTATTGATAATACAGGGTGACAGTGACCAACAGACTTGGCTGCAACACTTGCCCCGTTTTCTGCCTCATGAAACTTATCACCCGTTCTCAGTTCTCTACCTTTCTGTAGCCCTATGTAACAGATTACATATCTGGGATCCTGATCCGGTATCAAATACCCAGGACGTAGAGGATACAGAGAAACAGTTCTTTGTAACGAACACACCCGAAGAAGATGCATTATATGCCCTTTCTTCGTTTGGGCGGCATGGGAAATCCGGTATTCCCCAATTTCCTGCTCTGTCTTATAACAATTATAAGTTGGAGCGGGACCAACGTTCCCCGGCTCAGTATAACAAGCGGGTTCAGTCAATATTCCGTATTTTTATCTTGATTAAGGCGTGACATGGTCGCTACCAGGAGAGAGAGAGAAGAAAACACTCAGCGTGCGTTCTAGCAAGATCAGATTGGTTATTGTTTTATCTAATCGGGATGGCTCCCACTGGTTTTTATCAAATCTTCCTTCAAACCCTAAAAGGAAAGACTAGCCGTGATTAATTACACGCTACAAGTTCGCCAATCTTTCAGCCAGGCCAGTGTCGGCACTTTGAGGGAGGTCCCCCGTGCTTTCGCACGAACCTAATTAATGTAAACCTCGTTTTCCCAGAGGCGTAACCCCGTTGACACCTTTCTAGACACCTACTTGATCGGCTAATTGTAATGTGTAAAACTCTCCCAGGAGTAACTCTTACTCACAGCGGGTATCGGGATCCAACTATCTCATAGAAGGTATGCAATCTCATTGCAAATTTCAACACTTGAAATTCCCGATAATATTTTGCCCCTAACGTGCTATGACCTTGACGAAAGCCAACAAACCATAGCCCGCTAGTCAAGTTCAACCCGTCATTTCCTGATTGAATTAAACCCACCCGCACGACCCTTGACGAAAGCCAACAAAGCCGCATGACTACCCTAATCCAATCGCATCGTATGCTGCAGATAAGCAGCATATAGCTACCGCACACTGCACCTTGACGAAAGCCAACAAATGCAGCACGAATACTATATACAACTTATCTGAAATGACGGAGGGCAACGACAGGTTTTTCTGAAAACCTATTGCGTAATGAACTTGATATCGTTGTAGGATCGAATGAATTTTGAAATGGAGTGTTTTTGAGGCTTTTCTAGTTTTGCTAAAGGAGTCACTCCCGGTGAAGGGATCGTCGGTCCTTTCCTCGTCGAATGAGGTGCGGGATATATCATATATATCGCTGTGCAAAGAAAGAACTGTAGCTACCTGTTTTATTTTGAAATTTGATTCTACAACATCTTTAGGTTTCTTTTATTTCATTAATCACATTAATGAAGTCCCATCATTTAAGTACCTAAACATCACAGATAAATACGACGTACACTTATGCCATCCGCATTCGCCTCGATGTCCCCTCGTGCACCGTTAGGTTAGGTAACTAACGGAAGAGCAGGGCAGGGCTAGCGCGGGTGTAAAACATAAGTAACGCCTATATAATATATCATATATACTATATACTGTATCTATCACATAACATCACATGATCACATCACAGATATCGCAGCAGAAGAATCATATGAAATATTGGATATACTAGGACGTCCGTGTTTTCAATACGAGCCAGTATAAAACACGGATTCCACGGTCGCGATGAATAGCCAAACCCACACCCCTAGACCCCTACGAGAGCGGCAAGCAACCCTACCAATTCTAGAGTTAGGAGACCCGGACTCGACTCCTCGAGTTGGTCTCCCACTGGACTCCAGAACCCGGTTACTTATGCCCTCCTCCTTGGGTCTATCCTAGTGCGGAAAAGTAAATAATATACATACGGTGACATCTTCCGCAACCTGGAAGTGCCCCAATAAAAGAATATTACATACATTTTATTTTACATGAAGGAAAATGAAAAACACTCATCTCACATAAAAATCCCCGGCTATTCAAACGCGACGATCCAATATAACATATCCAGCAACACATAACATCACATGTCATCAACGTAAGTAAATATGCGCATCCCAATTGTCGTTGACATATAGCAACGAAACCGGCGATATCACATATTACACTTACGGTCACAGAAAAGAAAGTGTAAAACTACAACAGTTGGAATCCGCAACCTCCATAGACATCGCATGCCTAATCAAATGAATTCCTTAGACATCGCATGCCTAACAATTATAAACCCCGCATTTTAGTCTCAAAATCGAAAACACTTTTCAATACATAATCGGGCAATTCAACAAGATTCCCGATATCCTGATCGAATGCTCGTCGCAAACTTTAGTAGGCGGCCGCACCCCCGATACCGTCGACGAAGTGCACCAAGGCGGAACACCGCTACCGCGAGCACCCGAACGGATGCTTTTGGCGACGGGGTTCTCCTACAGTCACTTGGTCGGGGCTATGGGGTGTAGCTGTCTATTAAGTTTATCCGGCGAGTATCCGCGTACGCTACGTGATTGCGACGGACTTTTGATCACATCAAAATTCCGTGGCAACCGATCAAGTGAGACTAAAGTGCTTTGTTTATAACATTCATTCAGTTATCTCATAACTACTTGTGAATTCCAATTATTGTATCACATTCCAGATAAACAGAAAATGTTAAACTTTCCGATCGAACAGTCAAACACCCAAGTTTTCCCGAAACAGCTCAACACATGAAACAAGTTTAAAAACATCCAGTTCATGCCTCAGTAGTAACGGTCCAGCCGTAGAAGGGTCAAGCCAACGCCTCACATGTGGCACGTCGTACTGCCCCAAACCCTAAGGTTCAAAGGGCAGTTCAAGACGGTCACATAATCGAGTTAAGGTTTGTTGTCTTCTAGAGGGACCATCGCGTTACTTGCACTACTCAGAACGTCTTTAAACCACGGAAAAATCCAACACTTGGAAATTTCCCGACAGGGGAAAAATTGGGTATTTATATCCGGTCGAACTTTTTAACATATTCAAAAATTATCCGGAAAACACATAGACAAAATTAGAAAATCCGATCGAATCTACGAAGTCCCAACACTACCCCAGAAAACTCAACTGTTGAGTAAATATTAAAAATTCCCATAAAACTCAGCACCTGAAAACATGAATTACTGTGCAAAATTCATAAATTAATGTGACAAAATGGCCGCGGAACCGCCGCACAAGCCATGCTTGTGCCGCGGTTCCGCCGCGCTTTAGATGAATCAGCCCCTCGAATTTCACAGTAATTCAAATAAGACCCTGCTGAATTTTTTAGCAATTTTTAATTCACAAAAATCCAAATTTTTAGAAAATTTCCAGAGAGCATTTTAGAGTTAGGGTTTCGGGTCGATCGGACTTCAAACTCCGTCTACGCATCGCCTAAGGCTTTAGCTAGGCTCTGATACCACTGTAGGGTTCCTAGACAACCTGGATGTGCCCCAATAAAAGAATATTACATACATTTTATTTTACATGAAGGAAATGAAAAACACTCATCTCACATAAAAACCCCCGGCTATTCAAACGCGACGATCCATTATAACATATCCAGCAACACATAACATCACATGTCATCAACGTAAGTAAATATGCGCATCCCAATTGTCGTTGACATATCAAACACCCACAAGCCGCAAGCGGTCTGCTAAACGTAACGGCCACCCGGGTATTGAGCGATCAGAAGATCGACGAGCAAGCCCGCTCACACTCCTGTGAATCCAACCAGTAACACTTACCGTACAGTCCGGTCTCGTCGTCTGATATGTCGCATATCTCGCCTAGGGGTGGTAAACGTCAGACCCCCATAGCTCGATAAGTCGTGTCGATATGAGGTCTATAACAGTTCGAGAAACTACTGGTAACACTTACCAGTAAATCTCAGCAACCCTGGCCAGGGATTTCCGGTTATAGCCAATCGAACACAGCGCAACATCAACTCCCTATACCGGGAGAGACGAATCCCCTCCTATCGCTCATTGCCTCCATGTGATTCGGGACTGTACCCAAAAGCCACCATTTTGCACGCCCTCTTGGACGTGGTAAGGTGGAAATCAAAGCACAGTGGGAACCACACAAGACTCTATGATGATCTCGGGTCAACAGACTACTCTGTACCAGTGTCACCATAGAACTGCCATCTGACGTAAGGTATAATACCATCTGGGAGTTCTCGGCGAGTCCGTCCAGTGTACCCAGTCTCCCCTGAGCACCCATATATCATCTCCGATATCAAACACCAATGGATATGGGATCATCCATCGCCCATCTGTATGGGTCGAGAAGGTATACGCTAGTTTACTCTGGTATATCGATGCCCCGTCTCGATACACCCACGACTAGGGACCTTGAAGGATGTACTTATGGACTACCATGTCCCCACTAGTATGATCCGCATCATAGTCCAGGTAGTCAAGTACACATCCTAAGGGCTTTACCAACATGTAACAGAGAGACAAACAGTATACACGTTAAGGTAAAGAGTAACCAGATAGCATACTATCATGTCGAGCAAGAAAGTCCTCCTTATATATGTCCAAGCATCCACTACAATATACATCTTATGTACAGTAATGGCCTCTAGGGCATACATATAACTAACAGGGGTTTGGCTATTCATCGCGACCGTGTAATCCGTCTTTCGTTGCAGGCTCGAATGAAACGCGGATTCCTAGCATATCCAATGCGTTCATCTGTGATCTGGAATGGCTATCATTGCATCTGACGAATGTATATATCTATATATGATATCTAGTAGGCGTTGCTTATGTTTTGCATCCACGCTAGTCCAGCCCTCGCTCTGTCGTTAGTTAAGTAACCTAATGGGTGATGACGGGGCCCCGTGGCGAATGCGGATGGCATAAGCGTACGTCATATTTTCGTTGTTTTCTGCAATGGTAGGATTAATTGATGGGATACATTATATTAATGCAAAGAAAATAAACCAAAGTTAAATCGTTGGAACAATTTCAAAACCACTCGGTTTTTTCCAAAAACAGAAAACTTTTAAAAACGCGGAGCTTAAACCACTCCTTTTAAAAGCTATCAAGGTTCCTTCGATTATATCAAGTTCACTACGATCACGGTTTCGCCAAAACCATTCGTAGCCTTCCGTCATTTCATATGAATATTCAATAGTATTCAAGCTATGTTTGTTGACCTTCGTCAAGGCATAGTGATTGGTAGCTGTTGGGTGTTCATATGTAGCATAGATAGATGCGTTGGTTTGGGACAGTCGTATTACCTTGTTGACCTTCGTCAAGGGTATATACGGGTGGGTTCAAATTAACCTGGATAATAATGGGTAAAACTTGACATGTGACTTATGATTTGTTGACCTTCGTCAAGGTCATAAGAGCACGGGGCAAAAATCCACATCGGGAGTTTCTAAGGAAATTGAAACTTGCTAGTGCTGCATACCATTTGGAGTTTGATAATGTTGGTAGGATTCCTTCAGCATTAACTCACAATGATATTTGGATCCCGATCCTACTGTGAGTATCCGCTACTCCTCGGGAGACTTTTCACTTAACGATCAATGCTATAAATCAAGTAGGTGTCTAGAAAGGTGTTAGCGGGGTGCCCACAGGGAAAAGAGTTTATTTAATTAAGGAACTTCGCGAAAGCGTCGTAAAACCTCCCTCGAAGTACCGACACCAGCCTGGCTGAACGGTTAAGTAAGTATTGTACGGTGAGATCAATCCCGACTAATTCTTCTTTTATGGTTTGAGGAAGGATTCGAGAAACAGTGGGAGCCATCCTGTTTAGATAAACTAAAAACCAATCTAAACATGCAAGAGTATCATGCTAAGTGTTTTATTCTCTCTCTCTCTTAATTGCAGCGATCCAGCGACCAGACATAGGTTACATCTAGATAATAAAATGACCGAATCTGACTGTTATGACTGGCAAAGGTCTGTCCAGATGTCCATTACCCATGACAAGCTAGGACACCTCCTAACTAATCAAACCCCTGCCGTCTCAGGACCAGTTTCCCCTGTCACGGACATTGATATCCGTAAGACATCGGAAAAATACTGTGTGAATGCCAAGTGCCTCGCGTTGGCCTCAGTTGATGGTGTATACCAGAGGCAGCACAAGAAGATGGACTTAGTTTCTGTCTTCCTCCATAACAAAGATTTATATGGAGAGCAATCTCGTATCGCAAGATATGAGACCTCGAACGAATTGCTTCAAGCGAGGTTGGCTGTCGGGTTATCTGTAGGGGACAATGTCCTTACAGAGACTAGCTATTTTGATGAGCTCACGAACCTGAAGACCACGTTGAAGAACAAGCCAAATACAGACTTGATTCTACAGTCTCTGCCCTCTACTTACACCCTGAAGGAAACCAGGGAAGTAGAAGGAAAGGGAAGGGAAAAATATTCGGGACTGGATATAGTGAAGGAGGGACGTTCCTATTGTTACGGGAAAGGACATTAGCAGAAGGATTGCAGGGATAGCTAAGCCAGTAGCCAGGATTCGAAGCATGTTGTGGCTTCGGCTTCGGGTGTGTTTGTAATAGAAAACTGTATGTCAATTAACTCTACTTCCTGGGTACTGGATACCGGATCTGGATCTCACATCTGTAATTCATTACAGGCTTTGAGAAACCGTAGAGTTATCAGGATAGGTGATATAACTCTCAGGGTTGCCAACGGAATGAGCGTGGACGTTGAATCCGTAGGGGAATATCATCTTAGATTGACAAGTGGGCAGATATTGATTCTGCGTAACTGTTTGTATGTACCTAGTAAGGCCTGTAATATCATATCTGTATCCTTACTTTCTAAGGAAGGATATGATTTTACTTTTGTAAGCGATGTGGTCCACATCCACCTAAATCAAGTTCTGATTGGGTCAGGTACATTAGAAAACGGAATATACGTATTGAATCAAGCTCAGGTTTTCAGTGTCCAGAACACACTTAAAAGAAAGTCTCCGGAAACAAATCAGACTTTCTTATGGCATTGTAGATCGGGTCACATTAATGAAACACGGTTAATAAAGTTACATAAAGAGGGATACTTGAATCCGTTCGAGTATCAGTCTTATGCTACTTGTGAATCTTGTCTCATGGGAAAGATGACAAAGAATCCGTTCACTGGATACGGAGAAAGAGCGAGCGAGCTCTTGGAACTCATACACAGTGACGTGTGTGGTCCAATGTCTACACGTCTATACATGCGCGAAGTGGTTATTCATACTTCATTACTTTTACGGATGATTTCTCTAGGTATGGACATGTCTTCCTGATGAAGCATAAATCCGAGGCCTTTGAGAAATTTCGGGAATACAAGAATGAAGTAGAAAACCAAACAGACAAAAGTATCAAGACGCTGAGATCTGATCGAGGCGGTGAATACTTGAGTGCCGAGTTTCTGGGCTACTTAAAAGAGAATGGAATTCTCTCTCAGCTTACTCCTCCATACACACCACACCACAACGGTGTATCGGAAAGGCGGAATCGAACTCTATTGGATATGGTTCGTTCCATGATGAGTAAGGCTGAGTTACCGCGATCTTTCTTGGGTTTTGCACTAGAATCAGCTGCATATTTTTTGAACAAGGTTCCAATCAAGATTGTGCCTACCACTCCATATCAGATGTGGAGTGGGAAGAAACCCTGTCTTAAGTATCTTAAGACATGGGGATGTCCAGCTTTTGTTAAGAGACAGTATGCGGACAAGCTCGAGGCACGCTCAGTACTGTGTAAGTTTGTGGGATACCCCAAGAACTCCAGGGGGTATCTTTTCTATTCCGCAGAGGAACAAAAGGTTTTTGTTTCTCAGCATGCCCACTTCTTGGAAACTGGATTTTTAGAAAATCAGATAAGTGGGAGCGCAATAGAACTGGAAGAAATTCCAGAACCACAAGCTATTACTGAAAGCTTGGTAGAACCAGAAGTTTCAGGAGAACCGGACATCCCAGCGCCACTCCGCAGGAGTAGTAGGCAGTCTCATCTGCCCGAGAGATACTACGGTTTTCTCATAGACGGGGATCGAGAGGATTGCGTCATTGAAAATAATGAGCCTACTAGCTTCCAGCAGGCCATTCAGAGCGGTGACTCAGTAAAATGGCTGGATGCAATGCGGACCGAGATGGAGTCCATGTACACCAACAAAGTTTGGACTTTGGATATTGCTCCAGAAGGGGTAAAACCCGTAGGCTGCAAATGGATCTTCAGAAAGAAGATTGGTGTAGATGGGCAGGTTGAAACCTATAAAGCTAGACTTGTTGCAAAGGGTTTTCGTCAAAGACCTGGTTTGGACTATGACGAAACCTTTTCTCCAGTGGCTATGCTCAAATCCATTCGGATCCTTCTTGCCATTGCTGCCTTCCACGATTATGAGATCTGGCAGATGGACGTAAAGACGGCTTTTCTAAATGGAAATTTGGAAGAGTGCGTCTATATGGATCAGCCGGAGGGTTTCATTCAGAGTGGGAGCAGCGGTAAAGTGTGCAAGTTGCTTAAGTCCATTTATGGACTAAAGCAGGCATCGCGGAGTTGGAACATCTGCTTTGATGATACTGTCAAACAATTCGACTTTATCAAGAATCCAGATGAACCATGCATTTACAGTAAGATTATAGGGAGAACTGTGGTATTCCTCGTCTTGTACATGGATGACATTCTCCTAATAGGAAATGATATTCCTATGCTATAGTCAGTCAAAGGATTCTTGTCACAAAGGTTCTCCATGAAGGACCTGGGCGATACCAACTACATTCTGGGCATCCAGATCTATCGTGATGGATCTAAGAGGATGTTGGGACTTTCGCAGTCCAGGTACATCGACACCATACTGAAACGATTCAGTTTGGAAGATTCAAAGCACGGTAATCTACCGGCTTGTCACGTAATCACCCTCTCCAAAGAGATCTGCCAAGACTGATTTGGAAAGGGCTCGCATGTCATCTATACCCTACACATCTGCGGTAGGCTCTATAATGTATGCGATGTTGTGTACCAGACCAGATGTAGCATACGCATTGAGCGTTGTAAGCCGGTATCAGTCGGACCCAGGGGAGAAACACTGGATAGAAGTAAAGAACATTCTCAAGTACCTGAGAAGGACTAAGGAGATGTTCTTGGTGTATGGTGGAAAAGACCTCCAGATCGAGGCCTTTGCTGACTCCAGCTTCCAGAGTGACAAGGATGACTCCAAGTCCATGTCGGGTTATGTCTTTACCCTCAATGGAGGGGCGGTTTGCTGGAAGAGCTCCAAGCCGGAAACCGTTGCTGACCCAACTATGGAAGCGGAGTACATAGCTACTTGCGATGCCACAAAGGAATCTGTCTGAATGAAGAAGTTCCTCACGGAGCTTCAGGTGGTTCCTACCATTGTTGATCCAATACCGCTATATTGTGACAACAACGGCGCTATAGTTTTAGCGAGGGAACCCAGGTCCCATCAGAAGTCCAGACACATTTTGAGGCGGTACCACCTGATCAGGGAGATCGTAGATCGCCGGGAGATCGAGGTGAGGAGAGTAGATTCGGAGAATAACACTGCAGATCCACTCACGAAGGCCATACCCCAGACTCAGTTTGAGCGGCTGATCGAGATGATAGGTCTTCGATACGCCAGTACATGGCCCTAGTGCAAGTGGGAGATTGTTAGTGTATATGCCCTAGAGGCCATTACTGTATCATACTAGTTTGTATATTACTTAATGGAAGCTTGGGATATTCACAGTTGTATAGACAATCTTGCTCAAAATGGTAGTATGCTACTTGGTTTGTTTCTACTTCAATATGTGCATATGTTTCTTTTAGCATATCGCTTATACATATTAGTGGAGCCCTTAGGATCTTTGCTTGATTACCAGCGTTGTGATGGCAGTCACACTAGTGGGGGCTGAGTAATCTACAAGCACATCCTTATACAGGTCCCTAGTCGTAGGATTATCAAGACGGGGCATCGATACTCCGGAGTAGACTAGCGTATACGCTTCTCATCCCAGCAGGGGAGATGGTCTGTCCCACAGCTATTAGTATGTCGTACTGGAGATAATATGCGGGTGCTCGTTAGGTTACGAGTACACTGGACATGACTCGTCGGGAACTGTTGGTTGGTATTATACCTATCGTCAGTTATCAGTTCCCAGGTGACATGAGTACAGCTTAGTCCGTTGACTTGACACTGTCACTTCGCCTCGAGTGTGTTCCCACTGTACTTTGATTACTACCCTACCAGGCTCAAAGGAGTCGTACAAACAGGTAGTAGTTGGGTGCAGTCCCGAAGCACTTGGAGGCAGCAGCGGTTAGATAGGATTCGTCTCTCCCGGTATTGGGGGTTGATATCGCGCTGTGTCTAGGAGAGCCATTACACAAAGTCCCTGGCCAGGGCAAGCGAGAATTACTGGTAGTATTTCCAGTAGTTTCTCAGGGTTTTCTGGGCTACACTCCGGCACGACTTGTACCGCTATTAGGGGTCTGACGTTTACCGCCCCCTAGGCCCGACATGCGATACTCATAGACGAACAGACCAGACTCGGCTCTTTCCTAATCGAATAAGGTGCTGGATATTCTACAAGGAATACCGCTATGCAAAGCAAGAACTAGAGCTTCCGGTTTTTAAAACAAGTTTCTACAATATCTTTAGGTTTCTTTTTCTTTTATTAATCTTATTAATGAAGTCCCATCAAATAATGCTTCCCAAGCATCACATAAGAAACGAAAGCATCAATATTTACTATATATCATCATATATATAATATAAGCATTCATCTCAACATATAAAGTGATCACATCACAGAATATCAGCATCAGAAGAACACATATGAAATATTGGATATACTAGGAATTTTGTGTTTTATTTAAGCCAGTAAAAACGAGGATTCCACGGTCGTGATGAATACCCAAACCCACACCCCTAGACCCCTACGAGAGCGGTAAGCAACCCTAACAATTCTAAAGTTAGGAGACCCGGTCTCGACTCCTCGAGATGGTATCCCACTGGACCATAGAACCCGGTTACTTGTGCTCTCCTCCTTGGGTCTATCCTAATGCGAAAAAGTAAATAATATACATCAACGGTGACATCATCCTCAAACCGGAAGTGCCCCAATAAAAGAATATTACATACAAGTTTTTACATGAATGAAAATGAAAAACTCTCATATCACATAAAAACCCTTGGTTATTCAAACACGACAATGGTGACATCATCCTCAAACCGGAAGTGCCCCAATAAAAGAATATTACATACAAGTTTTTACATGAATGAAAATGAAAAACTCTCATATCACATAAAAACCCTCGGTTATTCAAACACGACAATCCAATATAACATATCATAACAACACATAACATCACATGTCATCAACGTAAGTAAATATGCATATCACAATTGTCGTTGACATATAGCAATGAAAACGGTGATACCCCACATATTACACTTACGGTCGCAGAAAAGAAAATGTCAAACTACAACATTTGGAATTCACAATCACCTTAGACATCATAAACCTAAAATATCACATACTTTGGATTTCATGCCTAACTATATGAATTCTACATATTGTATCACATTCCAGAAAAAACTAGACGACGTTAAACATTCCGATCGAATCAACAAACACCCAAAATTTTCCAAAAAGCTCAACACTTGAGCGCAGTTTAAAAATACTCATCATATGCTACAATACCAATGGACCAACCGTAGAAGGGTCAACCCTTGCCTCATCTATGGCGCCGCGGAACTACCGCAAACCCTAGGGTTTGGCGGCGGTTCTTACGGTCATAGAATCGAGTTAGGGTTTTGTTCTTCTAGAGGGTCCACTACATTACTTGCATGATATTTGAATGTTCTTTAACTCGGAAAAAATCCAACTCTTGGAAAATTTTCCATCGAGGGTTAAAGTCGGTATTTGATATCCGTTCGAACTTTTTAACACCGTCTAAACAACCCGAAATATAGATAGAATTACGACTACGAAACACTCCAAATTGTATTTTCAAAAAGATAACATCACATGCAAATTTAGCAAAAAAAAACTACACCTGAAACACTAAAACCCAGAACCTGAAGCACCAAACCAAGACGAACCCCAGAATCAAAATTTGGGCCGGCCTGCTCGGAATTTTTGCATGTCTGGCCGGCCAAAAACCGGACAAATGGGTTGGTCTTGGTTCAGTGCTCATGTTACATTATATGCAACATTCTGCAGTTGTTTAAAAAAATTTTCGACGACTTTAAAATTTCGACAGAAACTAGATTTGTGTATCGGGTGTTTCGGAGTTGTTTCGGTTTTGTAATTCTACATACATCGTCTAAATCACTAGCTTGGTTCTGATACCACTGTAGGGTTTCTTTCCACGACATCAAGGTTTCGGGAGGCATCGTCCATGCCATTTTCAAAAATTTGCCGTACAAAACAATCCTAACCCTATAATCTTAACTAGAGATTTAGACAATATAAAGTGTAAACTACTTTACAACTAAATGAATGAGAAATACAACCTTTGCAGACTGGTCCTTCACTTCTAAAGCTCTGTGTAGCAGTCCCTTCGCTCCAAGTAGTGAACTCCCGGACTCTAGAGAGGGTTCACATGAAGAAATGAACAAGCTTGCTCAATGTCTTTGAGGCCGAAGACGATCTACGTCGAGAAGACTCAAGCTCATCCTACCTCTTTACTAATGGTGAAATTATTGAAGCAAACACCCTCAACTAAATGGCTAATAGTAGAGGATGATGAAGTAGGAAATGAGCTCACTTTAGATTTATTTTTCTCTCAATATTTTCTCACCTTGAGAAAAGCAAGCAAGCTTTCTCAATGAAGAAGAAGATGAAGAATCAAGATGAGAGAATGAACTTACTAGGTGAGAATAGCAACCATGGGTGAGTTAGTGTCATACACTAGCTTATGTAGAGAATAAACCATGGGTTACAATAATGGTTAGGTTAATAAATATCTACAAGTAAAACAAAACTAGTGGACTAAGTCAAAGATGCTACAAGCTTCTCCAAGCTTCCAAGCATGTGACTAATTTCCTACTAATTTTGATTAACTTTAAATAAATAAAACCATACATTATCACAAGCTTGGTGTGAGTCTCATACACCCATGTCACATGTGGCATCAAGTATGACACAAAATAATGTACATTAATATATATCACATATATACTATGCCCACAAGTGAGAAAAGAAATCTTAAGTGGGCTAAGATTAGTTAATGTATGTTAATATATCAAATATATAATTATACATTAAATTATTAAATCAACACTTGATTTAATAATCCGGCTATATCATATACAACCGACTAATATCAAATGTAACAATCTATCGAATCAACACTTGATCCGATAACCCGGCTATATCACATATAACTGATCGATATCACATATCGCGATAATAGAATGAGGTATCATATACGCGCATTAATCTCGGTCCCACACATATCACATATCTGCTCCTACTTCGTTTCGCATGAACCAGGAAACCTCTGTGTAGGACTCTAAAGACTCGTTAATACGCCGGCAGTAGGTGATGATCATATCAAACACCCACAAGCCGCAAGCGGTCTGCTAAACGTAACGGCTACCCGGGTATTAAGCGATCAGAAGATCAACAAGCAAGCCTGCTTATACTCCTGCGAATCCAATCAGTAACACTACCGCATAGTCTGGTCTCTTCGTCTGATATGTCACATATCTCGTCTGGGGGTGGTAAATGTCAGACCCCAATAATTCGTTAAGTCGTACCGATGTGAGGCTCATAACGGGTCAAGAAACTAATATAACACTTACCAGTAAATCTCAGAAACTACCTTGGCCAGGGACTTACTGTTATGGCCAATCGAGCACAGCGCAACATCAACCCCCAATACCGGGAGAGACGAAATACCCTCCTATCGCTTATTGACTCCATATGACTCGGGATTGTACCTAAAAACCACCGTTTTGCACGTTCTCTTGAACGAGGTAAGGTGGAAATCAAAGCACGGTGAGAATCACACAAGACTCTATGACGATCTCGGATCGACAGATTAACCTGTACCAGTGTCACTAGAGAACTGCCATTTGACGTGAGGTATAATACCATCTAGGAGTTCTTGGCGAGTCTGTCCTACCCAGTCTCCAATGAGCACCCGTATATCATCTCTGATGTCAAGCACCAATGGATATGGGATCATCCATCGCCCATCTACATGGGTCGAGAAGGTATACTCTAGTTGCTCATATCAGATTTTTGTATTTTTATACCGCCCATTCTTGATCACATTGCATATAGGTAGGTACTCTTGATCCGTGTTTGCTAAATAATTGCAGATTACAGGTTCTCATCTCTAAACAGTAAAAATCAGGAAAAGGCGCAACAAATACAGGACTACTGCCAACCACAGATAAAATACGGGTATCCGCTCACCATCCGTCAGATGTCGCATACCAGTTCAAGGGACAAAATGGAAAATCATTGGTCATTTCATGCACAAAGCACAAGAGGCAGCACAAGATCCAAGATTTCAACGCGGAGCTCAAGAAAATCAAAGCAAAGTCCACATCATTTCACCTTTTGGACTGCTGAAAATCTGGGAGAAAACTGAAGGGATTTTGAGAAACCAAGTGTACCAAACAGAGGAGAACAACAACATGGAGAACAACAACGTGGAGAACCCCAGAAAAAACAACATGTCAACACACAGAAAGGGCCGCGGATCCGCGGCCGAGTCAACTCAGTAGGGGATCGTTTTTTAAGGGTAGTTTTGTAATTGTATTTGGGCTTAGATTGTATCCCTAGGGTTTCATGTATCTTCCTATAAATAGCCCAGTTCCAAGCCAAGTAAAGTGTGCTTTTTCTTGTATTATATTTTAGGATAAGAGTTTGTATTTTCTTCTTCCTCTTCATCTTTCTCCCTTAATATTGTAGTGAGCTTCATGAGTGATGATAAATAAAAAAAGAGTTCTTTTTAACATGCATGTTTTGTAATTGTGTTGTTATATTTGCTCGTAATTTTATTTGTTAAAGTAGTTGTTGTTATTTGTTGTTTGTTTGCTTTCTTCTTCTCTTTTTCTTTATCCTTACAACAATGATGCTTAAGTATGATCCTTGCCAAAGTGAGGTCTCAAATAGCTAGTTGTGATTTTCTAACTCATTTCTTTCTATCTTCTTTCTTTGTTTTATTTTATTTTACTTTTTAATAGGTGAGTAGTTTCTCACTTGTTAGGGTAGGATAAGAAAAGTTTGAGAGAAGGAAATCTCTCTCACTTTTTTTTTTGCCCAACATCTTGATTCGGACTCCCATTAATTGAACCACAATCCGCTCTCTACGGCACCCTATCTTACATGATAGTGGTGATACCCTAGTGAGACCGGTTGTGGTTGAATTAACCAGAGGTTAAGGCTAAGATCCAAGAACGGACGGACAAGGACCAAAAGGAAGGAACTAAGCGTTGGAAAGCCTAGTTTATACTCGCAAGTTTCCTTCTTAGTCGTGCTAATCCCCGTTGTTGCCGATTACCGTAACACCTATATTAAGAGTGGCAACGAAAAAAGTGAGCGACTCCTAACTCAAACTAACATAATCCTAACCCTAACAAGCTCTCTTTATACATATTTTAGCACATAGTGAAATTAAGCAAACCTGGAAAAATTGGACTTAACTCGTTAAAACACTAAGAAAAAGATTCCCATCTCTCCATGGACCGACCCGTACTCAACCGGTTAGCTACCAAGAGAAACCGTCTTGATTGCGGTAATTAAAACTAAGCACGCAAAATCTCTAACAATCAAATGGCGCCGTTACTGGGGAGACGGTAGTTTATTTCTTTGTGTAATTTATATATCCAAGAAAAAAAATACTGTAAAAATCATCTTGTTATTTTTGATTCCTTTTTGTACAAGTGTGCAGGATAGGAAGAAGGTCAATTTCAGTGCCAAAGTCATGGGGAGTTAGACCCATATCTCGCAGCTACACCGCGGCAGATCAAGACGGAACCACGGTTTGCTATAAAATTCTGGAGCAAATTCAGTGACCAAATCAAGATTCAGGGGTTCTAAACAAGAAGAGAAGACTGCACTTAGCACAGAGAAGAAATTTGAATCTCCAACTCGACTGTCAAGCCGCGGAACCGCGGCGGAATTGCATGTTTGACCGCGGAACCGCGGTCAATCTGTGACGTCAGCAACCAAAAATCCTCTGTGAGTATTCCAATCCTCCTCTCACCTCCTCTGAACTCCACTGAACTATTCTTTCTGCAGCATTCTTTGCACAAACTCTCTTCCCCTCTCCAATAAAACTGTTTTTGTGGAGGATTCTTTGCGCCGCCGCCAAATAAAATTTTTGCAAGTGTTTTAGATTTTTGTTTGTTACTGTTTTGCATAAATAATACGGACTTTAAGGGGCTATAACACCAATTCAGATTGGGTGGGGATTTCATCACCCTTCCTAAGACCCCAAAAATTACTAAAAGCATACGCATTATCCTTGAGCTTAATAAAAAATATCTAGACTCAGCCAACTAAGGACTGTCGTGCTCAATAGGACAGAGGAAGGTTGTGGGCATTCGATCGTTTATTTAAACTTGACTTTGTGGTGCCTACGCCAGATAAGTGAGAAAGGTAATTTTAAAAGGCCCGTCTCACGATGATTCGAGCGGAACCCTCCTTACCTCACTTGTGCTTACCTGGCCACAATTAGCAGCGAAGAGACGATTTGAGGGTTATCTCACAACTTATCACTTTGGAACAGTTAGGAGCAGTCTAGTGGACTTTGAAGACCATAGCTTTAGGTATGATTGTGCATGTTTTGACTGTGATTGTTTGAAGTTGTTCCATAAGTCCGTACACATTTTTGCAAAACTCTTTCTAAAAAAAACAACAAAACAAAAACTTTTATAAAACTTGCCCTTTGTCGCTAGAATTCCATTTCACCCACCTTTCATCCACATTTCTCCATTGACGTTTTCTTACCCTCACTTTCTATGCTTTGACTATACTAAACTCGTTTAGTGTATGTCCGGTTGGACTTGGGACACTAGTGCCCGCCTAGTCCGCGTTACGTTTATCGCTACTGACTACACGATCGACTCCGACGTCGAAACTCCCTCCACGCCTCTTTCACCTTTACCTTTGCCGGCCAACTCCGACGTTGTCCGGGATTCTGTTCATACATCTTCACCATCACCATCACCAAATTCTTCTTATGAGATGTCAAGATTTCCTCCTAACATCCCTTTACCTGCCCCGGGACTAATTCCACCTTATTTGGGTGCGAATAACCCGCAACCACCTCATGTTGTAGCGCCATAGCGCATCGCGCTCCAGGATCGTTTCTATCCTACCCGCGCCGCACTCCCTACCTGTCTTTCACTTCCACCGGCCAATGGGGATAATTTCGAAATTAAGCCCCACTTCATCAATATGTTGCCCAAATTTCACGGGCTGGAATCCGAAGATGCCTACATCTTCATCAACAAGTTCCAGAATGTTTGCGCAATGATGAAGACAATCCAACTGTCCGATGATGCTATACGGCTACGAGTCATTCCTTTCACTCTGTATGACCTTGCTGAGAAGTGGCTGTATAGCACCACATCGTATTCCATAACCAGTTGGGACAAGTTTGTATAAGCGTTTCTTAAAAAATTCTACCCAAATCACAAGACAGCGAGAATCCGAAACAAAATTAACCAATTTTCCCAGCTTCCTACCGAACCTTTTTGGAAGTGCTTTGACCGATACAAAGACCTTCTTGTTTAGTGCCCTCATCACGGTATTGAGAGATGGCAACTTTGCCAAACCTTGTATGAGTGCCTGAATCCAGCAACTAAGTTGTTGTTGGAAACCATTTGTCAAGGCCATTTCCTATCCAAATCAGACGAGGAAGCTTGGCAATTCTTCGACGATCTTGCGGAACAGACGCTTCAGTGGGAAAGCACAAGACCGAACACTTCTTCTTCTTCTTCTTCTACTTCTTGCGGTCTTTCCAGGGCAGGAGTTCATCAACTCGACATCTCAATTGCAATGAAGGCCGAGATGGCCGCAATCACGCGAAACTGGAAGCAATTGAGAGCAAATTCTCATCTCCTTCTTCTACCTCTGCTCTTCCCCCTCGTACCATCTGCGCTTGTTGTTCTGATCCATCTCATTTGACTGAAGTATGTCCTTACAACCCACCTTCTCAAGGACAGGATCAGGTCAATGCTGCATTTCAGCAAAGACCAAGAAATGATCCATACTCTTCCACTTACAATCCCGGTTGGAGGAATCACCCCAATTTCACTTGGAATCAGAACCAGCATCAATTCCAAGGCCACAACAACTTCCAGAGGCTTCCTCCTCCTCAACAACAAGCTGAGCAACAAACTTAACATCAATATTAGCAGCCCTTCCAACCCCAACCTTTTCAAAATCCGACGAACAACTTTGCACCCAACAATTCTTTTCCTAAAAACAACTTTGTTCCGTCAAACAACGATAAGGTTTCCTCGCTAGAATGGAGTCTGGAGGCTTTTGTAAAGCAACCGACTCAATCCACCACCAACATCCAGTTTTTTATTCAGTCTTTGGTGCAACACACTGCTGCACACGGGCAAAGCATCAAGACCATCGAAGCCCAGATTGCACAACTGAATGCAGCTTTAAGCGAGCAAGAGAAAGGGAATCTTCCATCTCAACCACTCCCAAATCCTGGTCACCCACATAATGTACATGTTGCTTTTGAATAACAGAACCATAATGTGAGTGTCGTGACTACGTTGAGATCTGGAAGGATGCTGCATAACAACATTGGCACGCAGATAGATGATGAAAATCCGGCCGCTTCTTCTTCTTCTTCTTCTTCTTCTTCATCTTTTGAGCCTATTCTCCATTCTTCAAAAGGCTCTTCTTCTTCTGCTGCTCCGAACGAACCCACATCTCACTCCACTAAAACTCCAGCTCTGGGATCCATTCCAACTCCACAATCTCCTCCATAAGTATTGGACTCAACCAATTTCATAAATGTTCTATTTCCAAACCGGTTGAGGTCCAATAAAAAAAATCCACAAATGGAGAAGATTTTAGAGTCGTTTAAACAGGTTAACATCAACATTACCCTCTTAGATGCAATCCAACAAGTCTCTTCATACGCAAAAATCTTGAAGGACTTATGCACCAAGAAGAGGAAATCTCAGGTACCCAAGAAGGTTTTCTTAGCTAGTGCCGTGAGTGCTGCTCTTACCCAAGCTTTACCTTAAAAACGGAAGGACCCTGGCTGTCCTACGATTTCAATAACCATTGGGGATAAGAACATCAACCGCGCACTTTTGTATCTTGGTGCTAGTGTTAACCTGCTTCCGTATTCTGTATATGAGCAACTAGATGTAGGAGAGCTGAAACCCACATACTGTACTCTCCAAATGGCCGACCGATCTATCACCCATCCTAGGAGAGATCTAGAGGATGTGTTAATAAAGGTAGGGGACTTCATATTCCCCGTTGACTTCATTGTTTTAGACACACAACCTGTAGCTAACCCCTAGAATCAAATTCTGATGATAATCGGTCGCCCATTCCTTGCAACCTCAAATGCTGTGATCAATTGTCGAAATGGTTCGATGAACCTATATTTTGGAAACATGACAATTGAACTCAATGTTTTTAGGTTAAGGAATCAGCCATCCGAACCTAGTGCTCATATACTCGATGTTTGTTCCATCCAGGAGATCGCCCCAGAGGACTGTGAATTCGAGGAATTCTTGTTCGATCACAGCAATCTTGACGCCACTAGTGCGTTCCTCTTTGAACCTGCTGCTGCTTTCGCTCCCGACAATGATTATGAGTGTTTCACATTTTCGAACGATCTTGGCTTGTCGCCACCCGAGTTTGAATCTTTCAAATTTTCGGATGCGTTAGTTGAACCATCCAACTCGGTCGCATACACTTGTTTTGAGCCCCTGTTAGAATCCTTTGAGTTTGAGACATTTTCGCTAACCTTGCCTTCAATCGTTTCACTTCCGACGCTCGAACTCAAGCCGTTGCCGTCTCACCTCAAGTATGCATACTTAGGTGAGAACGAGACCTTCCCTGTCATCATCTCAACTTCTCTAGCTCCAGAGCAGGAGAAAGCCCTTCTCACGGTCTTGCAAAGCAATCGGCAAGCTTTTGGCTGGACAATGGCGGACATCAAGGGGATTAGTCCCCTGATCGTTGAACATCATATTCATATGATGGATGATGCCAAACCAGCCAGGGATCCACAGAGGCGACTAAATCCAGTCATGAAAGAGGCTGTGAAAAAAGAGATCGTCAAATGTCTGGATAGTGGTATCATTTACCCTATCTCAGATAGCCAGTGGGTCAGTCCTATGCACGTTGTCCCCAAAAAGTCGGGCATAACGGTCATCACAAACGAGGGGAACGAGTTAATCCCTACTCGCACCCAGACTGGATGGCGAGTATGCATTGATTATAGAAAACTCAACGCCGCAACGCGGATGGACCACTTTCCGCTACCATTCATTGACCAAATGCTTGAAAGATTGGCTGGACATGAGTACTACTGTTTTCTGGATGGTTACTCCGGCTACAACCAGATTCCTATCGTCGAGAAAGACCAGGACAAAACCACGTTCACCTGTTCTTTCGGCACGTTTGCATATCGCCGCATGCCCTTTGGGTTATAAAATGCTCCCGCTACCTTCCAGCGGTGTATGATGGGAATTTTCTCTGACATGGTTGAGAAATTCTTGGAGATATTCATGGATGATTTCTCCATCTTTGGAGATTCTTTTGATGAGTGTCTGCAACATCTCGACACTATCCTTACCCGATGTAAGGATAAAACCTCACTTTAAACTGGGAGAAGTGCTACTTCATGGTACGCGAAGGTATTATCCTAGGACATATTATTTCGCAAAATGGCATTGAGGTTGACAAAGCGAAGATTGAAGTCATCTCCAATCTCCCTCCTCCCAGATGCGTCAGAGATATCCGAGATTTTCTTGGCCACGCCGGTTTTTATAGACGGTTTATCAAGGACTTTAGCAAGATTGCTAGACCCTTGACTCTTCTGCTGGCCAAGGATACCACATTCAACTTCAACTCGAGCTGTGTGACTGCGTTCGAATCACTGAAAAGCTCACTCACCTCCGCTCCCGTTCTTTCTTCACCTGACTGGACGTTTCCCTTTAAGATTATGTGCAATGCATCCGACTTTGCTATCGGTGCGGTCCTAGGACATCACATCGATAAATTGCCGCACGTAATCTACTATGCTAGCCGGACCCTGAATGATGCCTAACTGAATTACACAACAACCGAGAAGGAATTCTTGGCTGTTGTGTTTGCTTTAGAAAAAATTAGTCCTTATTTGATTGGCTCTCCAGTCATTGTCTACACAGACCATTCAGCTCTGCGACATCATTTTGCGAAAAAGGATGCAAAATCTTGGTTAATACGTTGGATCCTCTTACTTCAAGAATTTAACCTTGTCATTAAGGACAAAAGAGGATGTGAAAACATAGTGGCCGATCATATTTCATGACTTCCTTCTTCGCCGATGCTCCCTCTCCCAATTAACGATGTTTTTCCTGATGAGCAACTCTTGACAGTATCGTGCAAACCCTGGTTCGCAGATATTGTGAACTATTTGGCGACAGGACAACTACCGAACGAATGGTCCAGTCAGGACATACTTAGATTTTTATCCCAAGTAAAACACATTTACTGGGACAAACCCTACTTGTTCAAGTACTGTCCCGACCATATTATTCGTCGGTGTAATCCTGATAATGAGTTCAAGAGTGTGTTGTCGTTTTGCCACGATCAAGCGTGTGGCGGGCATTTTGGCCTAAGAAAGACAGCCGAGAAAGTCTTGCAGTGTGGCTTCTACTGGCCACAACTCTTCAAAGATGCTCATGATTACTGCAAGACTTGCTCCCGGTGCCAACACTTGGGCCGGATTTCCAGGATAAACGAGATGCCGCTCCAACCAATCTTAATTGTTGAGATTTTCGATGTTTGGGGAATTGATTTCATGGGGCCGTTTCCCGGCTCTTTTGGGAACCTGTATATTCTTCTAGCTGTTGATTATGTCTCTAAATAGGTCGAAGCAGTGCCAAGCCAGACGAATGACAACAAGGTTATCGTTAGATTCCTTAAAGAAAACATCTTCTCCCAGTTCGGGCACCCCCGCGCGATCATTAGCGACAATGGGACGCATTTCTGTAATAGGACTTTCGAGGCCTTGATGCGGAAATACTCCATTAATCATAATCTATCCACGCCCTACCACCCCCAAACATGTGGGCAAGCCGAAGTGTCAAATCGGCAAATCAAGCAGATTTTAGAGAGAACGGTTTCCAAGAATCGTAAGGATTGGTCTTTGAAACTCACTGATACCCTTTGGGCATTTCGCACGGCTTACAAGGCTGATCTTGGAATGTCTCCCTATCGGCTTGTGTATGGAAATGCCTGCCATCTTTCTGTGGAAATCGAGCATCGCGCATTTTGGACGATCAAAGAGCTGAACCTAACCCTTGAAGATGCGGACAGCTATCGGAAGCTGCATCTCAACGAACTGAACGATCTTCGGGATGAAGCTTATGAAAATGCGGTTGTCATTAAGAACCGAACGAAGGTGTTTCATGATAAACACCTTATGCGCAAAACTTTCACATCTGGACAACAAATACTTCTTTACGACACCCGATTACATTTCCATCCTGGTAAGCTCAGATCTCGCTAGAAAGGAATCTTTTTTGTGTGGAGTGTATACCCGCACGGCGCGGTAGATTTGGAGAATCCAGAGGACGGTTCACTATTCAAAGTGAACGGACACAGGGTAAAACCGTTCCTCACCGCAGACCCATCGGAGGAGCTCCTGATGTTGCAAGAGCTGGTTTACATTGACTAATCTTCCTCCGCTTACCACCAAACTTCGGTTATCCAGCCATAAACAGTGGAAACACTGTTTCAAATAAGTTTGAGGGTATGTATATACCATTTTGTTTTTTTTGTGTGTGTCGGGATATTTCTTTCCTGCTGAAATTCCCACTTGTAATAATTTGTAAAATAAAAAATAAAAAAATAAAAAAATAATATTTTTTTAAAAAGGGGGTGTTTTTGTAAATATTCAGAACCATAAATAAAATGAAAAAAATCTTTTTATTTAATTATTCTTTTTGGGAGGTCTTTTGTACAAATAACCAACAGCCCCTATAAATACCCTCTTTCTTTTTTCTGCACTACCCGAGCCCTCATTCCAACTCAAACAGAAAACCCTAGCCGCCACAGAAAAATCGAGCGATGATCTCCCTTGCCTGCCTCGCTTCCGCCGCCAAACCTCCCATCTGCCGCGCTTCCACCGCCTCCTAGCCACGTCTCCTTCTGAAATTTTCAGAGGAGGTTTGCATATCTGAAACTCCTCTCTGTAAATTTGCTACTTTCTGTACTTTATTTTCATGGCCCTTACATTTCAATTAGAACGGGATTTCTCCCAATTGTTTGTCCATGACACATATGGTAGCTATTTCGGCGACGAGATCCGAAAACACGGATGGAATTTTCTGTTGTTTAACCATCCAAACGCGTTTGCGATTCCAGATCTCGTTGCGCGTTTCTTTGAAAGTGTGAAGGAGGGATGTTTTGCAAAACACGGGTTCTTACGATTATTGTGTGTGTGTGTGGGGGGGTGATTGGTTCGAAAAAGTGTGTTTGTAGTATAACTGCAATCAATAACGGTGTCGCGTGTAGCTAGACCGAGATGAGTACGGGTCGTCCTCTGGGAACGTCTTGGACTTCGTGATCTCGTCGGCTTGATCATCAACTGTTCGTCTACCTCCTTGGAAGAGATCGAGAAGCAAACTAGTATTTGTAATCATTTTCTAAGGGATCAAAGTGTAATGAATATTGTTGATTAATAAAGGTAGCTCTTTTTCTTATTCTATTTCTTCGTAGTTTAATTAAGAATTTTCTCTCCATCTCTTTTTCTCCCAACATGCGCGAGTAATTCTCCGCTTGTTAGGGTTCGTAGGATTAGGGTAGGCTAATGGATGATGAACATCTCTAAACTCTTTTTAAGTCCTATAAAGTTTATGAACTTTATCAAAAGAATCATTAACATCCTAATCGGGCGCGCTAACAATTCTTTGTTAGTTCCGACCGCGATTAGAGATTAGATTAATGATTGTTTTGGTAAAGGCTAGATATGAACGGAGTTCCGTGTCGAGATAAGGGTTAAGAGTGAGATTCTTTTTCCATCCAGAAACCCTAATCTACACGCATCACCGTCGTTCTAGTTTTAAATCTATTAAAGGATAAAAATGGTAACTTTTAATTAATCGTCCATAACTACTAAATCCTAACGAACCCTACAAGCCTCTTATTATATTAACTACATCCCTAAAATAATCTAGATCTATATTTTGCATTAGTGCTTAACGTAGATCTAGAAACCTTTCTTCAAAATTCTTTATCACTCCTCTCTTTCTCAACACATCTAAAGTAAGAATAAAAGGTTCCACGTTTCCCAGAGGACGACTCGTACTCATCTCGGTCTAGCTACACGCGACACCGTTATTGATTGCGGTTACACTACAAACACACTTTTTCGAACCAATCAATTGTTCTACTAGGATTTGGTCAATGATATTATTTGCATACAATTTCATACCAAATTCTAATTATAATATATCAACACATGGAAAATAGTATTTTTACACATAAACCCTCATATGTATGATATATTATAATAAAGACCTTTTTTTAATATGGAAATAGTAGGAAAAATGTAATAACAAATGTGCAGTTTTATCAACAGAACAGGGGGTCAGGAAATTATTATCAATAGGGACTTCATTCACGAAGTCACTTTAATACCACGAATCCCCGTACACGATCAACCCCTCCGCTTTGAGGACTACCTGCCATTAATGGGTGATGACTGTTCTAGGGAGCCTAGGAAGGGCATTCAGGCTCGAACGCTTTATGCGAACGTTTTAACCATGTGCCGTTGGGCACAAAACAACATTTTCGGAAGTTCGCACAACACCACATTTTTTACCCCATCCCTACACATAGTGCACACATTAATGACCAAAAACCCTAGTTATGACATGTGCACTGTGTTACTACACTCGATTGGCACCGGCAAGGGGGCTGCCAATTACCCATGCCCGATGTTAGTGACACAATTGTGTCGCTATTTCCTTCCTGTTGAGGAATTTGACGTTTACATGCATGGTGGGGTTCCCATTCGACCCCTTCTTAAGGGTGTCTCCACATCCTACACAAGACATCATGGATCATGGTCGCGCAACGAGCCGGCTGAAGATGTGATGGCAAAGACACCTAGCTTGAGCTCCACAGCGAGCGATGAAGAGCTAACACCCGCTGCGCAAGCACGCGTAATACTACGTACCCATAGGGGGGTAGAACGAATGTTAGGGATGCTGACAAACTTTGATCAGCGGTTGACGAGTCTGGAACATAGAATGTCCACCCTACTGGCATGAGAGGAACGAGCACGATCGATGTTGGCTATAGTGCCCTCAAGGCAATTATCATAGTCGTGGACGATTATGATGATTGAGTGATGACCTATACCGATAAAGCAGTCTTACTCAAGATGATAGTATAGTATCTGGTTTGTCTTTATCATCATGTACGAGTTGATAGAGCCCATAGGATTCTTGCTTGACTGCCAGCATTATGATGGCGATCATATATGTGGGAGCTGGGGTCTATAAGCACATCCTTAAATGTCCATAGTCGTAGGATTATCGAGACCGGGCATCGATACTCTAGTGTAGACTAGTGTATACTTATCGAGACCCCGACGAGGGGCGGTGGCCAGGTCTCACAAGCCATTGGTGTTAGTTTGTTCACCTAAGATAGTATACAGGTGCTCATTGGGTTATGAGTACACTGGATGGACTCGCCGGGAACTTGCTAGTTGGTATTATACTTATTTTCAGATAGCAGTTCCTAAGTGACATGTGTACAGGTTAGTCTGTCGACCTGAGATCGTCATTTGTCTCGTGTGAGTTCCCACTATACTTTGATTACTACCCTACCACGGCTCAAAGGAGTCGTGCAAACAGGTTTTAGTTGGGTACAGTCCCGAGCCACATGGAGGCAGTGATCGGATCGTCGGGGATTCGTCTCTCCCGGTATTGGGGGTTGATGTCGCGTTGTGTACAGATGGCCATCACCATAAATCCGTGGCCACGGTGGACGAGAACTATCGATCCAGGATCGATAGTTTCTCAGGTGGTGATGGGGTTTCATACCGACACTAAATATCACGTTGTTAGGGGTCTGACTTCATCCAACCCCCTAGACTCGATATGCGATACACTTAGACGAACAGACCGGACTGTACGGATATTGTCACTGTCAGGCTCAGTAGGGGTTCTGCATGAGTTTGCTCGTCGGCCTCCCTTTCGCTCAATACCTGGGTAGCCGTTACGTACAGCTAGTGCCGCTGACGTGCTTGTGGTTAAACCCACTGCCAGCGTATTGACGAATCTTTAGAGCCCACACAGAGGGTTTTCTCGGTTCAGGCGATATGGTGTACATGTTGTATGTTGGTACATACAGGTGTCCGATTAAATATGTGCTTGCTGCGCAGACTTTAATCGGACGGTTGATAATACTAGCGGCTTAGGATTAAGCCAGATTATTAAATCGGGTTTTGATTTAATAATTTACATATGTATTTATATATATGTATTCTAGTATTATAGTTCACTATTCGTTTTCTCTCTCGGCTATTCGTATTTTGGTACGAATACGCGTATATGTATTTCGATACATGTACCGAGAAGTATTCCGTATTTTATACAGAATAGCTTCTAGAAGTTTTTTCCACCTCATTATTTGATTTTTCATTTATGAAAATTCATTTTTTTTAATGATGAGGTGGAGGGTGTGAGGTGGCATGAACATGACTAAGGTATGGGTTTTGGGTATGGTTGTGAATTGGTTAATTGGAAAAGAGAATGATAATTTTTTATGGGAGAGAGAAAGAGGGGGCCGGACACTTGATTGAGGGGATTCATTTATTTGATGCATGATTAATTTAGACTAGCCCTCTCTCTCACTCTCTCAAGTTCACACCATTCTTTGTTCATGCCAAGTTTTTCTTCACCACCTTCATTCTTCTTCTATGGTTGCTCTCATGAGCAAATGAGTATGAGAGAAAATAAAGTGACACACTACTACACCTCGACTCTCCTTCGTTGGCAACTTTGGAGCGTCGGTTGCCTCGTTCGTCGAGCTGGAGCTTGCGCCGTTTCCCTCGGGTGGATCATCGGAGATGGAGGAAGACCGGCAACCAAACGTCATCAAAGGAACGCTATGAGCTTGGAATGAAGACCGAAGGACTTGAATCAACTCGGTATAACGATTCTAACTCTTAGTTAGCTCGCTAGTATAGGGTTTAAGGTCGATCCGTAAATCAGGTAGCGGAAGCGCCAGTTTAGAAAATTTTTGTTCCACATTTTGACCGTGTTTTGACGGCCGGGGCGCTGCCGGGACCCTTCATGGTATCAGAGCCACCCTTTAAACCCCTTACTAGCTTGTTTAAACGTGCTTAAAAGATCGATCGACGGAAATTACCGAAATCACGATTCCAATTATTAGTTTGCTGTCGATTTTTAAATGTGGTCAAAAAATTATTTCACACATCTTAAAAATCCGTGCAGGCGAATATAAGGGTACAGAAAAAATCTGAGCCCCTGAAGCCTCTAAAGCGCCGTGGTTACGCCGCTCTAACCCTCCATTTGCGGCGGTTCCGCGGCGGAATAGTGGCAACGGGTGTCGAAATGTTTTCTGTAGCTCTATTTCTTGGAATTGTGGTTTTTGTGATATTCTGTTTTGGCCCAGGTTTCAGTAAAGTATTGTTTTGCTATTGGGGCCAATTTGGAACTTAGTCGATCGATATTTTAAGTGGGCGTTTAACAGTATATACATTTATATCTGCGACCGTGAATGTCATTTGATCGGTAAACTCGTCTGATTGCTATATGTCTTTTAGACGGGTTTGCGAACGTGACATTCACGTTGATGTTCTGTGTTGTGCTGTGATGTTGGTTGGATCGTCGTGGTGGATAGCAATGGTGCAATGATAGTAAAGTTTTAGATTTTATTTGTACATTTGATATTGCGGGGCCAGCGTTCGACATGTGGACTGCCGTCACTGCCAGTTTGTATATTATTCTTTTGGGGCACGACCGGGCTGAGATTGATGTCACCCTTGTATATTATTTTATTTTCTGTACTAGGATTACCCCGAGGTGGAGTGCACGAATAGCCGGGTTCTAGAGGGCAACTGGTCCGCATCTCAAAGCATTCAGACGGAGGGGACCTTACTCTAGGATTGGCGGGCTATTCGCCGCACTCGTAGGGGGTATAGGTTGACCCAGGAGGGGTGCTCAAGTTACCGGATTCCGTGAAGTGCTGGGTGGTCCATTCACGTTGTTGAAGGGGGCTGCTTCACTTTTGGTTTGGCGGGTAACTTGCCGCGCTCGTAGGGGTCTAGGTTTTCATTGCACAGGCTATCCACACGACAGGGAACGTCGGGTCTCACTTGAGGCTCAAGTGAAACTCAGGGCTCCAGATTATCCACCATTCTACATTGCTTCTGTGATGTTGCTTTATATCATGCCTAGGACGAATGT